>OZ012737.1:110213884-110846024 GCA_963859935.3 Lathyrus sativus | reverse complement strand
ATCACAATTGGTCGAGGCTGACCAATAGCAGTTTTGTTGAAGATAGGTTTCACACTTTTGTTGAATACTGGAACTTTCTCTTTTTTCTTGGACAGATCAAAAACGGGCTCAATCACAGAAACTTCTTCTTTCCTTACTGGACTACATACTTGCAATATCCCCTCATTCATCAATCTTTGTATATCCTTTCGTATCACATCACACCCACTATAATCAACAGAACATCCTTCACAGTTATTATGAATGCATTCAAATAGCCCTACTTTTGACAACTTCTCGTGTAATGTTTTCAACGGCGTTCTGACCTTCGTCACATCATCAACTATCTTCTCATCTGACCCTTCTATTGCATTGACCACTCCGTGATTTGGTAGTGGATTACTTTTAACATTGGGTGGTATATCATCAAAAGACAAGATTTTCTTCTCCATCAACTCTCTCACAAGATGTTTCAAAGCAAAGCACCCCTCCAGGTCGTGGCCAGCGGCACCCTCGTGAAAAGCATAATGAGCATTTGGGTTGTAATGGGGAGATGTTGTATCTGGATTCATTGGCCTTGTTGTTATCAAACCTTGGTGAACTAAAGAAGGGTATAATTCTGTGTATGTCATTGGTATTTGTGGAAGTGGAGGTTTTGTGCTTGGCCTCCGGTTTTGATAATTATGTCTGGCTTGTTGAACTCTCTACTGATGGTTTTATTGATAGGGCGGAGCATTGGGCGCTCGTTGATACCCTTGTTGATTTGGTTGATATGCGGGCGCTGGCTGCCCTGACTGATAACCTGGGACAGGATGGTTAAATGTTGGGGTCACAGCTTCTACATATTGTTGTTGGGCACACTGTACCGGATATACTGGTCGCTGTTGCTGAATTTGCTGAGCGTAATTTGGTTGAATTTGATGGAAAAACCCTTGTTGAGGTTGCTGGTAATGCTGATACGGTGGTCTTAAAATATGATTCCTTCTTCCCATTATTGCATTTGCCTCACCTTCTCTCTTTTTGTGAAAACCACTGTTGTGGTGGAAATAGGATCACAAACTATTAATGAGTTTGAATCGCAATTCAATTCACAACCGCTCTTTGATTTATCCGAAGGAAAAGGTCAAAAGAGGGAAAACCTATTTTTGCATCGTAAACACAATGCGGGGAAAGATCTAGGGTTCGGGGGTTGGTTAAATTTAGGGAAGGTATTAGCACCCTAAACTTCTGTAGTACTCTACAGGAACCTTTTGTTCAAATGTTTACTATTTTTGCTTTATTTATTTGCTTAAGGTATATGTACAAGGGATTAAAAGTGAGAAAAGAGACCTAAGGGGTTAATTCTAAGTTTACTCGGCAAGACATCGCATCTTGTGCCTACGTATCCTTACGGGAATGGAATCAGAGTAATCGTAGTTCCCCTCAAAAGGGAGGTTAGAGACTTCTTGACTGTGGTCAAGGTCTCAAGGGGAATAAACGCATCTTATGGACACGCTTACATGGAGTGTAGAAACTCCAAATTTCTACGTTGAAATGTTAAGTTGAAATTAGGGTTAAATTAGGGATTCCACGGCGGGAAACCCTAAAATGAGCGCGGCGGCTCTTTGACCTAAAGCTAGGGGTAAAATTGTAATCTTGCCTGCGGCGAGGCATTTGTGAAAATTAGGGTTTGAGAGGTTGTAAGGGTTTGAAGTTGAGGACTATTGACACGGCGGTCAAACGGCTAGACCTAATTCCTTCGGAGGAGTGAAATTAATTATAAAGATGCGATGAAATTAAATATACATACAACGGCAGAAAATAAAGTGCGGAAAGATAAATGCGACAATTGTCTCGCAAAATTACATCCCATAAGCAGTTACAAATATGATAATTGAATATTTAAACTGAAAATAAAATCAATTGAACTTAGTCAGCTGCAAAAAACCAAAACAAACAGAGACTGTTATTATACGGGGTTAGACAAAAAAATTAGACGGGAATGTTAGGAATTTAAGTAGAAAATTATAATTTTAACGAAACAAGAAAAAAGTTAGAAATTTGGATCTTAAAAATGAGGATGTTAGCGAAAAATTAATAAACAATAAAAATTGATACGCAATGAAGATGATGATAATATACAAGTGATAATGGAATATGAAATAGCAACGATGATGTCAGATTATGTACAAATATAAAAATAAATACAAAAATAAATATTAGTGAACAGGTTCATGGATAATCAAGAATACTGTTAGGAATGAAGGATGAAAATTGGAGTTGACGATAATTAGAAGTTAAGTGATGAACGTTTTGAGACGATGAGATTTTAGGTAATAAGAAAAGAGTTAGAATGGAATTAGGTTTTTTTTGTGTGAGATTTGGAAAAGTTAGAACTTTAATGTGATTAAAAAGTTAGAATTAAAAGTTAGCAAAAAATTAGAACTTCGAAATTTTCTTTTTTAAAAAAAGTTTTGAAAATAAAAAAGAAAAGGTTAGATTTTAATTCAAGAAAAAGTTAATACTCTTTAAAAAACAAAAATAAGATTAGAAATTTTTTAAGAAAAGAAGAGTTAGTTACTTTTGATGAAGACTGCAAGAGTCTTTGATGCTTGCCGATCTCCCGTTTTGTTGCTCCTGAGGGTCCTTTTATACTTGATTTTTTTAAATCTTTTTCAATCTCAGATTTGATTTGAATATCTCAATCTTTTTCAATCTCTGATTTGAATTGAATGAATTTTTATGATGATTTCAGATTTGATTCAATGATGGTGATGTTGATATTTAGATCTGATTTTCTTATGATGATGATATGATCTGATTGATTTGATTTAACTCTATCTGGAATTCATTGGGATTGGATTTGATTAAAAAAGTGTTGGGATTTAAATTTAAAAAGTTAGCAAAGAAAATTTAGAGTTTTAAATTTAAAAAAAATGAGTTAGAATTTTAAAATAAAAAAATATATTTGAATGTTGATTTTAAAAAATGTTAGAATTATTTTAAAAACTGTTAGAATTTAATTTTAAAAGGAATTTAGATCTTAATTTTAAAAAAGAAAATAAAATGGCATTAGAATTTAATTTTAAAAGGAATTTAGAATTTTAATTTGAAAAAGGATGGTGTCAAAAAAGATTTAGATTTAATTTTAAAAAAAAAAAAGGATAGATTTAATTTATAAAAAAAAAGGTTAGGTTTAATTTTTAAAATAGTTAGAAAAAAAGATTTAATTTTAAAAAGAAGTTAGAGAAAAAAAAGATTTAATTTTTAAAAAGAAGTTAGAGAAGAAAAGATTTAATTTTTTTAAAAAAGTTAGAAAAAAAGATTTAACTTTATAAAAGTTAGAAAAAAGATTTAGCTTTAAAAAGAAGTTAGAAAAAAGATTTAATTTTAAAAAGGTATTAGAATTTGATTAAAAAATGTGTTAGAAATTAATTTAAAAAAGGTTATAAAAAAAATTTACTCTTAAAGAAAAGAAGGAAAAAAAAGTTAAATTTTAATCTAAATCCTAAAAGTTAGTAAGAAGAGCTTAAAATGATTTAAATAAATAAACTAAATAGAAAAAAAAAAGTTAATAAAAAACATTAGTAAAGTTATAAAAAAAATTTAATTAAATTATTATTAGTTAAAAAAACAAGATCTAAAAAAAAGGTTAATTTATTAAGTTAATAAGAATTTAAAATAAAAATAAAAAAGAAAGGGTAAAATTTGGGGTATTACAGTTGCCCCTATTTAAATAACTACACCGGATGATTTGAGTGGCGGAGACTCGAGGAATCACGGTGGAGGGATTTAAATATAGATAACCGAAAATTTTGCCCTTATATGTGGCGATATGCAATGCTATAGACAAAACGAGGACAAACTAATGCAGACAATGCCATGAATATGATATGATGCGTATGCTGGAATGATGAATCGCGAAAATGCTGACGAATACGACGACACAGGGACAGACGCTACGAGAAGAACACACTGGGGAAAACGACGCGCTGGGACACACTACAACACTGGGGAATTCTAAAATGATGGTCAACTGGTGCGAACACGACCAATTGTCATTTTTAGAACTGGAACGAGATTCTCAAATGGAGATGGTACCTATGAGACGGCCTCCACTGGGGAATCTAAAAGTAAAACTGGATCATGTACGACTGCAAGATCGATTACAGAATGCTGGAGCATTGAGCAAAGAATAACATCCAAGCTTCTGTACACTATCTCTCGTGACAGGATCAAACGGGCCTTTCGGAACTCCGTAGCAAATATACAGGGTAAAAAAAACCGGCTGTATGCCAAAATAAATGGACTTAAAGTGGTTAGAACATGATCCTAAATGGAGATGGCACCTATGAGACGGCCTCCACTTGGGAATATCTAACAATAAAACTGGATCTACACGATTGCAAGATCAATTATAGAATGCTGGAGCATTGAGCAAAGAATAACATCCAAGCTTCTATAAACTATCCTTCGTGATGGGATCGAATGGACTTTTCAGAACTCCATATTATATACAGGGTAAAAACCGGCTGTAGGCCAAAATGGGCTTTGATGGGAAATGCCCTGATAAGCTTCTCGAGGGAGAACTGTCACTTATCGTGGGAAGGGACTTACATGCCAAAACGGATAAGCACTCAAATAAAGAGGCTGCTGCTTATCTGATAAATAAATCTTCTCGTATTTAAAGTCGGTGCCTGGAATACGTTTCAGATTCTTCTTTTACTAAAGGATAAAATAAACTTCTTCATACTTCCGAGGACAGCGCATCGGGTATGATTCCGCTTCTTCTTTTGCTAAAGGATAAACTGAACTTCCTCATACTTCAAGATTCATGCTCTCCTGAATATGATTCTGCTCCTTCTTTTACTAAAGGGTAAATTGAACTTCCTCATACTTCAAGATTTGTGCTCTCCTGAATATGATTCCGCTCCTTCTTTTACTAAAGGGTAAACGAACTTCTTCATACTTCAAGATCTGTGCTCTCCTGAATATGATTCTGCTCCTTCTTTTACTAAAGGGTAAATGAACTTCTTCATACTTTAAGATCTGTGCTCTCCTGAATATGATTCGGTTCAAACCTCCCCATACTTCAAGACGACAAGGAAAATGGAAGCCCAACTGCTCGATGGAGATGGCCATTTGCTGCGAGTCATAACGAAGATAGGATCAGCTTCTCAGGCGAGAAATGTCGCTTATTTGCAAGAGTGGCGATAATAAGCTTCTCATGTAAGAACTGCTTGTAGAGGTGATAACAGATGATGATAAGCTTCTCGGCGGAGAACTGTTGCATACTGTTGCTGAAGAATGTTACGATAAGCTTCTTAACCGAGAACTGTTGCTGATCGATTGTGATAAGCTTCTCTTGTGAGAACTTTTGCTGATCGATTGTGATAAGCTTCTCTTGTGAGAACTGTTGCGTATCTTGTTGTGTAAGCTTCTCTGGTGATAAGGTCATCTGCTTGGGTGCACAATATCATGTCTTCACATGGGGAGAAGAAAACCTGAGGGACACTTTCGAGTTACCCAAGAAAAAGTTGTCAGCTTATAGTCTCTCTGGGGACTGTGATGAGGCAATAGTTTAGGAGCCTGTTGCACACTGAGACTTACTGGGGAATGAAGGCCGCCGTGAGTAAAATCCATCGGGTGCATGAAGAAAAGGTTGTGAAACCACATGGTTTAGATCTTGAAGGACCTTATAGTAGTCGCTGTTTGTTTCCCTTGTTTAGAAAACACGGTGCCCCAGGATACTTGCGTTGTGAGGTATGGTCATCTCAAGAGGATTTTATAGAGAACACGGAGTCTGGTTGCCCCACTGTTTTCAAACTCTTTGAGAGACTTGACGAAATCTTCGAGAAATAGCTCTTAAGAACGTCAGACTCATGTTGGTAAGTGAACGGGGAAACTGCCTGCCCCTGTTTAGCAGGATCTTCAAGTTCCATGGGTTATGTCCATATGTAAATCTCTAAGATATCAAGCAAAGTCGTCATGCTTGAAATGCCTATCCTGAGCTTGTCAATGTACACATATATTTGTCTTGAATTTTTGTTTTGAAAAAAAGATATCGCAACAACTTGTGACCGAAATCACTAGTCCGGATATAAGTTTTAATTATAATGCCAACATGAATTTTTCTGAGCATAGCTCGTAGGAGTCAGGAAACGTGATCTTGTCGAGTATGCTTTCAACCGAAGTCCTACTTCAATTAGGTCTTTTAAAGGTTGTATCGTGGCTCGGTTCACGGTTTAAGAAACAAAAGGATAAAGGCTCAGAGCTATATTTGTACCCACCCCTTCTTCGTGATGTTCTCCAATCCTAATTCAGTTAATCGGATACGAACACTCATGTCTCAAGCGGATTTGCTATGGTCGAGAACTTATCAAGGCTTTGGACATGGCAGTCACTCAACTATTTCCTTTTGGTGATTCGATCACACAACTTTGTTCTTTATAGGGATTCTAAAAAAAACTACCGGTTTGTTGTTCTTATTCCCTAACTTTTGCCTGGACAACGTCTTTTGATCTGACTTTGGAGTCCAGCGGGATGCCCCAGTTTTGCCTAAGTCTCCTTCATAGGTTTCGACTTAGCGGGCTCTTATTTTTTTGAATATTCTTTTATGCACAAGTCGTGTAAATCTTTTGAAAGGCTCGTGGCTGCCCCACTCCTTAGGTAACCGAGGGATAGTCATTGTATTGAACTTCTTGAGATGCTAAGGATAAATTTTCGAAGGTTTGCTCTTCCTTTTTGAGGATCTAAGCGCTCGATCGGTTTAACTGAAACCTACCCTGCCCCAGGTTAGGATGGAGGTTCTTAAAAGAAAGAAAAACTCCTGCTTCAAGGCTCAAAGAGGTTGACTAGGGATTAACATCCTTATATCTCCAGTGTTTGGGATTTGAAACAATGCCTTACATCATCAGCAGGTTTTAATTGAAAGCATACGACAAGAAGTCTGATGTTTTAGGTTCGTCATCCTCCTCCCAATTCTCCATCAAAACAAGAGATCGGGTAAAGTTGGCATTATGATTTATGAAAACGTTTTTTGAATGAGTGAAACGAATGGATTTATTCAAGACAAACATATGCGTTGCATTAATTAATCAAAGATAAACAAGTTCATTTATGCTAAATATGCTCAATCAAAGAGAAATACATATAAATAAACAAATGAACTGTCGGAAAAATCCTTCTAAATGTTTATGAAATCTTGCATTCAAGAGTAACAGTTTCCTTTGGCGGAGCCTCAATGGAAAGGACTGCCTGGTTTATGATCACTGTGAGTCGTCATAGCTTGCCCCAGTTATGCTGGTCACATCTTCAACAGTCTTCAGTCGTTGCTTCAAAATAACTTTCCCAGATTCTTTATTGATCCCGGTCATATCATCTTGAGGATTGCTTAAATGAAGCGAGCTAGGCCTTTGAATAATTACTGGATTCGACTGATTTGCTGAGGGGTCAACATACTTTGCAGAATCTAAGCTTGACAAGCGGGGAACCCCGAGAGGAGTCTCGATCTTCGGCTGAGCATCACCAAAAGACAACTTCTTCGTTTCTAGCAAATTTCTGACAAAGTTCTTAAGAGCATAACAATTCTCTAGATCATGGTCGGGCGCACCCTCATGAAATAAATAATGAGCGGCAGCGTTGTAACCTGCGGGTAACGGATTAGGAGGAGGACCCAAAGCACGGGTGGTAATCAGACCTTGTTGTACCAAATGGGGGTATAACTCAGTGAAAGTTATCGGAATTGGAGGACAAGGCTTATACTGCCTCTTACGGGGATAAGGAACCTGATCCTGTGATTGTTGGTGAACAGGAGCGTTGGGCACTCGTTGACTGTCGACAGGAGCTTGCACGGGCGGATAACCGGAAGGTTGTTGATAAATTGGTGCTTGATATACCGGAGCTGACTGCACAGGCTGGTATGTAGAAAACTGCGGATCGAAAGGAGGTGCAACAGTAGCTACATAGGGTTGTTGGAAATATGGAAGCGGATAACCTTGAACATAGTTAGGCTGATGTTGCCAAGGTTGAGGAGTAGCCATTTTGCGGTTCCTCGAACGTGCAGGTCCTTTACCATGGTCGGAGTTAGGAGTTTTGCGCTTTGGAGGGGTAGCTCGTCGAACTGGTTGAGCACTAGGAGGCACCGAACCGGATTGAAGACCGTGAGGAGGTACATTCTCGACAGTAACAGCTGGTTAAGATCCCATAACGGTATTAGTAGTCTAAGAAACAACAGTAGACTGAGCATCCACCTTCACACTAAGAGCTCGTAGCATCTCCAAAATATGCCCTACACTTCCTCGAAGATCTTCGAGTTCATGGCTGACACGGTTGATCTCTTGGTTTTGATCTTCCATCCTTATGAAGGGTCGTATTGATGCAGAGAACTCAGGGTGACAAAACTGGAGGGTGAGAAAACCGCGTATGAGAAAACGGGAGACACATGCAATGCAAAAGTATGATGCCAAAATGTGAATGCAAATGAAGATTTCATGGAATTCAAATATTTACGAGTATTGCGGAGTACGAAGGAAACTTTTAATTCATTGAAGACAAATTACAAATAATATTCTTGCAACCAAAATAGCTAAATAAGAGCCTAGAAAGTCCTAGAGAAGCATCTTCCATAACTTCAGTGAGCAGACGGAGATCCGGAGGAAAATAAATATTCGTAGAGCCTTTTCTTCTTGTAGGATTATATCTCATCATTCTTCGACTGAATTTGCTTTTGAAGCTCTTCGTACTCGCTGGCCATCACATGGTATTTGTTCTTCCATGCTTCTGTTTCGAGTTGTGATCTCTTCAAAGCAATCTTCAAGGTCTCAGCTTCGGTCATGAAATACTGGACAGGTTCTTCTCTTTGAGGTAAAGGATCTTGGCGAGAGTAGGGCATCTTCAACTTAATAGCTCTTCCTCGGACCCATTGAAGGTATGGTTCCATGGACACACAATTAGGTCTTCCCAAACTTTCTTTGTCCTTCCTATGCAGATGATTCCAAGAAGATAGAATCTGATCCTGAAGCTTTTTGTCGTCTTTGAAAAAGATTTTCTCCACATGAATACCTTTAGGCGGTTCTTTCAAGGGATATCCCAACTGTCGGCGAGCTAAGACTGGATTGTAGCTAATTCCTCCATTGAAACTGAGCAAAGGCACATTGTTGAAGTTTCCACAACTATCAATGATTGATATCCCATCGTACATGCGATTATACCAATCAATATCAGAGTGAGTTAAAGCCATAACTTTTTGCGACCAACGTTCTTGATTAGGGCTCCAGAACGGACCGGACTTGGGTAAGTGAGAAATAAACCACTTGTATAGCAATGGAACACAACATGCAATCATTCCTCCACCATGAAAATTTCGGAGATGTACTGAATGATAAGTATTACCGAATAGTGTTGGAACTGGATTTCTTCTCATGAAGTTCTTGATTGCCTTAAGGTCCACAAACCCCTCAAAACTAGGAAAAAGCAGCAACCCATAAATGAGCAAAACAAATATTGTCTCAAAGGCAAACATGTCTTTATGATCGGCATAAAATTGGGCCTTCTTAATTAGGAAGTCCCTGAGAAAACCGGAGGTCCCCCCTTTGGTGATCATATTGTTTTTGACATCGGATATCCTTAGACAAATGGCTTTAGCAATATCTCGTTCTTTAGGGTCTTCCTCCAAGAAAGGGAATGGAGACTTATCCAAGATAGGTAATCCCACCAACTGAGAGTACTCTTCTAAGGTAGGTAAAAGCTGATAATCTGGAAAGGTGAAGCAGTGATAATCTGGATCATAAAACTGTAGCAAAGTCGCAAGAAGTCCTTCGTTTACTTGAACCTTCAACAAAGACAATAGCCTTCCATATCTGTTTTGGAACTTTTCTTGATCTTGAACCAAATCCCTTAGCTTCTCTAGGACTTCCAAATTAAAACCCTTAAAAGTAAATTTCAAAGTATGCCTTCTATGGTGATCCATGGTATCCTGCAATGTTCATAAATAGAGTTTGAATTCCATGAAATCTTAATGCAATATGATGCTTTATGGATGCAATGCATGAAAACACACAAAGTACTAGGTTAAAGGAACGTGAGCGGAGTTAAGGTCTACCCATCCCCAAAAGGAGTGTACTATAGGTTAGTTGTACCTGCAGAACAAGGTTCTAAAAGAGTGCCCAAAGTCATCAGCCCATCTTTCGGATATTATCGACCTTCCGATTGACTCGGGGGTTAATAATATTCTCAAGAGAACCTCTTTTGAGTGTAGTATCGCGTAGCAACCATTGTAGGACTACTCCTACATAGTTCCCGCACTACGTCCTAAATAAGGCCAAGGTGGTGTTAAGGTACTACGGTCCTCAATATCACAGACTAATCGACCATGGAAAAAGTTTTCACGACTACTCGTTCAACCGAACCATTTTTGAAAAGGTCTCAACTGAGCGGTGATTCTCGAATCAGCTTGGTCGGGATTCACTCCCTATAAGCCTCATCGAATATATCCCCATCCTATAATAATGTCACTAGTCCGGGCGTAGGACTTATCTCACAATACAAGGAACAGTCCCAAATCAGAGCACAATATATACATGCAAATGAATAGTAAAACAAATAGTAATAAGTATGAACAAATTAGGGGTAACCCTCAAAAGTTAAGGGAGTCCCCAGTGAAGTCGCCATTTTCTGTTGCGGTGGAAATAGGATCACAAACTATTAATGAGTTTGAATCGCAATTCAATTCACAACCGCTCTTTGATTTATCCGAAGGAAAAGGTCAAAAGAGGGAAAACCTATTTTTGCATCGTAAACACAATGCGGGGAAAGATCTAGGGTTCGGGGGTTGGTTAAATTTAGGGAAGGTATTAGCACCCTAAACTTCTGTAGTACTCTACAGGAACCTTTTGTTCAAATGTTTACTATTTTTGCTTTATTTATTTGCTTAAGGTATATGTACAAGGGATTAAAAGTGAGAAAAGAGACCTAAGGGGTTAATTCTAAGTTTACTCGGCAAGACATCGCATCTTGTGCCTACGTATCCTTACGGGAATGGAATCAGAGTAATCGTAGTTCCCCTCAAAAGGGAGGTTAGAGACTTCTTGACTGTGGTCAAGGTCTCAAGGGGAATAAACGCATCTTATGGACACGCTTACATGGAGTGTAGAAACTCCAAATTTCTACGTTGAAATGTTAAGTTGAAATTAGGGTTAAATTAGGGATTCCACGGCGGGAAACCCTAAAATGAGCGCGGCGGCTCTTTGACCTAAAGCTAGGGGTAAAATTGTAATCTTGCCTGCGGCGAGGCATTTGTGAAAATTAGGGTTTGAGAGGTTGTAAGGGTTTGAAGTTGAGGACTATTGACACGGCGGTCAAACGGCTAGACCTAATTCCTTCGGAGGAGTGAAATTAATTATAAAGATGCGATGAAATTAAATATACATACAACGGCAGAAAATAAAGTGCGGAAAGATAAATGCGACAATTGTCTCGCAAAATTACATCCCATAAGCAGTTACAAATATGATAATTGAATATTTAAACTGAAAATAAAATCAATTGAACTTAGTCAGCTGCAAAAAACCAAAACAAACAGAGACTGTTATTATACGGGGTTAGACAAAAAATTAGACGGGAATGTTAGGAATTTAAGTAGAAAATTATAATTTTAACGAAACAAGAAAAAAGTTAGAAATTTGGATCTTAAAATGAGGATGTTAGCGAAAAATTAATAAACAATAAAAATTGATACGCAATGAAGATGATGATAATATACAAGTGATAATGGAATATGAAATAGCAACGATGATGTCAGATTATGTACAAATATAAAAATAAATACAAAAATAAATATTAGTGAACAGGTTCATGGATAATCAAGAATACTGTTAGGAATGAAGGATGAAAATTGGAGTTGACGATAATTAGAAGTTAAGTGATGAACGTTTTGAGACGATGAGATTTTAGGTAATAAGAAAAGAGTTAGAATGGAATTAGGTTTTTTTTGTGTGAGATTTGGAAAAGTTAGAACTTTAATGTGATTAAAAAGTTAGAATTAAAAGTTAGCAAAAAATTAGAACTTCGAAATTTTCTTTTTTAAAAAAAGTTTTGAAAATAAAAAAGAAAAGGTTAGATTTTAATTCAAGAAAAAGTTAATACTCTTGAAAAAAACAAAAATAAGATTAGAAATTTTTTAAGAAAAGAAGAGTTAGTTACTTTTGATGAAGACTGCAAGAGTCTTTGATGCTTGCCGATCTCCCGTTTTGTTGCTCCTGAGGGTCCTTTTATACTTGATTTTTTTAAATCTTTTTCAATCTCAGATTTGATTTGAATATCTCAATCTTTTTCAATCTCTGATTTGAATTGAATGAATTTTTATGATGATTTCAGATTTGATTCAATGATGGTGATGTTGATATTTAGATCTGATTTTCTTATGATGATGATATGATCTGATTGATTTGATTTAACTCTATCTGGAATTCATTGGGATTGGATTTGATTAAAAAAGTGTTGGGATTTAAATTTAAAAAGTTAGCAAAGAAAATTTAGAGTTTTAAATTTAAAAAAAATGAGTTAGAATTTTAAAATAAAAAAAATATATTTGAATGTTGATTTTAAAAAATGTTAGAATTATTTTAAAAACTGTTAGAATTTAATTTTAAAAGGAATTTAGATCTTAATTTTAAAAAAGAAAATAAAATGGCATTAGAATTTAATTTTAAAAGGAATTTAGAATTTTAATTTGAAAAAGGATGGTGTCAAAAAAGATTTAGATTTAATTTTAAAAAAAAAGGATAGATTTAATTTATAAAAAAAAAGGTTAGGTTTAATTTTTAAAATAGTTAGGAAAAAAGATTTAATTTTAAAAAGAAGTTAGAGAAAAAAAAGATTTAATTTTTATAAAGAAGTTAGAGAAGAAAAGATTTAATTTTTTTAAAAAAGTTAGAAAAAAAGATTTAACTTTATAAAAGTTAGAAAAAAGATTTAGCTTTAAAAAGGAGTTAGAAAAAAGATTTAATTTTAAAAAGGTATTAGAATTTGATTAAAAAATGTGTTAGAAATTAATTTAAAAAAGGTTAAATTTTAATCTAAATCCTAAAAGTTAGTAAGAAGAGCTTAAAATGATTTAAATAAATAAACTAAATAGAAAAAAAAAGTTAATAAAAAACATTAGTAAAGTTATAAAAAAAATTTAATTAAATTATTATTAGTTAAAAAAACAAGATCTAAAAAAAAGGTTAATTTATTAAGTTAATAAGAATTTAAAATAAAAATAAAAAAGAAAGGGTAAAATTTGGGGTATTACAACCACTACTAACCTTCTTGACATTGCTGTTACTGGAACTGCTGGTGCTGCTGGCTACCTTCCCGTTCTTCATTCCCAACTCTACTCTTACTCCCACGGCTACGATATTAGAAAAACTTGCAGACACACTACTGATCACCTTTTCATAAAACTCTGGTCTTACTGTGTCAAAAATCCAGTCTGTTAATTCTTTTTCATTCAGAGGAGGTTCCACCTAAGATGCTGTCTCTCTCCACCGTTGCGCGTACTCTTTAAACGATTCTGTACTTTTCTGTGACATACTTTGCAATTGTCTTCTATCCAGGGCCATATTCATGTTGTACTTATAGTGCTTCATAAAAGCGTCAGCCAGGTCTTGGAAATTGTGAATCCTCGATTGGTCTAAACTTAAATACCACTTGGTCGGAGCCCCTTTCAAACTATCTTGGAAACAGTGGATCATTAACTTGTCGTCTTCAAC
This sequence comes from Lathyrus sativus, assembly GCA_963859935.3. NCBI lineage: Eukaryota > Viridiplantae > Streptophyta > Magnoliopsida > Fabales > Fabaceae > Lathyrus > Lathyrus sativus. The sequence continues at coordinate 110,832,312 of OZ012737.1, read as the reverse complement.
GTGTGCAGCCATTCTTCGATAATACATGATTAGATGCGTGCGAGGACAGGTTGCACCAGAATATTGATCGAAATTTGGAACTTTGAATTTTGGCGGAATTACCAATCCAGACACTAGGCACATATCTCTGGCATCAGTACCAAAGATATCATTCCCTTCCATTGCTCGGACCTTTCTTCCGATAGTCTCTACACTTTCTTTCAACTTATCATGTCGTCCACTTTCTTCTTCATACCCATCAAGACCTTCGTATACTGGTGAAGGATTATGAAAAATAGGGCGCGCTTGAACCTGAACAGAAGACTGAGTGTAAGTAGGAATAGCCTGATGAATTTCTGGCCCCAAAGGAACTGCTTGTTGATTAACTATTGGTGGAGGTATAAAGCCAGGTGTCAACCCATAGGGTGGGACATTTGCAACAGTGACTGTCATTGGGATCGGCTATACAGCTATACTAGTGATCTCAGAAACAACAGTGGCTTGAGTGTCCAATTTCACACGAATGACTTGTAGGGCTTCCATGATCTGCCCCATGCGTCCTCGTAGCTCTCCAAGTTCATTATCAATTCTGTCCACATCCAAATTCTGTCATTCCATTCTTAGGCGAGCTTGGGCTCGGGTGTTGTATCGGTGTTGAGGATTCAGTGTGATTCTTTCTGGAGACAAGACAGCGAGATGAGACACAACACAAGAATATGCACATGTGATGCTTATGACTGTGACATGCAACAAATGCAAAATTAATCATTCAAGGAATCCAAAGAAATATTTGCAAAAATTATAACAATGGGGAAATAAGCAAATTCAAAGTCTTCATAGATTAACAACTGAGAGTTTTACAATAATGATTCTGAAACTGAAATACAAGTCTTTAATACAAAATACAAACAGAAAACAAAAGGATTCTAAATCTTCTGGTTGGATGGCCCTTCGTCTTCTGGATGACTTCTCTTTCCACCTTGACGGATCAATTCTTGAAGTTCTTCCTTCTCTTGCATGGCCTTGAAATACTTATCTCTCCAAGCCCTTCCTTCTTTTTCAGCTTTTGCCAAAGCAGCTTTCAATTCTTCTACGAGAGTAGGTTTGGGTGAGTCAAGCTCAAAGTGAGTGTAGAACATCTTCAATGCTGCTTCTTTTACCCATGATAAGTAAGATTCTGAAACAGTAGTGTCGTGGGGACCTAGGGCAGTTACTCCCCTCATGTGGATATAACGCCAAGCATACACAATTCGAGCCCTGTAAGCGGGATTCTTCCCTTCTTCCAAGTAAAATCTTCTCAAAAAGTCTGGATCTGGTTCCTCTTCCATGGGGTGCCCCAACTATTGACGAGCCAGAATAGGATTATAATTGATGCAACCATTGACGTTGATAAGCGATACATTCGGAAAATCTCCACAGCTTTGGATCATGGCAATTCCTCCATACATAGGGTCATACCACTTAATATCTGAGTGCTTGAGCAATAGCAGCTTTTCTGTTCATGAGAGCCCATTTTGCTTATCCCAGATGGCTGGAATTTTTGGCAAGTGCGAAATAAACCACTTGTGCAGGAGAACGGTGCAACACTCAATCCGTCCAACTCCATAACGATTCCTACGGTGGGTGGTAAAGTACGTATCAGCCAGCAAGGTAGGTACATTATTTTTGATCAAGAAAAGATTGATTGCATTTGCGTCCACAAAATCACTAACAGTCGGGAATAGAAACAGTCTGTAGATTAGCAAAACCAGGATGGCCTTAAATGCTTTAGTATTCTTTGACAAGGCATAGCTCTGAGCTTTTTCATACAGGAACATAGCTGGAAACCCATACAACCCTCCTTTAGCACCCATATGAGATCGTACCTCGCCCACCTCTAAATACGCGGCCTCTGCAACTGCTCTTTCATCAGGAGTCCCTTCTCTTCCAGAAAATGGTCTAGGAGTGACGCCTGCTCCCATCAGGGCAGAATATTCTTCCAAAGTTGGTAGCAACTGATAATCTGGAAATATGAAACAATGATAGGTTGAATCATAGAATTTCACGAGTGTGGATAACATCTCTTCATATACTTGAACTTCTAGCAAAGATAGCATATTCCCATGCCTCTCTCTGAATGCCTCGGGGTCTTCTACTAAACTTACCAGTTTCTTCAAGTTCTCCAACTTTGGTCTTTGGAACACAACCTCTACTTTCTTTCCAGAATCCATCCTATAATATCTGCAAAACAATCTTTAGTTCCTTGAATGATTAATTAATGAAAATGCAAATGCAAAGGTTTCATGGAACTCAGATCAAAACATCATTTCATTGATTTTCAAGATTTGAATTACAAAATATCTAGTACGTTTTACAAAAGTCCTAAATATAAGGCTGACAGTATTCTAAATAAAAGTCTTCTTTTGCTTTGAGTTTCTTGATTTCTTCTTCCATCTGAGTCTTCTCGAGAACGAGTTTGTCCACGACTAGCTTCCATGGAGTTGGTTGAGAGCTGGAAGAAGGTAAGCCTTCCTGTGTCTTCCTCTTCTTATAAGCATTCATTTCTTCATCTTTCACCTGTAGTTGTCTACGGAGTTCATCATTCTCTTCCATGGCCACTTGGTACTTGTATTTCCAGGCTACTTTAGTTTGTTGTGACTTCCTCAAAGAAATCTTTAACTTCTCCTCTTCAGACATAAAGATCATTGTGTGTTCCTCCTCTAAAGCCATGGGTTTCTGCTGAGAATAAGGCATCTTCAGCTGAATAGCTCTCTTTCGGACCCATTGGAGATAAGGCTCGAGAGAGACACAATTAGGTTTCCCTAAGTCTTCCTTTCCTTTCTTGTGTACATGTCCCCAAGCTTTTAGAATTTCCCCCTTCAATTCTGAACTTCCCTTAAAGAAAATATTCTCCACATGAGCGTTGTTTGGTTTGTCCTTTAGAGGATATCCAAGCTGACAGCGAGCGAGAACAGGGTTATAACTGATTCCTCCATTTACACCCAGGAGAGGTACGTTACCAAAGCTTCCACAACTGTCAATGATTTTTATCCCATCATAACTACAGCTGTACCAATCAATATCAGAGTGAGTAAGAGCCATAACCTTCTGAGACCACCAACCTTCCTTCCAAAAAGCATGAGCCTTAGGTAAGTGAGAAATAAACCACTTATATAACAACGGGACACAACAGACAATCATTCCTCCTTTATGTAGATTTCTCAAGTGAACAGAATGATATACGTCAGCTAGTAAAGTAGGCACATGGTTTTTCTTCAAGAAGATCTTAATGGCGTTGAGATCCACAAAATTATCAAAGCTCGGAAACAAGTAGATTCCATAAATGAGAAAGGCAAGAATAGCTTCGAATGCATCCATACTCAAATGATCAACATAGTATTGTGCTTTTCCAACCAAGAATTTGACAGTCAAACCAAAGACTCCTCCCTTAGTAACTATATTTTTCTGAATATCCACCAATCCCAAACGTGTAGCTTTAGCAATTTCTTCCTTCTTAGGGTCCTTCTCCATGATTGGAAAAGGAGAGTCTTCAAGAATAGGTAAACTGATCAAGCAAGAACATTCCTCAAGTGTAGGTACCAGCTGATAATCAGGAAAAGTTAAACAATGATAGAGTGGATCATAAAACTGGAGGAGTGTGGAGAGAAGTCCCAGATCCATTTTCCTTTTTACCCTCAACAATACCAATAAGTTCCCATACCTTCTCTTGAATCCTTCTATATCTGTTATCAAAGTGCTCAACCTCTCTATGTCATCTAAGTTAGGACTTTTGTAAGTATACTTCATGGTTTTCTTTTTTCCACTGTCCATGATGATCTTATTGTTTACAAACAAGAGATCTGAGTTCCATGAAACTTTTATGATATGATGTTCATGAATGCATGAATGCACAAACACAGGTAAGCACAGATTCACATATACACATCGATAAAAACAGATAAAGGTTTTGGTTTGGAGAACATGAGTAAGGAGTCAAGGTCTACCCACCCCAAAGGTATGTACTAAGTTTTTCACAACTGCAGAACAAGGTTCTAGAAGAGTTCCCGGAGTCCTTGACCCATCTTTCGGATATTATCAATTTCCCAAATACTTGGTGGTCGATAATATTCTCAAGAGAGTCTCGTCCAAGTGTAGTATCGCGTATCAACTACTTTGGAATTACTTCCTTATAGTCATCGCACTACATCCTAATAAGGCCATAGTGGGGAAAAGGTAATCTAAAGGTCCTCAGTATCATGGGCTCCCATGTAGAAAGTAGCATTGTTTTCAGGAATACTCGATCAACAATACTAACTCTCAGAAGGGCCTCTACTGAGTGGTGGTTTTCTCAAGTCAACTTGGTCGGGAATCAACTCCCTATAAGTCTCCTTGAATATACCACCATCCTATCATAAGTACGCTCAAACACGGGTATAGTGTTGTCTCACCATTCAAAGTTCCCAAGAACCAACAGAGCACATATGTACACATTTACCAATATTCACAAATAAGCAAGTATTCAAACAAGATAGGCTAAACCCTCAAAAAATAAAACGTCCCCAGTGAAGTCGCCATTTCTGTTGCGGTGAAAATTGGATATCAAGCTATTAATTAACTTGAATCTTATTTCTTTTTTACAACCGAACTTTATTTTATCCAAAGGAAAGGTCTAAAGAAAGAAAAACCTTTTTTGCGATGTAACGACAACGCTTAAGAGATTCGGGGATCGGGGGTTGGTTATACCTAAGGAAGGTGTTAGTACCCTAAATATCTGTATTACTCTACAGGAACCTTTTGTTTGATTGCTTGCTAAGTGTGAAATATGTACTATGGATTTGGGATAAGATATGAGTTGAAACCTAAAGTTATATACACTAAGTTTGCTCGCAAAGACGTCGCATCTTCTGCCTACGTATCCTAACTAGGATAGAATCAGAATCGTAGTTCACCTTACAAGGGATAAAAAACACTTGATTATGATCAAGGTTCAAGGGGGAACAGACATGACAATATTTGTGTGGAGTTTGACAAAACTCCCTAATCTAAGTTGCAATGTTCAAGAGGGGAAGTAAGAAATCATGACGATGATTCTTACACAGAGTTGACAAACTCTTTCCTAGGGTTCTAGTTGAAGAACACTCCTAGTACAGGTGGGTATTTTTAGACTTAAAGCAAAGTCTAAGGGTTTCTAAGATGGGGTTAAAGTGACTTAACAAAGTCAATGGAGGGTGAATGAATTATTCTTTCCATGAGGGTCAAGTGGGCAGACCTTCCTTTGGAGGGTGATTGAGGAAACAACTGGATGAGAGCTGACAAGCCTCATCACTTGGGGAAAGAAAAAATTAACGGGAAAGGTAACAACATAATAAGATATTTTCATGGTAACAACCAATTGAACAAACATATGAAATGATAAGGATGAAAACACATTTATAATAATCAACACAGATGAAAATAACGAGAACTGTAACGACCGATTGCATTCAAATACAATCAACAGTTGGGACGAAATAAACATATTTATGACTCAAAATTAAAATCCTATAATGTTAACTAACATGTATTGGCATGAGTACAAACAATTTTCACAAACAAATCCAAGTGGAACCACATAAAAATTCATCTGCAAATGCGTAAACGGACGCGAAACGCACTTAATTTGCACCCAGTCAAAAGAGGTGATAAAATAGGCAAACGTGAAAATAAAATACATGTCATGAAAGTTGATGCAAAGATGAACAAAATGAAAAGAGAACGGGCGGAAAACGATAAAAAATGAGAGAGATACGAATTTTCAAAGTTTGAGTGAAAAAATGGAAAAAATGCCAAAAGAGTTGCCCTCCTCAGGGGTCGAACTCAGGATCATGGCTTGAAAGGGGTGCTTGGCATAAGTTAGTTACCACTGGGGTGGCTATACATCCATTTGTATAAGCCAACCCTTTAATTAATAAGGGTAACTCACTTGAATTTCTGGGCAAAAACAAACACACTCAAAATGATTTACGTTTTTGATTGTAACTTTCCCGTTTCTTATCCAAATGAGACAAACTTTATATGCAACTGGCCTAGAAAAACATGAGGATCATGATGGTGTGGTTACTTTTATGAAATTCCTTTTATTTTGAAAAATTCCAATACAGCTACATTTTGATGTTATGAGATGCATCTTGACGTGAACAACTTAATTCAAACATTTTTAATCCAAACCAAGTGCACACACAGATCATATAAATGGTGATGAATGATTTCCACACTTCAAACAAGCTAGATACAAACAGATTGTGAGATTGATATGTCAAGTGCAGTGTTTGTTGGAAAAATGCATTTTTGAATGAGTAGCTCATGACAGCTAATTTTGACGCCAAATAATTATGCAAACACTTCATAAATGATCAAGGTAAGGTGTTCCAAAAAATGATTTTGATGTAAACAAGCTTATGTGGAAAAATGACATACGAGATGCTTAATGAAATTTTGATGCATACATGAAAAATATATAAATCAACCTTTATGCACAAAGAGGCAAAAGTAAGCATTCATACATCTTTCAAATATGAAATCAAACATGTCCAAGTAGTGAAAACCAACTTTCCACAGCCTATGCTCAAAATGATTTTTCAATATGTTTTTATCTTTTTGACAACAATGTTACAATGAGCAAATTAAGGTGACATATGATGATTTAGAATGGTTTTCTTATGACAATGAGATGCAAGGTAAAGGACTGTCAGTAGCAAGAATGCACCAAGATCTAACAAACAAGATACAACAATTATATTGAAACTACCAAACTAACAGTTGCCCCTTTGCAGGCACCAACACAGAATTAGTACTACCAATGCTGATTAGCAAATCCTAGCTGATATGGAAAGATGTTTAGTGATCAAAGTTGATGTGGACCAGTTTGTTTCAAACACACCAGTTTAAAATGTGCAATTTCAATTATTAATCTCAAAGAGACAAACTCAAACTCTCACTGAATTATGGAGTGGCTATCAAGCTGTAATGGCAGTGGGAGTGTTCAAGGTAGCAAATGTCTTAATAGAAGTGTTTATCAATTCACAATGCTACTGGCCTGTGAACCTCTCATGATTTGCAATGAGTAAAAACTTAATGACATTGCTGGTTGGCCAAACTCAATAGCAGGAGGCTGACAGGATCAAGGCCACATCCAACATGTCTTTGCATGATCCAACTGATCTCAATTGTAGCCAAATTGGTGGTATGTAAATAATATGCCCTGATGACTTCTAGCCAGTATGTCCTTACCAAGACATAGATCAAACAAACAAGATTATGACAAGATTCACCAAAGATGTTTTGAACCAGACACAATTATCAAACTTGAAACTACCATTCACAGTAGCAGTCCAAAGCCTACTGGAGAAATCCAACTTACAATCCAAGCTAGTCAATCAAAGGCATGAGCTCAACCTAAGAGGTTATTTGCAGTTCTGATGAGGAGTTGGATTGATGAATACTAAATCTGAATTAACAAACTTGGTTCTCTAAAACAGTCCTAAGCAGCACATCCTCCTAGAAAAAAAATTCTTTATAGTTTTCAGACCAAATCTTTAATCATATGTAATCAATAAAGTCCTTGGTCTACTAATAGCAAAGGGAGAAAAAGTTTGACAAAGGTTGGAAGTGGTATAGCGTTGGCTATCAAGTTGCACATGAAATGGTATTTGTCTAAACAAGCTAGTCTGATCAATTTTAAAGAAAAGAATTAAGACATCAACCAACAAACACTCATAATGGATTTTATTCATACATAAACAGTAGGGGATAATAATACAACAGTGGCCACTCCTCAAATGGAAACTGATAGTAAGCTGTTAATGGTCCTCAATATCATTGCACAAACTTAAGCAACCATGATGTGAACTGACTAAATCACAGTTAACACTTAAACAACCTAAATCTCTCAACTTATCCTTATAGCCCTAAGGAATCTAACCAAGACTGGGCAGAGCTAAAATGCCTATGACATTAAAACAAATAGTTAACCAATCTGAAAATCTCACTATGGATCCAATTCACACACTCTGTCAGCAGCCCCCTTAACAAGAAAGCTCAAGCTGACCTACAATCCCCTAAATGGCTGCTACTCAAACACAGTAATGCCTTAACAATAAGGCTTAAGAAGGCTTGCCTAATGGTAGAAGCAAAGGGCTATACCTGACTTAACAAACTTGAGTTTATAAACTCAGCCTGTCGGAGCAGTTACAGGCAGTGGCACTCAACATCTCCAAATATGGATTTTAATCAATAACCATAACCATCACCAGCTTAAAATTCCACAGCTTGGGTGTACACCAATCCCAGCAGCAGCCTTCAACAGAGAAATCAAAAAACAGTCCTAAGGCAGACCCATAATCCAACACATACCACCAAACTTAGGTCTTGACAATTTTTAGATAGTTTGGTGATCCTCTTAACATGACAATGTTTTAACATTACAAACTTATCCAAAAGACCTATAGTACTTTTTGTAAGAGTACCAAACACACATATGTAATTCTAACAGCAAATTAAGCACATGATATTGATAAATTCACCCTGCACAAACTCCAAACATACAACCTAATGCTCAAAAGCCTTAACATCAATTAAAAGCTAGCTGTCATGAAAGTCATTAAATGTTCATAGTTTCAAATTTCACCAAAATGCTCAAAATGCAAAGACATGAAAAAATGGTGCAATATTCAAAGTGTACAAGATACATACCTCTTGTGGACCTTGTTGAACAAGCTAGAATAGCCAAGAAACCCAGAGAACTTCAATCTTCTTCCTTGCCTTGAATCCTTTCTTCACTTTTAAGCAAAATGCAACTATGATGCCAAATGGAGAAATAAGTCTCACCAATGAATTATCAAACTTTGGAAAGTTGAAAAACAATATATAAGAGGTGTTAGGATGATTAAAACACTAGGCAAGTGCTTAGAACAAGATTTGGTGGAATTTGTAGCTTTTGGTCAAAGCATCTTGGTGTAAGAGTTGACTTTTTGATTGGTGAGGGTTTTGGATGGTTTAATGGTTTAGACACCTTTTATACCATATTTAGGAATTCTATGGATGCTTTTTGGGGTGTTGGAATATAGAGAAATGATTTTGGCAGCCCTTTGCACCAAGACAGATTTTTGAGTTTTTAGTGAAAAGTGAGATTTTGTGATTTTGAGGTTTTGAGGCCAGAGCAAAGGGACAGAGATTTCTTCTGGTTTTTAGAATGTTTTTGATGATCGAAATGAAGTGAGGAAGTCCTACTTTTATAGGCAAGTGAGAGTGAGGGGCTGGTGTGAAGCTTTCTTCATTTTGAAGAAAGGTTTTGGATATTTTGGAGAAAACCTCCCTAGGAGGGTTTTCTTTGCTGATAATCCAAGCTCATTAGTCAAGAAAATTGATGGATTTCTGAGGCTAATTTCAGGCTAAGAGCATAGACTTGTGGCTGGTTCAGAACTTGGCTTTACACCTCATGCTTCACTTTTCACTTTTTGATGCAAGTTGCACATCCACTTGCAAGACAATGTGTGAAGCTTGTTTCTTTGATTGTTTATGCATAACTCCTTGGTTTTTCATGCTACAAACTCCTCACATATCAGATACCACATGATTGATCAACTGAATTTGGCAAATTTGATGAAAGAAGGTATTTTGCAAAATGGACAATGTGGGACTAAAGTGTGAAACCACCAACTTGCCATGACCATAACTTTCAGCTCACACATCATTTTGGGATGTGCTAGTACTTTTTAGAAAGCCCTCACATAGCTCTAAAACATTCATGTTTTCATGAGTTTCAATTTCCCAAAGGAACTTGGCCAAAAATCCCTCCAAAGTTGCTAAAAAATGAGCTTAAACATGAAATTTTCCCAAGTCTTTTTCCCCTCTTGAAATGAATTTGATCATAACTCCAAATCTATGCATTTTCTGATCATGGACCACTTAGGGACTTTTGTAGGACTTGTCAAGAGCTTCCAAATGAGCTTTGAACCAACTCAATTGGATGTGTGGTTAAGGAGTTATGGTTTAGCCCTTTTCAAAACCCTAATTTCCCGATTTTTCGATTACTCCTTCATCCTTGATCCAATGGTCATGAAAATTTATATGCAAGTCCAAAATAACATAAGGAACAACTTTGTTTCACAACTTGAAGTCCAATTCATAAAATTTGGAGTTGACTTTTCGGTCAACCGTACGATCGATCGGTGATTACCGAGTCGCCTGTTGACATTCTGTGCCTCCTGAGACTTTGAAACTTCTTGGATGAACTTTATTAAACTATATGAACTTCATGAATCACAATCCCACCATTTAAACATCTTCCAACATCAAAGTCAAACTACAGTTGACTTTTACTGGTCCAAAACCCTGATCGGGTGCTCTGAAATGTACTGCTCTGAATTCTGGGGTAACAACCTCACATTGGCTTCTCAATTGACATTATGTAATATCCTTGACCTTGTTTCCTATTTGAATGAGCCCAAAACATTGACTAATCACAAACCCTGAAACTTTGATTTTGACTGCCCGAAACCCTGATTCATCTGCAATTGACAAAAACAGACTTGCACTGGGTTAAGGTTAGAAATTCATGAGTATGTTCCTAAAATGATAATGAGAATCTAAGGGGTCAAAATTTAGGGTGCAACAATAACCTATCTAGGTTTCCCTGATGAACATTCTTTGTGTGCCCCTTCATAGCTTGCTTGTCCACACAACATTTATCACATCCTGTCCTACTATCTGAAGTAGAGTTTGAAGTTCCTCTTGCTACTGTTTTGGACATGGTCCTTTCTATTCCTTTCTCAAGCCATACTTTTTCTTCCTTTTTTACCAGGACATTGAGGTGACTTCTAGGCTCACATACATAACAGTTGTTCTTGGCTCTGGATCCCTTCATAACTTCCTTACCTTCTTCATTGGTGATAGCACATTCATCTTTAGAGAATTTTACACTGAAACCTTGGTCACATAGCTGACTGATACTGATGAGATTAACAGTCAGTCCTCTAACCAACAAGACATCATCCAGTCTTGGACCACCAGAGCAATCTAGTTTTCCAGCACCTTTGATTTCTCCTCTAGCTCCATCACCAAATGTTACATGACTTGAGGAATGAGGTTTTACGTTTACCAAAATATTCTCTATTCCAATCATGTGTCTAGAGAAACCACTATCAAAATACCAATCCCTTTTGGTAGGCATCCTTAGAGAAGTATGAGCTACTAGAGCCACATTCTTAGCAACCCATTGTCTCTCCATGATAGGAGCTTCCATCTTGGACTTAGCTTGATGCAGTTTCTTGACATGAGCACCCTGTTTGGATTTTCCTTGATGAGGACAACTAGGAAATCCATGTATCTAGAAACACACAGATTTAATGTGTCCAAGTTTTCCACAGTGGTAACACCTATACCCTTGGAATTTACTCTTGACTTGGTTCTAGTTTATGTTTCTCTGATGTTTTGACATTGGTCATGACATCCCCTTTGACCTCAGAGTTTCAGGTTTTGGCCCCTTGATCTCTAAGATGGGTTTTTGTTTCCCAAAAAATTCCAGTCCAGGCCTGTTACCTGATGTCTAACCATTTTGTAGAATATCTTCTACAGTGTCAGTCCCAAGGTTCAGCATCCTTATGGATTTGGACATTTGATCAAGATTAGATTTCAACAGGCTGACTTCACTTTTAAGAGACTCTATTGTTGCAAGATGTTCCATCTTCTCAGCTTCTAACTCTCTTATGAGTTTCTTTTGTTGCTCTCCTTGCTGATATAATTCTCCACTTCTGTTGCACAACTTCTTAAATGAATCAGCAAGTTCATCATAAGTCAGCTCATCTTCACTTGAGTCACCATCAGATATACATACACTATTCAGAGCAGTGACATGTTTTGCAGACTCACCTTCTGATCCACTCTCAGAATCTCCATCAGACCAAGTGACATTCCTTTCTTATGTGCCCATATCCTTCACACTCATGGCATTGTACTCCTTTGCTTTGGCTGGATGCTTCTTCAAATTTATCCCTTCTGCTGATGTCAGAAGACATGTTGTTGGCATAAGGTTTAGACTTGTGGTCTATCCTTTTGATCAATTTATTAAATTGTCTTCCAAGCAAAGCTATGGCCTCTGACAAATTTTCCTCCTTTTTACCTTCTTCTTCAGAGTCATCTGCAGTGTTTGAAACAAGAGCTATGCTTTTGTTCTTTTTCTATACAGCCTGATCACACATGCCCATCTCAAATGTTTGGAGAGAACCTATGAGTTCATCCACCTTCATGTTGCATATGACTTGAGCTTCTTCAATGGTTGTGACCTTCATGGAAAACCTCTTAGGCAATTATCTTAGGATCTTCCTCACTAGCTTTTCTTCAGACATCTTTTCTCCCAGAGCTCTTGAGGTGTTTGCAAGTTCAAGGACATTCATGTAGAACTCATGAATAGTCTCATCCTCCTTCATTCTCAGACTTTCAAATTTGGTGGTCAATATTTGTAGTCTAGACATCTTCACTTTTTAGGTTCCCTCAGGGGTATATTTGATAGTGTCCCAGACCTCCTTAGCCAGTTCACAATGGTGAACCAGACTGAAGATGTTTTTGTCTATACCATTGAATAGTGCATTCAATGCTTTAGAGTTCCCAAGAGCTAAGGCCTCTTGCTCTTTATTCCATTCCTCTTCAGGAATTAACACAGATACTCCATCCTTGTCAGTCTTCACAGGATGTTCCCAGCCAGAGTTTGAAGCTCTCCATGCCTTGCTGTCTAAAGACTTTAAGAAGGCAATCATCCTAGGTTTCCAATAGTCATAATTAGATCCATCCATAATTTGAGGTCTATTTGTGTATCCTATGTCTTTATCCATAGTGCCAGAATTTATCTTCCCTAGATCTCACCCAGAAATAATAGGCAGGGTGCCTGCTCTGATGCCAATTGAAATTCTGGCAAGCACACGATGGATGTTATCACGGATGTTATAACATCCACTGTAACACATACTATTGAAATAATTAAAAAGCTGTAAAGGAAAGCAGTAAATCACACCAGTAATTGTTTATCCAGTTCAGTGTCAACAACACTTACATTTGGGGGCTACCAAGCCAGGGAGGAAATTCACTATTAGTAGAATTAATTCAGAGCCAAACAACCTAGTTTTCACTCCTCACTTAAAACCTACCCAATGACACTTCAACCTAGAGACACACTTCACACGTGAAGACCAGCCTTCTTTCTCTCACAAGGACTCTTAATATGCACTCCCTAACTTTTGTTAAGAGCTGCTCTTCTAGGATTCCTCCTCCTGTTTTTATAGCAACATTCAGTCCTTGGGCTTGGGTGCATAAATTAGGTTTAACCATAACAAAACCCTTTTTCAATAATTTTCACACTTTCCATTTAATTCAGGAGCATTTGTTTCTCTTTAGGGCTTCTAAAACGTCTCCTGTCTTTCAGCTTGAGCTTCTAATAAGTTTCCTGATTTCTAGCTACCAGAAAACAAATCTGCTCGTTGGATGTCATACGACCAGAGTCATGACATTCTGTATGACATTCAAGTTAACTAACATTTATCTAAGTTAACTTACCCTGCACAGTCAACATTATGTATCTACTACCATTAGTTATGACATACATACATACTCTAATGTTTTGCCATAAAATGCAGCCAATCAAGAGCACTTACAGTTGGTTTTTTCATTTTGTTTTTAACCTACTGTTGGAGCCATGATTGGAATTCATTCAAAGAATATTGATTGGAACACCAAGAGCTAACTGTTAATAGTTTGCTTTAAGTTTGTTAACTTTTGATGTTATCACACTTTGTTCTCAAGTTGCTACAATGAAGTTTGAGGTCTGTAGTCTATGTTAAATGAATTGGGAGTAATTATTTTCATGGATTTTGCTTAAATATTAATGTCATCATGAGCTACAATATAGGAATTTGGATTGTAATCGTTTTTGACAACTTGCCTTATTTTGTTGTTGCATTTTGCCAGAAAATGTGCCTTGATAGGTATAACCTTAAAAGCGGTGGCTTGATACAATGGATGTATCGCCACCCAAGTGGTTATTGCCTTGCCCATAAGTACTTTCCATGCCTAATGATACCGAGTTCGACCCTTAGCGAGGGGAATTTTTATGATCACACGCGTGAAATGGTTGGGTTGGTCTTATTTTGAGTCCATGACCGCAAGGTCTTGAGTTCAAGCCTTGGGTGAGACATTTCCATCTTTTTAATGCCTTGTTCATTTGATTTTTATCTAATTTTCAAATTAACATAACTTCTTCATTTTAAATTATTTTTAAATGATTCTTTTTTCCAAATTCTTGTATTAATGTACATTTTCACATAATGATTAAAGAATTCTAAAATTTCTATTTTAGGAACACTTTATATTGTGATAAAATTGTAAATCATTTTAGTGTTTTCACCATCCTATCTCTCATCCTTCATTTTAAGCTTTGATCTTATCCCATTTGAGTTTTAAGTTGAAATTGATATAGGATTGGCTTGTTAGCTTCCTTGTGTATTTCAATTTGAGTTTCAATTTTGCTTATAAGCATCTAAGTGATCCATTTCTTGAACTTTTGGAATCCCCATGAATTTCTAATCCTTTTGCTTACATTGTTGATTTATTGTTTGTCTATGCTTGATTGTTATCAGATGCTTGTTGTTTATCTATGTGGTTACATATGGCATCCTTTGGTCTACAATATGTTTACCCCTAGTTGATACTTATTTGCTTTGATTGATGCACTTTCATCTTTGTCAAGATATATCCCCATCTTTGTTAAGATATGATATTGGTTTTCACTTTTCATTTTGAGTCTTGTAAGAACTTACCCTTAGGTTTTGATTTTCCTTTAAGTATACCTTGGTGGTAATCATTTTCCTTGTTTATAATCCTTGCTTATTGTTATATGCTAGCAAGTTCTTGGTTGTATCCATATCTCTTGTATTCATCATGTTTGAATGTTTATGCTTTGTTAAGAATATTTCTCCAAGTGATGGAACTCTTTAGTTCTCATCCAAGTTGCCTCATCTTTTCCCTTCCAAAGGAAAGTCTCTCTATTGACCCTTGGGTCATATATAGCTCATATCGTTCCCCTTGACTTTATTAAGTCATCTTGAACATTTAGTTTATGTTAGAACCCTAGCCATAGACTTTGCTTTAAGTCTAAAAGAATTACCCCTTGTTAGGAGTATCCTCAACTAGAACTTTTAGGATAGAGTTTGATAACTCTATGTAAGAATCATAATGATGATATCTTACCTTCCCCTTTGAATTTTGTTAAAGTCATTCCTTCATTGTGTTCGAACTACGGACGCTCTGATTTCTTATTTGTTAATAAGAATACGTAGGCATATGCGATATCTTGACGAGCACAACCCCCTCATTCCTTTTGGTTATAACCAATTGGTCTTGCAACGTAGAACTAATAAAGTTTGTTAACTCTATGTAAGAATCATGGTGATGATTACTTACTCCCTTTTCTTGAGTGTTTAACTTATATTAGAGAGTTTTGTTAAACTCTACACAAGCATTGTTATGTTTGTTCCCCTTTGAACCTTGATCATAATCAAGTGTTCTTTATCCCTAGTGAGGTGAACTACGATTGCTCTGATTCTATCCTGGTTAAGATATGTAGGCAGAGGATGTGATATCTTTGCGAGCAAACTTAGAAACTATCCCTAGGTCTTTACCTACAACCTACACCTTTTTTACCCAATCCCAAACCATAAGCAAGCATTTAGCAAGTATTAGCATACAAACAAACAAAAGGTTCCTGTAGAGTACTACAGATGTTTAGGATGTGAAATACCTACCCTAGGAATAACCAACCCCGATCCCCGAATCTTTTAGCATTGTTGTTACATCGCGGAAAGGGTTTTTCTTTCTTTAACCTTTCCTTTGGATAAATTAAAGTCCGGTTGTGAATTTTAAGAATTAAGATTCAAGTTAATCAATAACTTGGTATCACGATTCTCACCGCAATAACTAGGGACAGTGTATGATTGCCTTGCAAAAATATCAATCCTTGTTTCTTAACATAACCACAGTTTTTATCAATTTCTTGACTGCTATTTGTGTTTACTCCTAAAGCCTTAGTGAGAAAATCTTTGAAATCATAATCAAGTTACTATGTCCATAGGCAATCAATTTGAAATCAAGCATTGAAAATAGTTTCAGCAGTATTCAAGTGCAATAGGGTAATCCTAGTCCTAGGAACTATCTACTGAGACATTATCGATCAAATTGTATTAACAATGGTGTTTCTGACCTAGGGTTAACCAAAAAACTAAATCAATTTGTCCGATTGAAAAAGTGATAAAATCATTGAACGATAAAACTTGATTAAATAAAATAAGTGCTTATGTCATTAACAGCGAAACAATACCAATACAATAGAAACTCAGGGACACCCCTAGCATTGGAGGGTTTAGCCTCTCATAATAATCAAAGTAAATTCAACAATTAGATTTAACATTACAAGGGTACTTGGGGATTACTTTGATCTTCAATTGCTTCCGCCCTTGAAAATCCTTCATTCTTCCTTATCTCTTGAGTGCCCAATCCTTCTTATCAAAACCTTTTCTTGTTCTCAAAATGCAATAGTGAAAAAGTGTCTCTCTCTTTGTCCAAATGTGTCTTAAATAATAACAGATCCAATACAAAAGTCAAGAAATTCCAAAAATACCCTCAGGGGTCAAAACAAACAAAAATAATAGGAAATTGAGGGGTGACACACCCAAGTCAACACGGGCCATGTCAGCTGAAACGGACAGCCGTGTTGGCTCCCTGTTCCACAGATGAATTTCATATATATGCCAGACATGCTGACACGGGTCGTGTCAGCTGATGCAGGCACCCGTGTCAGCCCCCTGCTTTTCTCTTCCACACGACCTCTATGATCATATCCTGACACGACCCGTGTCAGGCCACTGCAATGCTTAAAAAACTCCTCCGACTTTTCCAGAATCTCCTATTTCTTCGCCCGAGTCTTTTTCCTTTCTTCATATGGACCTGAAATCATCAAGACCACTACCAAGCGCGTAAAATGCACTAAATGTAATAAAATCACTAGAAAAACATAAAACTCGAGAAAAACATAAAAATAGTAAATATCACTCAAAAACAGTAAAAAAGACTAACATAAACATTATCGATTCGTGGATTAGATATCGAATAAGTGCAGGAAACAACATAGAAATGGTGACTGATCAGTAAGGATTCGAAGATTTCCTCTTTTATTATCTCTTACTTTTGTATGAATTGTTTCTTTTGAAGCTTACAGTCAGCGGAATGCCCTAGTTTTGCTTAAGTCTCCTTCATAGGTTTTGACTTAGCGGGCTTTTTTTTCTTTTTTTGAATTTTTTGATTTTATTAATTTTTTTAGAAAGAAAGTGACTGTTTGGCTAAATGATTACGGTGAACCATCATTGGCTTTTGACTTGAAGGACATCTTCTACACTTGCTTGCTGTGTGGGAAGGAAAATTATGAATGCAACCTTTATATGAAAAATCTCTTACGTGAATGCACAACCAAGTTAACTGATACCTATCCATCCCTAGTTTAAGATTGTGGGTTTTTTTATGAAAAAAGAAACTCCAACTTCTAGGCTCGAAGCGGTTACCAAGGGAATAACTTCATCATTTCTCTAGTGTTTGGGTAATTGAAATAATGCCTTACATCGTCAGCAAAGTTTATTTGAAAGCATACCAGCAATTATGGGTATAACGTTTACGTCATCCTCCCTCCAATCTTTGCATAATCAAAACAAATTGGACAAGAGATAAAAAATATATATATTTTTAAAAGAAATCATAAAGATGTAAATAATGGATAAAATGAATTGAATCAAAAGTTGCAATGCTCATTTCATTAATTACGAAAGTACAAACATAATTTGAATACAAAGAGCTAGTACAAAACAAAGGAAAATGCAAACAACAAGAAACATGGCCTAGTGACTAATCACACACAAGGATGAATTGTCCTCTGTTTGGGGAAGTAGCTAGGCTGAAATCGACTGAAGCTTTACTTGGCGTGCTCTAGCAGAGGGTTGTTCTGGACATTAGGATTACTCTCATGAAAGCTAAGGATTCTGACCTTAATCAAATCACGCACTCTAGCCTTTAGTGCATAATAATTTTCCAAGTCGTGGCTTGCGGCACTTTCATGGAATACACAATGGAGATCATATCTGAATCCAACTGGAAGAGGATTTGGAGGAGAAGGCAGAGTCCTTGTGGTAATCAAACCTTTCTGAACCTGATTAGGATAAAGTTTTATGTATGTCATGGGAATAGGATCAGATTGATTCCTATTACGATATTGGTTCTGCCTTACAGCCGGACGTTGGAGAGCTTGAGCTGGTCATGGAGCAGCAACCACATGAGTAACAACAACAATGGTAGGGTGACTAGAATTTTGAGGTCTAGGATGAGTTCTTACTTCAGTCATGACAACATTGGCATGGTCTTCTCTCTTCTTCTGGAATTTCTCATAGGATTTATTCGCATCATTAGAAGATTCAGCAGCCTTGGACACTTTGCCATTCTTGAGTCCTTCCTCGAGTCTTTGACCAATGGTCACCAAATCAGTGAAGTTAAAAGATACGCTACCAATCATCTTCTCCCAATAGAATGGAGACAAGGTGTCCATGAATATTCCAATCAGCTCTTTTTCTGCTAGAAGAGGTTCAACTTGAGAAGCGAGTTCTCTACAATGCTGAGCATATTCCTTGAAAGATTCTTTATCATTATGAAACATATTTTGAAGTTGACGGCGGTCAAGAGCCATGTCGAGGTTGAACTTGTACTGCTTCATAAAAACATTAGGAAAATCCTAGAAGCAATGGATATTGTTTTGTTCAAGATTAATATACCATTTAAAAGAAGCTCCACTCAAGCTGTCTTGAAAATAGTGGATGAGTAGCTTCTGATTATTGGTATAAGCAACCATCTTTTGAAAGTACATGACCACATGAGCCATTGGACATGAGTGACCCTTATATTTCACAAACTCGGGAGATTTAAATTTGGAAGGCATTTGAAACCTTCTGGATAACAGTCCTTTGGGGTTGCTCTCCTTTAGTGATCAAAACCTGGAGCTTTTCAGTGAGCTTTGTCATGCTTGACTTAAGATCATCAATTTTCATTTCGACCTATACATTGTGTACTTCTTGTTCTGAAAATTTGTGTCTGTAGTTAGCCTTAGTCATGTATCTATATTGAGGAATCAGCTTGGCGACTGACAGGTGACGTTGGAAGATAGAGATAGTTGGAAATGAGTCTTGGATAAACAGGCACATGAAATTAATCATGCAAAGATGCAAATGATATGCAATTCCATACAACACAAGATATAGATTACACAGGCAACATGATCAAAGGTTCATGGTCACAACATGAAGTCTGGGTAAAGAACCAACTACAGGGTGTGTACTAGGGGTAAAGCACATGCACAACAGGTTCTAACAAGGTTCCTAGAGTCATTGATAAATCTTTCAGATATTATCGGCTTGCACGACTACTCATGCGGGCTAATAACATTCTAAAGATAAACTCGTCTAATTGTAGTATCGCGTATCAACTACTTCGGGACTACTCCCTCATTGTCACCGCATTATATTCTAAGAGGCCAAGTGGGGTAAAAGGTAACTAGAGATCCTCAGTGTCACGGGCTCCTAGGTCAAAAGTAGTAATGTTTTCACGAATACTCGTTCAACAATGATACTCTCAAGAGGGCCTCTACTGAGCGATGAATTTTTAAGTTAGCTTGGTCGGGAATTAACTCTCTATAAGCCCTATTGAATATACCACCCTCCTATCATAAGTGAACTTAAGTCCGGGTTAGGACTTATCTCACAATAGTATGTAACCACCCTGCATACAGAAAAACCCAAGCAGACAAATATATACAAGTATACAATAACACATACAAAATAAGTTAGGGGTAACTTTTTTAAGGTATATCCCCAGTGAAGTCACCATTTCTGTCGTGGTGAGAATCGAATATCAAGCTATTAAATTAACTTGGCTCACAAATCATAATTCACCACTGATCTTTAATTTATCCAAGGGAAGGGAAAAATAACAAATAACGTAAAAGTATGTAATGTAATGCAAAGAAAAAAAGAATCTAAGGTTTGGGGGTTGGTTATACCTATGGAAGGTACTAGCATCCTAAGTATCTGTAGTACTCTACTGGAACCTCTTGTTTTATTGTGTTATTTTGTTATTCTGTCTGCTAAAGGGTGAAAAGATAAAAGAGATACCTAAGGTGTTATTTCTAAGTATTCTCGCCAAGGCATCACATCTCGTGCCTACGTATCCTAACGAGAAGTTCCCTCAGAGCATTCGGAGTTCCCCTCAATAAGGGTGAGGAACTCATGGCTGTGGTAGAGGTTCCAAAGGGAAGAGGTAAGTGTCTATGGCAGAACACCTACATAGAGTTAAGAAAATATAAACCCGTAATTCCTCCTTATAGCCCGAAGCATAATCCCAATGCATCACTTGCTTACCATTCTTGATACATAGGACATGCTACTATGGATTTCATTGTTTTCAAGACCAAAATACAAGAGCTAATTGATTAGAAGATTTTGACATTTACTGAAGAGCATCCCAACATGCAGACTAATCCTTTGCCTACTCATGGTGGGCCGGAGGTTAATATGTTTGAAGATAATGAAGGGACTGAATTAATCATGGACGTCGATAAAGTGAAAACTCCAATGATTACTGTGTTTAAGAAGTTGAATGAGCATGTGATTTTGAAGGGTCTTCTTGAGGAGTGCCATATCTGTGAAATAAATCCTAATCAGTGCCAAAGGCTGAAAGGTCGTGTTCAAATTATGGTAAATAGGGGTGTGGTCCAGTTTTATCGATCTGAAGCCATTGAAAAAGTAGCTACTATTGAACCATTCACGATCATATACATAAAAGTTCCCGTGGAAGCTCCAAAGAAGAAAATTAAACCAATCATTTTTTGTTGTGCCCAAGTCGTTCCCTTATTAGAGCTCTAAAGAAGTGCCTTGGAGGTATGATTCTACTGTGTACTCTAGGGCCGAGAAATACAATTCTATGAATCCGAGATTGTGAATATAACCTTTTTTAGAGGCATGACTCGTAGTGGATGAGTGTTTTCTCCACAGGTCACTTCTAAGCCAGTGCAAGTGCCAACTTCCATCTCTTTTAAAGAGAAAGACATTTCAACAATCCCTGTTGTGCAACAAGGGGCATCCACCTCTACGCTCGTTCCTGTGGTACCAATTACTTCGTCTGTAGATGTTGCAAAAGGGAAGGAGGTAACTGCAGATGAAAACCAATAATTTCTCAAGTTGATTAAAAAGAATGATTTCAAGATCATGGATCAATTGGGGAAAACACCCTCGAAGATTTTGATCTTGTCCTTGCTCATGAGTTTGCCTGCTCACTGCCTAGCTCTGTTAAAAGTGTTGAACACCACCCATGTAATGCGTGACATCTTTGTTGACCAGTTTGATTATATGGTTGCCAACATAAGCGCAAGTCGATATATGGGTTTCAACGAATCTGAGTTGCCTCCTGATGGAACCGCACGTAACAAACCCTTACTGATCACTGCATTTTAATGTACATTCTATTATGTTTGCACTTAGATATTTCTTTAGTTTCTTTCGTTTATTTTAGCGTTTTATTATGTTTTTAAAATTAAGTCTTTGTTTGCTGTTAATCTATTTTCGCTGAAGCCAGAACCCAAATGCTTCCTTTAGGAATATTTAGTTTTGGGCCAGTTTTTTTTAATATTTTTTGACCCAGTTGGGTTAAAACCGGATTTTGTGATGCTTTCCTATACCTAGTAGCAACTGTGCTACTATTCAGGACCTTCTTTTCACGATTTTTCTTTTCTTTTGTACGGTTTGAATGGAGAACTAATTCCCGAAGGCAAATCCTATTGCTTATGGGTTCCATCGCTTTAAGGTTATTCTAATACCATTTAAATTCGATTCATTTTAATCCTTTTCTATGAATTCATTTGCTTTATTTGATTGCAATTGTTTGCTTAATTTGATTTCTATTCATAGGATAAAACTTATTAAATTTGATTATATGCATGTTCTTAAATTTAATTGCGTGTTATTGTTTGGTTAATTCGTTAACTCTTCATATTCTTAACCGTTTGCTTAATTCGGTAAATAGGAACACAATTTATTTGATTTGATAAGCGCTTGTCTAATTGATCTCATAAACGAATAGGATCGAAGACGCTTAAAGATTGATGTTATCATAGCCGATGATATGTCGCAATCCGAATTAGTAGGATTAGCCATTTTAGCTTAATTGATAATCACTTATTTTTATTATTTATTTCTGTTAATCAAAATTCAACCCCCCCCCCCAAATTGTCCAATCGGTTGGTAACAACAATACAAGAATCCTTTAGAATGATACTCGAGTTGTCGTTACCGTAATTACTTTTTCAAAAATACATGTTTTTAATCTGTACACGACAGCAGATCAAATTGGCGTCGTTGCCGGGGATTCTTGTCGTTTTTAACCGTTAGTTGAGTCATAGGTGTCGATTAGTGCGATTTGAACTTTCGTTTTATTGTTTTGTCGTTTTCGCGTCTAGAAGCCCAGTCTCGCGTCCGATCTAGTAAAAAAAATCAGTTTTAGGAAAATCATCTCAGATTAGTCTGATTCTTTTTCGATTTATTAGAAAATAATCAGGGATCAAAAGCCTTTATTTAAGGACTAAATACTGGACGTCGCCCTAAAAATCCAAAATTAATCATTTTTCTATTTTTTATAAATTTTTTATTGTTTTCATAGTTTCAGAAAAATTCAAAAATTTTCCCAAAATTCTTATTTTGCTCAATTATATTAAATTTTGTGTTTTTGTATTTTTTTTATTTTATTATAATAGTTTTTTTTGGTGTTTTCCATCTATTTTGTTGTTTATGGACATTGCTGATATTTTCCTATTTGTTGTTCCGTTGCTGATTCTTGTTCTCTCATAATTTTTTTATTTTGTATTTAAGTTTCATTACACTACAAGAAAAAAGGAGATTTACGACACTTGAGTTGCGACAGTTATCACAAAACTGTCCTTATTCCTGGATTGCGACGGTTCTCACGACAGTTAGGGTCAATTGTCGTAGATGTTTTGCGACAGTTATAAAAAACCCGTCCTTATTCCTGGACTACGACAGTTCTCACGACGGTTTGAGCAAACCGTCGCATATTTTTTAGACATGTTGTATAAAATAATTGCGGCAGTTACCAAAGAACCGCCCTCTTTCCACACTCGCGGCAATTTTACGACAGTTAAGGCGAACTATCGCAATTACTTTAGCCAATCATAATCACTATTTTTTTTATTCTTTTGATTTTCCACTTTTTCCTTTCATTTTTATTTTCCAACCTTTTCAATTTTATTAATTAATTGAATAAACAGTTATTATAATTATCATGACAATGTAGCTTAATATTTTTGTCTAAAATAATAGTAAAATATGTTTTGTTTTATTATATAAATAGTTAATTTTTATTAAAATTAATTTTGGTAACAATCTTAAGATATATATATATATATATATATATATATATATATATATATATATATATATATATATATATATATATATATATATATATATATATATATATATATATATATATATATATATATATATATATATATATATATATATATATATATATATATATATATATATATATATATATATATATATATATATATATATATATATATATATATATATATATATATATATATATATATATATATATATATATATATATATATATATATATATATATATATATATATATATATATATATATATATATATATATATATATATATATATATATATATATATATATATATATATATATATATATATATATATATATATATATATATATATATATATATATATATATATATATATTATTTTTAACATTTTACGACTGTTGTGGACCTACCCGCCATAAAAAGAAGTCTGCGACAGTTCAACAACCGTCGGCCCTAAATTAATTCAAAAACCGCATGTACGTTCTTTAGACAAAAGTTAAAAGAACGCATGTCAAAAGTTAAAAAACCGCGTGACCAAAATTGGAATAGAAATCACTTTCTTCTTTTCACAATATTTTTTCTGCTTTTTTTTTCATAATTGGAAAAATTGAAACACCCACCACCGCACCACCCTAACACCGCCAGCGGCGCCTAATCGGTATCTTTCACTGTTTTTCATTTCTTCCTTATCCATTCTCAAACAACAATGACAACAACTCTTTCAAATTCGCTCAATATCTTCTTCTTCCATCAAACTCAAACCAAACCCGCTTCTTCATTTCTTCATCACCAAACCATTACCTTTTCCCGCTCTAAAAACCGCTTGTTCCGGTTCACAACAAAACCCCCAACAATAATAAAGCCATTGAAAGAAGAAACCGTTTAATACCAATGATACTGATTCCAATGGTGAAAAGGGTTATGACCCTGTTGGGTTTCTCGTCAAACGTGGCATTTCTCATAAAGCATTTGCTCAGTTTCTCCGCGAAAGGAAAGTAATTTGGTTGCCGTTTTGTAGAATTTTTGTTTGGATTATCTTGGTGTGTTTTGTTTTTAGGCTTCTCTTAGAAAGTTTCATTCTTTAGTAGAAGATGTAATTGTTATTATCTGAGTGTGTTGTGTTTTGTTAACAGAAGAGTAAGTGTTTTTCTAAGAACATTGCCTACAACAATCTAAAGTGTAGGTTCGGTTGTTTTCTCTGATGTAGAATTGATTTTGCTTCTACAATTGATTCCTACCAAATCTAGGATTTCTAGCTTTCGAGTTTAGATATGATTTTCACACTGAAATTTTTTGTTCAAATCATATTTACATAAATATATCCAAACTTAAATCACTTTACATTTAACTTAGTTTTGAACAAAATCAATTCACTCAGAACCAATTTTCGTCACCGCAGAACCAGACATTAATACCTGAATGGTGAGACTTATGCTTAAGGTCTGTGAGTCTTCATTTATGGGGTCAATTAATCTTCATGTGGTGTAACTATCACCGAATAGAAAGGTGCAGAGAAACTTATTTGTTTTCAATTTTTGCTGTGCTACTGAATTACACAGCTATGTTAGGAACCTACTTTTGTTTTTTGGTGTGTAGGAAATTTGATGCAGGGAACTTAAGATGCTAGTTTTCATTTTTTCTTTGTAGATATAAAGCGTTGAAAGACCTGAAAGATGGAATTTTGAAACGGCACATGAACTTCAAAGAGATGGCTTCTGGGTTAGTTTTATTACATGGCATTAACTTTAGTGTATCACTGTGTATTCTGATCATCAGCTATAACCTGCATTTTCCTATCAGATTTCTTTGAATATTTTAACTATATCATTTTAATCAACCGTAGTTGGACGATAGAAACTACGACATGTTTTATGTTCCGATATGTTTTTGAAATTATGATAATACTCCTCACTGTTGTAGCTGTGAGCGAATGGAGGTCAGTCCAATTTAGTATTTTTATATAATCAAATATTAATCACAGGCTTGCGTAGGGAAAGGTGGAGGAAATTGTATGGAGCAAAGTAAAAAGAATGTAACGATATAATTGTATTCACATGCAGCCACAAGGACAAGATATATTGCCCTTAAGGATGGAAGGAAACTCTGCTTAGAGTGTCTTGATTCTGCTATCATGGATGCCAACCCCTTCATGCTTATATACTAAGGTTCTATGAAAGCATAAATATGAAACTGGATCAGCAAGTTCCTCTACTGTTAGTTGAAAGACAAGCATTGAACGAAGCAAGGGAGTGTGAGAAGAATGTGAGTGAAACTGCATTTAACTTATTTGCAATAATATAATTGATAATTTGATTATGGCCAGTTTTTAAGAGGAACTATTTTTGTGAGTTTCATTTTTGTTATTGATAACTTTTGATATGTTAATTACATAATCTATCTACTAAATGATTCAATTTGACATGCACACGTGATATTAGAAATTTAAGACAAAATGGATACAAACAAATACATTCAGTATTAAAAGCCTAACCTCTGTAATAAGTAATACTTTCCAAGTCAAAATGCTTTAAAATACGAAGATTCTATTTTAACTTATTCACAATTAAACAAATTGCTTTTCCTTAATCTTATCTTACACATTAATGCTTCTAGTGATACCCTTTAGAATTGTATTGTATTTGTTTTTCTCTTCCACATTGTTTTGTGTGGCTACCTATGACACCATTGTTTTTACAGGGTTCTTGGAAGCTACTTGGCAATTTCGCACTTTGAACTCTACATCTTCAAACTGCACATTACTTGAGAATGTGATAAAAGAAAAAACTTCGATTTATGATACAATAAAAACCTTGCTCAAAATTTTCAGTACATTGAGATATACCAGAAGAGGAGGATCTTGGTTGAAAGTTGAATCCTCGACTTGTATATCAATCTCTGGATACCGATTGTGAAGGTATGCCTGAGATATGAACTCCATGTTATGACCAAAGCCATTGCTTCCTGCAATTTGCATGGAACCGACGGAAGGCGGTGACATTGACATGTTGTCCTCAATCTCACCTTCTCTATGATTTTCCATGATCAATGATGTTAATGAGAGCAAGGTGTTGAAACTATAATTAAGGGTCTAATAATAAAGTTTATATGTCATGAGTCAACTGTGTACACCAAGAACATTCCTATATAATAGTGGTAGAATTATGGTTGGTTGGCCACATACTTTTCATGGCAAGTTATTAGGTATGAATGTTATTTTCACATATCCTTTTAACTCAACCATTGTGATTTGTTATAACAACATATCACGAACATGAATAAAATTAGCTTGGAAATGGTAAGTAGCTTGTCGCTACTACAAAAATCGGTGCCGGCTATGACAGAAGAGTCGCCACCATGCGTTATTTATCCCACAAGAGGGAAAGGAAACGCTCAGAGTAAACCTAACGCAAAGAGGGAAAGGAATGGTCATCGCAACCAAATCCTGGATTCGGCAGTCGGTTACACAAGGGGAAGGTATTAGCACCCCTCACGTCCGTCGTACTCGACGGGATCCACGCTTGTTTTCTATCTAGGGTATGTTATTCTATCTACTCTAAAGGTCTGGGTTAAAAAGAAAAGAAAATGACTTGGCAAAGTATCGCACTTTATGCCTACGTATTCCCGTCTGGAATGAGAAATCAGAGTCAACGTAGTTTGCCTAACTACGGGTTAAAGGGGAAAAGTTGCTCGCTGAGATATCGCATTTCGTGCCTACGTACTTTCATACGACATGAAAGATCATAGCAAACGTAGTTCAGGCTACAGAAGACACCAGCTTGTCTGATAGTTTTTTATCTCCTTAAGAAAGGGTTTTCTTGATTAAGGGTCCAAGAGGACAAAAACAAAGTTTGAATGTTTGTTTGAGTCTTTTACAAAAGAACAGTTTTTTAGGATGTTTGCAATCTCAGTCGCACTAGAGACTATGACCCAGGAGTGAACGCTTCGTATGTCACCCAAAGGGTACCACACTAACATCCAGATCGCTGGAGAGAGACCCTCCACCAACCTTTTCCCAGATAGCTTAAGGCTCGTAACGCACGACTTCAATTAACCTTATTATTGTGTTTTTGAATTGTTTTGAGATGAGAAGAGAAAGACACCCTAAAACTATGGTTGGAAGGGAATCTACCTACAGTTATCATGCATGGGTCAAAACCTAATGTCTGTCATAATTCCCTCTTGCACAGAGGAAATCAGAGATCCTAAGGGAAACAGCAAAAGAAAGAAAGCAGTAAACAGTAAACAGTAAAATGCATGCTATGCAATAGTACAAGCGAGGCAAGGGAGAAAACAACAGGCAAGAGGAGACAAGCTCCACCTCAAACCTAGAGGTAAACAACACAAGAAAACAGACAATACAACAACAGAAAAGAAACAGAGGACACAGCCCAAGCAACAACAACAGTCTTCAGCAGACAGCAACTTCAGTACTCAAGAGCAGCAGCTCCAAACAGCAAATCCTCTTGACAGCAAAGTTGACAGCAAAAAGGTTTCATCCTCAAGCTAGCTTCTACATTCAAGCTTCATCAAACTTCATCTTCAAGCTCTAGCAAGCACACTCCAAGCAGAGGAATAGTCACTAAGATCAAGGTTGAAATGTTGAAAACTTAATGAAAACCAAAGGAAATCATCAAGTACCAACATTGAAATGGAAAGGCATCCTCAAAGTTCTACTCAACTATGGGCATACCACACATCCCTCCAAAGGAGAGATGAAGTTTCCCTAGGAGGACTTTACATCATTGGATAGAATAGAAGCACATAATGCATTCTATGTTTGATGAAAGAATCAAAACTAGTTCTAATGGCTCTTCCTAAAACCCTAATTTCCTAAGCTTCTAAAACAACTCCTAAAAGAAAAGGAAACTCCAACTCCAAGCTCCAATCTTCAAGCCACAGCAGCTACAACAATTCTAGAAGACCTCCCAAAAATGAATCCAAGCAAATCCAGCTCCAAAGTCACCAACAAGACCAAGCAAGCCAAGGCACACAAGATAGAACACCACAAGCACAAGCAATTTGCAAAATACAACTAAAATAGAAAACAAAGTTTTAAAATTCTAATAAAACTCCTAGGGGAACATACATATTTGAACATCCTAGGGTTAAAATATTAAATCCTAATTCAACTTCTAAGTCACCTAAATAATTTCTAGATTGAAGGGTGTAAAGGTGATCCACAAGTTTGGGAAGGCTCTAATCTCAACACCTAAAATAGAACCTAAAGTTGTTCTAAAATTCTAACAAAAATACTAAGGGAACATGAATATCTACCCTAACACATACTAAAAAATAAAATCCAAATTCATCACCAATGGGAAGAACAAAATTCAACAAAACAGATGGTCAAATATGCAAAATTAAAAGAATTAAATAAAATAAGAAAAATCAAATTAAAATGAAAAATGCATGAAAATGCATTTTATTGATTTCAGAAAATCACAAATTCTCTTAAGATCATGGAGATATTTTTACAATAATTTTTGGATCAAAATTGAATTTATTGTGATTTTTTGAATCAATAAAGCATTTAAAATAAACCAAATGGAATAAAGAAAAATAAAAACTCAGAATAAAACATGAGCCACAGGATTGCATGACTGGTCCACTGATCCAAGCGCTGAGGGCATGCCACCTCATTTAATGAAACTGCATCGTTTTGGTTCCAAAATCTTGCTTCTCAGATTAAAACACAACCAATGGATCTGGTGGTCAGTCAAGGTCAAAGGCGAGATCCGATGGTCCAGAGATCATCTTCTTCATTTCTCAGGCTGGCCAGATGG
Organism: Lathyrus sativus; assembly: GCA_963859935.3. Taxonomy (NCBI): domain Eukaryota; kingdom Viridiplantae; phylum Streptophyta; class Magnoliopsida; order Fabales; family Fabaceae; genus Lathyrus; species Lathyrus sativus. The sequence continues at coordinate 110,802,981 of OZ012737.1, read as the reverse complement.
AGACTCAGTGTGGTGGCCGGAGAAGACTCCGGTCGTCTTCTCCGATGAGCAGGTGGTTGCAGGTGATCAAACATCAACAATCCTTACATCAATCTTTCCAAAATTTCATCATGATCTCAAATCTCCTACTCAAACATTCTAACTCTCCATAGATTTTAAATCACGAATCAAAGTTCAGAAATGTCATCCAGATCAAACATCACCAATTGCAAATCTAATGATATAGAATTCATCCTCATGTCACACACATCATTCTGATCTACCTAGATTGCTCTAACTCTCCATGAATCAAGAGATTCGAATCAAAACAGAAATGCTATATCATGATCAATCATCATGAAATGCTTCTAAATTGATCCTAAAACGATCTACACCTTGTCTAGATCCTAACCACAAGTTCAAATCTAACTACATCATGCTAATTCATGTGGAAAGTTGAAAGTTACTAACCTGTTGTAGATCTAGTAACAGAGGTAGCTAGAGCTTGATTCTCCCTTCAAAACTCTCCAGATACTTTCAAATATGCTCTAGGAAGAGTTTGCAATCTTCAATTTGCACTGAATTGGCCTGGAACTCAAAACAAGATTTCACTTGCTCCTCTTGAAAACTCAACTGCAACTTCAGTGTTCTTCACGAAATGAATGCCAAAACCACTCTGAATTCAATGCAATCAATATATAGAATGTTTTCATGGGCTTTTGAAGTGTGTTTGAAACCCAATCCATCAATTTGCAAATTCTGATTTTGCTCTTGAAGTTGCACATGACAGTCATGATTTTGCCATGGAAACTGTTCTAGAATCTTCCCTTTCAACTGCAAATTTCCTTGTGAGTGTGTTCAGACCAAAAGGAGTGCTTGAATTGCATTGGTAAGGTGTTTGGCTATGTGACTTGCAAATGAAGAAACCAAATGACAACTCATGAAACTTGGCCTAAACTCAAAATTTTGATAATTCCAAAGTGTCTAAAATTCAATTTCCATTCAAAAAATGTAGTTACTTGACATGTTTTGGTCCTATAACTCAAAATTGGCATTTTCCCTCCTTAATTCATTTGAAAATTTCCTTTATTCAAACCATTTCAAATGAAGTCTTACTATGAGCCCAATAAATCCATCATGACCTCTTTTCTGGCCTAAAAACTCCATTTTGAACAACTTTCATGTTGAACAAAAATCCATTTGACAAGTGCAAGTTGGAGATTTTGGCTTATGATTGAAAATGACCTATAATCTTACTTTCCCAAAATACCCCTGACTTGTAAACCTCATAACTTGAGTTCTAAAAATCATATGGAAGACTTCTAGTACAAATTAGAAAGCTATGATCATGAGGAACAACTTTCATGTTGGCCAGAAGTTCATGTGAAACATCCTTCTAGGTCAAAAATAGCTTTGAAGTAAGATGATTTTCATAGACAAATTTCAGAGGCATCTGAGGACTTGTAACTTGTCTGGGTCATAACTTGAGTTTTATAAACCCCCTTGAGGAATTCTAGTACTCAAATTAAAGTTATTGAGATGCTCTACAAGTTTCATGTTGGCCAAAGATCCATTTGAAACTTTTATCTTGACTTATGTGGTCTTGAAGTTAGGCACTAAACATAGGATTTTGCACTAAAACCTTAATTTAGCAACTTCCCACACTCTTGACTCTTCTTGATTTGATATTGGCACAACACAAAAAATGTCTTATCACATCATTTCATGAACTCCATGACCTAAAAGTAGGCCTTTGATACTCTTCAATTGCCCAGTTGACCTAGGATTAACCCAGATGAAACCCTAATTGCTTGCACCTCAACTGTGGCTCTTGCATTTGGTACAATGACTTGATTAAACTCTCCCATGGCCCTCTAGGAATCTTATGAGCTCCATACACATCCTCTTTTCACATTCAACACTTCACAACCCTATGAGGGTCTTCAGTTGATCCTCAAGTTAGGAGAAGATTCACACTCAAACATCTAAACCCTTAGGCACTCAAACTACCTTCTGATGACTTTGACAACTTCTCAATCTTGAATGAGACCTCTTTCTAGGCTTCTCTTGAGAAGAATAAAACTTGATCCCCTACTATATGAATGATACCATGATATGCAAATGATATAACTATGCAAATGATAATGCAATGAAACATAAACCAGGTAAGAAAAGGTTGAGCAAATTTTGGGGTGCAACAGCTGCCCCTATTCAAACGGCTTGGACCCGACTCGGTGAAGAGCGAACGACCTTCAAACAATCGAGGTAGAAGACGGTTGAATACCAAGAAACCCGGAAATTTTCCAACCGCAGAAATACACAGTGAAAAAACTGCTTGGGGAACAACATCCGTTGTGCTGAACCCAGTTGTTACGGCAACAACTGATCAATCATCTGATAAAACTTGGGATTTCAACATCAACCCCCGGTATAACGCCACAGGCATCAAATCAACTTTTCCTGGAACAACTTCGTCCACAACTGAACTAAACTTCGTCAACACGAGGGAAGACTCCATCACCATGGGCACAATTCCGTCCATAACTGGAATAACGATCTCTGTCAGTCACAGGTAACAACTCCACTGGGGATAATTCCGTCGATCACGGATAATAACTCCGTCCACACGGGTAAGAATCACTATCAACACAGGTAACACTTCCGTCAACGCGGACAACAATCACTGTCAACACAGGTAACAAATCCGTCAACACGGATAACAATCTCTGGCGATTTCACTGGGACAACTTCGTCAATCACGGGTAACGACTCCGTCAACACGGGTATCAATCACTGTCAACATAGGCGCAATCACTGTTAATCACATGTACGATCTGTCAACACGGGTAACAATCACCGTCAGCACGGGTAACAATTCCGTCAACACGGATAACGATCTCTGTCAACACAGGTACAATTCCGTCAACACGGATGACGATCTCTGTCAACACAGGTATGATCCGTCAGCACGGATAACAATCACCGTCAGCACGGAGAAACAATCTCTGTCCATCACAAGTACAATTCCGTCAACATGGATAACGATCTCTGTCAACACAGGGACAATTCTGTCAACACGGATAACAATCTCTGTCAACACAGGGAAACATTTGAAGAATACTTCGCTGGAGAATATGAGAAACTTAACCAAACAACTTTGTGCGGAAATCACTAGTGACAACTCCAAAAGTTTAAGACATGAATTCTTCTGCTGACGTAACAGCAACCTGAGAATAATCCCACTGGGGACGAAAAGTTACTTAACCAAACAATTATGTTAGGGGATGAACATTATCAACACCTGTCTCACGCTGAGAATTTGAATATTTGGAAATCCTTCTGAACAAGAATCTCACTCCTCTGCAAGGGCTAACACCTGAAACCAAAGAGGTAACCAACCTGGCTTATGTTTCAAATGCGTATGTTTGACAATGGCGTAATGCTCCATACGGCATGGAAATGCTACGCGTTTGGGTAGATGCAAATATGATGATATATGCAAAATGGAAAGATGCCAAGAGGCGCTTCAGCAAAATAAATGCTAAAGACAAAGCCAAATCCGCTGTGGATAACCGGGTATCACAGACATATTCCAACAAAAATAAATGTTGGAACGGTGTAACCAACTCCGCTGGGGATACCCATTCTGTCGGAGGATGACTCACAAGCTTGAAATTACGAACTCGGTTGGGAATGTTCATCCTGTCGGAGGAAAAACAAACTGCTGGGGAGAAGGAGAAGCAATCCTGTGCGGGGATAATCCTTCTGAACCAAAGATGACTTGGTTCTACTATGGGAGTTACCCATGGTGGGAATGAAATGTGCACATACTCACTGTTAGGAATGCACTTTCTGTTGTAGTCATCAAGATCCACTGAGGAAACTCTTTTGGCAGCTTTCCTGAGGAATACTCTTCTGGGGAGAACCACCCACATCCAATAGGGATAAGTGCCATCTCAAATCATCTGAGATAAGATGTGACTTCCATCTGCCGAGGAGTGATACAATCAATATGCCACAGGACTCCGGCTGGGGAACACAACTTCCCTCCCTGTTTGCTCCAAAGGTGAGAACCCTGCAAAACACACACGAGACAAAACAAATCTATACAAGAAGATCTATTCCGGTTAGTATCCGTGACATTCGTTCAGTCAATTCGAAGCAACGGAATATCAAACTCGGACCGCAGTCATTTACTTTTTCAAATCCCTAACTTTTGCGTGAACTGCCCTTTGCGGGTTTTCAATTCACCGGGATACCCTTTTTTTGCCGAAGTTGCCCTTTTCAGGTTTTCAACTTCGTGGGTGTACATTTTTTCAATTTTATCCCTAACTTTTGCCTGAACCTTTTATTCCTTTTTTATGGTTCGCCGGGATGCCCCATTTTTTCCTGGACTCTCTTTTTTCTGTCTAGTGGGTCTCTTTAAGCAAAGTATTTTTTAACTGCGCCCGAGTTGACAGGGGACGTAAAATCCTCACCATCCATGGTGGACAACAGTAAGGCTCCTCCAGAGAAGACCTTTCTAACGACATATGGACCTTCATAGTTGGGAGTCCATTTGCCCCTATGATCTGCTTGTGGTGGGAGAATCTTTTTCAGCACAAGATCACTCGTCTGAAAGCTTCGAGGACACACCTTTTTATCATAAGCTTTCTTCATCCGGCTCTGATACAGCCGACCGTATGCTAGAGAAGCCAGTCTCTTCTCATCCATTAAGCTGAGCTGATTCAGTCTATCTTTCACCCATTCTGCCTCATCTAATCGGACATCACGCAAAACCCTCAAAGAAGGAATCTCAACCTCCAATGGTAGGACAACCTCCATACCATATACCAGTGAAAAAGGAGTTGCCCCGGTTGATGTGCGTACCATCGTACGATAACTGTGTAAAGCAAAAGGCAACATCTCATGCCAGTCCTTGTAGGTCACAACCATCTTCTGAACAATCTTCTTTATGTTTTTATTGGCCTCTTCAACAGCGCCATTCATCTTGGGCCCATAAGGAGAAGAGTTGTGTTCTTCAATTTTGAAATTCTGGCACAATTCCTTCATCATCTTGTTATTCAAATTCGAACCGTTGTCAGTGATAATCCGCTCCGGGATTCCATATCTGCAGATAATATCTTTCTTGATAAATATGGCTACCACTTGCTTGGTAACATTAGCATACGATGCCGCTTCAACCCATTTGGTGAAATAATCAATAGCTACCAAGATAAAATGATGTCCGTTGGATGTCGTGGGCTCAATTTTTCCAATCACATCAATTCCCCACTTGGAAAACGACCAAGGTGACGACATAACGTTCAGAGGGCTCGGAGGCACATGAATCTTGTCCGCATAAATCTGGCATTTATGACACTTCTTTGCAAATTTGAAACAATCTGTTTCCATTGTCAGCCAGTAGTACCCTACTCTTAATAGCTTTCTCGTTATTGCATGTCCGCTGGCATGCGTGCCAAATGTACCCTCGTGGATTTCTTCCATGAGCAACTTAGCCTCTTTCTTGTCCACACACCGCAACAACACCAAGTCGTGGTTTCTTTTGTACAAAACCCCATCCGGATTCAAATAGAAATTGCCAGCCAATCTCCTAAGAGTCTTCTGATCACGACTGGATGCCCCAGCTGGATACTCTTGGTTCTTCAGGAAATTCTGGATATCATAATACCACGGTTTGCCATCGGAAGCTTCCTTAATGGCGAATATGAAATCGGGCCTATCGAGGCGAGAAATAACTATCCTGGGAGCCTCATTCCAGAAGTTAACCTTATACATTGAAGACAAAGTCGCGAGAGCGTCTGCCATCTGATTTTTTGCTCGTGGTACATGGTGCAATTCCGCCTTGTCAAAGAAAGGTAACAACCTTCTTGCATAGTTCATATAAGGTATCATATTGGGCTGACGAGTCTCCCACTCTCCCTTGATCTGATTCACAACTAGAGCATAGTCTCCGTACACATCAAGATTTTTAATTCTCAGATCGATAGCTTCTTCGAGCCCCATAATGCACGCTTCATATTCGGCCTCATTGTTGGTAACTAGAAAAATCAATCTAGCAGTGAATGGGATGTGAGACCCATGGGAAGTAGTAATGATTTCCCCTATTCCATTTCCGTATGAGTTAATGGCACCGTCAAATATCAATTGCCATTTAGAACCCAGCTCTGGACCTTCATCTGGCAACGACTCCTCACAGTCTTTCATTTTTAAGTACATGATATCCTCGTCAGGAAAATCAAACCTCATCGGCTGGTAATCATCAATTGGCTGCTCAGCTAGGTACTCTGATAGAACACTACCTTTAATAGCCTTTTGAGAAACGTACTGAATATCGTATTCTGTCAATACCATCTGCCATCGGGAAATCCTTCCGGAAAGTGCTTGCTTTTCAAATACGTATTTGATCAGATCCATCTTTGAAATTAGCATGGTTGTATGATTTATCATGTATTGCCTCAAACGTTTGGCAGCCCAGGCTAGCGCACAACATGTTTTTTCGAGCATTGAATAACGGGACTCACAGTCTGTGAACTTTTTACTCAAGTAGTAAATCGCATGCTCTTTACGTCCAGTCTCGTCATGTTGGCCGAGAACACAACCCATACTTTTCTCAAGAACCGTCAAATACATAATCAATGGTCTCCCGGCTACTAGGGGTATCAATATTGGAGGTTCCTGCAAATATTCTTTTATTTTCTCAAACGCCCTTTGAAAATCTTCATTCCAGGTCACAGCCTGATCTTTTTTCAACAACTTGAATAATGGCTCGCACGTGGCCGTTAGATGAGATATGAACTGGGCAATGTAGTTCAATCTCCCTAAAAAACCACGAACCACTTTTTCTGTTTTTGGCGTTGGCATTTCTTGTATTGCTTTTATTTTAGCAGGATCAACCTCAATTCCTTTTTCGCTCACAATAAACCCCAATAGCTTACCAGATCTCACCCCGAAGGTGCACTTGTTAGGATTCAACCGCAGCTTGAATTTCCTAAGCCTCTTGAACAATTTCAGAAGATTGACCAGATGCTCTTCCTCCGTCTGGGATTTGGCAATCATATCGTCAACATAGACTTCGATCTCTTTATGCATCATGTCATGAAAGAGTGTTGTCATAGCTCGCTGATATGTTGCCCCAGCGTTCTTCAAACCAAAGGGCATCACTTTGTAGCAGAACGTTCCCCACGGAGTAATAAAAGTTGTTTTCTCCATATCATTCGGCGCCATCTTTATCTGATTATAGCCTGAAAAGCCGTCCATGAAGGAAAACACGGAGAATTGAGCGGTGTTGTCGACCAGTACATCAATATGAGGAAGCGGAAAGTCGTCTTTTGGGCTCGCCCTATTCAAATCTCGATAGTCCACACACATCCGCACCTTACCATCTTTCTTTGGTATAGGTACTATATTAGCGACCCATGAGGGATAAGTTGTAACAGCCAGAAAACCGGCGTCCCACTGTTTTTGAACTTCCTCCTTAATTTTCACAGCCATATCTGGTTGAGTTCTTCTGAGTTTTTGCTTAACCGGCGGACATTCCTCGCGCAATGGCAAATGCTGAACCACCATATCAGTATCCAACCCAGGCATGTCTTCTTAATACCAAGCAAAGATATCACTGTACTCCCGCAACATCTCAATAAGCCTTTGCTTGATATCTCTTTGCAGTGCAGCCCCTATCTGGATATTCCTGACAACCTCTTTGGACCCCACGTTGATGATTTCAATTTCCTCCTGATGAGGCAGAATGATTCTCTCTTCTTGTTTCAAAAGTCGAGTCAGCTCTTCTAATAAGTCATTATCCTTAACAATCTCTTCTTCTGCTTGAAATATCGGGTGCTCGAAGTCGAAGCGAGTCATAGGAAGTTTGTGATCGGTGTCGTCTGAAATATGAATCCTGCAATGAGAATGGTTTAATGTTTCAAATAATGCAAACAAAGCACATAACCACGTTGCCATTTTATTGTTAAACAAAAACAGGAAAAACAAGGATCACAAAATTTGCATGAGAAAAACGCCTTTATTAATGATTAAACAAAGTACACACATAAGCAGGTAGCCCTAAAAACAAAATCACTATGCCCCGGGTAGGAAACAGGATTATACAATAATTGAGAAAACAAATCATTACTGTTTTGTAGTCACTGGGACAAGTTCCTGGATAGACCAGTTGCACAGATTCTGTGCTGGCACGCCGGGCTTGATCCACGAGTCCATATCGCAGTCACTATCTCCGTCTTCAGCATCGGAAACAGCATTGATCGTTTCATAACAGACCCCACCTGGAGTAATCACCACTGGTCCTTTGAACTTTGGCACGCCTGTTGCGGAAGGTGACGATGTCGGGCGATATCCCAACCCAAACTTGTCCATCTTGATAGGAATTTATAAGACATGGCCCCATCCTTTGGTTTCTCCAGCCTGAACCACTGCCTGAGCGTCTTTGTACGAAGACATGGCCACCTCTGGCCCTTTGACGGGAACATGAGACTTGTCCTTGATCTGCAACCCCTCGAAACCTTGGCATGGCGTCTCATGGATCTCCCCATCCACTTCGACGTACTTGAATGGCGAAAGATGACTAACCAGAATGTCCTCCTCTCTGCAAATAGTAACAACACTGTCCCCAACCATGTATTTGAGTTTCTGATGTAGCGTGGACGTTACAGCCCCTATAGAATGTATCCATGGTCGCCCAAGTAAATAGCTGTAAGCTGGATGTATGTCCATGATGTAGAACACTGTGTCAAACACTTCCGACCCGACCTGGAGCGTCAACGTTATGGACCCAAACACCGACCTTTTGGTCCCATCAAAAGCCCTCACGACCAAATCACTTGGCGTGCATATGATTCCTCGGACATCTAGCTTCATCATAGCCTTCTTCGGCAACACATTCAAATATGATCCAGTGTCTACAAGAACATGCGACATAACAGTGCCCCGACACTCCACTGAAATGTGCAAGGCCATATTATGGTCCCGACTTTTAGGCATCAAATCAAAGTCAGTAAATCCCAAGTTGTGTCCAGTATTCACATGCGCCAGTACCCCCTCAAGCGGATTAAGAGTTACTTCCTGAGGTACAAAAGACGTGTCCAAGATTTTCAACAAGGCATTCCAATGGGCCTCGGAACAAAGCAACAAAGATAGTATTGAAATTTTGGAGGGCGTCTGCTGCAAGTTCTCCACAATCTTATAGTCACTTTTGCGAATCAACCTCATAAACTCTTCTACATCCTTGACTGATGTTTCCTTCTCTTTCGACTGGGAAGGTCCTCCTTCATTCACTTTAGCTTTGCCTCTAGCAATCCTCTCAGCCTCAATTTCAGGTGAAGTGAAGATTCTACCACTTCGGGTCATGCCTCCCGCTTCAACAATATTGCCCACTGCCCCTGCTGGCTGGCTATCCACATTAATCTTTTCCCCGTTGCAAAAAAATTCCAACCCATAATTCCATGGAATGGCTTTCGTACTCTCAGAAGGAATGGGTACGGCTTTCGTTATCGTGATGGTTGGCCGCTTGGCGGGCGCTGATATCGTGATAGTCTTTCGTGGAATTGTAATTGTTGCGACCTCACCCTGCTTTTCACATGTTACCTCATCAGGTTTCTCAACAGCAGTGCGGTCAAACTGCAAAGTTCCCTCATCAATCATGGCCTGAATACCTCTCTTCAAATCAATACAGCCCTCTAGTCAGGTCCAACAATCCAAACAGTACACATCACATCCAGGGAAGACCCCTCCTTTCAACAATCTGCTTTTAACAAAGCTTAAAGGTGTCTTCAGATCATTTACGTCCATAACCAAATCCAAATCCTCCTTTGTCAAAACAGCATTCGCTCCATGATTCAGCATTGGTTTCTGTACAATGTTGGGACCATCATTACTGAAGTTGATGACTTTACTATCAATCAAATCTTGGACTTTATGCTTAAAAGCATGACAACTCTCGATATCATGTCCGGGTGCCCCGGAATGAAATTCACACTGCTTACCAGTATCATACCCGTAAGGAAGCGCTCCTGTGGGCGGGTCCAACGTTCTCTTCTCAACCAGATTCAAACTTAACAGTGTCTGAAGCAGTTCTGCATACAATGATGGAGGTGTATCAAATACCCTCTTCGGCTTCCCATTCTGGATCCTTCTCTGAGCAGGATTATACCTTTGTTGTTGTTGTTGATGCTGTGGTTATTGTCGTTGTTGTGGTATAGGGATCGTCACACTAGCAACCTGTTGTTGAAGATACTGATTCCGACCTCTACCTCATCCTCGACCACCATACACTGCGCTGGCATCTCCTTGCCTTTTACCACCAAAGACCTTTTTCGCACCTCCAGCTGAGGTTGATTCACCGGCTTGAATCTTACCAATTTTGATGCCATTTTCAATTCGTTCTCCCATGAGTATCATGTTAGAGAAACTACCCATTGAGCAATTAAGCAATTTATCATAATACATCCTAGAGAATGTTCCAACAAAAATATCAATCAATTCCCTTTCAACCATATGGGGTGGACTCTTGCCTCCAGAATGCGCCAACGCTGAGCATACTCCTTGAAACTCTCCCTATTCTTCTGTGAAAGACTTTGAAGTTGGACCCTATTTGGTGCAACGTCACTGTTGTATTGGTAATGTTTGACGAAAGCATCAGCCAATTCTTTCCAACTTCCGACTTGTGTAGGCTCTAGTCCCATGTACCATTCCAGCGATGAACCTGACAAACTATCTTGGAAAAAATGCATAAGCATCTTCTCATCATCAGAGTACACAGACATCCTCCGGTAGTATGAACACACATGAACTCGTGGGCATGTATCCCCTTTATATTTATCAAAAGTGGGAGCTTTGAACTTCAATGGTACTCTCAGCCCAGGAACCAGCCCCATGGTAGCCATGTCTAACCCTGCAAAAATTTGATTGGCTATACCTCTCATCTGTTCCTCTAGCATTTTAATCCTCCGATCACTATCAGTGGGACCCTCAAAACCCATGCCTTGCCCAGAAAAGGCATGTTCCTGACGATCTCTATTCCAGTACGGACCCTCATTACCATATCAGTCATAAGCAGAATTACGACCATGACCATGACTACTTTGGAAGAACCTGGGATCATACCTCAGATTGCCAAGCTCTTGATTAGCAGCCACTGTCCCAAAACTAGTATTGAAAGGACCCATCCCAGCACCAGTGGTATTCACATTACCAAACCCAGCATTGCCATAGCCATTATTACCAAAACCTTGATTGTTATCACCGAATCCTCCGTTGCCGAGGCCCTGATTATTGAAACCATCATTACCATCTTGATTGCCAAAGCCAAGACCCTTATTGTTGTCACCGAAACCAGTATTGATACCAACATTCTTGTTGGTTTCCACGTTGCCATTATCAGCATTTCTGTTACCAGCGTTGCCGTTGTCGTTGCCAGTACCAGTCTCACCAGCATTTGGTATCACTTCCTCCCTGCGAGGAGTCTCAACATGAACAGAGTTGTATTCAGTATTACCAGCCGCTCGCGCCAGCAGCGGTTGCACCAGAGTTTGAAGATGTTCCTGGCCTTTAGCCACAGCTTCCATGGTCTGCATGAATTGGGCCAACCTATCCCGGATCTCCTGCATCTCAGACTGTACTTGATCCATAATATTCTTATTGTTGCTTCTTGTAGCGTACCGGTGAGTTCTCTGTTCGTCAATCTTGAAACAACCTATAAGATGCAAGAGATAAGATTCGAGCTCAAAAAGGTACCTGCCATGCAATATGAATATGCAAATGCACACGTGTAAATATGCCACAGGTTAATTTCCCCCCCCCCCCCCACGATTCTATTTCCGGAGAAGAAGCCATAACGACAATGGAGTCCCAAGCAAGCGCAGAATCAGAAACCTCATACATAAACAAATGCCAAGAGGCAGAGTACAAAGATACAACTGAATACAACTGAAAAAGACCTCGGCCAACAAGCCTGGCGATGATCAAAATACAAGTACAAATAACAAGAGAAAAGCAAAGGTAAATCAGGCCAAATGGCGCGCCCTGACATCTTCCAATAGCCTCAACGTCTCCGGATGACCTAGTCTGGAGATTAGTTCCTGTATCAGTAATGCGTGCCGCTCAACAGTGGATCTCAGCTTTTTGGCGTCCTATTCACAGGCTCCCCTGCCAAAACACTCATCAATCCTGCATCTTTTGAAACCAGCCTTCAATTCACCACTCCTAGTTTCCTTAGCCATGCTGCTCACTCTAGACTCGGCGTTACGTCTAAGAGATGCCTCTTCAGCAATCTTCGCATCCTTAGCACTGAGCTGCTCCTCTAATTGAAGCTTCAATTCATCTTCACGCTCCTTCCGGCTAGTAAGCGTGGCATTCCACAAAAATTCCCATTTGGAAAGTCAAGAATAAGCCTTGTTCAGAAGTTCTTTCTTAGTAGCAAGTACACTACTAAGACCATTCAGGGCTACTCCTACTTTCTCTCTTTTGCTGGTTTCTTCAGTCAAATCTGAACCCAACCTATTAATCATCTCAGTCTGCTTCTTCAAAGTGAAAGTTGCCTCATTCTTCTCATGCCGAAACTGGAAAATCTCTTTCTCTAGCTCTTCGTTCGTTATCTGCAACTCTTCCTTCTCAGCCATCACCTTGTTATACTTCTCAATCTCTACTGAAGTAGGTTCTTCAATCACCGGAAGATACAAAGGCTCTGCAGCAGGATATGGCATCAAAAAAGTCCTAAACCTCTCATGGATCCAGAGCCGATAAGGATTATAAGCTCGACTGTCACTCTTACCAAGCAATGTCTTTCCTCTTCTGTGAATATTACCCCAAGCACGCCTCAACCTGACCAAAACATCTCGGTCTAATAAACCCGTGAGATACAGAGATTCCTGTATCTCGTCTTCAACCGGAGAGTCCCTCAAAGCATAGCCAAATTGCCTCACAAGCAGAAAAGGGTTATAGTTAATACAACCTTTCCGTCCAATCAAAGGAACGTTCGGAAAGCCACTGCAACTATATATAATATTCACTCCAAGCAAGTTCCGATCAAACCAAACGATGTTCTCAGCACACAATCCCATCAATCTGGAAGACCAATCTAAAGTACCAGCAGTGTCAACAAAAGGTCCCTTCTTAGGAAGATGTCTCTAAAACCACCTGTATAGAAGAGGTACACAGCAAGAAACATTCTTTCCGCGACGCTTCTCATTATTATAGTGAATAGAATGATAAACGTCACCCAAGAGAGTAGCCACCAGATTCTTCGAGGCAAGAATAAAGAAAGCATCTGAGTCAACAAAATCAGGCATGTTAGGGAACAACACAATCCCATAAATGCAAACAGCCAGAATAGCATTGAAAATAATCCAACATCCATCCTTCGCACACTGCGTAGCCTTCTCAACCAAGCAAGAAAGATGAAAACCATAAGCTCCATTCAGCTTGACCAAACCTCCGGGGAACTCAGAAGCATCTAAACTGACGATCTCAACAAGCTTAGCCAACTCAGGCTCAATATCCTCGTGAACAAAAGGCATCTGATCTAACACAGGAACTCCTAGCATATCAGAATATTCCTCCAAAATAGGAGCCAGAATAAAATCATGGAACAAGAAGCATCTCAACTGAGGCTCGTAAAACTGCATCAAAGTATACAATCCAGTCGTCTCAAACACGAAAGGTCTGCACAACAAACTAAGCAACTTTCCATAAGACCCTCTAAACTCAGCCATCACTCCCTGATCTGCTAGAGCAACCAACTGCAATAAGGAACTGATATCTGGAGAAGGCAACATGTACGCGACTGTTCTCTTCATGGACTCCATGTCTGGCAAGAAGAACACTAGAATATGAGGGGGAAAACACACCTACAACAAAAATACACGTTAATGAAATGCAAACATGAAAATGCAAATGCGTATGCAAACGGGGGTTCAAGTGCAATGATGAAGAACTGTGTTGTGCTGTACTGCCACTTGAGAACCATCAGATCTTCTCCTCAAACCAAACCAACCACAAAAGAACCCTCACAACCAATTCTCATTGACAGAGACAAACCTGGTATTTTGAGGCCAGAGTTTTCCTGCAAAAGACCCACCTACCCCTCACATGTATGTACTTAACTCGCAGACGAGGTACGGCATCCTATGCGGCCATCAGCATCACAGACTTTCAAGAGCGATGATACGATACCCATAAGGTATGGCATCATCATCCCTTGAAGAGGTCTCACTTAGATGAATCCCAAATGATAGGTTCCCAGAGTCGATAACCCTCAAATCCAACAACCTATCAAGCCCAAAAGGCCAGGCAATATGCCATCAAAGAGAATCTCGTATGAGCGTAAATTTCGTAGCTAGCTGGTGCGAGCAAAGCAAGCAGGCTAACCACTACTCTCTACTTCTAAGTCTATGTGCACTCAAGCCCAGGTCCGGCTTATCTCTCAAACTAACCCTCTACCCACAGCACAACAACAATAATATATAGTACTGAAAGTAAAGACAGAAAGATAAATACATACAAAACCCCTGACGGGAAAACAAGCGCTAGGATTGACTCGCATAGGGAACCGTTGGAGTCCCCAGCAGAGTCGCCAACTGTCGCTACTGCGAAAATTGGCGCCAGCTATGACAGAAGAGTCGCCACCGTGCTTTACTTATCCCACAAGAGGGAAAGGAAACGCTCAGAGTAAACCTAACGCAAAGAGGGAAAGGAATGGTCATCACAACCAAATCCTAGATTCGGGAGTCGGTTACGCAAGGGGAAGGTATTAGCACCCCTCACGTCCGTCGTAATCGACGGGATCCACGCTTATTCTCTATCTAGGGTATGTTATTCTATCTACTCTAAAGGTCTGGGTTACAAAGAAAAGAAAATGACTCGGCAAAGTATCGCACTTTATGCCTACGTATTCCCGTCTGGAACGAGAAATCAGAGTCAACGTAGTTCGCCTAACTACGGGTTAAAGGGGAAACGTTGCTCGCCGAGATATCGCATCTCGTGCCTACGTACTTTCATACGGCATGAAAGATCAGAGCAAACGTAGTTCGGCCTACAGAAGGCACTAGCTTATCTGACAGTTTTTTATCTCCTTAAGAAAGGGTTTTCCTGATTAAGGGTCCAAGAGGACAAAAACAGAGTTTGAATGTTTGTTTGAGTCTTTTACGAAAGAACTGTTTTTGAGGATGTTTGCAATCTCAGTCGCACTAGAGACTATGACCCAGGAGTGAACGATTCGTATGTCACCCAAAGGGTACCACACTAACATCCAGATTCCTGGAGAGAGACCCTCCACCAACCATTTCCCAGATAGCTTAAGGCTCGTAACGCACGACTTCAATTAACCTTACTACTGTGTTTTTGAATTGTTTTGAGATGAGAAGAGAAAGACACCTTAAAACTATGGTTGGAAGGGAATCTACCTACAATTATCATGCATGGGTCAAAACCTAATGTCTGTCATAATTCCCTCTTGCACAGAGGAAATCAGAGATCCTAAGGGAAACAGCAAAAGAAAGCAAGCAGTAAACAGTAAATAGTAAAATGCATGCTATGCAACAGTACAAGCGAGGCAAGGGAGAAAATAACAGGCAAGAGGAGACAAGCTCCACCTCAAACCTAGAGGTAAACAACACAAGCAAACAAACAATACAACAACAGAAAAGAAACAGAGGACACAACCCAAGCAATAGCAACAGTCTTCAGCAGACAGTAACTTCAGTACTCAACAGCAGCAGCTCCAAACAACAAATCCTCTTGATAGCAAAGTTGACAGCAAAAAGGTTCCATCCTCAAGCTAGCTTCTACATTCAAGCTTCATCAAACTTCATCTTCAAGCTCTAGCAAGAACACTCCTAGCAGAGGAATAATCACTAAGATCAAGGTTGAAATGTTGAAAACTTAATGAAAACCAAAGGAAATCATCAAATACCAACATTGAAATGGAAAGGCATCCTCAAAGTTCTACTCAACTATAGGCATACCACACATCCCTCCAAAGGAGAGATGAAGTTTCCCTAGGAGGAATTTACATCATTGGATAGAATAGAAGCACACAATGCATTCTATGTTTGATGAAAGAATCAAAACTAGTTCTAATGGCTCTTCCTAAAACCCTAATTTCCTAAGCTCCTAAAACAACTCCTAAAAGAAAAGGAAACTCCAACTCCAAGCTCCAATATTCAAGCCACAATAGCTACACCAAGTCTAGAAGACCTCCCAAAAAGGAATCCAAGAAAATCCAGCTCCAAAGTCACCAACAAGACCAAGCAAGCCAAGGCACACAATGTAGAACACCACAAGCACAAGCAATTTGCAAAATACAACTAAAATAGAAAACAAAGTTTTAAAATTCTAATAAATATCCTAGGGGAAAATACATGTTTGAACATCCTAGGGTTAAAATATTAAAGCCTAATTCAACTTCTAAGTCACCTAAACAATTTCTAGATTGAAGGGTATCAAGGTGATCCACAAGTTTGGGAAGGCTCTAATCTCAACACCTAAAACAGAACCTAAAGTTGTTCTAAAATCCTAACAAAACTCCTAAGGGAACATGAATATCTACCCTAACACATACTAAAAACTCAAAGACAAATTCATCACCAATGGTTAGAACAAAATTCAACAAAACAGATGGTCAAATATGCAAAATTAAAAGAATTAAACAAAATAAGAAAAATAAAAGTAAAATGAAAAATGCATGAAAATGCATTTTATTGATTTCAAAAAATCACAAATTCTCTTAAGATCATGGAGATATTTTTACAATAATTTTTGGATCAAAATTGAATTTATTGTGATTTTTTGAATCAATAAAGCATTTAAAATAAACCAAATGGAATAAAGAAAAATAAAAACTCAGAATAAAACATGAGCCACAGGATTACATGACTGGTCCACTGATCCAAGTGCTGAGGGCATGCCACCTCATTTAATGAAACTGCATCGTTTTGGTTCCAAAATCTTGCTTCTCAGATTAAAACACAACCAATGGATCTGGTGGTCAGTCAAGGTCAAAGGCGAGATCCGATGGTCCAGAGATCATCTTCTTCATTTCTCAGGCTGGCCAGATGGAGACTCAGTGTGGTGGCCGGAGAAGACTCCGGTCGTCTTCTCCAATTAGCAGGTGGTTGCAGGTGATCAAACATCAACAATCCTTACATCAATCTTTCCAAAATTTCATCATGATCTCAAATCTCCTACTCAAACATTCTAACTCTCCATAGATTTTAAATCACGAATCAAAGTTCAGAAATGTCATCCAGATCAAACATCACCAATTTCAAATCTAATGATATAGAATTCATCCTCAAATCACACAAATCACTCTGATCTATCTAGATTGCTCTAACTCTCCATGAATCAAGAGATTCGAATTAAAACAGAAATGTTATATCATGATCAATCATCACCAAATGCTTCCAAATTGATCCTAAAACGATCTACACCTTGTCTAGATCCTAACCACAAGTTCAAATCTAACTACATCCTGCTAATTCATGTGGAAAGTTGAAAGTTACTAACCTGTTGTAGATCTAGTAACAGAGGTAGCTAGAGCTTGATTCTGCCTTCAAAACTCTCTAGATACTTTCAATGATGCTCTAGGAAGAGTTTGCAATCTTCAATTTGCACTGAATTGGCCTGGAACTCAAAACACGATTTCACTTGCTCCTCTTGAAAACTCAACTGCAACTTCAGTGTTCTTCACGAAATGAATGCCAAAACCACTCTGAATTCAATGCAATCAATATATAGAATGTTTTCATGGGCTTTTGAAGTGTGTTTGAAACCCAATCCATCAATTTGCAAATTCTGATTTTGCTCTTGAAGTTGCACATGACAGTCATGATTTTGCCATGGAAACTGTTCTAGAATCTTCCCTTTCAACTGCAAATTTCCATGTGAGTGTGTTCAGACCAAAAGGAGTGCTTGAATTGCATTGGTAAGGTGTTTGGCTATGTGACTTGCAATTGAAGAAACCAAATGACAACTTATGAAACTTGGCCTAAACTCAAAATTCTGGTAATGCCAAAGTGTCTAAAATTTAATTTCCATTCAAAAAATGTAGTTACTTGACATGTTTTGGTCCTATAACTCAAAATTAGCATTTTCCCTCCTTAATTCATTTGAAAATTTTCTTTATTCAAACCATTTCAAACCAAGTCTTGCTATGAGCCCAATAAATCCATCATGACCTCTTAGATATCCTAAAAACTACATTTTGAACAACTTTCATGTTGAACAAAAATCCATTTGACAAGTGCAAGTTGGAGATTTTGGCCTATGATTGAAAATGACCTATAATCTCACTTTCCCAAAATACCCCTGACTTGTAAACCTCATAACTTGAGTTATACAAATCAGATGGAAGACTTATAGTACGAATTAGAAAGCTAAGATCATGAGGAAAAACTTTCATGTTGGCCAAAAGTTCATGTGAAACCTCCTTCTAGGTCCAAAATAGCTCTGAAGTAAGATGATTTTCACAGACAAATTTCAGAGGCATCTGAGGACCTGTAACTTGTCTGGGTCATAACTTGAGTTCTATAAATCCCCTTGAGGACTTCTAGTACTCAAATTAAAGGTATTGAGATGCCCTAAAAGTTTCATGTTGGCAAAAGATCCATTTGAAACTTGTATCGTGACTTATGTGGTCTTGAAGTTAGGCACTAAACATAGGATTTTGCACTGAAACCCTAATTTAGCAATTTCCCACACTCTTGACTCTTCTTGATTTGATCTTGGCACAACACCAAAAATGTCTTATCACATCATTTCATGGACTCCATGACCTAAAAGTAGGCCTTTGATACTCTTCAATTGCCCAGTTGACCTAGGATAAACCCAGATGAAACCCTAATTGCTTGCACCTCAACTGTGGCTCTTGCATTTGACACAATGACTTGATTAAACTCTCCCATGGCCCTCTAGGAATCTTATGAGCTCCATACACATCCTATTTTCACATTCAACACTTCAAAACCCTCTGAGGGTCTTCAGTTTATCCTCAAGTTAGGAGAAGATTCACACTCAAACATCTAAACCCTTAGGCACTCAAACCACCTTCTGATGACTTTGACAATTTCTCAATCTTGAATGAGACCTCTTGCTAGGCTTCTCTTGAGAAGAATAACACTTGATCCCCTACTATATGAATGATACCATGATATGCAAATGATATAACTATGCAAATGATAATGCAATGAAACATAAACCAGGTAAGAAAAGGTTGAGCAAATTTTGGGGTGCAACATAGCTGAATATTTATAAACATACTTTCCTGATGCTAATTGAACCACTGAAGTAATTAGACCAGTTCCATTTTATGAAGACAACTTCTATGGTGAATAGCCTTCAAATCGTTTTTCTAAAATTGGATTTGTTCACTTCATCATATATTGTAGAAGATTTGAAACAGACATTAAGAAATTAGTGCAGCTTAGACATTTTAAAAAACATACTGTTGACTTTGCATAACATCTAAATCTTAAGTTTGATCTATGAACGGCAAAACACAAACCATCCAAGGGTTAAAAAATGTGTTATAGGTATAATTCATCTTTACAAAACCGTATTATAGGATAAAGATTGCTCTAATTTATAAGCATGTGTATTATTCAATATTAGAAACTTTGATAAGTTAAAATTTTGCCATGTCTCTTGGATTACTGCTTTGTCTGATGTTACTTTAGTATTACAACATGCCTTAATGTACTATTAGGTGTTTCTCGATCAGTTTTCTTTTAAGTTTTAAGTAAAGCACAAAATAGTTATTATTCAACCATCAACACTATTTTATGAAACATGTTTCTTCCGTTTTGTGCTTGTTTAGTTATTGCACATATTTAACATTGTTTGCTTTGCAGAATATGATTATCGGAGCTGTCCAAATGGACGGTGGTATCCTTGTTGTATCTGCACCTGATGGACCGATGCCTCAAACCAAGGAGCACATTCTTCTAGCTCGCCAAGTAGGTATTCTATTGAAGTGGTTTGTAAACAATAGAAGCAAACTTATAGGTCTACCGTTACTTCCTTGCTTCTTGATTAACACTCATTTACTTTTACATGAATTGTGCAGGTTGGTGTGCCATCTCTTGTTTGCTTTTTAAATAAAGTTGATGCTGTTGACGATCCAGAATTGTTAGAGCTTGTAGAAATGGAGCTTCGTGGTGAGTGTTTTTCTAATAGCACACCTTCCCTCCCTTTTCCATGTTAGTATTCATGATAAGAACACACCTTTGTAACTTTCTGTAGTTCTCCTATTTGGTAAATTTTGAAGTGGATTTTTGTTAATTGTGTATCTGGCAGAGCTTCTGAGCTTCTACAAGTTCCCTGGGGATGACATCCCTTTCATTAGAGGTTCAACACTGTCTGCTTTAAATGGTACAAATGAAGAGATTGGCAGTAAGGCCATTCTAAAATTAATGGAAGTTATAGATGAATACATTCCTGGCCCTGTTCATCAGCTTGATAAGCCTTTCTTGATGCCCATTGAAGACGTGTTCTCAATTCAGGTAAAAGGGTGTGGATAATCTACCTGCTGCTCTCAATTCAAGTCTTTCGAGTGGAAGATTTTCATCAAATAATCTACTTGCTGCTCTTTCACAGGTACATATGAGTGCCTGTGTTTGAACATCTTGAGGATAATTGCTGAGCTATTGAGCATACTTATCTTTTACTATGATATTGTGATCCAACATTTTCAATGGCTTGAACTGTTTGATGTTTTTATATATTATATTTATATCTATCGAAGTTAATGTATTCAAATGCTTTTTGTCATGTCATAATTACAGCATTCCATGTGAAATTTACTTTGCAGGAGGCATTCTCTATTTGTGATCCAAAAGTCATTGAGGTGAGTAGTCCATTTTATAGGTTATATTTTCATTTTTACTTATGACAGAATTTACTTGCTAATTATTTATTTAATCTTTATATTTATTTCACCTGAACTGCTTATTAGCTGTATATTTAAATAGTCACCGCCGATTTTTTATTGCAAAAAATTGGGAAAATCCCCTTGGCAGCAACTCTGGAGAACTTTGAGGGTCTATACTCCCAATGCCTAAACTGGAGGCCCCAACACTTTTTAGTTGACTAAGATACTCTCGTCCTATATCTATTCCATTATTTACTTGGTGTTATATCCTACTCTCTAACTACTCAAGTCCACTAATAATCTAATTGAAACTAACTATCTAACAAATGGGATTATCTAACATTATTTGTTCTCTTTGTCACCAATCATTACATGATTACTTACAGTCTTAGTGCAGCTGCAAGGTTAGTGATCTAATTTAACATACTCTCTTTCTCTAGTATTGTTGTATATTACCTTCTAAACCTGAATTTCCTATAGTCTAGAAAATCAAGCAGTCAAAAGATCTCTGATGTTCGATTAAGATCGAAGGCTTGTTCTAACTTTATTTAACCAAATTTAAAATATGAGACATCCAATTTTCATACAACGACCGAGATCTGCGACAACATGATTGTATGACTCCAAACAATCCAATCTCTTTCAATGGTTGCATTTTATTGGACTTACCTTTCAACATATGCATTTAACATATGTTCTTGTACTTTATTGAAAGGTTTGAAATTAACTTTTATAGCACAAGAGTTTCCAATGAATTGGGAGCAGGCCAACCAGAAAAAGCTAAACATGCAATGAGAGTCACTCTAAAGCTCTCTCTTCTCCTTGGATTCGGGTTTGTTTTGTTACTTATATTTGGTCATGATATATGGATTCAGCTGTTTAGTAATAGTCCTAATATCAAAGACGAATTTGCTTCAATAACACCCTTGCTTGCTATTTCCATACTACTAGATTCTGTCCAAGGTGTCTTATCAGGTTTGAATTCTTTCTCTTTTAACTTATTCTCCACAACATGATCTTTAACAGACACTCTTAGGAGTAAACACGTCTTAAATAATGCAAGAGTGGCTAGAGGATGTGGTTGGCAGCATTTAGCTGTTTATGTCAACCTTGCGACTTTTTATCTCATTGGCTTACCAATTTCATGTTTTCTCGAATTTAAGACAAATTTGCAATATAAGGTATAATAGTTTCTCCATCTTGTTTTAAATATAAGCATAAAGTAAGTAAGTAGATATATTTAGTTTAAATTTAGGGAAATTATCTTGATTTTGCATTAATTTGTTTATTCACCGGGTTTTCTCTTAAATTTGGTTTATGATATAAGGTTTATGGATTGGTCTGATTTGTGGCCTTGTGTGTCAAACTGGAATGCTCTTACTTTTGACATGGCATGTTAAATGGACTAGACTCAATCTCTCAGGGGACAAAGGTAAAGACCAGCCTATTGTTGTTTGAAAACTGAATGTCTTCCTATTAGAATTAAATATGCTCCAAATTTAGCATGCGGTGAAGACTTTTTGAACACAGAAGCAAATGCAGGCTAAAAATGTGATTGCAACTTTGTATTAAACATGAATTTAGATTATTGCTAATATTTACTTATAGAAAAATGAAAACACTATTTCTATTAGGGGTATTGATGTGTTGCAGATAGTAACTTGTGTCTTTGTTGAACAGGCAGCTGCTTATGGTTTGCCAATGGTTGCTACTAAAAATGGAGGTCCTATTGATATTCATCGAGTATGTTTATTGATTAGTGGTTATGTTATGTATTGATCTATAAAGGTTCTCGTGGAAACATGGTTGATTAATTGATTAACGATACAGGTTTTCGATAATGGTCTGCTTATAGGTCCCCATGATGAGAAGTCTATTGCAGATGCTCTTTTGAAACTTGTTAGCAACAAGCAACTGTGGGAGAAATGTAGACAGAATGAGTTGAAGAATATTCATTTATTTTCATGGCCTGAGCATTGCAAGACTTACCTGTCTAAAATAGCCACTTGCAAGCCAAGGCATCCTCAATGGCAGCGTAGCGAGGATGGAGGTGAAAGTTCAGAATCAGAAGGATATGCAGGATTTATGATACTCTCACCATCACTCAAGCTGTTATATTCTGTAACACCAAGCGAAAGGTAAACGAAAATTATCAAAGTTTCATAGAATCAGTATGGTTGATTGGTAGATTTTGTACTCTGTATTTGCTCATAGTGATGAGTTAAAAATTTCTATATTATATTATAAGTAGTATAGTTAATATATATATCCTTTTGGAACAGGTGGACTAGTTAACTTGAGTCAATGCATATTCAAGCCAACTCTTTTTGACCTTGAAGAAAAATTTGTGTCTGATTGCTTTGGACTTGAGAAAAGGGATGAGATATTATGCATTCTAAGTTTTCTATCTTCCTCAATTTCTCTATCTGGTATTTATATGAAACGTGATATAAAAGAATTTTGTTTGTCAAACACATGTCTTATTTTATGTACAACTTCAAGTTTTGGTAAACTGTACACATTAGGAATGACTCCAGTGAAATTTTTAGTAATTAATGATGCTGCACAACTAAAAGAATGTGAATCTATGATTCCGTTGCAGCTTCCTGGTCTTAGCCATTGCATTCTTATAGGTGATGAGAGACAACTTCCTGCATTGGTCAAAAGCAAGGTACTTAATAGTTTCTTAAACTTTTGCATTAATAAAAGATTACTCTGTGATATTTTAAAAATGTAATATTTGTAGATAGCTGACAAGTGTGAATTTGAAATAAGTATGTTTGAGAGGCTTGTAAGATTGCGATACAAAAGGAAAATGCTTAATATTTTTTACAAACCCACCGTGAAATCGAACATTTTTGTCTATGTAATGATTATTCCCTAGGGGATTTAGTCGGATTATAAAGATGTTATCTCAACTTATGTATGGTCCAAGGCTTGGAGTCAGTTCTTGAAGTTGCATTTTTTTGATATTTTATTGTAAAGTTCAAAGATGGAAGCAACTAACGTATTTAGTTTTGATCTTTGTAGGCTGAGGTAACCATGATGAAGTTGAATGAGGAGAAACACGCATACAATAAAGAAAAAGATATGCTAAAGAAGGAATTGGTAGGTCTGTTTGTTATTTTTAATGTTATGTTGATGTTATCACTGCACGAATTTTGGCTTCCGCATTTTTATCGCAACCACAATTGATTTGTATGCTTTTTTTTCTTCTCAATATTAAGGTTAACAACATAACTGCAACTATAGTTTAAACCTTTGAGGGAAGGGGAAAGCATAGAAAGCCTATTTGATTGATAGTCTTCTATTGGTCATTAGTTGTCATCTTACCTCCACACATCCTTTTACTTGCTCAAGTCTGAAGAATGATAAACTGAAAGATGAGTAGATCTTGTTAAAGCTTACTGTAAAAATTGTCTAAGTTATCAAGTATATTTAGAATATAAGTTCAACCTATTCTTTTATTCAAATAACCATTAAAAAATTTCTAATCGACTGCGCTTGATTTCTGTCTGGCATTTCATACCCAAAATGGGGGTTTATGTTGATTGTTGAATGTTTCCATGTATATATTTTATTCTTTAAAGCAGTGAAGTTATGTTTTAAGCTGCAATACATTTTCTATTGACGAAGATGATTGATCAATGATATTTTTCGATACTTGATATCATATTTCTTTTGTTTTGTTAGGAGGCATTGAAGAGGAAAAGTAACGTGAAAGTTCAGAAAGGCTTTCCATTACTGTTTGTCTGCACGGTTGCTATTGTCAATGTGGCAGTTGGATACTATATTCAGTTATAAGGCATATAATTGCTTGCGTATGATAGAAGGCGTTCTGAAAACTGTGTTTTCTTGGTAGTTGTTTATTATGATAGTTTCCTTGATTGATGTGTTAATATGTGACATGACAATGTGTGTAAAGTGAACTACACTTATAATATAAGCATATAATAAGCAGCCTTATGATATTTTCAGTGGATGATTAATAAATAAATAGTATTCTCTACACATATTATCATACAGATCCGCAATATTTCTGCTCCAAATATCAGTAAAATAATATGAATCTTAAATTGAGTGCAGATTTTTTTTTTAAAAAATATTTACAATTTGCGACGGTTCAAACCGCCACAATATACCATGGTTTTTTTAAAAAAATAATATTTGCAACTTGCGGCGGTTCAAACCGCCACAATATACTTTCGCAATCAATAATGAAAATAAAAATTATTAAGCAAGTTAAGATGGTTGAAAACCGTCACAAGATGGAGATTACGACAGTTAGCTACCCGTCGTGAAAATAACGATGGTTTGTACGACAGTTTTCACAACTGTCGCAATACGGCCTCGCGACGCACGTTTCAGTGACGGAGTTGAAACCGTCGTAACTTCCAAATTGCGATGGTTAAAACCGTCGTAATCTATCAAAATGAACTGTCGCAATTTTCCAATTTTCTTGTAGTGTTACCATAAGATGAGTGAAAAAAGAACCATAAGAAAACTTGCTGCACCTGATTCACTTTTTGCCGATTTCCCTTCTTTGTCTGATTTTGATGACAATTATACTTATGATGTTTGTACTGATACTCACATATGTTCAGTTTGTACTGAAATTGAAACTACCTTACAAGTTGATATTTCTTATGAGATTTCTATTGACAAAGTTGATGTTGCAAATTTAAATATAGTTCCTTCTTTCAAAATTTTGTCATCCGTTGAGCAACCATCTACTTTAGAGCATAAGTCACTTCCTTCAAATTTTAAATATGCACTTTTAGAATTGGAAAAAAATTTGCCGTTAATAATTTTTTCTAAACTTGAATCTGAACAAGAGCAAAAAGTGTTGCAGGTATTAAAGAAATATAAGAAGGTAATTGGATGGACCTTGACTGACATTCCTAGTAATAGCTCATCCATAAGTATGCATAGGGTTTCACTTGAAGATGGAATAAAATTAGTGAGACAGCCCCTTAACCTTTGATTCTTGACGTTGTGAAAAATGAGATCGCGTTCACGTTTCTATTCGACAATTTTACTTATCGAAGGACCCTCTTTGATCCTGGAATAAAAGACGAAGGCATTATCAAAAATTTCAAAAACAATGGTCACTGCGCAAAGCTACTCCATAAGAGCTCCACTTTGGAAGAAGAGACTGTAGAAGATCTCTCTTTAGGAAAGACTGTTTATGCGATCATCTATCCACCTTGACTCCTCGAGTGTGTCCTTTCCTATCTCTCCTCACTCTTATTTTATATTTTTATTCTTTCATTGAGGATAATGTATGTTTTAAGTGTGGAGGAGGAAACCATTTCTTTGTTTTGTTTTCTTTCAGTTTTCTTTGTTTTGTTCTGTTTTCTTTAAGTGATTTTTTTTTACTTAGAAACACAATGCATCTTTTAAAAATTTTATGCTATAGATTAATTTGAGGTTAGATTGTGGAGACTTGGGAAAAATTCATAATATCGACACCGTTTTAACACCTTAAGTCTCCCGAATATGGAAACTGATTTAATACTTGTTATATCATAACCTTTTGTGCTTAAAAAGAAATCTAAATGGGAATCTGCCTTTTAAGTTAGATGACCCTCACCCGGTCACTTAGGCTAACGGTTGTGAAACCTTCAAAAAAAGAAAAAAAATATATTGTTGTTGCTAAAGTGGTTAATTTTGAATTGTTGACAAGATATGGATCATAGTCACCAACAAGCTTATTTACCATGTGTGTGAATGGATAACGGGCTTTATGTGATTGCATTAGAATTAAAGAGAGCAAAAAGGAGGATTAGTAAGTTAGGCTTAGGCATAATAACATGATTCAAATTGATTTGTATAGGAGGGAGGTTTATAACCTCATAATTGCGGATTTGTGTTCTTAAGATATTCTTAGCATGCAAAATTAGTACCTATCGATACAATCTTGACTGAAGAAGAGTTTGTAGCCTAGAATGAGTTTTCGAATGCTATTATTTTTCATGAGTCTTGGTACTATTTTGCTCGAAGTGAAAAAGTTCAAGTGTGGGGGAATTTGATCAGTGCATTTTAATGCATATTCTCTTATGTTTGTACTTAGGAATTTACTTAGTTTGTTTAGTTTATTTTAGTGTTTTATAATTAAGTCTTTTGTTTCTGTTAATCTATTTTCGCAGCTTATGTTCAGCTTTAGCGGTTATTTGATACCTATCCACTATTCGAATCATAACTGGAGCTACGAGAATCAGATTTACGCATTCTACCAGGCGTTGGAAAGCTGAGACAAAGATATAAAACTTTCATATTATATGCAGAAGCTAATACAGAGTGTAGTAGACTCGAATAATTTGTTAAAGTCAGAACCCGAATTCTGCCTTTAGGAATATTTAGTTTTGGGACGGGTTTTTTTTTAATGTTTTTCGACCCAGTTAGGTTAAAACCGGATTTTGTGATGCTTCCCTATACCTAGTAGCAGTTGTGCTACTGTTCAGAACCTTCTTTTCACAAATTTTCTTTTGTTTTGTACGATTTTAATGGAGAACTAATTCCCGAAGGCAAATCCTGCTGCTTACGGGTTCCATTGCTTTGAGGTTATTCTAATACCAATTTAAATTTGATTCCTTCTAATCCTTTTCTAGGAATTCATTTGCTTAATTTGATTGCAATTGTTTGCTTAATTTGATTGTTGTTCATAGGATATAATTGATTAAATTCGATTGTATGCATGTTCCTAAAGTTAATTGCATGTTATTGTTTGCTTACTTTGTTAACTCGTCATATTCTTAAATATTTCCTTAATTTGGTAAACATGAACATAATTCATTTGATTTCGATAAGCGCTTATCTAATTGATCTTATAATCGAATAGGTCAAATCCGCTTAGGCATTGGTGTTATAATAGCCGATGATAAGTCGAAATTTGAATCAGTAGGATTAACTATTTTAGCTTAATTGATAATCACTTATTTTAATCACTTTTTCTCATGTTTTTGATTGCTAATTTAGTATGTCTAAATGCTTCGTGACTCCAAGTAGTCAGTTTGATCGTGTAGTTTTAAAAGATTATCGATCCCCAAGGACCAAGAGTCGATCTACCGCTATCTAATACTACTATGTAAAGCTAAGGCTAATGAATTTCTAAATTTTGGGATGCGAGAAATAAATTAAGTGCAGAATTAAAATAAAATTAAATTAAGATATTGCGAAATATCGATATATAATCCTGTCAATCATCGGGGGTTCAGTAATTCGCGGGTGTTTAGTTTAAAAAGAAAGATTTGTTATTCTGTAGAAAATACCCATATAAAAGACCTCATCTCACACTCTTGTGGTCTTGACTTAGACTATGCTTCAAAATTAGAATGCGGCTCTCACTCTCTCATTTTGCATTTAAAAACACTTTTTGAAAACAGATAAATCCTAATTAACCTTAAGCGCTGTCATCGTATTTAAGCCTAATGTTCAGTTTTAGCTATCCGGTTAAGACCTCAAACTCTCACTTTATTGATGTTAACCTTTGTTACTTTCTCACTCCCGTGACAAAAGTTATTAATTTTGCAAAAGAAACAGAGACTAGAAACATAGATTCCATTAAATTTTCGTCACGATTTACCTAACCCCCTCCGACCGATCGTAATTACATACTGATATCAAGAGGTTTAGCCAGACATGGCTTTCATACTTTTACTAAATGCCATATTAATACTAACCAGAAAACAGAAAGGATGCATAAAAATAGAGCGATAAAAATTAAAGTAGATAAACAAAACCTGGAAATTTGCATATTAGAACTTGGATTTGATTTTTGAAGGCCGGCTTGCAGTTCGGTACAATTATTACAACCTTTTTGAATCAATTCTAAACTAAATGGAAATTGTTTATCAATAAAAACAATTGGCTTACAAAAAATCCTCTAAAAACAATTTAAAGAAAACTAAACAGAAAGTTGGAAAAAACTAAACATGAAAACAGAAACTATAATGCGTTCTTTTTCCAAAACTGCCTTGTCTTATATAGCTGCTAGTGGGAAACAGTTACATGACTTTGAGGCTTCAAACAAGGAGAAAAATTCGAAGAGAATGTGGCAAGGACGTTGAGGAAAAATAGGGAGAGAGTGGAAAAATTTTGGGGAGGAAGTGGCAGGCGCCACTTCCCATTTTTGTATGAGTGGTAGTTGCCACTTCCTAATAGTTAGGAGTGGAACTCGCCATCCCCATACATGTGGCAGCCGCCACTCTTCATGTATTCTTTATGTGGTAGGCGCCACCTCTTCACCATGTTCATGTGGCATGCGCCACACCCAAGTGGTAAGTGTCACTTGGTGTGTGGTGTCCCCCACACCTTTTTTTCTTTCCTTTCTCTTTCTTTCTTCTTATTTTCTTTCCATTTCCTTCATTTGTTTCTCCTTTTATTCTTTTAGTCCATATTTATGGTAACCTACAAAATAGAAGAAAACAGGGGCGTAATTAAAGATAAATCAAATAAAACAGTAATAAATGCAGATAAAATTCATGCAAGTTAAGTCAAATATCCGATATAATTATGCACTATCAAACTCTCCCACACTTGAACCTTTGCTTGTCCTCAAGTAAATAAAACATATGCATGGAATTTAACACGACATAACTCAGGTCATACATTGTTGTGAGACTTTCGCACAAAAGACATGCACTGGTTAAAAATACTAAGGATACTGTAATGACACGAAATTACTAAGCGTAATCAAAAACTCCCTCTCTGTGCAGAAAAGTTAGAATCATGTTATTATAACTCAGCCTATTCATTTTCACCTCTTTTTTCATTCTCGCGCAATCACATTAAGCCTGTTATTCCCGCGCGCCCATGGTAAGTAAACCTGTTAGTGTTCATTGATCTTTTTTTTCAAAAAAATTCACATTCCTTTTCTTGTGTATTTTTGAATTTCAAGAGTCTGATCTGTTGGGCTAAATGGTCGGGTAAGGACCACCTAACTTAGTAAGAGCATATCCTTCATTCACTTTAATAATTCTATTCGATTCTTATTTTTTGAGATCAAACACATATTTGCATCAATTTATTACTTAGGTTGTGCTTCAGGATGGTGATGACTACTAATGTAAACTAATGAAGAGGTTACTTTGAAATTTTAGGCTTTGGCATAATAAGTACTCAAACTCATTAGCAAATTAAGGGGGTTCAGGGTGTCAAGACGATACCGATATTATTGATACTTTCCCGAATATTTTGGACTCGGTATAAATCAAGCAATATACTTTCTTGGTCAGTGTCATGCTTTAAACTAACAATTAAAAATTTTCTGTTATGGCTCAAGAATTTGAGAGAATCCGACAAATGACGGAAACTCTCTAAAGTGACTCGACATCACATGAATTTATTTTATTAGCACTTAAAATGAAAAAATTAAGCAGAAAATCAAAATTTTAAAATCTACCTAGAAAGCAGTAAATAAAGGGGAAAATAATAAATAAAAGCGGTAAAGCTTCCTCTCTCA
This sequence comes from Lathyrus sativus, assembly GCA_963859935.3. Taxonomy (NCBI): domain Eukaryota; kingdom Viridiplantae; phylum Streptophyta; class Magnoliopsida; order Fabales; family Fabaceae; genus Lathyrus; species Lathyrus sativus. Next base: position 110,772,661 of record OZ012737.1, on the reverse strand, counting down.
CACTTAAATCAAGCATTGTTCCCAATGCAATGAATTAAGGTAAGAAAAGAAGGTGGAACCTGTAAATTCTCTATCTGCGGCCTCTGCCGCGAGTTCGTGTCCGCCTGCCATTTCTAGGGTGGTCAGGTGGATCTTCTGGATCTGCCACACATACTGATAAGTCTGCCATCTCTGTGATCATTCCTGACATGCTGTGTTGTTCGCTTTGCATCTGTCTGAGAATCTGCATCATCTCAGCTTGTTGGGCCTCGATGCTCTGAATCCTCTGATCTCGCTGAGCGTCTAATTTGCTCCGTCGTAGCATTTCAACATATATTTCGTCTAGAGTGGCTGGTGTGTCTTTGCTTCTTCTTGGTCTACGCCTTGAGGATGTACCTGCAACATTATCAGAAGCGACACATGTAGTGTGTGGATGTGCGTTAGTGTCATCCCCGCCAGCCGCAACATTCTCAGGAATGTGCATGGAGACTGGGTCATCAATATAACAGTAGTTATCAGGGTTACGCACATCCGTGCGAACAGGGTTTGGTAAAATAATACTCGGGAACACATGGTTATTTATCATTAAATCGAAGTTCCCGTCTCTCCGTCTCCTCACCATTTTCATACTTCTAGTCATATCTATATCTATGGTTCTTAGTGGCAGGGGTGTTAAAGATGAAAAATTATTTTGTAGGCCGAGAATTCGGCCTAGCGTAGTTATCAAGCCACAAAAAACTATAGCTCCCTTTTTGGTGGTGGCTATCGCTTTCATGTGGGTGAACAAAAATGGGACAGTGTTTATTTTCTCGCCGGTTGCTAAAGTGGTAAACAGATAGAAAAATTCTTCTTCATTTACTTTATTAGAATTTGACCTACTGAAAATGGTACAGACCAACAGTTGGCGCAAATAGCGCACCGACGGGTTTTGGATTAACGAGGCTTTATTGCCTTCGAAACTGTAGGTTACTGTCCCTACTATCGCTCTCTAGAAATATTTATATGCACTTAGCCATCTCTCACCATCTGGCACATCATATTTAGCATCATCTTTGTATGGACATTTAAATAAGACGGCTAATCCGTCAAAAGTAAATGTCTATTCAACGTTAAATAGACGGAAATGGATGTTTCCATTAACATCATAAATGAGCGAGCTAAGAAATTCGAGAGTTGGTTGCACGTAGACAGGATCTTTAAATGATAAAAGGTAGGTTAAACCTGATCTTTCTAGCATATAATCTACATTGTCTTTTATTCCTAGTGCTTCTAAGAAAAGTACATCAGCATACCTTGTCGACTCGATTTCTCTATTCAGTAGAGCTACATAGAGCTTGGCTTGCTTCTCGCCCTCTTCAGCTTCACTAAAGATGATTTGGTAGTTTTCCATTATGGTAGCTTGACAATAATATTCCTTGCTTCTTTCTGAGTTTTATGAATGTGTGTTTTTGATTGTGTTTTGGTATGTTGGTGAAGATGGTATAAATAATGGATTTATGGTGGTATACGAGTAAATGTGGTAGGTTGGGTTGGTTTTGCTTTAATGGTGGTTAATGGTAGTCAACAACATCAGAAATGGCAGGAGATGTGTAATACATGCAAGCTAATGAAAGGCCACGTGGGAGTGTGCATGACATAAGCAAAATTAGGTGGCGGACATGCACCAAGGTGAGCAAGTGACGGGTGCCACTCCCTTTAAAAGTGTGTGTGGCGAGTGCCACCTCTTGGTGGGGTGTGTGGAGCTTGCCACAAGCAAGACTGGCGACTGCCACACCCTTTTCTATAGCCAAGGTGGCAAGTGCCACCTCCTTATGTGAGGGAAGAGATAAATTTTTTTTGTTTTTGTGATATTTTGATGAAAAATGAAATACTATAATTTGGAAAGGGAATAACATTGTTAATCACTTAAAAGAAATAAAAATAAGATGTTAGAAAGGTCTATAAAATTGCAAAAACAGCAAAAAATAACAATGTCCGAAAAATAAAGGTAAAGGTCCTCTCCCACACTGAAATCAAACAGTGTCCTCATTGTTCAAAAGTGTGAAGATTGGAATGCAAAAATATCCAAGAAATCAGCCACGAGGAGGAGGTGGAAGAGCAATAGAGAAAAGATGTTGATAGACGTGACCCAACTGCTCCGTCACCACATCCATGAATTGATGAAAATCCACCCGTGGAGTTGTGAATTCACCTCTGAGGCCAGCAACATTCATTTCCAGTGCGTAAATGGCAATAGTATGATCCACTTGTTGGGCAGCAGGCACAACAGGAGTGCTTGAGCCAGAATCAGAGAGATGGTCATCATACTGGTCATAATGGTCATAAATCTGTGAAGTCCCAGGGGGTGAAGGTGGAGCTTCAGGTTCATCTAAGTTATACAGCCAATTATTCAGATTGTGGACACTAGTTCGACAACTCAGTTATCGATCATGAGTCCAAAGGTATTCGGGCATAGGTTTCTAATGATGCCACTGTTGAGGCAAAATTTAATATCCATAGGTCATATAGCACCTAAGGGATTTATGCTAAGGAGTGGTTGTCTCAATCCAATGAGATTGGAAATCATGGTTACTAGGCCTCCTATAGTGATCGGTTTGTGGTCGACTTCTTCTATTAGTTTAAAATTGGCAATCATGAAGGCATCCTCATTAGCGGGTCGAGCCTGAGAAGCACAATAAATAATGAAAAGCTCGTCTTTCGACACTGAATATATATTTTCCTCTTTACCAAACAGAGTGTGAGCCAGAAACTTATGTAGGTATCGGATAGCAGGGTTATGGATACTCTCAGAATACATAGTTTAGGCTCAGGATGATTATTTTCGAATATGTTACCCCAGAAATATTCCAACTCAAGTTTGGTTACTAGTTCCTCTTGTACTATGGTATAAGAATCAGGTCAGCTGGGAAATCCTAAGAGTTCGGCCATCTCACGGTGGGTAAAGTGGTAGTCCATGTTAAATATTCTAAAACTGATAAGGCCACTACTAAATCTATACCCGTGGTCGGGCTGATAAATCAGTGAGCTCAGGAATTCCAAGGTAAGATTGCGGTAGAAACTAAATCTCCTTTTGATATTAGAAAGCTCCCAACCAATTTGGTTGAGAAGGTACATAACATTGTCCCTAATGCCTAATCTAGTCAGGTGAGTCCATCTGGATATAAAGTAAGCAACATCTCTCTCTAAGCAAGGGCTTTAAAGCACCTCCTCTGAGCTCTGCCTATGAAAGTGATGCCCATATAGTCGACTCGGTTCATCTCTAAAGTTTGTAACTAACTAATGCTAAGTTAGCCTGTATATAAGTTGACAATGAATACAAGTTACTAATGACTAATATGATAGATAGGATTTCATGACTATTCTTGGAACAGAAAAATGAAAAGCATATAAAAGAAATTGGATATAAAAGATTAGAAAAATAAACAGTAAAATTAAAAAGAAGCGGGTTGTCTCCCACTAAGCGCTTTGTTTTATGTCGTAAGCTCGACATAATTTTAAATTATCCTAAATATGGGGATGAGTGTGCAACTCAGCATGTGTTAGACTGGCAGAGTAGTCTCTGTTTCCAATGTTGTGGTAATGTTTAGGCGTTGCCCGTTAATAATGAACAGTTCACTAGATATTCCTTTTATTTCTACTGCGCCATTTTGAAAGACTTTTGTTATTCCTGGGAAAAGTTTTATTCGAGAGTTAATAGGAGCACTATGTCACCCTCATTGAACTCTTTCCTCGAAATGCGCTTATCATGCCACTTTTTAGTTCGTTCTTTATAGATGCAGGCATTCTCGTAAGCGTCTAACCTAAGCTCTTCTAGTTCATGGATGTCTAAAATTCTCTTTTCGCCTGCGGCGGTAAAATTTAAGTTAAGGGTCTTAACGGCCCAATATGCTTTGCGCTCTAATTCTACCGGCAGGTGACATGATTTTCCATAAACTAGTTTAAATGGTGTGATTCCTATTGGGGTCTTATAGGTTGTCCTATATGCCCACAGAGCTTCATGTAGTTTGGAAGACCAATCTTTCCTAGAGGTCACAACTGTTTTTCTAAGATTTGTTTAATTTCTCTGTTCGAAACCTCTACTTGCCCGCTAGTTTGCGGGTGATAGAGTGTTGTTTCATGGTGTCAGACTCCATATTTCGTTAATAGTTTTTTTCGAAAATCCTCGAAATAAAATGAGAGCCACCATCACTGATGACTAGTCTCGGCACACCGAATCTAGGAAAAATTATGTTCCTGAAAAGTCTAATCACTACTCGTGCATCATTTGTCGGAGTAGCTATAGCCTCAATCCATTTCGACACATAATCAACAGCAACGAGTATGTATTTGTTACCAAAAGACGATGGGAATTGTCCCATGAAATCAATTCCCCACACGTCAAAGACTTCTACTTCCAGAATTCCTTTCAGCGGCATTTCGTCGCGTCTAGAGATATTTCTGGTGCTTTGGCACCGATCGCAGTTTATGATCACGACATGGACATATTTCCGTAGAGTGGGCCAAAAGAGGCCAGACTGTAAAATCTTAGCGCAAGTCTTTGAAGTGCTCGCATGTCCTCCATAGGGAGTAGAATGACAATGAGATATTATATTTTCAACTTCGTCTTCAGGAACACATCGATGAAAGATACCATTAACACCTCTCTTGAAAAGCAGAGGTTCATCCCAATAATAATGTTTAAGATTGTGGAAGAATTTATTCTTTTGTTGGTACGTTAAATCTAGTGGAAGAACTCCAGCTGCTAAGTAGTTGACAAAGTCAGCATACCATGGCAGTGTGGTTTCAGTAAAGGTCCCTTCCACAACTTCTTTTATTTCAAGCTCATGATATATTAAGGATCATTCAACCGTGTTTTCTAACTGAGCTATGAGTCTCTCATAAGGAAAATCATCATTGATAGGCACTTGCTCAAGTTTAATATCCTCTAGTCCTGATAAATGATCAACAACTACATTTCCAGTTCCTTTATTGTCTTTGATTTCTAAATCAAATTCTTGCAGTAGTAATATCCATCTTAGGAGTCTCGTTTTTGCGTCCTTTTTACTCAATAGGTACCTGATTGCGGCATGATCGATATAGATAATTATCTTTGCTCCTACTAAGTAAGAATAGAATTTATCTAAAGCGAACACGACAGCTAGATGTTCCTTTTCTGTTGTGGCGTAGTTCATTTGCGCAGGGTCTAGGGTTCTACTAGCATAATAAATCGCATGAAGCTTTTTATCTTTTCTCTGTCCTAGAACTGCACCTACGGCATAATCACTAGCGTCACACATTATTTCAAGTGGTAACCTCCAATTAGGTGGTTGCATGATAGGTGCGGTAATGAGAGCTGTTTGTAACTATTCAAAGGCTTTCTGGAATTTATTGTCAAAAATGAATTCAACATCTTTCATTAATAAGCCAGTCAGCGGTTTAGTAATTTTAGAGAAATCCTTAATGAATCGTCGATAGAAACTGGCGTGTCCTAAGAAACTTCGTATTTCTCTTACGGCTTTAGGAGGTTGAAGGTTTTCTATAATTTCTATTTTAGCTTTATCTACTTCAATCCCTTTATCAGACACTATGTGTCCAAGTACGATTCCTTGTCGGACCATGAAATGGCATTTTTCCCAATTTAACACGAGATTTACTTTTACGCATCTCTCAAGTACCATTTCTAGGTTCGATAGGCATCCTTCAAAACTCTGCCCACAAATAGAAAAATCATCCATAAATACTTCCATGATGTCGTCTATAAAGTCAGTGAAAATTGACATCATGCATCTTTGGAATGTTGCGGGAGCGTTACATAATCCAAACGAATTAGTCGATAGGCAAATGTACCATAAGGACAAGTGAAGGTTGTCTTTTCTTGGTCATCAAGATGAATAGGGATTTGAAAGAATCCTAAATAACCGTTTAAATAACAAAAATATGAGTGCTTAACTAATCGTTCAAGCATTTGGTCAATGAATGGTAAAGGGAAATGATCCTTTCGAGTAGCCTTGTTTAATTTTCGATAATCAATGCACATTCTACATCCGGTCACAACTCTTTGTGCTATAGATTCACCTTTTTCATTCTTAACAACTGTAACACCGCCTTTCTTCGATACGACATGCACTTGGCTAACCCATTGACTGTTGGAGATCGGGTATTAAAATTCCTGCTTCTAACAACTTTTGTACTTCTTTCTTGACTATGTCACTCAGAATGGGATTTATCCTTCTTTGATGTTCTCTAGAGGTTTTACAGTCTTCCTCTAGCATAATGTGATGCATACAGATAGAAGGACTTATTCCTTTCAGATCATAAATTTTATCGCCTAAAGCAAATGGGTATTTTCTTAAGACATGCAATAGTTTTGTAGTTTCTATTTGTCCTAAGTCTGCATTGACTATCACTGGTCGTTCGAGCTCGGTGTCTAGGAATTCATACCTTAAATTTTTGGGTAGTGTTTTAAGTTCTAAAGTCAGTTTCTTTGGATAAGGCATATGATTGGGTGTTAGTGCTAGGAATTCGCTTAGACTGTCATCTTGGTATTCACCGCGCCAATTATCATCTTCAAAAATTGGAAGTATTGGAATCTTTAGGATTTCTGAATAAGAATTTTGTTCCATCTCCATTTCTCTTATGCATTTTTCAATGACATCTAGCAGACAAACTGTATCGTCTATAGCTGGTGCTTATAAAAATTGTGTCAAAATAAATTCGACTTTCTCTTCACCCACCTCAAAAGTTAACTTACCTTTCTTTACATCTATGATGGCTCTGGCTGTAGGTAAGAATGGCCTTCCTAATATGATAGGAGTGTTGGCATCCTCTTTTATGTCCATGATTATGAAATTAGTAGGGATATATAACTGACCTATACGTACCAGAATGTTTTCTAGTATTCATTATCATCGATATTTTTCTTATTTGTTAAGATTTATTTAAGAAACTTAGCATATGAGGGCATTTGGGTGATAGCTTCTGTAAAGGGTATTATGATATTGAATTGTTTCAGAAGTTCAACGAATTTCTTGAATTGCCCCACATTTTTAGATTTAGCAAATCTTTGAGGATAAGGAATGGGATGTTTATAAGGTGGTGGAGGCACATATGGTTCTTCTTTTTCTCCGGCCTCTTGATCACTACCTTCTTTCTCCTTTATGTTTTGGTCGATTTCCTTTTCAGTTTCCTTAGTTACTTTTCCAGGATTTTGATACATATTTGGATTCTCAAGTCTCGGGTCAGTTGGTTCGTCCAATTTCGTACCACTTCGTAGTATGATAGCATTTGTATGTCCTTTTGGATTGGATTGCGGTTGTCTAGGAAATGTTCCTGCAGGAGCAGGAATAGGTGCTTGTTGTTGTGCCACTTGCAAAATTTGGGTTTCAAGCATTTTGTTGTGAGTGGCTAAAGCATCCACCATGCTTGCTATTTGCTTAATTTGCTCACTAGTGTGTATGTTTTGATTTAGGAAGTCTTTATTTGTTTGAGCCTAGGTGGCTATGAAGTTTTCCATCATTACTTCAAGGTTAGATTTCCTAGGAGCATTTTGAGCAGCTACGACAGGTTTCTGATATCCTGGTGGTATGGCAGGTGTTTGTCCAGGTGCATACAATGCATTGTTATTTTTGTACGAAAAGTTTGGATTGTTTTTCCAACTTGGGTTATAGGTATTTGAATAAGGGTTTTCTCGAGCATAATTCAATTGGTCTGTGGAAACTGCTGTTAAAAGTTCACATTCAGGGGCAACATGCCCAAGAACTCCGCATAACTTGCAGTTTGGAGCTACGGCAGCTACGGTGGCTCTAAGGGTTATAGTCAAACTTTCAATCTTTTGCGTGAGAGCATCTACCTTTGCATTAACTTGTTCAAGACTGCAAATTTCATACATACCACTTTTCGTTGGAGGTTTCTCTATTGAGGCTCTTTCACTTCCCCACTGATAGTGGTTTTGAGCCATACTTCCAATAAGTGCATAAGCCTCATTGTACAAGAGACGATTGTAAAAGGTATGGATAATCAACCATTCTTCTATACCGCGATGCGGACAAATCCTCATCATGTTCTTGTATCTTTCCCATGCTTCGAAAAGAGATTTATTGTCCTTCTATTTGAATCCATTTATTTGGGCTCTTAGCATAGCCATTTTGGTAAGTGGGAAATATCGTGCTAAGAACACCTTTTTCAACTCATTCCACGTAGTGACAGATGCAGACAGTAGAGACTGGAGCCAAGTTCTAGCTCTATCTCTTAATGAGAAAGGGAAAAGACGTAGTCTTATTGCTTTGGGGCTGACACCATTTATTTTCACAGTGTTTGCATATTGCAAGAATACTGACAAATGTAAGTTCGGATCCTCCGTGGGATTTCCAGAAAATTGGTTTTGTTGTACAGCAGACAACAGCGAAGGTTTTAGTTCGAAGGTATGTGCCTCGATGGGAGGAGCAGCAATACAATTAAGTGGCTCATCCTGCGAAGGGATGGCATACTACTTAAGAGATCTATTCTGAGGTTCTTCAGCCATAGGTATTGATAATTCTGGAAAGGGAATTTCAGATGGTGGAAGGTTATACTTAATTCGGAATTCATTAATTCGGCGTCTTAAACTAATAAAACGCTCGATGTCATCAATCAGTTGCACAAGCTTCTCACCTTTAGAGCGAGTGTTTGGCATGCAATCGACGATTGAAATAGGGATATAGTTGCCTTAGTCTATACTACGCAACACTAAAGTTATGATATTGACTTAATCGGTCCCCGGCAACGACGCCAAAAATTTGATCGCTAATTTAGTATGTCTAAATGCTTTGTGACTGCAAGTGCACAGTCTGATCGTGTAGTTTTAAAAGATTATCGAACCCAAAGGACCAAGAGTCAATATGCCGCTATCTAATGCTACTATGTAAAGCTAAGGCTAATGAATTTATAAATTTTGGGATGCGAGAAATAAAATAAGTGCAGAATTAAAATCAAATTAAATTAAGAAATTGCGAAATATCGGTATATAATATTGTCAATCATCGGGGGTTCAATAATTTGTGGGTGTTTAGTTTAAAAAGAAAGAATTATTATTCTATAGAAAATACTCATTTAAAAGACCTTATCTCACACTCTTGTGGTCTTGAATTAGAATATGCTCCCAAATCAGAACGCGACTCACGCTCTCTCATTTTGCATTTAAAAACACTTTTTAAAAATAGATAAATCCTAATTAACCTTAAAGCGCTATCGCTGTATTTAAGCCTAATGTTCAGTTTCAGATATCCAGTTAAGACCTCAAACTCTCGCTTTATTGATCTTAACCTTCGTTACTCGCTCACTCTCGTGACAAAAGTTATTAATTTGGCAAAAGAAACAGAGACCAGAAACATAGATTCTATTAAATTTACGTCACGATTTGCCTAACCCCCTCCGGCCAATCACAATTACATACCAATACTAAGAGATTTAGACAAACATGGATTTCATGCTTTTACTAAATCTCATCCTAATACTAACCAGAAAACATAAAGGATGCATAAAAATATAGCGATAAAAATTAAAGCAGATAAACAAAACCTGAAAATTTGCAGAGCAGAACTTGGATTTAATTTTTGAAGGTCGGCTTGCAGTTCAGTACAATTATTACAACCTTTTCAAATCAATCCTAAACTAAATGGAAATATTTTATCAATGAAAACAATTTCCTTACAAAAAATCCTCTAAAAACAATATAAAGAAAACTAAACAGAAAGCTGGAAAAAACTAAAAATGAAAACATAAAATATAATGCGTTCTTTTTCCAAAACTGTCTTGTCTTATATAGCTGCTAGTGGGCAATCGTTACATGACTTTGAGGCTTCAAACGAGGAGAAAAATCTAGAGAGAATGTAGCCAGGACGTTGAGAAAAAATAGGGAGAGAGTGGAAAAATTATGGGGAGGAAGTGGCAGTTGCCACTTCCTAATAGTTAGGAGTGGCACTCACCACCCCCATGCATGTGGCAGCCGCCACTCTTCATGTATTCTTTAGGTGGCAGGTGCAACCTCTTCACCATGTTCATGTGGCAGGCGCCATACCCAAGTGGCAAGTGCCACTTGGTGTGTGGTGGCCCCCACACCTTTTTTTCTTTCCTTTCTCTTTCTTTCATCTTCTTTTCTTTCCATGGTCTTTTCTTTCCATTTTCTTCATTTATTTCTCCTTTTATTTTTTTTAGTCCACATTTATGGTAACCTACAAAATAGAAGAAAACAGGGGCGTAATCCAAGATAAATCAAATAAAATAGTAATAAAAGCATATAAAATTCATGCAAGTCAAGTCAAATATCCGATATAATTCCGCGCTATCAGTTTTATAAATTGAAACTTAGAACCCATAAACCTTTTCTTTATTTGGTTGAAATTATACAAGAATTCTTGTGATACGACATCAGAGTGTCGCTTCCCTTTACTACTTTTTCAAAAATACACATTTTTGATCTGTGCGCAACAGCGAATAGCTTACATATTTCAGTAACTTGCATGGATACCTTGCTATCTCATGTCCTCGTGGATACCGTCTCTTCTCTCAACATGACTCCCAAGGACATATTGAGTCAATTACTGGTAGAAGGGAGCGAGATGAGGGCTAGTGCTTTGATCGTCAGAGCCTTCGATGGTTCTAGGAGACAAGTTATTGGTAAGGTGGATTTGCCATACAAGATTGGACCGCATTTTTTCACCATCACTTTCCAAGTTATGGACATCAACTCTGCATATAGTTGCCTATTGGGTAGACCATGGATCCATGCCGCTAGGGAAGTTACCTCCACGTTGCATCAAAAACTCAAATTCATGTACGACGATCAATTGGTTATTGTCTGTGGTGAAGAGGATTTATTGGTAAGTGAGCTATCCTCCTTTAGATATGTCGAGACTGATGAAGGCATAACTGAGGTGCCATTGCAATGTCCGGAATTCGAAGATGTCAGCTCTACTTCTATCAATCAAAGTAAATTTCAAGAAATGATCTTGTCATTTACTTAAAGTGTAAGAGAAGCTCTAGAGAAAGGTGATGTTCCTGATTGGGGGCAAGTGCTAGAGGTTATGGAGAAGCATGACTGTTTCAGACTAGGTTATCATCCTATTCAAAAAGTCAACTCATGTGGTCAGAAGAAGTTCAATCCGATCAAATTCAACAATGTCGGTTTCCAAAATGGCGACATTGTGGCTGTTATTGATGATGCTGGTACTAGCAATCAGAATGCAAGATTTGTATGCAAATGTCCTCCCGGTTTCAAGCTTAATAATTGGACGACTACCATGGTTCCCAGGGTCTTTCCCTTGAACATGTAATGCGTTTTTCTTTTATGCTCCCTCATCTTCGCCCGAGACGAGAGGATAGCTTGTAAAGGGCCTCTCATTTTAGACATATTATGTGATCAATAAATGAAATTTTTTTGCATTCAAATCATGCGCTTTTCCTTTATTTATTTTCCTTTTTCACAAATAACAAATGACAAAAGTTTCTTTTATTTTTACCTTTCAAATAGCTTATTCTAAGAAAATTCATAAACATGCAGAGAAAATAAATGCATTGATAACTGAAATTCTGGAAAGCATATGACAAATGTCCCAAGAGATGTCGAGACATTGATCTCTGCTAAAACCTGAACAAGGATAGAACAAAAAAATTATGTTCTCTTAAAATCAAGAACACTCTGAACCTTCAAGGTCAAAACAGTGTCATGACAAATGTTTCAACATCTGTCAAAACACATACTTCAGAGCAAGAGTACAAACTAAATAAATCATAACAGAATGAAAAATAACACAAGATATGATGACCCCGTTCGGATAACAACAACACCTAAATCTGGGGGCTACCAAGCCAGGAATGAATTCACTATTAGTAGTATTAATTTAGAGCTAACCTCTCCAGTTTACAACTCCTCACTTAATCCATAACCAGTACAATTCTATTTAGAACTCACCATCTAGATAAGAGAACCCCATCTCAATTCCTATATCACCTTAGTGATATCTAACAGTTACAATTGTAACACCCCCTTCTATACCCCAAATAAATGCATATAAAACTATTAAGCACATACAAATTATCAGAGTAAAAAAAAAGGTTTTATAATAAGGTATAAAAGAAGAATGCCACAGTTTCACCAATAAAACTCTTTAACATTTTGCTCCATAAAATATGTAACATTTTCGTAGTTTTAGAAATCATATTTCAACATTTAATTTAAGCGGAAGATAACATCATTTAATCAGTTTCCAAAATATTAATTCAAATGCACATAAGTCATCCAGATTAATACATCATATCAGTTAGATTACAAAACCACATCAGCTGATACATCGCAATGTATCACAAAAGAATGACTATACTAGTCTAACTACCCGGTGTTACATATCAGAGCAGCCGACTCAAAAGAATGAAGACTAACTTCACAAAAGGACTCCAGCATCCTAATCTGCAATGCCTCATAGAGCATTATAAAACAGCAGAAGGGTGAGAAATATAACCATAATAATCAAAGCATAAGATTATATATATATATATATATAGGTATTCATATAACACATATTCACATTTCTCACCACACTTCATCCTCATAATCATAATTATATCGTGTTCACATATATCAACATTATGAACATTCACAAGCACATCCCTTCATGCTCAGTTCCACAATCATTCCCAAGCACATTTATACAACAACAATAATATGCAATGTGACTCAACATATTCAATGCAACTCATGCAATGCGGTACCGACATTAGTTATCTTTTTTCGGTTTTCACTCTAAACCGGGTCCACCCTTCTAGACCGATAACTTGTTATCATTTTTCGGTTTTTACTTTAAACCGGGTCCACCCTTCTAGACCGATAACAACCAAGCCCGTCCCCTAGGCTTCAAACCCACCCTTCTAGGTTTGGGACAAGCCACTAGTTTCCACGAAACTAACAGACATTGCCTCTTGACTGAATGATGCATGTACAATCAACCAATCACAATAAATGCACTTAAGACCGTTCCCGCGTCTTAATCCCATGCATTCGAATAATTCACCCCTTCGAGAATTTCATCATGATTGCACATACAACATATATCAAACATTTATCAATGTATTCATTTCACACATCATCATCATATTCAACAACAATGCACACATATCACATATGTTCTCATGCATTCACACAACAATCGCTTACATATATGCACTCACAATTCATTAGACGATACACATACATTCCTCATTGTATTCCCATGTATCTCTAATTATCACAACAATCAAGGTAATCACATCGCAATACCAGTCATACAATTATAAGTTATGCACACATATTCAAAATGTTCTCATGCATACTCATTACATAATTGTACACAACAATCAAACATCCATAACTCATCAATTAATACACACATAATCATCATTATGTTCTCATGTATTTTAACCGATTACAATTAATCATTTATATCACAACTCTAGGATTCACGCCCGAAGGCTACCCACAGTACATGTTATCATAATAGTTCACATACTCATTCATAACATAGAAGTATTAACATATGCGAATCAACCAAACAATCACCATTTGGATAACACAGCAAAGAAAATATACTGTCACATTCGCCTTCATTCGCCTGGCGAACCCTCGCAGCGAACCTTCGCCTGGCGAACTCTCTCAGCGAACACTCGCTAGGCTTCGCCTGGCGAGACTTCCCAGCGAGCCCAAGTCAGTAGCTACTGACTTCATTCGCCACCATTCGCCAGCACCTTCGCTGGGCGAACCTTCGCTATCCAACTTCGCCTGGCGAACTCGCCAGCGAAGTCCACTGGGACTTAAATATAATTACTCGCCAACATTCGCTAGGCTTCGCCTGGCGAAGCTTCGCCTTCGCTCGCCTGGCGAGAGCCAGCGAACCTGCGCAGAACAGAACCCTATTCTGTTCCTCCTTCACCAATCCACCATCAACCCTCTCTTATACATCCAAATCAGTATAAACAGCATCAATACATGTTACCCGACTATTCTACGGCGTTATTACTCAGTTTCAACCGATTAAATCCTCGATCTACCGATTAATCCAACTTTTGCCCTAAATAGAAAGTGATGAAAAACATCCACAAACCCCAAACCCAACATACATAATAGCATACAATGATTAAATAGCAATGTTTCTCACCCTTACCTCGATTAATCGGAGCTTTGATGTTGGTTCTTGATGATTTCCACTTTTCCTCTTCTTCTCTTCTCTTTCTCTCCTTTCTTCTTCTTTCCTCTTTCTTTCCAAATGTTTTCTATCTTTCTTTTCTTTCTTCCTCTATTTTATATTTCCTCTATTTTCTTTCCTCTCCAATTCCTTCTTAATTTTCTATCCATACCAATTAATAAAAATTAATTCCAACATTAATAAAAATCCCACTAAATCAATTAATTACTACAATTAATTATTTAATGAAATTTGGGCTGTTACAACTCTCCCCCACTTTAGGAATTTTCGTCCTCGAAAATGTTACCTGATTCAAACAGCTCTGGATAAGACTCTCTCATCCGACTTTCAAGCTCCCATGTAACATTTCCACCAGCCGGTCCTCCCCAAGCGACCTTCACCAAAGCAATCTCTTTACCTCGAAGCTTCTTCAATTTCCGATCCTCAATCCGCATAGGTGATGTCTCAACAGTCAGGTTATCTCTCACCTGCACATCATCTAATTGGACTACATGAGACGGATCCGCGATGTATTTCCTCAACTGAGATACATGGAATACGTCATGAAGATTAGCAAGCGACGGTGGTAAAGCCACACGATAGGCCACTTCTCCTATCCTTTGCAAAATCTTATAAGGACCAATGAAACACGGCGACAACTTGCGCAACTTCAGTGCCCTACCAACACCTGACATCGGAGTGACTCGAAGAAACACATGATCTCCCTCTTGAAATTCAAGTGCCTTCCTCCTCTTGTCATAATAACTCTTCTGACGACTCTGAGTAATTCTCATCTTCTCTTGAATCATCTTGATCTTATCAGAAGTCTGTTGAACTAACTCGGGTCCAACAACTGAACTCTCTCCTGACTCGAACCAACACAATGGTGTCCTACACCGCCTACCATACAACGCCTCAAATGGTGCCATACCAATACTCGAATGGAAACTGTTGTTGTAGGTAAACTCAATCAAAGGCAAGTAGCTATCCCAAGCTCCTCCTTTTTCCAATACACAAGATCTCAAAAGATCTTCAAGCGACTGAATCGTCCTCTCCGTCTGACCATCAGTCTGAGGATGATACGCTGAACTCAAACGCAACTTAGTACCCAAAACACTCTGCAGGCTCTCCCAAAATCTTGAAGTAAACCATGGATCTCTATCCGAAACAATACTTAACGGAATACCATGCAGACACACAATCCTCTCAATATACAACTTAGCCAACTTCTTCAAAGGGTAATCCATACGCATAGGAATAAAGTGAGCAGATTTAGTCAATCTATCCACGATAACCCAAATAGCCTCAAAATTACTCGGCGTCCTCGGCAAACCCGATACAAAATCCATGGAGATACTATCCCATTTCCACTCAGGAATAAACAACGGCTTCATCAAACCCGATGGCTTCCGATGCTCAATCTTTGACTTCTGGCAAGTCAAACAAGAATACACAAATTCCGCAATATCTTTCTTCATACTAGGCCACCAAAATACTTTCTTCAAATCCTGATACATCTTAGTAGCACCCGGATGAATACTCAATCCGCTACGATGTCCTTCCTCAAGGATGCTCTTCTTAAGCTCAACCGCATCTGGAACACAAACTCGATCCCGACATCTCATAACATCATTCTCATCAATCCGAAAATCACCACCTTGGCCTTGGTTGATTAAAGTCAACCGATCAACTAAGCTCAAATCCGATTTCTGTCCATCTCGAATTTCGTCCAAAATACCACTTGTAAGCTTTAACATACCCAACTTAAATCCAAAAGAAGTCCTCTCACATACCAAACTCAAATCCCGAAATTGCTCAATCAATTCCAACTCTGATGCCGACATACGATATGGAGCCATCGATATCGGACTAGTTCCAGGAATCAAATCTATCGAAAACTCCACTTCTCGCTCCGGCGGTAAATCCTTTATCTCTTCAGGGAATACTTTCGGGAAATCTCTAACAATGGGCACAACATCAATCTCTTCACTTTCACTAGTCCTCAAAGTTGCCATAAGCATAAATACCTTAGCCCCATCTTGTACTGATTCCTTCACTTGTTTCCTCGTCATAAACAATTCCCTTTCAACATCCGAGTCGGGAAAAATAACCGTTTTGTCAAAACAGTTAATATAAACACGATTGAATTTTAACCAATTCATTCCAATAATGACATCCAGTTGATCTAAATGAAGACACACTAAATCAATCCCAAAATCTCTACCGAAAATACTCAACGGGCAATTCAAGCAAACATACGGTGTAGTTACTGAACCCATAGCAGGAGTATCAATAACCATACCGCCACCAATCACAGACAACTCAAGTTTCAACCTCCTAACACAATCCAAAGAAATAAAAGAATGCGTAGCTCCGGTATCAATTATAGCGATCAAAGGTGTACCATTAATGAAGCACGTACCTCGGATCAATCGATCGTCACTAGCAGTCTCAGATCCAGATAGAGCGAACACTTTCCCGCTCCCTTGATTCTTCTTCGGCTTATCGCACTTGGTACTGATGTGTCCTCGCTCACCACAGTTATAGCAAGTTACGCCCGCACCGCTTCTGCACTCAAGAGCCTTGTGGCCTGGCTTGCCACACTTAAAACACGTCTTCTCAACACTTTTGCATTCGGGAGCACGATGTCCCTCTTCACCGCACCTATAACATCTCACCGGAGTAGAAACTCCCCCACTTGGCCTCTTGCCATAATCCATTCTCTGCTTCCCTTTGTCTGCAGGAGTCACATAAGGTTTTCCTCTGAATTGAACTTTTCCTTTGGTATCACTTAGGCTCTTGTAGTGGCTAGACCGAGCCCTACTGTCTTCGTCATAAATTCTGCTCTTGTTAACCAACTCAGAAAACCGCCTGATTTCCTGATATCCAATAGCTTTTCTAATCTCGGGTCTCAAACCGTTCACAAACTTGAGGCACTTAGACCTCTCAGCATTACCAGTATTATAGTGAGGACAAAATTTGATCAACTCCTCAAATTTCGCCGCATACTCAGCAACCGTCGAATTACCTTGCTTCAACTCAAGAAATTCGATCTCTTTCTTCCCCCGCACATCCTCTGGAAAATACTTCTCCAGAAAGGTTTCTCTAAACAAATCCCACGTGATCACAATATCATCTTCCTCAAATCTTTGGCGAGTATTACCCCACCAATCTTCAGCTTCTTCTTCGAGCATATGAGTCCCAAACTGCACCTTCTGTGCATCCGAGCAATTCATAACTCGAAAAATCTTTTCCACAGCTTTCAACCAAATTTGTGCCTTGTCCGGTTCATGAGTTCCCTTGAAGACCGGAGGGTTATTCTTTTGGAATTTCCCCAAAGCACGGAATCCATCATCAGCATGATTCCTCACATTCACATTGGCCGGAGGATTCTGCCCAATTTCCCCCGCCAATCTCGTCAATGCCTCCGCAATCGCTTCGTCGTTCCTCCCTGCAACCATCTTACTAATTCCAACAACAGAACTACGTAAGAACAACCAATATTGATAATGCATCACACGCATATCAATAACACACAGGGAAAACACTCTAACAACTTGGCCGGACGGACCGACCTGCTCTGATACCACTATTGTAACACCCCCTTCTATACCCCAAATAAATGCATATAAAACAATTAAGCACATACAAATTATCAGAGTAAAAAAAAAGGTTTTATAATAAGGTATAAAAGAAGAATGCCAGAGTTTCACCAATAAAACTCTTTAACATTTTGCTCCATAAAATATGTAACATTTTCGTAGTTTTAGAAATCATATTTCAACATTTAATTTAAGCGGAAGATAACATCATTTAATCAGTTTCCAAAATATTAATTCAAATGCACATAAGTCATCCAGATTAATACATCATATCAGTTAGATTACAAAACCACATCAGCTGATACATCGCAATGTATCACAAAAGAATGACTATACTAGTCTAACTACCCGGTGTTACATATCAGAGCAGCCGACTAAAAAGAATGAAGACTAACTTCACAAAAGGACTCCAGCATCCTAATCTGCAATGCCTCATAGAGCATTATAAAACAGCAGAAGGGTGAGAAATATAACCATAATAATCAAAGCATAAGATTATATATATATATAGGTATTCATATAACACATATTCACATTTCTCACCACACTTCATCCTCATAATCATAATTATATCGTGTTCACATATATCAACATTATGAACATTCACAAGCACATCCCTTCATGCTCAGTTCCACAATCATTCTCAAGCACATTTATACAACAACAATAATATGCAATGTGACTCAACATATTCAATGCAACTCATGCAATGCGGTACCGACATTAGTTATCTTTTTTCGGTTTTCACTCTAAACCGGGTCCACCCTTCTAGACCGATAACTTGTTATCATTTTTCGGTTTTTACTTTAAACCGGGTCCACCCTTCTAGACCGATAACAACCAAGCCCGTCCCCTAGGCTTCAAACCCACCCTTCTAGGTTTGGGACAAGCCACTAGTTTCCACGAAACTAACAGACATTGCCTCTTGACTGAATGATGCATGTACAATCAACCAATCACAATAAATGCACTTAAGACCGTTCCCGCGTCTTAATCCCATGCATTCGAATAATTCACCCCTTCGAGAATTTCATCATGATTGCACATACAACATATATCAAACATTTATCAATGTATTCATTTCACACATCATCATCATATTCAACAACAATGCACACATATCACATATGTTCCCATGCATTCACACAACAATCGCTTACATATATGCACTCACAATTCATTAGACGATACACATACATTCCTCATTGTATTCCCATGTATCTCTAATTATCACAACAATCAAGGTAATCACATCGCAATACCAGTCATACAATTATAAGTTATGCACACATATTCAAAATGTTCTCATGCATACTCATTACATAATTGTACACAACAATCAAACATCCACAACTCATCAATTAATACACACATAATCATCATTATGTTCTCTTGTATTTTAACCGATTACAATTAATCATTTATATCACAACTCTAGGATTCACGCCCGAAGGCTACCCACAATACATGTTATCATAATAGTTCACATACTCATTCATAACATAGAAGTATTAACATATGCGAATCAACCAAACAATCACCATTTGGATAACACAGCAAAGAAAATATACTGTCACATTCGCCTTCATTCGCCTGGCGAACCCTCGCAGTGAACCTTCGCCTGGCGAACTCTCTCAGCGAACACTCACTAGGCTTCGCCTGGCGAGACTTCCCAGCGAGCCCAAGTCAGTAGCTACTGACTTCATTCGCCACCATTCGCCAGCACCTTCGCTGGGCGAACCTTCGCTATCCAACTTCGCCTGGCGAACTCGCCAGCGAAGTCCACTGGGACTTAAATATAATTACTCGCCAGCATTCGCTAGGCTTCGCCTGGCGAAGCTTCGCCTTCGCTCGCCTGGCGAGAGCCAGCGAACCTGCGCAGAACAGAACCCTATTCTGTTCCTCCTTCACCAATCCATCATCAACCCTCTCTTATACATCCAAATCAGTATAAACAGCATCAATACATGTTACCCAACTATTCTACGGCGTTATTACTCAGTTTCAACCGATTAAATCCTCGATCTACCGATTAATCCAACTTTTGCCCTAAATAGAAAGTGATGAAAAACATCCACAAACCCCAAACCCAACATACATAATAGCATACAATGATTAAATAGCAATGTTTCTCACCCTTACCTCGATTAATCGGAGCTTTGATGTTGGTTCTTGATGATTTCCACTTTTCCTCTTCTTCTCTTCTCTTTCTCTCCTTTCTTCTTCTTTCCTCTTTCTTTCCAAATGTTTTCTATCTTTCTTTTCTTTCTTCCTCTATTTTATATTTCCTCTATTTTCTTTCCTCTCCAATTCCTTCTTAATTTTCTATCCATACCAATTAATAAAAATTAATTCCAACATTAATAAAAATCCCACTAAATCAATTAATTACTACAATTAATTATTTAATGAAATTTGGGCTGTTACAACAATCTCCAGCAACTGCATTAGATTATTCAATTGAAAGACATCCCTTCCAATACAATATTCAGTCAAGACTCATGACTAACAATGATACTTAAATTTTCTTAAAAGCTTCATCCAAGAGAAATACACAATTCATTACCTACAAATTTCTGAATCTGTAACACTATGTCTACATAATGTATCAGTCGATACAAAGGGTGACTTACAACACAAGAAAGTACACAGCTCTCAAAACCCTAACTCCTTATTTTCTACTTTACAAAAGTCTTAATAAGAAATTCTTATTCTACCCTAGGTCTTGGTCTTCCTTTTATAGCCTTCAACTTTCCATGGGCTTCGAAGTCTCTATTTAATCTTCCCTTGACCCATGTTCTAATTGCTCATTAAATCTTGGACCAGATCTGCAACAAATCTGGTGCATCAAATCAATATGTCGAGTCCACTATGCTACGACATCTTGACTGACATGTCTTCCTTTAGCAAATTTCTTCTTGTTGGAACATCTTGTCCGACATCATGTTTTACCAAAATTTAGTCAAATCATTTAGAGCCTTCAATCTCCCCTTTTGACAAATTTTAGCTAAAACAGCTTTTGCTTAATAAGCCTAGGATGATACAGAGAGAGGGAGTAGAAAGTCCTGAAGTCTTTCAATCGGATGACTTTTCATTATTCCTGTACATGAAGAAGAAGATACACACAACTCCCCCTCAAACCCATAACAAATCTGTTTCCCCAAAGAAACCAAACACCAACCTGGATTAGCCCTATGAGGACTCAGAGAAGCAGCTTACAGCTCCGAGTAACTCAGAACACAATACACAATTGTGTTCATAACTCAAATCACAAGACACAAAAAAGACTCAGAAAAGAAACTGAGACACAGACAGGATGTTAGAACATCCTATCCAACATCCTTGCAAAGCAACTGCAAGAATGGATTCCACACCAAAAAGGGTATCAGTTATGTGTTGTAAGGACCAACACACAACCGAGATGAACATACACTCATTCTCCCCCTTTTTAGCCAAAAATTGGCAAAATAACCAACAAAGTCCCAGAACCACATGGTACATACCCAAACTCGGGCTTAAGTCATGAAGACACGACACAACAAAAGAAACACAACCTGAGAACCCAGAAGCAGTGAACCTCTTTAAATACCCAAGCAGTTACTCTAGGAATTAACGGTCCATAGAATTTAACAAAGAACAATTCAATGAAACATAAATTTAGGTAGGTAACTTCAATATAAATGATTGTGCACTGCCCAACTAGGTTTTGATTATTTTAAATTTAGGGTAAATCGTCCAAATAACGCGCATGTTTCAATACACATGTTTAACACACCTTCTCTTAGGCACACTCTGCATTGTCCAAGGGACATCGTCCAACTGAACCTACTTGGAAAATACAATAAGTCCTACACAATGTTCTGACATCTGGTCAGACTTTGTCTAGTCTCTCTTATAGCATATGAGACATAGTCACATATCCTTCAAGAATCCCAGCATGATCCTTTCGATCAGAGGTTTACTAAGATGTTAAGACATCATGTCCAACATCTTCCAACAAGGATTCCCATGAACCTTAACTCATTCTGCATAGAAAAATAAATTCTCCAAAACAACTACCAATCTTATTTTTCAGCTATCTCCTAAGAATTAAGAACACATTTGATATACTTCGGTATCCTTAACAACCCAACCTATCATGCAGAGCTGACACTTCTACCAAAATCGACACACCATGATGTCAAGACATCTTGTCTGACATCACATCCTGACAAGAATCACATGAGCATTTTCTTGCTCATAAGTGAGAAAAATATCAGCATTACACTCCTTGTATCATAACCAATGAACTCTTGGAATGAGATCAACAATCACCGTTGACCACTCTCCACCTGAACACATCCATCCATTGTATAAATTCCTTTTGAATTTTACAGCCATAGACAACCTTGTTCTTGAAAGTATATCCAATCAAACATAAAATGTTCTCATTCCCTAAAGAGACAAACATATTCTCTTAACCCCTTGGTTAATCAAGAAGTCATCCACATATCGAAGCCATCAAACCCCTTCACCAAAATAAGAAGAAAAACTCCTCAGCTTGCCTCCTTCTCAAGATTCAGTTTGACACACTCTCTTCTAGAGACACTTCCAGCATAACCAACCATCTACACAAAGATAATCAAACTCCACAAAGTCTTGATCATGCTTCATAATGAATAGATAATTCACTTCTAATCCAACTGGTGAAAATCAAAACTTTCCTTTCTGATGAGATAGACAGCTAAATTGATGTTTCAAACACAAGTTAAAAGATCATCCTCATCTACTTTGGTTCCAGAGTTAACATCCATAAGTATAAATCTCTACATGGTAATCCATACACTACCTTTTGTATTGACCACAAGAGGATCCCATCAGATCACAGCTACAACAACTCATAGATCATCATAAGAGGCGTAATACCACTGAGAGAAATAAACTTTCTCAAGCCTCAAGAAGCTTCATCACAGAAGCACAATGTTCAGACATCCTGTCTGACATTACAAAGTCAGCAACCACCCTTAAGCATCCATAGAGGAGATTCCCTCTGACAGATATCAGTATGACTGATAATAAGTATAAGATATAGATCGAGCAACAAAGTTAGACTTCTCTTTGAGGTATACATTATATTTGGTCTTATTGGAGAAAATTTAATCTTGTTCAATCTTATTTCTCACACTTGCTTTGATGACCTTTCGACTCGCTCGAAAAATCATTGGCATTATTCTTCCCATTGATTGATTGATTGAAACTTTGTTTCAATTGATTAATTCTCCTGCTCTTCTCTTTAGTATCTCCTTAGAGCCTTCCTTTCTTGATCTTGTTTCAAGCTAGACGCCTTCACAATACATTGGAGCACTGTACAAATTGCATTATTGCACTATTGGTTTTAATTTATGCACTAAGCTTTGAGATCTATAGAAGGAATGAGGATGAAGTATTTCCTACCATCATTCTAACTATTTTGGGTAGGGGCGTTTGACCCTAAGCTTTGAATAATCACCTTGTAGCACCCCAAAATTTGCCTTTTCGGTTTAGTAGCATCTGCCTTTTGTTTCTCTGCATTTTTGCATGTTTGCATATCATAGAATTTGTTCTTGAGACAGGGGATCATGGTTTTCCGTGGCTCACGTTTCACTTTTGGTGCAAGAGACGAAACAACAAGCATCAGAGTCCCCGACATTTATTTTGCCCAGTGGTCGAGCCGCCAATTTTATTTTGTTTTGCAGGTTGTTTTCAGGACAGAAGACAACATTCAGGCTATCGCAAGCATTTCATGGTTATAGCGTTCAAGAATAAGTTTCAAACGCTTAACAGAGCTCAAATGGTTGAAAACAGGCAAAGGTGCAGATTTCCCTCCAAAAGGCACCAAATTCAAAATTTTGAAGGTGTTAATCGATTAACCAAGTCGAAATCAGTTCAAATTGTAATTTTTGACACTGTTAATCGATTAACTCAAATTGTTTATCGATTAACCAGTGCAGATTTTGCCTCTGCACGTGAATTTTCAAAGGGGGTCACTTTGGGGTCCAATTTTGATCACTTGGAAGTTCAATTTTACACCTTGGGAAGGATCCAGAACCATCTTGAATTTTGGTTAATTTCATTTTCCCTCCAAATTCCCATTCCTCATTCCAAACCAAATTTCACAAACCACATTCCAAACCTCTCATTTGGATCCAAACCTAAGGGGTATTTAATTGATTTACTCCAAACCTCACACATCTAATCTTCATAATTTCATTCTCATTTTCAGAATTCATCTCATTCTCTGAATTTTCTCTCAACTTCAGAAACCCTCACCAAAGCACTTCATCTATTGAATTCTTTGATTCTCAATTCGAATCAATGAATTCTTGAGCTAAAACCTTCATCCATCATCCTCATTGAATCAATTTCTTCATTTAATTTTCGTGCAAACTTGGATCTGAATTTTAAAGTGGTGTTGGAATAGCTTATTTGGAGTAATTTGGCTTAATTTTGGTTGATCATCACTTCTATTACAAGAATTGGCTTGGACCTTGAAGTATTCCAGATTTCTTGCTTAGATCTACACGTTCGAAGTGAATCAACATTAACCGAAGCAATTCTTCGCTTCGAAGGTTGGAATTCTAGATCCATTGCATTTTGAGCTTATTTTGCGTAATCTTGTTGATCTTCATTTTTGATTCATTTTGATTCATGTGAAATGTGATGGTGTTGTTTAGATGTATTTACATCTTGTTTAGATCATTGTATTCTGGTTTAATTTCGTGCATAATTGTTTATGAGATCATGTGGATGATTGCTTAAGTGATAAGTTGCTGAAAAATGCTTTTTTGTTGCTGTTTTTTGTTGTTGGAGCAGTGTTAATCGATTAACCTTTAGTGTTAATCGACTAACCAGATCAAACATTCAATTTTTCAAGCGTTTTTCAGAGGTTAATCGATTAACCTCTGGTGTTAATCGATTAACATTGTTCCAGCAGGTCTATTTTGCTGTTTTTCATGCTTGTTTCGGTTCCGTTTCACTTCGAATCATCATGAATCAATATGATGCATTAGGAGTGAAATGTTTTGGATATATGACATTGTTCTTGATTTTTTAATCATGATTGCTTCGGCGCGCATGTTTGGTTTCCACTTGAGGGCATACTTCCGTAGTTGTCGTTCAAAGTAATGATGTGCTTGCATGTTCATGTTTGCTTGCCTTCTTGCATTTGTTTGCTTTGTGTGAATTCTTTTTACAGCTTCTTTCTTGCATTAATAAAGGTCGAGATGTGCTTGTGGAGGTATTTACCCCACACTTTTTCCTCCCTTTGCTTGTGTGTTTCATTGCATATGCATCCTTGCATCTTTCATATTATGTTATGCTTCATCCTTCTTTTGTCTTCCTTTGCCATGATCCCTTAGGACTTCTAATCTTTCTTGTTTAAGATGGATTATGATAGACATTAGGTTCAAACCATGCATGATAAAATTAGGTAGCATTTCCCTTATCCCAACTTTAGGTACACTTTGCATGACAACATTAGGACCGAGTTTCCCTTAGACCTTCCGTGTGTCTCTCTTCTCATCTCAAAACATGTTAATTCATCTAATAAATACGATGAACATTGTACGCTACGAGCCTTAAGCACATGGGGATTGACGAGTGAGGGGTCTCCTCTCGCTTGTCTAGAGTTTTTAGTGTACGTCTCGTTTGGGGGCGGTACGCGACGCATTCGTTCATATGTCATAGTCTTTAGTGCAACGTGAATCACAAACCGAATTTATTCACTTCACTAAAAAACACAAAAACAAACTTGAAACCTTTTTCCTTCGGGATTAATTAGGAAAACCTTTTTCATAAAAAGAGTGTTGTTAAGCTTTGGTTCTACCACAAACAGGCATTGTCCCTAACTGCTAGAATGAAGGTTTAACCCTACTCGGTTATAACACTTAATCAACATGTGGTTTTGTGTCCCCCGAACTACGTTTGCTCTGATTTCTCGTACCAAATGAGGATACGTAGGCACAAGATGACGATCTCTTGGCGAGCAACCTTCCCCCACCTTTCACCCATAGTTAGCCAAACTACGTTGACTCTGACTTTCTCATTGCACGAGGGAATACGTAGGCACAGACTCCCGAACCCGAGATATGGTTACGATGACCTTGTCTTTTCCTTTTCGTTAGGTTTTCTTCGCTCGTTTCCTTTCCCTCTCTTTTGGGATAAATAACGAACGGTGGAGACTCTTCTGTTTTCCGCCGGGTGTTTTTCGCAGTTGCGACAGCTGGTGACTCTCCTGGGGACTGTGATGGTTCCCTATGCGAGTCAGTCCTAGCGCTTGTCTGTTGCGTCTTTGGGTGTTTACTGTTGTGCAATTATTTTTGCTTTATGTACATATTTGTTGTATATTATTGCATTTGCATTTTATTATCATATTATGCTGCTGCTGTATTGTGGGGTGGGTCGTTCCATTGAGAGATAATCCAGACCTAGGCTTGAGTATACACACAGGATTAGTGTGGAGAGTAGCGGGAGCTTGTGTGACTTTTGGCCATGCAATAGCTCATGCAAAATTCACGTTTAGACGAGGTTTTTCTTTGGAAATATTCTATCCTGCATAGTGCAGTTGAGGGAATATTGACTTAGAAAGACTATCGACTCTAGAGACCGTTCATTTGGGAAGTCAGCTAAGTGAGGCCACTTCGTTTGACTATGATGCCAAACCAGAAATGGTGAACGTATCATCGTTTCTTGAAAGTTTGTGACGCTGACAACCCTAATAGGATGTCGTACCTTTCAATACTAGAACCCACATGTGAGAGGGGATGGGTTTTGCAGGAAAATTGACCTCCAACCTACCCGGTTTTCTTGTCAAAGCGGACCTTTGATCTCTTGATACTGTGGGTTCCTATATGTTGGTATTATGAGGTTCTGGTATTCTCTCGCCGAAGCGAAGCTATGGTGGTATTCAGTCAACGACACAACAGCGAGTTTGAGCATTGGATACCTTGATCCCATGGTTGCATCTGCATAATCATCCTGCATTTAACATTGCATGTCTATGTGTTTAAAAGGTTCTCGTCTCTCCTTTGATTCTGGTACTGGTCTTCTGAAGAGAGGGAGAATTTTTGTATACAAGTTTCTGACACCTGATTTAGGGCCTTTATTTGGTCTGATCTCCATGGCTGAGCCTAGCGTCTTTGAAACCTTCAAGAAGAATCTTACCTGATATAGGAGAATATTATTGTGGTGTTCGTATCCATCCCTGTTGTTCTTATTTATTGAAATTGGAATCAAGGGGGAGATTTCCCTGTGAATACATAGACATGTTTACATTTTACATCCTTCATTCTCATTTGCATTGCAGGTGGTTCTCAGGGGACTCGTGTTCTTATCTCTGCTTGTTTTTCTTAAGTAACAGGATTGAGGAGTTCAGTTTCCACGGATATTCAACTCAAGGGAATCAACAAAGAGTAATGGATCAGATTCGGGCAGACTTGAGGGAAGTCTGAAGCCAGATGGCACAATTCATGCATGCCTTGTGCCTGGATCAGAAGGCGCTTAAGGAGGAGGTTCATCAACTGAAGACTTAGATGGGCCTGATCATAGAAGTGATAAGGAACGTGCTAAGAAAGGAGGGTGATCAGGTTCCTGAAGCTGCAGCAGAGATGGTTGTCCCACCTTTATCTGTGGAACCTCTCTCAAGGCGTGGTGTACCTCAAGGATCTTTTGCACATCTTGAGTTTCCAGGTTCTCCCCATCAGCAACTACCTCCTGTTTCCCGAGACAATCTTAAGACTATGAGGTATGCTCAGAGGCCGAAGCAGCCTGCCAGAATCTTCAACCAGATCCCTATGACTTATGCTCAGTTGCTGCAACTCTTGCTTCAACTTCGATTGGTTGAACATCGGACTCTGGCTCCATTTACTGGCGAGCCACCACAAGGCTATGTTGCAAGTTCCCGTTGTGATTTCCATTCTGGGGCACCAGGGCATAATTTCGAGAACTGCAAAGCTTTTAAACACAAAGTTCAGGACTTAATTAATTCAAAGGCAGTTGAGTTCACGCCGGGCGGCGTAAGCGTACCGGGTTGTCCTATCCCATTCATTGCAAAAAAGGTGGATGTACCTGTTCGCTTCCCTAAAGCTGCATCAGGTCAGGAGTATGTATTACAAGCTGTAATCTCAGAATCTCCATGCCCACAGCTGTTTCCTGTTCCTAGGCCAAGCCTGAGGATGAAAGTACCTGAACAAAGGAAGTCCCCGATACCTCAGAATCAGTCTCCAGATGTTTCAAATGCTCAGATTCAACAATCTTTTGGGTCTTTGTATCAGATATCATTTTCTCTCCAGAGTCAACGGTCATGTCGTCATCAGCCGCGTCAGCACGCTCGACAAAGACTAAAGAAGCCAGAGAGGCATTTCACTCGGTTTCCAATGTCGTACAGTCAGATGTTGCCAGATCTGATCAAAGGTAATTTTATAGTGCCAAAGAGGATTAACCCAGAGATTCCTCCGTATCCGCCAGGTTTTAATGTCAACGCCCGTTGTGAGTACCATGTTGGGGCACAGGGGCATTCAATCGAGGATTATAAGGTGCTTAAAAGCGAGATTCAGACTCTGCTGCACTCCAATAGGTTTTCAATCACACCTCGGGGAATCCAGATCAGCAATCTTCCTTTGTCCAGCCATGTGGGTTCAGCGGTTAATGTTATGGAAGAATTTACCGATGGCAGAGGTTCGGAAGAGCATCAGATTGACTTCGACGAGCAGTTCTGAAGGGGGCTGATTCAACAGCAAGCCAAGATTTGAAGGCCTGTTCCCCGAAGTTGGCAATTTTTTTATCATGTCATTTCTTTGCATTTGTAGTTCCTTTTTTGTTTAAGGGAAAATCGCATTTGTAAAACTTGTTTGTTTTCGATTGATAATGATAATGAATTGAACATGCAGGTTTTTGATTAAATCCATTTGGGATCACTCAAAGTTTTATTAATGTCAAACGCTTGTTTATGTGGAATCCGGGGAGGATGACAAAGTTGAAAGATGCGCAAGCTTCCGATCGTATGCTTTTGAATAAAACCGACTGATGATGTACAGGCGTTGTTTCAAATTCCTAAACACCATAGATATAAGGATGGTAATCCCTTGTCAACCCCTTTGAGCCTATCAGTAGGAGTTTCTTTCTGAAAAACAAAAAAACCCTCAATCTTAACTTGGGGCAGGGTAGGTGTCAGTTAGTTTGACCGAGCGTCCGAATCGCAACAGGAGTGTTCCCGTTCGTGGATCAATCACACCTCTATAGGTCGTGCCTAAAAAACCACAGTGGTTATCCCTCGCCGACCAGGGAGTGAAACAGTCGTAATCCCTCTCAAACGAGTCAGGCAAGCCGGTGTCACACGATTTGTTCCCAAAAAAAGAAAAGAGAGAAAAAGGAAAGAATCAAAAGAAGAAGCCTACTAAGTCAATACCTTGAAAACAAGCGGCTTAGGCAAAACTTAGGGCATCCCGCTGGACTTTGAAATCAAAAGAAGCTCAAAAGAGCCAGTCCAAGCAAAAGTTAGGGAAAAAGCAGAAAAGCGAAAAGGATTACAAAAGAAAAATCCTCGAACAAACAAGTCGTATGACTCCAGGCACCAAAAGACGAAAAGCGAGTGATTGTCCCTCTAAAAACTTGTGGTTTCCTGAACCATCCCTCATGTCATTCAACCTTTGAGAAGTGAGCGTTTGTGTCGAATTAGCTGAAGGTAGGATTGGAGAACATCAAGGAGAATGGGTGGGTTAAACAGAACTTTGAGCCTTATATCCTTTCTTTCAAACCGTGAACCTGACCAAGTTACAACCTTCAAAAGTCCTAATTGAAGCAGGGTTGTTTCAAAAAGCATACTCTGGTAAAGATCGCGTCGAAACTGACTCCTAAAAGGATTCCTCTTACCATGTTGGTATTGATGTTGACATTCTGATAAGTGATTCGTTCGCTTTATGTCACAAATGTTTTTCCAGTGAACAGACTTGGATTTCAAAACTGTCATATGCATTGCATTAATGTATCTTTTGTGCAGAACAATTTGTTTTGCTTGCGAATAAGCACTTGACATCAGGAGAGTTTCCACAGTGGAAAGTTTGATCTTGATAGAATACAAAACTCCTGAATACTCCGTTGAACCGGGGCAAGCTATATCAAATGATCATATCATGGGAGTCAACCATTCGAAAGTCAGTTGATCTGGGGCAATCAGGTCGAGATTCATTAAACCTCTCGAAGATTAGCCAAGGGTACTGCTCCATAAATCAGTCAGTCAGGGGCAAGGTCGTTGCAAGGCTGAGGAAGACTACCCCGAGAGCCCAAGGGCTATTCTTATCCAGAAGGAAATTAACTTGAAGTACCTCTTCAAGGTTCAAAGTGCTGAAGTCGTTCATGTCAACCCATCAAGTACATAAATTTCAAGTTTTCTCATGAGGAAGTTTTTGCAGAGATCCCACAGGCTGGGGCAAAATTGAACGAAGGAACTGTTCCTCCCCATATTTTCAGAGCTTAGCAGAGTTACTCAAGCAGGTTTAGTCGACCTTCAGGTTCAAGGCGAATGTCAGGAAGTCAGACAAAGCATTTCCCAATATCGGTTGTACCTGACCTTCCACGGAAAACCAAAATCCCAACCATATTGGGCACAAAAATTCCCAGTGAATCAGAAGTATTGTCACCAGCGGGGGTGTGTAGTGTATCTCCAGTAGAAGAAAGCTTTGTCTCCCTACAAAGGCTAATCTCCGATAGGGTGGATTTGTTTGCAGCATGTTCCCAGCAATGTAGGTTGAAGGATATTCCCTCGGCGGAAGGGTAGATTGCAATCCAGAATTATTCTCCTGCAGAGGCAACGTCCTTGACGTCCTTTCCCCAACGGAGTCAATGTTCTGGTGTCTTTCCAGTAATATCGGTATTTAGGATTTTCTTCCTCGAGCAGAGTTCAGTGCTGATTCCCTCGACATAACAGTGTTTAAGCAGGGCATGGTCCATTTTTAAGTAGAGTGGAGTTCTCAGTAGAAGTCTCTATTATTCCCAAGTAGAGTGGTTTGTTACTTGTACGTCCCTAAATGGCGGATTCCCTTTCGAGTAGAGTGGAGCGGTCAGTGTTGTTTTTGTTTCCCCACTGAGTGGAATGTTAGGTGTTTTCCTCAGCAGGGTGGAGTTTTTATGGAAGTCCATCCAAGGAGTTTCCCCGGCCGAGCCTTTCATTCCCTGGAAGAGTTTATCCGTGGGAGCCGTCAAGGATGTTTCCCTCGGCAGAGTTTGATTTCATCCCCAACAGAGTTGGTCACTTCTCTCCAGCATTTATTTTGCTGGAGTGGTTCCTTAGCATTTGCATTTTTGCATAGCATTCTCCCAAATGCGTAGCATTTCCGTTTTATATGGAGCATTACGCTATTTTCAAACATATGCATCTGAAGCATAAGCCAAGTTTGGTGCCAGAGGTTGTTAGATTCAGGAGATTTTCGTGTTATCCCTGATTGGTGTGGATCTTTGTATTATTCATTTTATCGGATTATTCCCAGTTAGTCGTTTGGTTAAACGTCTTCTTTCTTCAGCTAGTCATTTGGTTAAATGTTTTCTTTCTTCAGCTGAGTCGTTCGGTTAAACGTCGTCGTTCTCCCCAGTTGAGTCGCTTGTAAGCGCCTTCTTCCCTGGTCGAGCCTGTTGTTCAGATGTCTCTTTTCCCCAACAGAGTTGTTTGGTGAAATGATGTTCCTTGACAGAGTCGTGTGTTTGAACCTCTCTTTCCATGTCGGGACTTTCATTGCTCAGTGTGAGTCGGTTGATTCTGTTGCTTGCCTATTCTGGTTGCGTTATCCTAACTTTTGGTTGGTAATCACCGGTGTAGTTTGAATTATGGTGCATGGTATTCCAACTTTTGGTTGGTAATTCTAGGGTGATTTATCCCAACTTTTGGTTGGTAATCTCCGGTTCCCCCTCGTAGAGTCTTTGCTCCAACTTTTGGTTGGTAATCTTTGTTCTATTCCAACTTTTGGTTGGTGACCTTTTGGCGTTTGGATGTTATTCTAACTTTTGGTTGGTAATCCTCGTTTTCTTCGGGAAAGTCGGATATTCCAACTTTTGGTTGGTAACCTTTGTTGTGGTCAGTTCGCTCTCGTTCAGCGTTTCCAGCGATTCTAACTTTTGGTTAGTAGCCTTTTATCCCAACTTTTGGTTGGTAATCACCAGCGTAGTCTGAATTATGGTGCTTGGTATTCCAACTTTTGGTTGGTAATTCTAGGGTGATTTATCCCAACTTTTGGTTGGTAATCTCTGGTCCCCCCTCGCAGAGTCCTTGCTCCAACCTTTGGTTTGTAATCTTTGTTTCATTCCAACTTTTGGTTGGTGACCTGTTGGCGTTTGGATTTTATTCCAACTTTTGGTTGGTAATCTTGGATGATCGTCCCAACCTTTGGTTGGTAGTCAGCTTTGTTCAGTTCTTTCTGCGATCCTAACTTTTGGTTAGTAGCCTTTTATTCCAACTCTTGGGTTGGTAGTTATGGATGATCATCCCATCTTTTGGTTGGTAGTCTTCTATGGTGGAGTCAGCTTCGTTTAGCGTCCCCAGCGATCCTAACTCTTGGTTAGTAGCTCTTGTTCTGACTTTTGGTCGATGAGGATTTTTCCTGGCAATCCTAACTCTTGATTAGTAGCTCTTATTCCGACTTTTGGTCGAGGAGGATTTTTTGGCGATCCTAACTCTTGGTTAGTAGCTCTTGTTTAGATTTTTGGTCGATGAGGATTTTTCCTGGAGATCCTAACTCTTGGTTAGTAGCTCTTGTTCCGACTTTTAGTCGATGAGGATTTTTCCTAGCGATCCTAACTCTTGGTTAGTAGCTCTTGTTCCAACTTTTGGTCGATGCGAATTTTTCCTGGCGATCCTAACTCTTAGTTAGTAGCTCTTGTTCCGAATTTTGGTCGATGCGGATTTTTCCCGGCGATCCTAACTCTTGGTTAGTAGCTCTTATTCTGACTTTTGGTCGATGAGGATTTTTTCCCAGCAATCCTAACTCTTAGTTAGTAGCTCTTGTTCCGACTTTTGGTCGATGAGAATTTTTCCTGGCGATCCTAACTTTTGGTTAGTAGCTTTTGTTCAGAATTTTGGTCGATGATAATATGTCCTGGTGATCCTAACTTTTGGTTAGTAGCCTTGTTTCCCAACTTTTGGTTGGATGTTATTTCCTGCAGTTGTTACCCCATCTTTTAGTTGGTAGTCTTCCCTTGTTGACGTTATTCCAACTTTTGGTTGGTAGTCTTCCTTTCCTGGAATTGTTATTCCAACTTTTGGTTGGTAGATTTGTTATTCTAACTTTTGGTTGGTAGTCCTCCTCTATTCCTCAGCGGAGTTGTTATCCCAATGTTTGGGTGGTAATTCTGGGATGTGTATTCCAACTTTTGGTTGGTAGCCTTGCTTGTTATTTCAACTTTTGGTTGGTAAGGTTTGGTTGACGTTATCCCAACTTTTGGTTGGTAGTCTTTGATTCCCCAGTAAGGTCGCCATATCCAGCTTTGTCGTCTTTGTTGATGTTATCCTAACTCTTGGTTGGTAATCTTCGTTTCCTGGGTGACGATTCCAACTTTTGGTTGGTAGTCTTTGTTTTGGATGGATGATTCCAATTTTTATTGGTAGTTTTCAACTATTGGGGGTTGGTACTTTTTTCCCGCAGAGTTCGCCTTTGGTCAGAGTTCTGGTGATTCTAACATTTGGTTAGTAACCTTGTCCTTCAGCTTTTGGGTTGGAGGTTATCCCTTGTGAATTTGTAGTGGTTTCGACTTTTGGTTGGTAGGTTGTGGTAGGTTGTGTCTCATCTGGTGATTTCAACTTTTGGTTGATAGCTTGGGTTCAATTCCGGTTGGTCTTAAACTAATAAAATGCTCGATGTCGTCAATCGGTTGCACAAGCTTCTCACCTTTAGAGCGAGTGTTTGGCATGCAATCGACGATTGAAATAGGGAAATAGTTGCCTTAGTCTATACTACGCAACACTAAAGTTACGATATTGACTTCATCGGTCCCCGACAACGGCGCCAAAAACTTGATCGCTAATTTAGTATGTCTAAATGCTTCGTGACTGCAAGTGCACAGTCTGATCGTGTATTTTTAAAAGATTATCGAACCTAAAGGACCAAGAGTCGACCTGCCGCTATCTAATGCTACTATGTAAAGCTAAGGCTAATTAATTTCTAAATTTTGGGATGCGAGAAATAAAATAAGTGCGGAATTAAAATCAAATTAAATTAAGAAATTGCGAAATATCGGTATATAATACTGTCAATCATCGAGGGTTCAGTAATTCGTGGGCGTTTAGTTTAAAAAGAAAGAATTGGTATTCTATAGAAAATACTTATTTAAAAGACCTTATCTCACACTCTAGTGGTCTTGAATTAGACTAAGCTCCCAAATCAGAATGTGGCTCTCGCTCTCTCATTCTGCATTTAAAAACACTTTTTGAAAATAGATAAATCCTAATTAACTTTAAAGCGCTATCGCGGTATTTAAGCCTAATGTTCAATTTAAGCTATCCAGTTAATACCTCAAACTCTCACTTTATTGATCTTAACCTTCGTTACTTTCTCACTCTCGTGACAAAAGTTATTAATTTGGCAAAAGAAACATAGACTAGAAACATAGATTCTATTAAATTTACGTCACGATTTTCCTAACCCCCTCCGACCGATCGTAATTACATACTGATACTAAGAGGTTTAGCCAAACATGGTTTTCATGCTTTTACTAAATCCCATCCTAATACTAACCAGAAAACAGAAAGGATGCATAAAAATATAGCGATAAAAATTAAAGCAGATAAACAAAACCTGGAAATTTGTAGAACAGAACTTGGATTTGATTTTTGAAGGTGTGCTTGCAGTTCGGTACAATTATTACAACCTTTTCAAATCAATCCTAAACTAAATGGAATTTTTTTATCAATGAAAACAATTGCCTTACAAAAAATCCTCTAAAAACAATATAAAGAAAACTAAACAGAAAGCTAGAAAAAACTAAAAATGAAAACATAAAATATAATGCGTTGTTTTTCCAAAACTGTCTTGTCTTATATAGCTGCTAGTGGGCAATCGCTACATGACTTTGAGGCTTCAAATGAGGAAAAAATCTGGAGAGAATGTAGCCAGGACATTGAGGAAAAATAGGGAGAGAGTGGAAAAATTATGGGGAGGAAGTGGCAGGCACCACTTCCCGTTTTTGTGGGAGTGGTAGTTGCCACTTCCTAATAGTTAGGAGTGGCACTCACCAGCCCCATGCATGTGGCAGCCACCACTCTTCATGTATTCTTTAGGTGGAAGGCGCCACCTCTTCACCATGTTCATGTGGCAGGCGCCATACCCAAGTGGCAAGTGCCACTTGGTGTGTGGTGGCCCTCACACCTTTTTTTCTTTCCTTTCTCTTTCTTTCTTCTTCTTTTCTTTCCATGGTCTTTTCTTCCTCTTTTATTTCCATTTCCTTCATTTATTTCTCCTTTTATTTTTTTAGTCCACATTTATGGTAACCTACAAAATAGAAGAAAACAGGGGCGTAATCCAAGATAAATCAAATAAAACAATAATAAAAGCATACAAAATTCATGAAAGTCAAGTCAAATATCTGATATAATTTCGTGCTATCAGTTTTATAAATTGAAACTTAGAACCCATAAACCTTTTCTTTATTTGGTTGAAATTATACAAGAATCCTTGTGATACAACATCCGAGTGTCGCTTCCCTTTACTACTTTTTCAAAAATACACGTTTTTGATCCGTGTGCAACAGCGGATCACTTATATATATCAGTAACTTGCATGGATACCTTGCTATCTCATGTCCTCATGGATATCGTCTCTTCTCTCAACATGATTCCCAAGGACATATTGAGTCAATTACTGGTAGAAGGGAGCGAGATGAGGGCTAGTGATTTGATCGTCAGAGCCTTCGATGGTTCTAGGAGACCGGTTATTGGTAAGGTGTATTTGCCAATCAAGATCGGACCGTATTTGTTCACCATCACTTTCCAAGTGATGGACATCAACCGTGCATATAGTTTCCTATTGGGTAGACCATGGATCCATGCCGCTGGGGCAATTACCTCCACATTGCATCAGAAACTCAAATTCATGTACCACGATCAACTGGTTATTGTCTGTGGTGAAGAGGATTTACTGGTAAGTGGGCTATCCTTCTTTAGATATGTCGAGACTGATGAAGGCATAACTGAGGTGCCATTGCAATTTCTTGAATTCGAAGATGTCAGCTCTACTTCTATCAATCAAATTAAATTTCCAAAAATGATCTTGTCATTTACTTAAAGTGTAAGAGAAGCTCTAGAGAAAGGTGATGTTCCTGATTGGGGGCAAGTGCTAGAGGTTATGGAGAAGCAGGACTGTTTCAGACTAGGTTATCATCCTATTCAACTAGTCAACTCATGTGGTCCGAAGAAGTTCAATCCGATCAAATTCAACAATGTCGGTTTCTAAAATGGCAACATTGTGGCTGTTATTGATGACGCTGGTACTAGCAATCAAAATGCAGAATTTGTACGCAAATGTGCTCCCAGTTTCAAGCTTAATAATTGGACGATTGCCATGGTTCCCAGGGTCTTTCCCTTGAACATGTAATGCCTTTTGCTTTTCTGCTCCCTCATCTTCGCCCGAGACGAGTGGATAGCTTGTAAAGGGCCTCTCATTTTAGACATATTATGTGATCAATAAATGAAAGTTTTTTGCATTCAAATCATGCTCTTTTCCTTTCTTTATTTTCCTTTTTCACAAATAACAAATGACAAAAGTTTCTTTTATTTTTACCTTTCAAATAGCTCATTCTAAGTAAATTCATAAACATGCAGAGAAAATAAATGCATTGATAACTGAAATTCTGGAAAGCATATCACAAATGTCCCAAGAGATGTCGAGACATTGATCTCTGCTAAAACCTGAACAAGGATAGAACAAAAACATTATGTTCTCTTAAAATCAAGAACACTCTAAACCTT
This sequence comes from Lathyrus sativus, assembly GCA_963859935.3. Lineage (NCBI taxonomy): Eukaryota > Viridiplantae > Streptophyta > Magnoliopsida > Fabales > Fabaceae > Lathyrus > Lathyrus sativus. The sequence goes on along the minus strand of OZ012737.1, from coordinate 110,735,951 downwards.
CAAGGTCAAAACAGTGTCATGACAAATGTTTCAAGATATGTTAAAACACATACTTCAGAGCAAGAGTACAGACTGAATAAATCATAACAAAATGAAAAATAACACAAGATATGATGACCTAGTTCGGATGACAACAACACCTAAATCTGGGGGCTACCAAGCCAGGAATGAATTCACTATTAGTAGTATTGATTTAGAGCTAAACTCTCCAGTTTAAAACTCCTCACTTAATCCCTAACCATTAAAATTCTATCTAGAAATCACTATCTAGATAAGAGAACCCCATCTTAATTCCTATATCACCTTAGTGATATCTAACAATTACAATCTCCAGCAACTGCATTAGATTGTTCAATTGAAAGACATCCCTTCCAATACAATATTCAGTCAAGACTCTTGACTAACAATGATACTTAGATTTGCTTAAAAGCTTCATCCAAGAAAAATACACAATTCACTACCTACAAGTTTTTGAATCTATAACACTATGTCTACATAATGTATCAGTCGATACAAAGGGTGACTTACAACACAAGAAAGTACACGACTCTCAAAACCCTAAATCCTTATTTTCTACTTTACAAAAGTCTTAATAAGAAATTCTTATTCTACCCTAGGTCTTGGTCTTCCTTTTATAGCCTTCAGCTTTCCATGGGCTTCGAAGTCTCTGTTTAATCTTCCCTTGACCCATGTTCTAATTGCTCTTTAAATCTGAGAACCCATAAGCAGTGAACCCCTTTAAATACCCAAGCAGTTACTCTAGGAATTAACGGTCCATAGAATTTAACAAAGAACAATTCAATGAAACATAAATTTAGGTAGGTAACTTCAATATATATGATTGTGCACCGCCCAACTAGGTTTTGATTATTTTAAATTTAGGGTAAATCGTCCAAATAACGCGCATGTTTCAAGATACATGTTTAACACACCTTCTCTTAGGCACGCTCTCCATTGTCTAAGGGACACCGTCCAACTGAACCTACTTGGAAAAGTTTATAAGTCCTACACAATGTTCTGACATCTGGTTAGACTTGTCTAGTCTCTCTTATATCCTATGAGACATAGTCACATATCCTTCAAGAATCCCAACATGCTCCTTTCGATCAAAGGTTTACTTAGATGTTAAGACATCATGTCCAACATCTTCCAACAAGGATTCCCATGAACCTTAACTCGTTATGCATAGAAAAATAAATTCTCCCAAACAACTACCAATCTTATTTCTCACCTATCTCCTAAGAACTAAGAACACATTTGATATACTTCGGTATCCTTAACAACCCAAACTATAATGCAGAGCTGACACTTCTACCAAAATCGACACACCATGATGTCAAGACATCTTGTCTGACATCACATCCTCACAAGAATCACATGAGCATTTTCTTGCTCATAAGTGAGAAAAATACCAGCACTACACTCCTTGTATCATAACCAAAGAACTCTTGAAATAAGATCAACAATCACCATTGACCACTCTCCACCTGAGCACATCCATCCATTGTATAAATTCCTCTTGAATTTTACAGCCATAGACAACCTTGTTCTTGAAAGTATATCCAATCAAGCCTAAAATGTTCTCATTCCCTAAAGAGACAAACATATTCTCTTAACCCCTCGGTTAATCAAGATGTCATCCACATATAGAATTCATCAAACCCCTTCACCAAAAGAAGAAGAAAAACTCATCAGCTTGCCTCCTTCTCAAGATTCAGTTTGACACACAATCTTCTAGAGACACTTCCAGCAGAACCAACCATCTACACATAGATAATCAAACTCCACAAATTCTTGATCATGCTTCACAATGAATAGATAATTCACTTCTAATCCAACTGGTGAGAATCAAAACTTTCCTTTCTGAAGAGATAGACAACTAAATTGATGTTTCAAGCACAAGTTAAGAGATCATCCTCATCTGCTTTGGTTCTGGAGTCAACATCCATAAGAATAAATCTCTACACGGTAATCTATACATTACCTTTTGTAATAACCACAAGAGGATCCCATCAGACCACAGCTGCAACAACTCATAGATCATCATAAGAGGCATAATACCACAGAGAGAAATAAACTTTCTCAAGCCTCAAGAAGCTTCATCACAGAAGCACAATGTTCAGACATCCTGTCTAACATTACAAAGTCAGCAACCATCCTTAAGCATCCATAGAGGAGACTCCCTCTGACAGATATCAGTATGACTGATAATAAGTATAAGATATAGATTGAGCAACAAAATTAGACTTCTCTTTGAGGTCTACATTATATTTGGTCTTATTGGAGCAAATTTAATCTTGTTCAATCTTATTTCTCACACTTGCTTTGATGATCTTTCGAGTCGCTTGGAAAATTATTGGAATTATTCTTCCCATTGATTGATTGATTGAAACTTTGTTTTGCTTGATTAACTCTCCTTCTCTTCTCTTTAGGATCTCCTTAGAGCCTTCCTTTCTTGATCTTGTTTCAAGCTGGACGCCTTCACAATACATTGGAGGAATGTACAAATTGCATTGTTGCACTGTTGGTTTCAATTTATGCACTAAGCTTTGAGAGCTATAGAAGGAATGAGGATGAAGTATTTCCTACCCTCATTCTAACTATTTTGGGTAGGGGCGTTTAACCCTAAACTTAGAATAGTCACCTCCACCTCCAGGCCTTAGTGTCTCTTGAGTCAATCCTTGGTCATTCATTCTTGCCCCAAATATCTCTTTTTCTTATTGGGTTAACAACCTTCCTTTGGTTGATCATAGTACGTTTGTTAAAACCAATCTTTCTCTTTCTGTTTGGGTTAATAACCTTCACTTGGTTCAACACCCATTCCTATTGTTAATCACATTCCATCTTTTAAAACCATTATCCTTCTTTCTTAATTAGGTTACAACCTTTTTCTTGGTTCCACACCCGTTTTCTTTGGTTGATCACAGTTCTTCTGTTAAAACCAATCTCTCCCTTTCATGTTGGGTTAATCACCTTTTGGTTAAAATAACATTTTCTTTGGTTAATTATCGTTCGTCGGTTAAAAAACCAATTTTATTCTTCCCCAACAAAGTCGAATATATTCTTTCTTACAGTTAACCACAATCCATCTATTGACTTACCAATTCCCTTAATGGAGTTAGCAACCTTCTCTTGGTTCCAACCTCCCTTTCGTTGGTTAACAACTGCCCTCAGTTAAAAAACAACTACCCATTTCCTTTCGATTAATTACAGTTCGTTTGCTAACATACCGAGTATCTCTTTTGGGTTAACAAATTTCCTTAGTTCAATACCCTTTCGTTAGTTAACCACCAGCTGTCGGTTAAAAGACCAACTTCTCCCTTTATCGGTTAACCACAGTCCGCATCTGTTAATATACTGAATCCCCTGTGGGTCAAACACCTCCTTTTGGTTAGAGCACACATTTCCTTATTTAATCACCGTCTATCTTTTAGAAGAAGAATTATTTTTCCTTCTCCCTAGTGGAGTCTTTGCTCCTTTGTCATTGGTTAACCACTGCCTGTCAGGTAAAAGAACAACTTCCTATTTCCGTCAATTAAAATATGGAGCCCCTTTTTGGTTAGCAACCTCCTATTGGTTCAATACCTTTTTCTTGGTTAAGTAGTTCCCGTCAATTAAAAGACCAGTTATTCTGTTCTCTAGCAAAGACCAACTCTTTTTCTTTCCTCTAGCCAAGGTCAATTTCCTTTCTTCCCTAGTGGGTCAACTTCTTTTTCCCATAGCAAGGTCAAAACATTCCTTTTTCTTTGGGTTAACCATCGAGTCTTGGTTAAAACACCTTTTCCCCTTACTCCTTGCCCCTATTTTCTTGCCCCTCCTCTTACTCCTCTCTCTTTATTTTAACACCATTTATTTGCTTTTCGCTCTTGGTTTTGACATCATTCCCTCTTCGTTTCTGTCTTAGTTCGGAGTTTCTGTCTTAGTTCTCCGAACTACGTAGGCTCTGAATTCCTCATTGCACTATAAGGATATGTAGGCACAAGACTGCAAAATCTTGGCGAGCCACCTTCCCCTTTTTTCCATGGTTCTATGAACTACGGAGCTCTGAATTCCTCATTGCACTATGAGTATACATAGGCACGAGGCCTCCTGTAACACCCCAATCTAACCCGACGGATAATTAAGGAAAACAGAATCAGAGTGCAATAAATTTTGTAAACATGACGGTCGTAAGGGGCTGTCACGACCGTGACGGTCATGACAATCGTAAGGAAGTTGTGACGACCGTTACATCAGAAAATTCTGGGTGTTACAATTTCAACTCACAGAAACATACATTTCACAATTCCATTAAACAACATGCATTTAGTAATGATACATAGCACAGAAGCTTGGATGAACATGCAACAATAACTTGATTAACATTTTGATTACAAGGCATCTTATTAATTTGCAGCGGAATATAAAACATTTCCAACATTTAGAATGATTAAAGCAAGACCATGAAACTTGCAACAAAACTTCATTAAAATTCAGCAAGTAATTATCTTGCATCAATTCAACATAACAACGAGTTTCAACCATAAAAATCAGCACTACTAATTCCTCGGTATAGTGCATCCAACCAACATTTGGCACTTAACAGCAGCCACCAATTTAATGAAAAATATTTGATAAAATTCAGCAACAAGGAAATTAAATAAAAGCAATAACATCAATCGCTCATCCCCCCAAGAGTGTTACGTATCAGAGCGACCAACAACCTTAAACGAAAAGCTACACTTTATTTTGGATTACCTGCAAGTTACCACCAATGGAGGTAACATACAACGTAAAGGGTGAGATATCAACAATATAACATAAGGCATGATAAAAGTCATGTCAGAATATTATCACAGCATTATAATTCCAGCAGTTCGCATAAATATTAGTAATAATTAAACTGCAACAATTCATTATTCCTATCCACAACAGTTATCATCATAACTCAGCAACTCATCAAAACAACTCAACAACGCAACTCAACAATGCGACTCAACTATGCGACTCAACTGTGCATATGCATGTGGTACCAGATTTGGGAGACAACACTCCACAATAATTCGGGAGACAACACTCCATAATAATTCGGGAGACAACACTCCACAATAATTTGGGAGACAACTCTCCACCATAATTCGGGAGACAACTCTCCACAATAATTCGGGAGACAACTCTCCACAATAATTTATTTTTCCATTAAGACACAACCGTCGCCAATCCAGGCCAAATGATATGTTATGAGACGCAACTATTATGGATTATAACAAAACAACAACTGTGCAACTAGGCATCACGCCTACAACCAATTATCCATAACAGAAACATCGCATTTCGCATACATCATGTACTCACCACTTCAACCTGTTCATGTCAGAGACAAATAACAACAACCACACAACAAGGCATTAAGCCTACAACCAAATTGTCCATAACAGAGGCATACCCCTCATCATATAACTACAACTTATCAACATAATCCAAGGAGAATATTATAATAACATTTTCTCAACAATGACATAACAACTTCGTATGCATCAAGTATTCATCATTTCAATTTGTTCATGTAGGGGAACAATAACAACATACTTTCGACAATTAAGAATTCAGCACATTATCGTAAGAACAACATTACCACTTTTACTCACTAAATTAATTATAGTTCCTGAAAAGGTTCGTTAACTACGGGGCAACTAATCTTGCCTCATTAAGGGCAACCATACAGCATCGTACAACACTGACGATATAACACATTCATTCCTACACAGAAAAAACCTCGTCCCTAACATTTATCGAGTAACGGGAACTATATCTATGATTCGATTCCCTACCTGAAGTCGATCAAGTAAGAGCATAATAACAACCTTTTCTCAACAAATGAGAAATTAGCGCGTGTCGGCGCCGATTCCCAACATTACTACATGAACTAATGACATAACCATTAATGCAGGCGTAGACAAACATTAACCCTTAATATTTCTCGACCTACGGGAACATTTACCCTTAATTTTGCTCAACCTACGGGAACATTACTACGGGAACATTTCCACGGGAATATTACTACGGGAACATTACTACGGGAACATTAATCTTAATATTTCTTCAACTTACGGGAACATTACTACGGTAACGTTACTACGGGAACATCACTACGAGAACATTAATCTTAATATTTCTTGATCTACAGGAACATTAACCCTATGATTCAATTCCCTACATGAAATCAATCATACCCACGGTTATATAATTGAACCCCACCCTTACCTTTGGATTGAGGACAACTCTAAACTTCTGGTTCCGGTTTGCTCTCCTGGTGACTCTTCTGCAACAACCTTCAATTCTCTCCGGCGGTTAATTCTTCAGTTCTTCCTTTCTCCACAGCCACGTCATTTTTCCTCTTTTCTCAGCATTTTTCCTCCAATTTGGTTTTCTGAGGAGTTTATCGTTCTTTTGCTCTTTCTCCCACAACTTCTCTAATAACTCCCTAATTCTCTTTATTCCATCCACTAATAATAATAATAATAATAATAATAATAATAATAATAGTAATATTAATAATAATAATAATATAATATTACTACTAGTTATTAAATTATCATCATTATTAATTATATTATATTACTATCAAACTCAATGATTTATTAAATGGTTTCTTATACTTTAAGGACACCCACCAACGCTCTCAGACACACTCCTACATAAAGGCGCACCAACAATTCATGAATAATTTAATTTAAAATGAACGGGCTTTACAACTCTCCCCTACTTAACAGAATTTCGTCCTCGAAATTACCTCAATCAAACAACTCCCAACCAGTCCACTTTCACCAAAACAATCTCTTCACCTCAAAGTTGTTTCTCGTTCATCCACCTGAACTAGCAACGCCTCAACAGTCAAATTACCTTTCACTTGTACACCATCCATCCGAATCAATGTATTTCTTCAACTTAGGCACATACCACATCTTGTAAATTCTCACGAGTGACAGCGGTAAAACAGTCTAACCTGCTATTTTTCCCACGCTTCTGCTGCGCCACTCTGGTACAGATCACAAAATACAGTGTGCTTCCGAGACCTCAAGCTTGACCAACACCAGTTACTATTGTAACTCTCAAAACACGTCTTTCTTCGATCCTTTGGATCTTTTCAGTCGTCTCTTGCACAATCTCAGCTAGCTTCAACATAGAATGATTAATCTCACTTGTTAGAAAAAGTGCCAATTAGTCATTCTATCCGAAATCACCCAAGTAAAATCGTATCCCTCAAATTCTCCAGAAAACCCAACACAAAATCCATAGGAATACTATCTGATCTCCACTCTGGAATATTCAACGGTTGCATCGGACCCAACGGTCTCTAACGTCTATTCTTCGACTTTTGACAAGTCTAACCAGCATATACAAACTCAACCATTTCTCTCTCCATCTATAGCCTTCAAAATAATTTCCTCAAATTCGGTTACATCTTCATAGCACCGGGGTGGATACTCCATCTACCTCAATACTCTTATTCCATTCAATAATATCTAGAACATAAACTCTATCACGACATCTCATGATACCCTTTCCATTAATCCGAAAATCATCCCTTCGACTTTAATTCCTTAGATTCAACCAATCTACCAACTCAAACCAGAGTTCTAACCTTATCGAATCTCGTCAAGAATACCATTAGTAAGGTCCAATATACTAAGATTAACTCCATAAGAAGTCTCTTCACACACCAAACTCATATCACAAAATTACTCAATCAGTTCTAACTCTTTTCACCATCATCATCGGTATATGCAAGGATTTTCAAATCAATGCATAAGCTATCACGTTCGCTTCACCCGAATGATAATTCAATCCGAAACTATAATCCATTCCAGAGTCCCAATTATTTTCGGCCTCATATTCAACTCCTCCAACTCAAGCAAATACCTTAAGCTCTTCAGATCACCAAACATTTCAAATCTCAAATTAACCAATTTAAGCCTCCAACTCCGGCACAAACACAACAACACCCAACTCTAAATCACTCGTCAGGTGATTCCTCTTATGTACTTCAAGTTGCCTTAAAGCATAACCCAAAACTCGCTGACGTTTCACTTATCATATCAACAAGGCATCATAAACACCACAAATGGTCCTGTCGGGTTCGGCAAAAATCAACACACGATACATTTTCAATTTTCTGCTATAATTGAACCAGGTATAGGCCTCAAAACAATTTTTCCTAGAAAGAGCACCTCGTTAGCTTTCCAACGCTTCGAACGGGGGTCAAAACGGACATACGGTTCAAGAGTTATGAATTTTCGAAGTTTCTTCAAAACATAATTTTTCTGCATAAAGGCTGCTACGGGTTTGAGCATCTTCGCTCGAAAATCCGACCGATTCAATTATTTTCTTCGAAACAAACACATAATCATTCATACCAAACATATATTAGTGATTTAGAACCATCAAACGTGAAATCTACGACTTTCGATTTCAATCCGAATCTTAAATTCTCAAATCTCCAAAATGCAAAAACTTACAAAAATCAATCAAATCTGATAAAACAAGTATACTCGATCACGGCCTAACATTACCTGACACAACTGTGTAATCTATTCCAACTTTCGTCCATAAAACATTGATTCCGTACAAAGCTGCGATCTCGGAATTCGACGTACGACAACAATTTCACACTTAGAGGGTCATTCGACACATCTTCAACTCTTGGAATATTTAAAGGTTTAGTTATACTAATATTGCATTCCCCATCTTACTTTCTTTAATAATCATCAGAAGTCGTTGCCCACCTTTAATCTACTTGACCTCACAAGTCTCAAAGCTACTCAATCAATTTAGTTCTTTGACCATCCAACGAACATATAATATGAAGCTCTCAATATCGAATTAGTTTCCGTAACTAAGTCGATCACAACTCCACTTCACTTCTTGGTTGTATATCACTATCTCGCTAGGAAAGTTTCCAGGCAACCACAATTAATTGGTAAACCATCAACTTCTCCACTTTCATCAACACTCACAGTTTCCATCAAAATTAAACATCTCGGCATCATCCTACACCGACTCATCAAAACAATTCTTAAGCACTTAGCTTAACTCAAGACAATTCGTTGCTCACGCCATCTAAGCCTGCAAGACATGTCTATCCCATCCAACACAATCCCAACTACTATCAACAAGAGATTAAGGGCGATCGGTTCCTCAATTTGTCAATAGACAGGCGAAAATCATGATGGGGTATAAACCATCTTTACCAAACTATAAGAGCGTTCAACCACACACTGAGCTACAACTCCTCACTTGCAGCATCCTGGAGAAGCACAAGCTTCTCCTCCACTTGAATCATTCTCACTCCTGCAGACAAAGGTTCCACAACAAAACATGTACCGACAGTGTTTTTACACACATGTCGCATACCAGGGAATACACAACATTAAACAACTTGGCCGGACGGACCAACCAGCTCTGATACCACTAATGTAACACTCCAATCTAACCCAACGGATAATTAAGAAAAACATAATCAGAGTGCAACAAATTTTGTAAACATGTCGGTCGTAAGGGACTGTCACGACTGTGACGGTCATGACGATCGTAAGGAAGTTGTGACGACCGTCACATCAGCAAATTCTGGGCGTTACAATTTCAACTCACAGAAACATACATTTCACAATTCCATTAAACAACATGCATTTAGTAATGATACATAGCACAGAAGCTTGGATGAACATGCAACAATAACTTGATTAACATTTTGATTACAAGGCATCTTATTAATTTGCAGCGGAATATAAAACATTTCCAACATTTAGAATGATTAAAGCAAGACCATGAAACTTGCAACAAAACTTCATTAAAATTCAGCAAGTAATTATCTTGCATCAATTCAACATAACAACGAGTTTCAACCATAAAAATCAGCACTACTAATTCCTCGGTATAGTGCATCCAACCAACATTTGGCACTTAACAGCAGCCACCAATTTAATGAAAAATACTTGATAAAATTCAGCAACAAGGAAATTAAATAAAAGCAATAACATCAATCGTTCATCCCCCCAAGAGTGCTACGTATCAGAGCGACCAACAACCTTAAACGAAAAGCTACACTTTATTCTGGATTACCTGCAAGTTACCACCAATGGAGGTAACATACAACGTAAAGGGTGAGATATCAACAATTTAACATAAGGCATGATAAAAGTCATGTCAGAATATTATCACAGCATTATAATTCCAGCAGTTCGCATAAATATTAGTAATAATTAAACTGCAACAATTCATTATTCATATCCACAACAGTTATCATCATAACTCAGCAACTCATTAAAATAACTCAACAACGCGACTCAACAATGTGACTCAACTGTGCATATGCATGTGGTACCAGATTCGGGAGACAACACTCCACAATAATTCGGGAGACAACACTCCATAATAATTCGGGAGACAATACTCCACAATAATTCGGGAGACAACTCTCCACCATAATTCGGGAGACAACTCTCTACAATAATTCGGGAGACAACTCTCCATAATAATTTATTTTTCCATTAAGGCACAATTGTCGCCAATCCAGGCCAAATGATATGTTATGAGACACAACTATTATGGACTATAACATAACAACAACAACTGTGCAACAACCGTGCAACAAGGCATCACGCCTACAACCAATTATCCATAACAGAAACATCGCATTCTGCATACATCATGTACTCACCACTTCAACCTGTTCATGTCAGTGACAAATAACAACAACCACGCAACAAGGCATTAAGCCTACAACCAAATTGCCCATAACAGAGGCATACCCCTCATCATATAACTACAACTTATCAACATAATCCAAGGAGAATATTATAATAACATTTTCTCAACAATGACATAACAACTTCGTATGCATCAAGTATTCATCATTTCAATTTGTTCATGTAGGGGAACAATAACAACATACTTTCGACAATTAAGAATTCAGCACATTATCGTAAGAACAACATTACCACTTTTACTCACTAAATTAATTATAGTTCCTGAAAAGGTTCGTTAACTACGAGGCAACTAATCTTGCCTCATTAAGGGCAACCATACAGCATCGTACAACACTGACGATATAACACATTCATTCCTACATAGAAAAAACCTCTCCCCTAACATTTATCGAGTAACGAGAACTATATCTATGATTCGATTCCCTACCTGAAGTCGATCAAGTAAGAGCATAATAACAACCTTTTCTCAACAAATGAGAAATTAGCGCGTGTCGGCGCCGATTCCCAACATTACTACATGAACTAATGACATAACCATTAATGCAGGCGTAGACAAACATTAACCCTTAATATTTCTCGACCTACGGGAACATTTACCCTTAATTTTGCTCAACCTACGGGAACATTTCCACGGGAATATTACTACGGGAACATTACTACGGGAACATTAATCTTAATATTTCTTCAACTTACGGGAACATTACTACGGTAACGTTACTACGGGAACATTAATCTTAATATTTCTTGATCTACAGGAACATTAACCCTATGATTCAATTCCCTACATGAAATCGATCATACCCACGGTTATAGAATTGAACCCCACCCTTACCTTTGGATTGAGGACAACTCTAAACTTCCGGTTCCGGTTTGCTCTCCCAGTGACTCTTCTGCAACAACCTTCAATTCTCTCCGGCGGTTAATTCTTCTGTTCTTCCTTTCTCCACAGCCACGTCCTTTTTCCTATTTTCTCAGCCTTTTTCCTCCAATTTGGTTTTCTGTGCAGTTTATCGTTCTTTTGCTCTTTCTCCCACAACTTCTCTAATAACTCCCTAATTCCCTTTATTCCATCCACTAATAATAATAATAATAATAATAATAATAATAATAATAATAATAATAATAATAGTAATAATAATAATAATAATAATAATAATAATAATAATAATAATAATAATAATAATAATAATAATAATAATAATAATAATATTACTACTAGTTATTAAATTATCATCATTATTAATTATATTATATTATTATCAAACTCAATGATTTATTAAATGGTTTCCTATAATTTAAGGACACCCACCAACGCTCTCAGACACACTCCCACATAATGGCGCACCAACAATTCATGAATAATTTAATTTAAAATGAACGGGCGTTACACCTCCAGTCCTCCGCGAGCACTTTCTTCGTCCCTTTCCTTTCCCTTTTTAGCAAGTTGCCTTTAGATAGATCACCCATCAGAGCCTAGAAATAAGCAAAATGGTCCCCATCGAGTACGATGGATGTGTGGGGTGCTAATACCTTCCCCTCGCATAACCGACTCCCTTAACCGTTTCTCTTCCCCTTGGGTTTTATTGATATTTTCGTTGTCCTTTAGAACTAAATAAATTTCGGTGGCGACTCTTTTGTATCTTTGAGCGTGCGATTCGCTCGGGTATAATCCCGCTAGCTTCAATTATCAATGACAATATTTGATAATTTCACATTTCCACGTACATATGCAACTATAGGGTTTCCATTCGGCGCGTTAACCATTATAGGATTGATATTATCATGCTTAACAAACCAATCTAAGGAATGACATATATGATGTGTAGCTCCTGTATCCAAGATCCAATTTATATTACTACGAACATTAAAGCTAGAAATGTAAGGATTACCTCCCTTAGTCAAATTGATAAATCACATGTTCTTCTCAAGAAATGCCATCAGGTTTTGGTATTGATCTTTTGTCAATGTCATGCTGCCATTATCACTAGTTGATCCAATCACTGACTTTGCTTTTGATTCCTCGCGTTCCACTTGGTTTACATACAAGTTTTCTCTTCCAAAACATGGTGGATATCCATGATTCTTGTAACAATTGTCTATGATGTTGTTTGTTTTTCCATAATATGTACACACCTTTAGATTCCCTATTCCTCTTCCTACATTGTAGTTACTATGCTCTCTACCTCTTTCAAGTTGTCTTTGTCCCTCTATTACATTCACCTTTCTTGTATCATCTTCAACCAAAGTTCCATTTGATGAACTTGTTCCATATTGTATCTTTCTTTCCTGCTGCATGACTAAAGAAAATACTTTGTAGATCTGAGGCAAGGGATCAATGAGCAAGGGTTGTGAAGATACTCCTTGATATTCTTCATTCAAGCCAATTAGAAACTAAATTATCCTATCTTCAAACTTGAAACTCGTGGCATTTCTCATTATCTGACAAGCACAAGTCACACGATAAGTACACTTAGGCATTGGTCTATATTGTTCCAATTCCTCCCAAAGCTTCTTAGTTTAATAAATTAATACAAAACCTTCTCATTACCTTGCTTTAGATTTGAGATTTTTTGGTGCAATTGAGCAACTCTAATTCGACCACCTCTCATGAATCAATCTTTGAGTTTGTTCCCCATATCTATGGCATTATCAATGAATACCACACTATGAGTAATTGAAGTTGTGATTGAATTGATAGTCCATGTATGTACCAAGTTATTACATCTTTGCCAAACTGCAAAAATTCAAGTCTGCTTCGTCAGGAACTTCATTTGATCCATATACGGACTTCAATTTGTTTTTCATCGCCAATGCTTTTCTCATCTTCATTGACAAGCATGGTAATTGTCACCCGATAAAGCTAGAGTTACACACAGAGTTGATGAATTTTCATAAGAATGCACATAGTAAGGATCAAATTGATCTTGAACTTGATTTGACACTTGACCTTAATCAAGATTATTACTGTTGTTATTTTTATTTCTCACCATAGAATTAACATTGATCTTCTACTCGAACGAATAAATTTTACAAACGCTTCGAACTGATTTGATCATCATGAATATGCGATCGAAGAAAAAATACTAATAACACAACGGAAATAGAGTAAGACAAATCTGTTCAGATATCATCTAAGTAAATCAATTCACATTTGAGAGAAAAAAATAAAAACTGAGGAAAAAAATAAAGTAAGAGTTTGACTCAGTGATTAAATTGAAAAGTAGTTACAAAATTACATTTATACTTACATTAACTATCAAAGTTATGCCACATCAACACCTCTGACTAACTCTCCAAAACTATATAAAAAAAAAAAAAAAAGAATGATACATAAAATAAACTGGTCATCATACATGATCATGCAACTCCATGCATGATGGAAAGTTATTCCTTATGACATAAGTGACTTGCTCTCATGTCTTCTCTTCTTCTATTAATTCTTATATACTTCTCGAAATTAACTTTAAAAAGAATGTAATCTTTATATAATTTTGTTTAGCCAGGTTAAACACCTCATTTGTCAACACCATCAAAGAGTTGACTACATTTTACGAAAGTTGACTGATTTGAGAAAACTATGGATCCCATTACCTTTATCAGTCTCTCTACCAACACCTTTGCAACTAGCTTAAATAGACATTCAAGTAAGGAAATCCATCTAAACTCACCAACGCTTGAGGATTTATCACTTGAGAAATCTAATTAGGCAATAAAATAGGATATAATACTTGTCGGCAATCTCACTTTCCCAATCACTGAATAAAATTGATTAACCATTCAATTAATTTACTAATTCATAGGACCACATTTGACTCACTAAATTAATACTATATATAGTTAAATATAGTATTTCTCTATTTATGTATCTGTATAAGTCTGTGTATAAGTATGAAAAACATTACATAACAAATCTAAAATGATTGGAACGACCTTCCATTAATTCAACCTGGTCAGTAACTCAAACATCTTACGGTAAGGACGCAAATTCTACTCAAATGAAATCTAATCATTACTCTATTAATAAAAAAAGTTTGAAAGGACAAAATAGAACTGAGTCCACACATAAATGTTGTCACTCCAATACATATGGACTATATTCTCCCCTTTACGTAGCCAAATGAACTCCACAAGCTACTTTCACTCATTGCTGTAATACATGGGCCCTTACAACTAGATAAAATCGTATCATATAATCATCAATTAATATTTTCCACTCTCTTTCTTCCATCAATATTTCTTTCCCAACATGTGAGTAAGAGCAAAACACACAGTTAAGGAGAACTGGTTTGATTCTTGCTCAAAATGAGTCAGTGCGTTCCTAGTTGGGAAGTTGACGAAAATCCACAATCCCATGCAAGATCGGCCTCTCTTCGCTCCAACTCGAACTCAACTGCCCCTCATGATGTTCCCATGTCAGTTCTCTTCTCATTTTCTTTTTTTATTTAAAAAAATTTAATTGTGATTTTGCAACATGATAGATAGAGTCCATATGCATGTTTGGATTGACGGTGATGATGAGATTTTCACTAGAGTGGTAACAAAATTACTCATAAGTGATTTTGTCAAATTCAGCGTCAATTCAAAACATGTAAATTAATATGTTGAAAATTGCTTCTGAGTTTCAGAAACTTGACTTGAAAGAATATAAAATTATTGTGATGATAGGTTTTGTATTGTTTTATGAATTCAGGTTGGACTATGATGTTGCAGAACTGACATGGGAAAATGGACAACTTTCTATGCATGGCTTAGGGTTACCAAGAGTGCCGGTTAAACCTTTAACAACCGCGCCTTCGAAGGAAACATGGGAAAAGCCTCGTGGAAGCGGCACCTTGGAGTCCATAGTGAACCAAGCTACTAGCTTTCCACATCACGGTAAAGCACCGTTTCTCTCCGTGGGTGGCGGTGTCTACGGGAACATGTTAGTCCCGTGGCTTGACCCTCAACGTGCGGCAGCCATTGCTGCTGCAACAGCCACAAGCAATGGTATTGTTGTGGACGCGTTGGTTCCCTGCTCCAATCTTAAGAAGGAGCAGAGACTCCATGCACGAGATCCAATTTCTATAAGAGGTATTGGATCGTGCATGGTTGGTGGCCCCACACCCGTGGGGTCTTGTAGCGCTGTTGGGGCTACACCGCAGGAGGAAGGCGGGATCTTTACAGGAGCAAAACGTGGAAGAGTGACACACGTGGCGGGGAGCGGAAGGGATCAGAGTATGAGTAACAGCGCAACGTTGGGGAGGCAAAGCCAACAAGTGACGTTAGATACATATGACAGGGAATTCGGCATGACTGGTTTCACTTCAACTTCAATAGCATCCATGGAAAACACCAGCTCTGATAAGCAGTGCACCAGAACCACAACCGTAGATGATCATGATTCTGTTTGCCACAGTAGACCAACGGTGAGATTCTCACTCACACAATGGTGCTTTGTGTATGCATGAATGATAGGATTTTATATGTAGTAAAATGGCTAAGTTTTGTGTTTAAGCATAAGAAGAAACTAAATCAAACCCATGAATGACAATTGTGGCCGTAATATTAATAATGCCGACTACAACTACAGCTGCATCTGCCGCCACAACCTATGAAATCTTTTTTAGTCTAGTAGTCATTTGTTGGAATTTCATTATCTTAAAAGTGAATAAGTGCACCGAAATATCACAAGTTCGAATCGGATATCTTTATAAGCAGATGTCGATCTATAACTATCAACTAAACTGTGATAGCCTAGAGTTATTTTAACTAATTTAAGTAGAAAAAAGTCGATATGAAGTCATTTATATTGGTTTTATAAAGTTTTCACTTCACGTTTCCATATACCTTTTTAATATTAATATAATGATTTGTGATTTTTGTAGAGGGATGATGCCGAAGAAGATGATAAAAAGAGAGAAAATCGAAAATCATCTGTGTCCACTAAAAGAAGTAGAGCCGCAGCTATACACAACCAATCTGAAAGGGTGAGTGAGAAAAAAATGGAATATGAACTTTAATAATATTTTGATAATTACAAAATCATTAAATGTTTGTTGGTTTGTTCTTTTCTTATTATTGGAATTTCAGAAAAGAAGGGATAAGATAAACCAGAGAATGAAGACATTGCAAAAGTTGGTCCCAAATTCCAGCAAGGTATTAAAAAGTTTAATTAATAATTACTTACAACTATATAGTTAGTGCTATTTTGAAAAGCCAATAATAATATACATGAGCCAATTATTTGGTATCTTATGGTCCCAAATTCAAATCAATTTTTTTAGATAGATGCGATAATGATGTAACATTTTTTTGCTCAATCCCTTTCCTACCCTTCAACTTGCGGTCCCGTAATGATTCTGCACTAAAAGTCTAACTCCACATTATAAATAGTTTTGTTTTCTTCTTCTTTGGCTCTTCCAAAATGCAAATATATAAAATTTATTATTTTCTCTAAGTTTTTATATTAATAACATTTTAATAATAATAACATGTTTTTCTTCTATATATCTTTTGGTACTTTTTCTTGAATGCATGATTAAAGTTTGTACTCCTGGACCACTTTAGATTTGGAGCTTCTTGCTCAGGATTTTACTTGACCTGACACATGCTATAATTGAATATTTGAACATCAAACTAATTTTTAATATATTGTACTACCTTTCCGTACCCTATATGTTCAAACATGAGTATAAAAATATTCAAAAAGTTTTGGAAAAATAAAATAAAATATGTTTGTGATTTTGTTAAATATTTCATATTTTATTTTTTAATTTTTTTAAATACATCTTTCAAAGAATGGTGTTTTTAAAAAATTTCATCCACTTTTTTGTCTTTCCAGTTAAAAGTCTCCCAAAAATCATCGTTAATTCAGATGTTAAGTAGTAAAATATAGTTAAAATCATCGTTAATTTTATCTCTAAATTGTAAAAACTGTGGCTAAATTGCAAGAGGAATAAAAAATTTGGATGCAAAAAATTTAAGAGAGCTATTTTAAAAAAAAAATTTTTTAAGAAAATAAAAATAAAATATAAGATATTTAGAAAGGAAAAAACACATTTAACTCAAAAAAGTAAAATAAAAAGTATTAGATAGTTTATATATCAAATTAACTTTTGATAAAATAATAATAATAATAATAATAATAATAATAATAATAATAATAAATATAATAATAGTAATAATAGTAATTATTATTATTATTATTATTATTATTATTTTTATAATTGTAAACTACTTTAGCACATAGTTAATTTTTATTATAATTGTAAACTACTTTAGCACATAGTTAATTTTTTCTTCATATAATCCATATAAATAATAATAATAATAATAGTAATAATAACAATAATAATAATAATAATAAACTACTTTAGCACATAGTTAATTTCTTCTTCATATAATCCATATAACTAAGTATAGATATTCTGAATGATGTGGTGATTTGTATGGTTATGAATTTTTCCAATCATATGGTTGTTGTGCATTGTTTTAAGCCATATGTATAAAAGTCCATACAAACTCAATCCTACTACTTGTAATGACACTTTGACAAATTTGGCTGTTTGGTGAGGAAACACTCAACTGCTATCATATAAATCCTTTTCTTTTCTATGGTAGGGTCTAATGTTCTTTAATGATATAAATACAGAAACAATTATATTTTGGCCACACCTAAAATAGAGGGTACAGAAAGAAAGATAAATATAAGAAAACAATAAACTAAAATTTTGACAAACAAAACTATTAGGGTGGTGATATTTTTGGTGGATGGTCTGTAAGTATTTTTTTAAATTTCTAGGTCTGACTCTGACTAGTCTCGAAGTTTAACTCACATAAATTTTGTATGATAAAACAAGAATAAAAATATGTAATAAATCTTGCGTTGAATTAATTAAAGGAATATATTCCACTAATTTATTTATGGTTTTCATCATATATGAAGTTAATTTTGTGAAAAAAAAATATGAAGATGATTTAATTTTTGTAACAGACTGATAAAGCTTCAATGTTGGATGAGGTGATAGAATATCTAAAACAATTGCAAGCACAAGTGAACATGGTGAATAGATTCAACATGTCATCTATGATGATGCCGATGACCATGCAGCAACAACTTCAAATGTCCATGATGAATCAGATGGGCATGGGAATGGGGCCGATGGGCATGGCTGGGATGGGGATGGGCATGGGAATGGGCATGGGAATGGATATGAACCCTATGAATCGAGCTAACATCCCTGGAATGCCTCAAGTTCTCCACCCTTCAGCATTCATGCCTATGCCTGCATGGGATGCTGGTGCTGCTGCCACCGCCACCGACCGACTCCAAGGCCCTCCAGCAACGGGGATGGCTGATCCTATGTCAACATTTTTTGGATGCCAATCACAGGTGAATTATAAAACGCCTTTTTTTTTAATTTTATTCATTTTTTTTTTAAATCTGTGTCCGGCCATACATCAATTAATTCAAGAGGGTCAACCTCACCGTCTATTAGGGTTTTAAAAGCAGTGCAAAACTCTATAGAGTGACGTAACATAAAATTTATTAACAGATAAAAATTATTAACATCCAAACAGAGCTCCAACTTGAAATTTTAAGATGAGCGCACTCTCTACACCCTTACGTCACTTTTAATGTGAAAAACAAAATGAAATTTCTTATAAGGATCAAAAGCAACTGGGTTTTGCAGAACTGGCTATAAATAAGGGTGTACCATAGTGTCAAATCAAATTCATTATGTGATTAATATATTGTCTTTTGGTTTGTTGGGATAGTGACAAAGTTCTCTTTGGAATCTCTCTTTGTAATAATGCGTTGAAATGTCAAGAAGCACAAGTTGGTTGGTCCAAATTATAAGAGTTTAAGAAAAAGGGCAATGTATGGAGAAACTAGATGTATACTAATATTATCTGGTCCGTATTTTCGAAGGTGTGAAAGACGGACTACTGTCCCGTTAAATCCGTTAAACAGCAGATAAATAAAATTTCATAAAATATTATCACAATTAAATCACATTTAAATAAAATTCTATTTGTTTTGTCATACTTAATTTGTCAATAATCTAGATAGAGTTTTTAAAAGTTTGAGACGACTCAATAATATCAATAATATGATATAACTAATAAAGAAATTATAAATTGTGTGCAGCCCATGACAATGGAGGCATATAGTAGGATTGCTGCCATGTATCAGCAGATGCAGCAACAACCTCCAGCACCAGGATCAAAGACTTGAGCTGCAAGTTAGTGTTTTGTTGGTGTTAATTAGCAGCAGCAAAAATATATAATCTGTATTTAATTCTTTGTGAGAAACTAAAATGTATATTGGCTCCAACAAAATTTATTATGAGAATAAATATACTGCCTTATCTTGGGGTGTACAACTTATAAAGATTAATTTTATGGCTTTTCTTGTTTTTTATTTCTTATTTTTTTATATTATATGCAAGTTTCATTCAACTAAGGATTTAATAATAATTTGTTTGTTAGTATTTGAAACCTTTCTATCACGGCAAAATGTGTGAAAATTCAACCGGTGGGCCACCTTCTATGATTTTCGCTATCGGGCCACCCACCATTTATTTCCACACTTCAGTTGTTCAGTCCTGAGCATAAGGGGGTGTGTTAAGAGTCTCACATCGGACAATATATGGCATGAACATGTGTTTATAAGTGGGGGTAATCCTCACTCTACCAACCGGTTTTCTAGGGTTGAGTTAGGCCCAACCACAATTTCTTAACATGGTATCAGAGTCTCGTTTAAGATCCGGTGGGTCACCTTCTATGGTTTCCGCTATCGGACCACCCACCATTTATTTCCACGCTTCAGTTGTCCAGTCCTGAGCGTGAGGGGTGTGTTTGACATGAACATGTGTTTATAAGTGGGGGTAATCCTCACTCTATCAACCGGTTTTGTAGGGTTGAGTTAGGCCTAACCACGATTTCTTAACATGGTATCAAGAGTCTCACTTAAGATTCGGTGGGCCACCTTCTATGGTTTCCGCTATCGGGCCACCCACCATTTATTACCACGCTTCAGTTGTGTAGTCCTGAGCGTGAGGGTGTGTGTTAAGAGTCCCACATCGGACAATATATGGCATGAACATGTGTTTATAAGTGAGGGTAATCATCACTCTACCAACCGGTTTTGTAGGGTTGAGTTAGGCCCAACCACAATTTCTTAACATGGTATCAGAGCCTCGTTTAAGATCCGGTGGACCGCCTTCTATGGTTTTCGCTATCGGACCAACCACAATTTCTTAACAAAAATAAATGTTCTAAATTGCAGTTACGATCATTTATTTCTGCAGGAATCCTAGTCAAATAACTCCTATAATGATTAGGGATAATGGCTTCCCTATGCTACCCTATCTCTTCCCTAAATTGTACCCTTAAGAAGTAACCACATTAATATTACTAATAAGAAGTAAAATATGCAAAAAGTTTAAGAACACTCTCACACATAATTCTACGGTCCATTTACACTCAAAAATATTTTTTTATAAATTTTTTTCACAAAATTCTTCACTAGAATTTTTCTTTTATTTTGTTGGTGAAGTTATAACTTTTTCATTTGTGCACTTTGTATTTGTAGTTGTATATCAAATGAAAAAACAACATTGAATTTTGTAACAAATAAAGAAAAATAAACAAATGATTACAATTTAACTTCTTCTAATAAATCTCCTAATCTTTCAAAATTTTATTTACTCTCTTTGTTGATTCCACTTAAAGATTGAGTTCAATTGATATTTACAATAGTCTTTTTTCAGACTGTTATTCTAGTAAGTCAACTAAATTTGAGCACATCTTTAACTTGTCGATACTCATCAACTTTGTTAACATTTCAAATGGATTTTGACTTCCTTGAATCATGCTCAATGTTAGGACTGTTGGAGCACAAAGTTGAACATGAAAATGATGAAAGAGAGAAAAAATATTATAACTAACTTTTGCTCTCAAAATGAAAAATAGTTACAATGAGTTCTATAACAAACTGAAACTTGAACTCAGTTTTATACCATCAGAACCACTAAATGAAACTCAAATTAAATCTAAATGTTAGCTTAAATGTGAATTTGGATTACACTTTAACACCATCCCTTAATCCACATTAAAGACTAAAATCAACAACACCAATTCCATCTCTCGAATAGATAAAGTGTCCAACTTTGATAGCTTTAGTCAACACATCTGCAAGTTGCTTCTAAGTGCTACAGTAAAAAACTTCAAGCACACCATTTGAAGCTGATTGTGCAGAAAATGGAACTTCGTGTCAATGCGCTTGCTCCTTCCATGCAACACTGAATTCTTTGCAAGGCTTATAGCTGATTTATTGTCAATCATCAACCTCACAGGATTTCTCACATTGATATTCAAATCCTGCAATAAATTCATAATCAAAACAGTTTGACGCGCAGACAAAGCACCTGCAATGTACTTAGCTTTACAGGTTGACAATGCAACCACTAGTTGCTTCTTGGAACACCAAGAAATGAGACCTCCGAGATACTTGAAGAAATATCCAGAAGTACTTCTTTTATCAACTTTGTCTCCACACCAATCAAAGTATGAATAACATATCAGCTTTGAATCAGATTTAGCACCAAAATGGAACAAAAATCCATACCTCGGAGTTCCTTTAACATACCTCGATATCATGACGGGTCTGGTGTTACAGAGATATCTTAATGAGTCAACCAATTGTTTAAAAATTGTAGCATATACATTATCACCCTCAACATCAAAATCCATCTTGTGACTTGTTTCAGCAAGTGTGATTGCAAACTTGCAGTTTATTAGCTCAAATCTCTTAAGAAGCTCAAGTTCATATTTTAGTTGATGCAAAATTATACCCTTATCAGAGTATATAATCTGCATCCCTAGAAAATATACCATATTTCCTATATCAGTCATCTCAAACTCATTCATCAACACCTTCTTGAACCTCACTATCTCATATGAACAACTCTGTGTTAGCAATATGTCATCAACATATAAATAAACCATAATCATATTGCTCTCAGATGTATGCTGAACATAAACACCATACTCCATCTCGCATTTTCTGAATCCTTGAAGCTTGAAAAATGAATCAATTTTCAAATTCTAAGCTCTAGGAGCTTATTTCAATCCATACAAGGCTTTATGCAACTTGTACGCCACCCCTTGTTGGTTCTTTTTCACCAACCTATGAGGTTATGACACATAAACTTCCTCTTGTAAAGGAACATTCAAAAATTCATATTTCAAATCTAAATGCATGAGAGGCCAATTTCTATTAGCAGCTATATCAATCACCAATCTGATTGTTTCATGCACAACTACAGGCACAAACACCTCAAAGTAATCTTATCCAGATTTATGCAAAAATCCTCTAGCTACTAACATATCTTTGTGTTTGCCAATTGATCCATCTGGATTCAACTTCAACTTGTAAACCCATCTCACGTTGATGACTATCTTGTTCTTTGGAAGCTAAGTCAACTCCCAAGTCTTGTTTCTTTCTATAGCCTCAAGTTCTTCTTTCATGGCCTTCAGCCACACTTTCTTCTTGAGATCCTCTTCAGTACCGAATGGTTCAGAGTCTACCAAGATGGCACACTAAATGACTTCCCATTCAAAGTCTATCTCAGTATCTTGCAACATGTCAAACTCTGTAAATCTTCTTGGTATTTGTGTGAATCTTTGTGGCCTCTAAACTTATTCAGGATCTTTTTTAGATGTCGTACCAATTTCAGAAGCTTGATTACCACCAGAGTCTTAATTATCATCAAAATATGGATCAGAATCAGATTCACCTTCAAAGTCACACTCTCCTTCAGACTCTACTTCAACATCAGAGTCACCTTCAGACTCAGACTCTTTTTTAAAGGTAGAATCTCCTTTAGATTCTGAAAGATCTTCAGAAGTTAACTCAGGTGTTAACGCTGCAACAGATGTTTATTGAGACTTGTTCCAATCCCATGCTTTTGTTTCCTTCACAATAACATCTTTGTTGAATTCAACTTTGTTAGTGAATGGACAATAAAGCTTATAAGCACCTGTACTATGGTATCCAATCAGTAACATTAATTTGTTTCTATCATCCAGCTTCTTTCTAGTAGCACCTAGAACGTGTTTATAACAAACAAAACCAAATACTCTGAAATGACTCACACTTTTCTTATCTTCAGTCCACTTCTCCAAAGAAATAGTTTTTTTCAGCTTCTTGGTTGGACACCTATTGAGCACATATGTTGCAATGGCAACAAATTCTCCTCACAAGGTGTGAGGGAGCTTCGTATCCTTCAGCATGCTCCTCGCCATATCAAGAAAAGTCTCATTTCTTCTTTCAGCAAGACCATTGTGTTGTGAAGTATATGGAGCAGTCACCTCATGTTCAACTCCATTCTCTTTATAGAACCTTCGTAACTCTGATGAGGTGTACTCACCTCCACCATCAGTTCTATGAACTTTCAGCTTCTGACCACTCTGTTTTTCAACATTTACCTTGAACTTGTGAAACTCAGTAAAACACCTCATGCTTAAATTTGATGAGTGCTACCCATGGCAGTCATGTGAACTCATCCATAAATGACACAAAGTACTTGTTTCCTCCATGTGAAGGTACTTTCAAATGGTCCACATACATCAGAATGCACTACTCCTAAAGCATGTTTTTCTCTTTGAGTCATTTTTTTATGCAAATGGAAATCTAGGTTGCTTTACTTTCATGCATATCTCACATGACTTCTCAGGCTTCACAATCTTAATATTATCATGTACCAGCTTCTTAAAACTTTGATGACCTAAGCTTCTGAAGTTTAGATGACTCAGTCTCTTGTGTCACAGCTCACTATCACCTTAAACACCTTTTAAGTCATTTAGTTTCAACTATTCGCACATTCACTTTAAATGTTCTGTTTGTTCCATGTTAAGATAACATAATAAGCTTATGATCATAATCATGCAATTTCAAGAGATTGTCGTTCATTGTAATTGAGAAACCTTTCTCAATTAGCTGACCTACACTCATCGGATTGCTCTTCATGCCAGGAACATACCAAACATCCTTGATCAGAATAGTTTTTCCATTTTTCACTCTAACTTTGACATTTACCATTCCTTTAGCATTTAGGTATTTTTCATCAGGACATTTGATTTTTGCCTTCTTTCTAGATTCAAAATCAAACAGACATTGTTTGTTTCCAATTAGGTGATTTGAGCAGTCAGTGTCCCTATACCAATAGTCTACCAAATATCCACCATCAGATTTAGAAGCCATCAACAACACATGTTCATCATTAGAATCTCATATGGCTATGCTTGCTTATTCTGATTTTCTTTCCTCATTTGACCAAAAATCAACAACAAAATGGCCAAACTTTTTATAATATAGGCATTGAAACTTCTTTTATCAAACTTTTCCTTTCCCTTCTGATGCTTCTTCTCATTAGAGTTGGAGGTTTCTAACTTCTGATAACCACCACCAGGTCTCTTCTTAGCATTTGACCAAGAATGCTTCTGATTCTTCTTACCAGAATACACTTTTAGAGCCTACTCTACCTCTCTTTCAGAGTTTCTCTTAGTCAGACACAACTCATGTGCCTCTAGATTACTCTAAAGCTCTTTAATTCTCATGGTGCTAAGGTCCTTAGAGTGTTCAATTGCTACAACAATGTAATCAAACTGAGGATTAAGTGATCTTAGTACCTTTTCAATGGTTGCTTTTTCTGAGAGAGATTGTCCATACTATTTCATCTCATTTGTGATTAAAATAACTATGAAGATGTAATCAGGTACTTTTTATTGTTCATCATGTTAAGATTCTCATACTACTTACGTAGAACTTAAAGCTTCACCTTCTTCACTGATGCATCATTGTCGTAGCACCGTACCAGTGTGTCCACACAACCTTCACTATCATTGAATCAACGATCTTCTCAAACACATTTGTATCCACACACTGATGGATATAGAACAACGCCTTCTGATCTTTCTCCCTCATTTATCTTTGTGCTTTTCTTAGTTCTTCTGTTGCATCTGTTGCAACTGACGTGTAACTGTCATTAACGAGATCAAGAACATCTTGAGCGCCAAACAACATGAGTTTTTGAATCATCTGGTGATTCAAATTATTTCCATCAAATACTGGAAGCTTTATGTTCAAGCTACTATTTCTGTCGTTCATCTTCTTTGTTGTGTAAATTCACTCAGATCTCATGTACAATAGTGTTTCCCAATCTCACAGAATCAATAAATGTGATTCGATTTCGATTCTAATCTTCATTTTACTATGAATTGAATGAATAAAATAAACCACACACGCCTCATGTATACTCGTGTTACCCATTCCTAAACAAGAATCGGAGTTCTAGATATTAATTGTTGGAGCACAAGGTTGAATATGAGGAAGATGGAAAAGAGAGAAAATGTTGCAACTATCTTTTTCTCTCAAAATGAAAAAATAGTTACAATAAATTATGTTACAAACAGAAACTTGAGTTTAGTTTTATACCATTAGAACCACTAAATGAAACTCAAATTAAATTTAAATGCTAGCTTAAATGTGAATTTGGATTATACTTTAACAAGGACATCATCCTTAAACAGAGGTTTGATGAAGTGATAACAAAAACCAATATACTTTTCTCTCAAATGAAATGTAAAATTATTATCATATGTATTGTACTTTGAGTATCATTATACAAAACACTTTTATCCTATGTGAAACCCAGCCCTTTTAATAATATCTTAAGCCATATCAATTATTTGATGACTTCGTGACAACATCATGCTCAAACGATGTAATGGATACAAAAAATTATTTGCAATATCTAACTAAATCCTTCAGTACCAACAAAAAATATATAGCCAATTGTACTTCTTCAGTGATCAAGATCACCACCAAAATTTGCATCAACGTGACATTGTACTTTCTATTTCTCCTTTTTCAAAGTACAAATATTTCTTAGTGGTGTGATCAGTGCACTTTAATTCATATTCTCTTATGTTTGTACTTATGCATTTCCTTAGTTTGTTTCATTTATTTTAGTGTTTTATTATGCTTTTATAATTAAGTCTTTGTTTGCCGTTAATCTATTTTCGCAGCTTATTTTCAGCTTTAGTAGTTATTTGATACATGTCCATTATTTGAATCATAAATGGAGCTACGAAATTCAGATTTATGTGTTCTACCAGTCGTTAGAAAGATGAGACAAAGAGGTATAAATTTCATGTTTTACATAGAAGTTGATTCAGAGTGTAGTAGGCTCGAATTATTCTTCGAAGTCAGAACCCGAATTCTGCCTTTAGGAATATTTAGTTTTGGGTCGGGTTTCTTATGTTTTTCAACCCAGTTGGGTTAGAACTGGATTTTATGTGTTTCCCTATACCTAGTAGAAGTCGTGCTACTATTTAATATGTTCTTTTCACTATGCACAATTTTGGTTTTAGCTTTTGTGCGATTGAATGGAGAACTAATCACAATGATTAATTTGTTGTAATTGGTTTCCGCTGACACTTTGAGATTCTTTTAATTTCCAATAAAATATATTTCGTTTCAATTCTTCTCTTATGATATCTTGTTTTCTTAATTTGATTTATCTTATATTTGATTTATTTATTTCGATGTTTGTATATTCTTATACTTCAATCGCGTTTACTTAATCCGCGTATGTTTCTCGTGTTTGCTTAATTCATGGTTGCTGTATCTCATCCGTTTGTTTAATTTAGAAATTAGGAATATGTATCGTATAATATCAATTCCACTTGTTTGATTATTATTATAATAATAAATGGGATAGAGTACGCTTAGGAATTGGGAATTATTTGGATTGATGATAAGTTGGGAAACTGAAACAACAGATTAACCGTTCAGCTTATTTTGATAATCGCTTTTTTTTTATAATCACTTATTTTCACTATTTCTTTCTGTTAATCAAAATTCAACCCCCCCCCCATTGTCCAATAAATTGGTTAACAACAATACAAGAATCCTTGAGAACGACACTCGAGTTGTCGTTACCGTAACTACTTTTTCAAAAATATTCGTTTTTGATCTGTGCGTGACAACGGACTATGGTGTCTGGTAGATATCTTAAAATATATTTAAATTCTTTCCTATGTGAAGGTGATAATAATACACAAGAATGAGGGGGAGTTGAATTGTGTATGTTATTTCTTTTTCACTTTTGAAAACTCAGCTTCACAATTTGAACAAGTTCAGATTCTGAACTCAAAATAATAGTAGCAGCAGAAAAATAAAGTTCAGAAGTAAGAGTAAATTAACAAACATAGTTTATTCTGGTTCCTCTCCTAAACTGTGAGTATTTCAGTCTCATTGCCTTAACAAGAGATTTTCACTATAATAAATATGATTACATCATTCCTCAATAAAATAATAAAATTGACTTCAACTGCTCAATAACACTAGAAAGAGAGGACGGTTCAGTCACTTGTGTATTATGATGCTTCTTTGATGGGTTTGGGAGGTGTGTTAATGCAACATCAGTAAGTTGTAACTTATTCTTAAAGGCAACTTAAAGTGAATGAGAGGAATTATCCGACGCATGACTTAGAGTTGGCCGCTGTTGTATTTGTGTTGAAGCTTTGGAGGAATTATTTCTTTGGTTCGAGATTTGAGGTTTTTAGTGATCATAAGAGTTTGAAGTATCTCTTTGATCAGAAAGAATTGAATGCAAGGCAAAGAAGATGGTTAGAACTTCTGAAGGATTATGGTTTTAGTTTGAATTACCATCTGGGTAAAGCAAACGTGGTAGCCGATGCATTGAGTAGGAAATATTTGCACATGTCGATGATGATAGTAAAAGAGTTGGAAATGATTGAGCAATTTCGAGACATGAGTTTAGTTTTTGAAGAGACATCTTATGGAGTTAAGTTGGGTATGTTGAAACTTACTAGTGACATTCTTGATGAGATAGGAGAAGGTCAGAAATCTGATTTGAATCTAGTTAATCAATTGACTTTGATCTATCAAGGTCAAGGTGGTAATTTTCAGATTGATGAGAATGGTATTATGAGATGTCGTGATAGAGTTTATGTTCCAGATATCATTGAGCTGAAGAAGAGTATTCTTGAGGAAGGGCATCGTAGTGGATTGAGTATTCATCCCGGTGCTATTAAGATGTATCAAGATTTGAGGAAGGTATTTTGGTGGCCTTGTATGAAGAAAGACATTGCAGAGTTTGTGTATTCTTGTTTGACTTGTCAGAAGTCAAAGATTGAGCATCAAAAACCGTCGAGTTTGATGAAAACGTTATCTATTCCTGAGTGGAAATGGGATAGCATATCAATGGATTTTGTATCTGGTCTACCTAGAACACCGAGTAATCATGAGGCTATTTAGGTTGTTGTGGATAGATTGATAAAATCTGCTCACTTTATTCCAATGCGAATGGATTACCCATTGGAGAAGTTAGCGAAGCTGTACATTGAGAGGATTGTCAGTTTGCATGGTATTTCGTCTAGCATTGTGTCAGATAGAGATCTGAGGTTTACTTCGAGATTTTGGGAATGTTTGCAAAGTGCTTTGGGTACAAAGTTATGTTTGAGTTCTGCTTATCATCCACAGACAGATGGTCAGACTGAGAGGACGACTCAGTCACTTGTGGATCTTTTGAGAGCTTGTGTGTTGGAAAAGGGAGGAGCTTGGGATAACTACTTACCTTTGATTGAGTTTACTTACAACAACAATTTTCATTCGAGTATTGGAATGACACCATTTGAGGCATTGTATGGTAGGCGGTGTAGGACGCCATTATGTTGGTATGAGTCGGGAGAGAGTGTCATGGTTGGACCCGAGATAGTCCAGTAGACTGCTGATAAGATTAAGATGAAGATTTCTCAGAGTCTTCAAAAGATTTATCATGACAAAAGGAGGAAAGTACTTGAGTTTCAAGAGGGAGATCATGTGTTTCTTCGAGTTACTCCGATAACTGGTGTTGGTAGAACATTGAAGTCGTGTAAGTTGACGCTGCATTTTATTGGTCCTTATCATATTTTGTAGAGGATAGGAGAGGTAGCCTATTGTGTTGCTTTGCCACCGTCGCTTGCTAATCTCCATGACGTGTTCCATGTATCTCAATTGAGGAAATACATTGCAGATTCGTCTCATGTAGTCCAAGTAGATGATGTGCAGGTAAGAGATAACCTGACTGTGGAGACATCACCTATGCGGATAGAGGATCGAGAGTTGAATCAAATTTGTGGTAAAGAGATTTATTGGGTGAATGTCGCTTGGGGAGGACCAGCTGGTGGAAACGTGACTTGGGAGCTTGAGAGTCAGATGGGGGAGTCATATCCCGAATTATTCGTTTGACGTAATTTTCGAGGGAGAAAATCTTTTAAGTGGGGGAGAGTTATAACACCCTAATTTTTAGTAATTATTAATTTAATTTAATTAATTGATTAATTGTGTGATTTTGTGCCTAATTGAATTAACTAATTTATTGGATTTATTTAATTTATTTGAGTTAATTGATTTAATCTAAATATGTGATTTATTGAATTAATTAAATTAATTGATTTATTCTATTTGGTAGAATAGTGTAGAATTTCTAGATTAATTAGTTGGGCCTAATTATAGGTGTGTGAATAGAAAGTGAGAGTGGGTTGAGTAAAGCTCAATAGAAATGATTAAATTGTTAGGGTTTAACAAAAAGGAATGAGAAAGAGAATAGAAAGATAGAAAGTTAGTAAAGAGAAAGAAAGAAGGCTAGAGGGAAAGAAGGGTGAAGAAGAAGAGCCAAGAGAGGGAGCTCAAGAAATCATCACAAACTAAGGTAAGGGTGGGTTTTTATATGATTATTGGGATCATATGATAGTGTATGATGGGTAGTATCATATTTAGGATAGAAATCCCTAATTTCCATGGTTTTGAAATTTATGATTACATGATATATGATGATATGATCCTTAAATGTGTTGTGGAATGTTATAACTGTCATATAATGGTAGGATTTCAGATTCTGAAACTGGAGCTTTTTACAGAATTGAAATCAGAAGTCCGAAAGGCCTCCAACGGTGGAAAACGCAGAAAATTCTGCATTCTGCGCTGTTTGCGTGAAGAAGCCCAGACTGGAGGATGCATTTGGGGAGGATGCCTGGGAAGATTATGCTCAAAGCTTGCAAGCTACCATCAGCAGGAGGGAGTTGCTTATCCAGGGATTGATTGCCAGACCTGATCACCCTGATACGAGGGAGTTGTTGGAGGAGTTTCAGACTCGCTGTCACACTTGATGTATTCTCTCTTTTGTACTTTGTTGTGTTGTACTCCGACCATCACCAGGATTGTTGGATGAGGTTGTGTTGACTCAGTTGTTTTTTCTTGATGATGTGTTGTGTGTTGATACTCTGTTCCTCAATTTATTTATGAGAAAAGTTGTGTGGCTCCATCTGTTGGCTCTTCATTCTCCTGTTGTTCCCGCAGAACTAGAATCAAGGGGAATATTTCCTTGAATAATATTTACATGTCTGCATTTTGCATCATTTTTCATATTGCATTGCAGGTGTTCCAGTTCTGTTGACCTTATTTCTTTCTGTGGTTTTCTCAGCACTGTTTCAGGATTGAAGACCACACTATTCACCGCTATCCAATAAGAGGGAATAAAAAAAGGCCATTGACCAAATTCAGCTTGAGCTACAGGAGTTTCGTGATCGCATGGAAAAATTTATGGACTTGATGCAAGGGGTCGCCAACGGTCAGGAACAGCTGAGAACACTCGTTCAACCTCTAATTTCTAGAGTTGACGAAAGTGGAGTCCTGCATAGTGGGACCGCTGTTGTTCCTCCTACAGCTGACAATGGCACTCCTAATGCCACTACCATCCCAACAGTTGCTATTCCTCCAGGCAGAGGTAATCATACTGGAGTCCATGTTCCAGGGGCTTCATGCGCTGTACATGGAAATGCCGGTCCTCAGTGGGAGGAGGACGAGCAAGATGATATTTTCTCCATTGGAGATCTTAGAGCAGGATTGCAGCCGGATGTAGACAGAAGGTTCAAATTGATAGAAGAGAAGATGAGGAACCTTGAAAATCAGAACTCTCTTGCTCTGGACGTATCAAACTTGGGGCTGATCCCAGGTCTGAGGATCCCTCCAAAGTTCAAAGTCCCATACTTTGACAAATACAAGGGAACGACCTGTCCCAGGGTGCATCTTCGTTCATATTACAGAAAAATGTCAGCATACTCTGATAACGAGAAGTTGCTGATGCATTTCTTTCAGGATAGCCTGTCTGGTCCGTCCTTGGAATGGTATATGGGTTTGGAGCCAGTCAACATTAGAAGCTGGAGAGATTTGGCAGAGGCTTCCGTTAGACACTATCAATATAATAGTGATCTGGCGCCTAATCGTGTGCAGTTGCAGAACCTGTCGCAACAGAGTAATAAGGGATTTAAAGAGTACGCCTAGAGGTGGCGCGAACTTGCTGCAAGGGTTCAACCTCTTATGGTGGAGAGGGAACTTATTGATCTGTTTGTAGCTACACTTCCTGGTGTGTACTACGAGAAGTTGGTAGGGAATATGTCTAGTAGTTTTCATATTTAATCATCACTGGTGAACGAGTGGAAAATGGGATTAAATTGGGAAAGATCCAAGTGGGAGAGGGGTCCTCATCTGGAGGAGGTAGGAAGAATTTTGGTAACAAGAAAAGGGAAGGAGAGACGAACGCGGTCTCAGGATACAGAGGTAACAACAGAAATAGAAACAGAAATCAACAGTATCATTAGCAACAACGTCATATTGTGAGTATTGCTATTCCAGCAGTACAACCTCAAGAACAACAGCAACAACGTCCACAACAACAACAACAACAACAACAACAGCGGAATTACGCACCACGACAGTTTCAAGATCGTTAGAGGGTAATGAATAGACAGTTTGATGCACCACCAATGCCATACTCACAGCTCTTGCAACACTTGTTCCAGCTTCAATTGGTCCAGAAAAGGACGATGGCACCTCTGACCGGTGCACCACCCCCAGGGTATGATGCAAACGCCAGATCTGACTTTCACTCAGGTGCTCCCGGCCATCATATAGACAATTATAAGGCCTTCAAGCCTAAGGTTCAGGACCTTATAGATAGTAAGGCAATCAATTTTACAAATGATGCGCCTACTGTTGTGCAAAATCCTATGCCTAACCATGAAGTGGTTGGGGTAAATGCTATTGTGGAGGAAGAGAGTTTAAATTTGCTAAGCAATGTGGAAGAGCTGAAAACTCCTTTGAGTGTTGTTAAGAATAGGCTGTTGAAGGGTGGGGTGTTCCCAGGCTGTATTGAAAACTGTGAAGGTTGTTTGGTTCATCCTGAGGGATGTGAGGACTTGAAAAATCATGTGCAAAGATTAATGAATGAAGGTGTGCTACAATTTGACAGAATTGGTGAAGAGAAAGATGAGATGGTGATTGGTCAAGAGCAGGATGAGGTTGCCATAATCTCAATTCCTTTTAGAACCATTAACATATCTACACCGCCGAGGCCAGCTACCGTTATAATCACCAAGGCAGGGCATGTGCCTTATGAAAGCACTAAAGCGATCCCG
Source organism: Lathyrus sativus (assembly GCA_963859935.3). Lineage (NCBI taxonomy): Eukaryota > Viridiplantae > Streptophyta > Magnoliopsida > Fabales > Fabaceae > Lathyrus > Lathyrus sativus. The sequence continues at coordinate 110,702,673 of OZ012737.1, read as the reverse complement.
TGGAATTATGGGGCTGAAGTCTTTTGTAACAGCAAAAAACAAGAGCTGAAGGGAACGACATCTGATTCGGTGGATAATTTGGTAGGAATAGGCGCAATGACGAGAAGTGGGAGGGTGTTTGCACCTTTAGAGGCTAATGTTGAAAGACAGGATAAAGGAAAGAGGAAGGCTTTTTTGAAGAAAGTTCTCAAGGGGGTGAGAAGGATGCTTTGTTGAAAGACGCTAAAGAATTCATGCGTCTAATTAGAAAAAAGCAATTACAAGATTGTGCACCATCTACAACAAACCCCGTCAAAAATATCAATCTTATCATTGTTACTGTGCTTAGAGGCACATAGGAATGCTCTTCTGAGGATTCTAAACACTGTGTATGTGCCACAAGAGATATCAGTGAATCAACTGGAGGGAGTGGTGGCACACATGAATGCTGGAAATGGATTAGGATTTACTGATCTTGACTTGACACCTAAAGTAAGAAACCATAATCATGCCCTGCATATTTCCATTGAGTGCAGAGGGTTTGTATTATCTCATGTTATGGTGGATACTGGGTCCTCACTTAATGTGTTGCCCAAAAAGGCTTTGATGAAGCTTGACACCTAGGGAGTAATATGCAAGCCTAGTGATCTGATTGTGCAAGCATTTGATGGGACAAGGAGGTCTATGTTCGAAGAAGTAACTCTTCTTATCCAAGTAGGCCTGGAGGTTTTTGACGTTGTTTTCTACATAATAGATATCCAACCAGCATACAATTCTAAGGCGGAATGTACGCTCTCACAATCCCATTCGGGGTTTAAGTTACTCTATGAAATAAGTAAGTTCTGATTTCTTTTAAAGCGCTTTCGTTGTGTTTAAAATTAATGCCTAGTTTTTACTATATGGTTCAAACCCCACGCTTTCACGTGTCGGCTCGATCCTTAATATGGTTTCCCACTCTCATGGAAAAACCACCGTAAATAGCTTCTCACTGTTGTGACAAAGGTTTATTTAGAAATTTAGATTAAAAACTACGGCCAGAAAGATTGTTGGTAAAAAGGGAAGGTGCACCAGGTATTATCAAATCCCATCCTACTAATTCGATTACATACCGATAAAACTAATTTAGCTAGACATGATAATTAATACAAACGGAAATAAACATAAACAACAAAATAATAAAACATGCATTATGATATAAACAAAATAAATATTCAATTCATAAGAACCTGGAAAGTAGTACTGAAATTGAATTCTCGAATAGTCCTGCATAATGTCGGCAGGATTCTACTATGGTGAAATAAAAGTGCAGAAAGAAATACGGCGGTACAAATGAAAATAAAAAGGAAAGGAAATGGGAAAATAATGCAAGAACATAAATTCGGCTTTAATGGAAATTTCGGTAGCACTTCGATACATCGAAGGCCTCCCTAGTTCTGTGAATCTCTGGTCTATTTATAGGAGATATTTCATTTCTCAACTTCCAGAGATCATGCGTGAGTTATGGAGAAAGTGGGGGTATCTTCCAGTAGTGGGCAGTTAGTGGAGAAAGTGCAGGAAGAAATTAAGTTGAACGCGCTCGTGGCCACTTCTATTTTTGCACGTTCCTGATATTTGATGCATGACGACCGTAATGGAACTGTGACGACCATGATGGTCGTGACGAGTGTGATAGAGCATGACGATCGTGATGGTCGTGACGGGCGTCATGGAGCTGTGACGAGCGTCACACTCACAAAATATGCTTTTTCTGTTTTTCTTCTCTGTTTCTTTCTTTCTTCTGTCTTTTCCTTCCATTTCTTCTTCTTTTCTTTCTTTAATCCAAATTCTCCATAATCTTCAAAACATTGTAAATTAATCGTATATTAGAACATAAATCAAGATAAATTAACAATAGTTGCAAGTAAATTCATGTAAATCGAGTCAAATAAACGATATACTTTCGCGTTATCAAATACCCCCCACTTAAACCATTGCTTGTCGTCAAGCAATCAACCAACACGGTAAAAAGAAATAAGCATAATTTGAAACAAAGACATGGTGAGACTCTAATCGTACGTGGTTGCTAGGATAATATTAGATCAATAGGTACTAAATATTAATACCAAGGATACCGTAGCGACACAATTTCAAAAACTCCATATTTATGCAGACCAACCGGAATCATGCCATTATAACTCAACCTATATCTCATGCTCTCTTTCACCCCATTTCGTTCTAGTGCAACCACATTAAGCCCGTTATCCATACATATTCATGGCAAGTAAACCTGTTAGTGACTATGATCTCATTGTTATTTCATTTTTCTCTGCAAATATGCTTAAGCATCAATTTAACTTAAAGAGTTTGTACCATTGGGCTAGGTGATCGAGTGAGGAGCACCTAACCTAGAAGGAACATGTCTTCTTATTCATAATTTTTTCTTTCTTAATTTCTCATTTTAAACCAGAGATCATACACTTATTTGCATCGGTTTCTTACTTAGTGTGTTTAGGATGGTGTTGACTGCTTAAATAAACTACTTAGGGATTACTAAAAAACAGGAGCTTTAAGGTCTCGGCATAATGGGTACTCAAATTGATTTTGCATATTTAGGGGGTTAAGGGTGTCGGGATGATATCGATTTTATCGAAACTTTACCAAGTTTTTATAACATAGCATGAACAACCTATATACTCTTAGAGTACCATGTCATGAATCAAGGCAAAAAATTGTTGGAGGTTAAAATTTTGAAATTTTGAAATTTTGGGGAAATTGAATAACAAGTGAAAACCACACATAAAGACTCGACAACACATGCAAAGACTTTGACATAACGTTAAAAATAGATAAAATTCCTAAAAGTATGAAATAAAGCAATAAATCAAAATAAAAAGCGATAAAATGAAAGCGGTAGAGTTCCTCCCCCACACTTAAACCAAACATTGTCCTCAATGTTTTAATAAAAGGTGGAAAAAAGGAGAGATAGAACCTGTATGAATGCTACTGCGTGCCAAATCCTCTATGATCCTGCTCTTGATGTCCATGTCTTCGTTGATCACTTCTGGTTCGGCGGAGGGCATTGAGATACCTTCGCTTGTGTAATTGGGAAAGACATGCTCTCTCCTATCATACTCATCATCAGTGTCACCACTAACAGCGACATTTGTAGGAATGCCCGTGGGCACCAACTCATCTCTCGGATCATTATCTAGATAAATTTCGCCTAGATGTGGCCGAGACGTGACATGCAGTGCATTTCCTTATTTTCTGCAAATTCAAATGAACAAACATAGAAACATAAAATAAAAACTTCATGGGTTGCCTCCCATGCAGCGCTTTGTTTAACGTCGATAGCTTGACGGATAAGGAGTGCAAGTACTCATGGTAGTTCTTACGAGAATGGTTCCTCGATCTAACTTTGAATAGTCTTCGGTTTCCATGGCCACTTATCAAGCCATCGCTCATATCCTTCACCTTTTCTTTTCTTTCTTATGTAGGGTGGTTCATTGTTTTGAACTTGTGGTGGTGGTTCTAGATCTTTCCTGAGTATCAGTTTTTCAAATTTGGGCTTAGTTATTTCGTCCACCACCTCAAAAGTTAATCTTACCCTTTTAACAGTAATGATGACCCTAGTTTCATGGTCCTCGAATTTTCTTTTGTTATGAAGGATCTTAGACAAAGGTGCATTGGTGTGGATATTTTCCAATACCTCCACATGTGTTTTGGATTGGGAGTCTACCTTAGCTTCCACAACCAATTGTGAGAAAGAATTAGGTGGGGTATAGGGAGGAGGAGCAACAATAGGTGTTTCCTTCTCTACCTCTTCGAAAACCTCCCTTTCGGGTGGTGTCGGTGGATTTTTCTCAATATGTATGCCTTTCTCACCAAAACTCTCCTCAGACTCATTATCACTGTCCCTAGGATTTTCTATTTGTTCTTCATTAATGGTTGTTACAACATTCACATGTCCTTCTGGGAAGGGTCCTAGAGGTGTTTGTCTAAGCAGGGAGGTTTGAGTCTCCAAAGCCTTGCTGTGAATCGCAAGGGAATCGATAGCGCTCATCTACTTAAGATTTTCATTAATCTAGAGATGTTGTTTTTTAAAATCTTCATTTTGGAGAGTTTGTGTCTGCACAAAGTGCTCCATCATAGATTCTATCCTAGAGTGAGTAAACTTCGCATCGAGTTCTTCTAGTAATAGTTCGAGGTTGGATGTATCGAAATCTTGTGGTTCCTCAAAATATTGGGAGTGGTCATGGTAGAGGGACTCTGGGTGAGAATGCGTCGTATTAAAATCTTCTAATAATATTTCGAGGTCGGATTTAAGCGGATCTTGTGGTTCCTCAAAATATTAGGGGTGGTAGTTATAAGAAAAATTTAGGTTATACATAGTAATTTAGATAAGAGTGCCTTAGTCTATACTATGTAACAACGGGATCATAATATTGACTGTTGGTCCCCGGCAACGGCGCAAAAAAATTGATGTGTCCGCAAGTGCACGGAAATATCGAAGTAATATAAAAGATTATCGAACCCATAGAGACCAATGTCAACCTACCGTTATAAAATTAAATGCGAATGAAATTAAATGCAAAGGAAATAAATATTTCTAGTTTTAGAAATATATTGATAAAGGATATCGGTATGCAAGACCTTAGTTATCGGGGGTTTGACAGGTCACCGGTGCTTTTTAGTCTTAGTAAACACTTTTCAGGAGAAAATACTCGTTTAAAGACCTTTGCCTCACGATGGTTGTTGACTCGGGTCATAATTTTAAGGCGGAATGTACGCTCTCGCAGTCCCATTCGGGGTTAAAATTACTCTTTGAAAATAAGTAAGTTCTGATTTCTTTTAAAGCGCTTTCGTTGTGTTTAAGTCAATGCCTAGTTTTTACTATATGGCTCAAACCCCACGCTTTCACATGCCGGCTCAATCCTTAATATGGTTTCCCACTCTCATGGCAAAACCACCGTAAGTAGCTTCTCACTGTCGTGACGAAGCTTTATTTAGAAATTTAGATTAAAAACTATGACCAGAAAGATTGTTTGTAAAAAGGGAAGGTGCACCAGGTATTATCGAATCCCATCCTACTAACTCGATTACATACCGATAAAACTAATTTAGCTAGACATGATAATTAATACAAACAGAAATAAACATAAACATCAAAATAATAAAACATGCATTATGACAGAAACAAAATAAATATTCAATTAATAAGAACCTGGAAAGTAGTACTGAAATTGAATTCTCGAGTAGTCCTGCACAATATCGGCAGGATTCTACTGTGGCGAAATAAAAGTGCAGAAAGAAATACGGCGGTACAAATGAAACTAAAAAGGAAAGGAAATGGGAAAATAATGCAAGAACGTAAATTCGGCTTTAATGGAAATTTTGGCAGCACTTCAATACGTCGAAGGCCTCCCTGGTTCTGTGATTCTGTGGTCTATTTATAGGAGATATTTCATTTCTCAACTTCTAGAGATCATGCGTGAGTTATGGAGAAAGTGGGAGTAACTTCCAGTAGTGGGCAATTAGTGGAGAAAGTGCAGGAAGAAATTAAGTTGAACGTGCTTGTGGCCACTTCTGTTTTTGCACGTTCCTGATATTTGATGCATGACGACCGTAATGGAACTGTGACGACCATGATGGTCGTGACGAGCGTGATAGAGCATGACGACCGTGATGGTCGTGACGGGCGTCATGGAGCTGTGACGAGCGTCACACTCACAAAATATGCTTTTTCTGTTTTTCTTCTCTATTTCTTTCTTTCTTCTGTCTCTTCCTTCCATTTCTTCTTATATTCTTTCTTTAATCCAAATTCTCCATAATCTGCAAAACATAGTAAATTAACCGTATAATGGATCATAAATAAAGATAAATTAACAATAGTTGCAAGTAAATTCATGTAAATCGAGTCAAATAAACGATATACTTTCGCGTCATCAGTTATGTCTTCATTCAAAGAAGCGCAAGCTGTGGTAAAGTCTGGATAATCTCAAGGTTGGGGGAAGGTGCTGAGTATCCCCAATAAACAAGATAAGTTTGGATTAGGGTACAACCCGTCGTCTTCTTCTTCACAGAGCACTCCATGCTACAGAGGACCGGTCCAGTTTACAAGTGGTGGGGTGATATTTGAGTGAATCAACGTTGTGTCCGAGGATGAGGGGGATAATAACTGTGATATGGATGCATGGATCCAGCCATGTGTGCCCGACCGAAGCCTGAGCAACTGGACTATTGAATAAATTGTCCAAGTGACCCGTGAAGAGTAATTATCTTGTTTTCTGATTATGTGTAGCCCTATGTTCTACCCGGAGCATATTGGTCTTTGTCTGTAGGGCCTTATCCTTATTTATGCTTTGAACATTTGTTTTATCATTAATCAAAGGGCGTTTTTGCATTTAGATATTGTGATCCTTGTTTTTCTTGTTTTATTTTTAATAATAAAATGGCAATGTGGTTTATGCTGTTTGCATATCATTTTAAGCATCAAATCATCATCATTGCAGGTTTCACATAGTAGATGCCACCGATTCAGACTCGTCTATGACTCGGTATGACTTTGATAATCCAATATTTCAAGCTGAAGAAGAGATTGAGGAAAACGAAGACTTACCTGAAGAGCTCGCCAGGATGCTGAGATAAGAAGAGAAGGTTATTCTGCCTCATCAGGAGGAGATTGAAGTTGTCAATCTGGGAATAGAGGAAGATAGAAAAGAAGTCAGGATAGGGGCTGCTTTAGACGATGATGTCAAACAAAGACTGGTAGAAATGCTCCAAGAGTATAAAGATGTCTTTGCTTGGTCATACGAAGATATGCCCGGGCTTGATACGGATATCGTGGTTCATCGCTTGCCTCTTCGAGAAGAATGCCCACTTGTGAAACAGAAGCTAAGAAGAACCAGACCAGACATGGCAGTTAAGATCAAAGAAGAGGTCCAGAAGCAGTTGGACGCTGGATTTCTTGCCGTGACGAACTACCCTGCGTGGGTCGCTAACATTTTACCTGTACCTAAGAAGGATGGTAAGGTAAGAATGTGTGTAGATTACCGTGATTTAAACAGAGCGAGCCCGAAAGACGATTTCCCGCTTCCCCATATTGATGTGCTTGTTGATAATACTGCTCAGTATTCAGTGTTTTCCTTCATGGACGGTTTCTTCGGGTATAACTAGATCAAGATGGCCCTGGAGGACATGGAGAAAACGACCTTTGTCATGCCGTGGGGGACTTTTTGCTATAAGGTAATGCCCTTTGGATTGAAGAATGCAGGGGCAACCTATCAGCGGGCGATGGTCACTTTGTTTCATGATATGATTTATCATGAGATTGAGGTCTATGTTGATGACATAATCGCAAAGTCACAAATGGAGGAAGGACATTTGGTGAATCTGTTTTAGAGGTTAAGAAAGTTCAAACTAAGGTTGAATTCGAACAAATGCACTTTTGGTGTACGGTCAGGAAAGCTATTGAGGTTTATAGTCAGTGAAAAAGGAATCGAGGTCGATCCTGCAAAAATAAAAGCTATATAGGAAATGCCAGCACCGAAGACAGAGAAAGAGGATCGTGGTTTTCTAGGTAGATTGAACTACATTGCAAGATTCATATCTCACCTCATAGCCACGTGTGAACCAATGTTCAAACTATTAAAGAAAGATCAGGCGGTGGTCTGGAATGAAAATTACCAAAGGGCATTTGAAAAAATAAAGAAATATTTGCAAGAGCCTCCAATACTGATGCCCTAAGTGGCAGGAAGACCATTGGTAATGTACTTGACGGTTCTTGAGAACTCCATGGGTTGTGTTCTCGGTCAACACGACGAGACATGAAGAAAAGAACATGTCATCTATTACTTGAGTAAAAAGTTCACAGATTGTGAATCCAGATACTCAATGTTAGAAAAGACGTGTTGTGCACATGCTTGGGCCGCCTAACGCCTAAGGCAGTATATGCTGAATCACACAACCATGCTGATTTTGAAGATGGATCCGATTAAGTATGTGTTCAAAAAGAAAGCGCTTTCGGGAAGGATTTCTAGATGGCAGATGGTTTTAACAGAATACGACATTCAATGTGTCTCCCAAAAGGCTATCAAGGGGAGTGTTCTGTCAGAATATCTCGCAGAGCAACCAATCAATGATTATCAACAGATGAAGTTTGAATTTCCTGATGATATCATGTTCTTGAAGATGAAAGATTACAATGAGCCGATACCTGATGAAGGTCCTGAGGTAGGTTCCCAATGGCAGATGATCTTTGACGGTGCTGTTAACTCTTACAGCAGCGGGATTGGGGAAATCATTACCATCCCCATGGTTTATACATACCATTTACTGTCAGGTTAACATTTCCCTGCACAAATAACGGAGCTGAATATGAAGCATGTATCATGGGTATTGAAGAAATGATTGATTTGAGAATTAAGAACCTTGATATTTATGGTGATTCAGCTTTGGTAGTCAATCAAATCAAGGGAGAATGGGAGACTCGTCAGCCTAACTTGATTCCCTACATGGACAGGGTAGAGTTTCATCACGTGTCAAGGGCGGAGAATTAGATGGCAGATGCCTTGTGTCACACCCTAATTTTTGACCATAAAAGCCCATCTCTTTTTGCGTGTTTTCTATTGTTATTTGACTTTATTTTAACATTTACATTTCTTTGTGACTAACCAACTGGTGCAAGTGCAGTAATACCAAAACATGGACCCTTACCGCCAAATACCACAAGATGACCATTGGAATATAAAGATCCTGAGTTATTTTACTGGTCGCTTTCTCAAGACTTCTCCGGAGTTTCATTGATCACCCAAGAGGATTAAGTTTCTTATTATTGGTATTGGGCGCAAAACACTTGAGGTTTTGTTTGGTTCACGGAGAGTAACATCGTAGGCAACATTTATTGTCAAGGCGAAGGCTAAATTAACTCATTAGCTGGAAAAGCTTTAAGTTGCACGGAGATTAACCCACAGGCGCATACCTCGAGAGTTTCAGATAAAGGACATCATAATTTTCTCGCGCATGTACGTTTCGTTGACAATAACAAACATTTTTAGCCTCGTGGAAAAATAGATGGAACAACGGATTGAGTACTATTGTGTTGACCAGTATTTTAAAGTGAGCTTTCTTTAAAAGAACGGTGTTGTGATGCTATGTCGATACCATGTTAACTTACACCGTTCATACACCGTAAGTTTCCAAGCTTTTGACATAATTTAAGGCAGATGAAAGATTATTCAAGAAAAGGCAAATGAGGCGTACAAGTATTTATATAAGGTGTGCCATTATTATATTATACACTGATCATTACATTCCGGTTTCCAAGATTGCAAATCAAATATAAAGTACAGAAAATACATCAAAAGATAAGCTCAACACGTGAGCTACCCCACACATGACCTTGTTGGCCCCCTCAACAGCCTGTTCAGAAGATTTTATAACTTTTCAAATGGCTTAAATTAATGACACTAGACACAAGAATCTCGATGAATGTTCCTTTTGTAGAAGACATGGTGACTATCTATAAGAACATGGATGCGACCTTTTGTGCTAATGCATTTCAGCAACCATTCAACTTGTAGTAATAAGAATACTGACAAGGTCACTGCTAGGAACCGACACCGTCAACGTTCAACCATGGCCTACGCAAAACAATATCAGAAGCTCATTTATTTGACTTTTGGCAGTATCATTTTGTGAATCCAACTGTCCAACTGATATGCTTTGCGGGAATCAACACCCTGCCACCAGTTTATGCAACGCCGACACTACAACCCGTCAAAGCAACACAAATTGATAATCAGAACAGACCTGCAGTGGAACAGACGACATTATTGTCGTACCTCGAAAAATACGATCCTCGTGATGGCCGCGGAAAATACTGTTCGAAACAGAATCGCCACCGAACTTTATTCATTCCAAGGATGGAATAGGAAAATATCGATAAAACCTTTAAAGGGATAAGAACATGGTCATCGCAACCAATATTCTAGGTTCGGGAGTCGATTACGCAGAGGGAAGGTATTAGCACCCTCTACGTCCGTTGTACTCAACGGGAACCTCTTGATTCGATTCGAGAGTAAAGTTAACTATGCTTGTTTGTTTTCTTCTAAGGTTTCTCCTAAAGGGAAATGGGTGGTTTTAAGATAGGGTGCTCTTCAAGGATTGGGGCCCTTGTGCCTACGTATCTTCACTTATAAGAAGTGGAAAATCAGAGCATTCGTAGTTCGTGGGACTACGGTAAAAAGAGGGGATTGTGCTCGCCAAGATCATCGCAATCTTGTGCCTACGTATCTTACATTCAGAAGAGAATGAAGAATCAGAGCAGTCGTAGTTCGGCTGACTACGATTAAAGGGTTTGGGTTTGGAATGAACGAGAGTTTAGGTCGCATTCTAACTGCTAAACGTTGGCTTGATTGCTCGCTAGGGGAGGCTGAAGCACGAGTTTGTTATGCGCGGAAGAAAAGACTAAACAATGTTCTTTAGTAAAAGGTATGGGAACCTAAAGGTGAGAAAGAAAGAAAAGTGCTCGCTAGGATCATCACAATCTTATGCCTACGTATTCTCAACAGATGTGAGAAATCAGAGCAGTCGTAGTTCGACTAACTACGGTAAAAGGTTTGTGTTTGGAATGAACGAGAGTTTAAGTCGCATTCTAACTGCTAAACATTGGCTTGTCTGCTCGCTAGGGGAGGCTGAAGCACGAGTTTGTTATGCGCGGAAGAAAAGACTAAACAATGTTCTTAACAAAAGGTGTTTTGGTTGGAAATCACACGAGGGCGAGGAATTTGTGTTTATCGCATTGGATGTTTTGGTTTGGGAAAGAGAATGGATTTGAATAAGTTTAAGGTTTCGATTGCACGGGGGCAAGAAAGAGGAATTTAGTTAGGTAATTTGAAGGGAGAATGACGACTACTCGATAAACGAGATGTCGGTCTCGCAATCAATTAATCGAGGTATTATTGGAATGTTAAATCCCAACCACACCTTTTTCATTCGAATAATTACGAAATATGCTTGAGAAAGTTTCAATCGCACGGGAGCGAGAAAAGATAGTTGGATAGAATATTTTAAGGGAGAATGACGACTACTCGATAAACGAGACGTCGGTCTCGTAATCAAATCAATCGGGACACCATTGGAATGCTCGATCCCAACGATACCTTTTTCATTCAAAATATGTTTGATGGATAGTTTAGACGCGAAAGAGTTTGAATTGAAAGAGATTTTGATTCAATCACACGAGGGTGAGAAATGAGGTTATGCGGGTTGAAAAATTAGGAGGAATGACGACTACTCGATAAACGAGACGTCGGCCTCGTAACCAATTAGTCGGGATATCGTTGGAATGCTAGATCCCAACGACAATCTTTTTCATCCCATTAATTATGAAATAGTGTTTGTTGGACAGTGAATACTTGCCCAAATAATTATGGAGATATTTTAGAAACAAAAGTTCGAGTGACGCGCTGTTCGAGGCGCACGCCTCTATAGTAGTCACTCTCAAATTCGAGGAATGCACGACTCCAATAACTCGATTCTTTCGTGATTTGATTTAGAAAATAATTTGAATAGTTTAGCGTACTCGGACTAGGCGCGCTATGTATTCTAGAAAATAAGATCGAAAGGGTCACAACTTAAGGTGTGCACCTCGAGAGCGGTCGCTTAAAAATTCAAGGAAGGCGAGATCCAAGAATTTAATTATTTTTAAAATTTGATTTTGAAAAATATTTTAATTTAATTAAGAAAAATAGTCTTAATTTTCATATATAAAATTAATTAATTAATTGCTTATAAAAAGATTTTTTGAGAAAAGCTAGTAATAGCTAATTGTGTTGAGAAAAGTTTAATATCTTAAAAAAAGGTTTTAACTTAATTAATAAAGTATAGCTTTTCAATACTTAAAATATTATTATAATTAATTGTTTTGAAAAAGTTAATCTCTTTAAGAAGAAATAGGTTTTAAATAAAGTATATATTTTTTTTGAAAAGTGTTAATATTTAAAATATTATTTGGTGATGATTTTGAAACATATTTTAAAAGAATAGTTTGAATTTTCTTATGAAAATATCTAAAAGTAATTAAAAATTATCTTTTAGAAATTCAACTAAATTAAACGAAAAATAATTTGAAAACTGAAAGACGGGATAACCACAACTCAAGGGCGTGCGCCTCGAGAGCAGTCATTCAAAGACTCAAGGGATGCTGGACCCCAAGAGCCCACCACTTTTGTTATTTAATTAAAAAGGGTTTAGAAATGCTACTAGAATAAATTGTGACTTTAATTTATGTTTAGAAAATATTTTAAATCTAATTTTGTTTATGTACAAGTTAGTTAATTAAGATTTAATTGAACTAACTAATTGAAAAAAAACATCGAAATTAATCAATAAGAACAAATAATAAAAATAAATAGTCAATGAAATTTAATGAAAATTAATCAACAAATTAACTAATTAATGAATTAATGAAACTTAGTCAATAAAATAACTAATTGATGAACTAATGTCGTCCCTAAATACAACCTCGATATATCACAAGAAATTCAAATTTTTTTGAGAAAACGTGACAACAGTAACAGTGAAAATGATGGTGTTCATATGAATGTAACCGAAACTGTGCGTCCTTTTTATCCACATATACCTACTATATTTCAATGCACATTTCTATCCATATTATTTCTATCCACATATATCTGCTACATACACCAGTTACATGACAAAGACCCTTAATTCATTATTCAATCAACAAAATTTCAAAAAGAAAAAAAGCTAAAAGAAAACCTGTATATCATAAAACCAAGAAATTGATTCATCATAAGTGGATCTATGTACAACAATTATATGAAGAGAAAAAAAACTCGTAATTGAATCACAGTAGTATGTTTTATGATCCGAGCTTGAAATTTATTTACTTAATTCGTATAGGAAACAAAAACATGATTGTGGTATTAACCATCAAAGCAAAACTGAAATGATAAATCGAAACGAACCTCGGCGAAAATGTAGTTCCATTAAATACCAACTGTAGTAACAGAATCAAAACAAACATCAGCAAATGCTACATCAAAAGCGAACAGCGGCAGCATAAACCATCACAATGTTTACGAATTCATAACGGAACCCAACTTTCTTTGAACAATAACCAGTGAAGTTGATACAATATTCAAACCATAGCTTACGCTAAAACATGATTTATAAACAAACGTGAACATGGAGCTAGTGACATGACACACACATACATTTCGTAAACCATAATTAGTTTGAAATTAATTCAAAAACAACACTCACGATATTAGAACAAGGCAATACGAGTGTATCCAAGCCCACATGTCAGGATTAATCACAGACGTAATAGCAAGCTAATGTGAATCAGAATATGTAAGACAATCGGTACGCAATATCCTCCATATTAAAATGTGATATCACTTTTAAGCAACCAATATGACCAAACAACATCCTCACAACAGCAACAGGATAACATAAGCACAACAGCAACAAGATAACATAAGCAGGTATAATACAAATGAATCGACCAAACAAACACAGTAATCATGCCTTTTATGAAAATGTCGTCGAAACCATAGCTCAAACCAAGCTTGAGTAACATCTCTAATACATTGCATCAGTCCAATATTCAAAAAACAATATAAAACTATAACAAGAACGAACTGACGAGTAAATTGTACCTTAATGATTTTAAAATGAGATATTCACTACAATGCAACATTAGTAGCATATAAATCGTATTCAAACACGAGATCGCATCAGCAAAACATAGAATGGTGATTTATCAACATGAAATCAGTAGCAAAACAATGCAAGAAACACCGTATTCAAACTGCAATGTGAGCAAAATTGACTTAAACTCTACACACGCAACGTGAACCGGCAACCGACAAATGAAATTATACACACAACAAAAATGAACTATTACATAATGATGAGATCAAGATGTGTGCATTTAACCCCAAGATACAACTATACTGAACTATTTAACAACTTAAAAAAATAACTCTGCGAGATTAAAATAGAAACATTTGAAAATTGAAACTGCAAAGAAAACTGAATCCCAACAGATCCAACGCACTTTCGGCTCATCAGAAACTCAAAATCAAATGTTCAAAAAAGGTGAATCGAACCTTAAGAGAACCAACAGAGTACCTCTTATTCAATCTAACAACTAGCAAACAAAACAAATATGCATATCACAACAACCATTCTCAATAGTAGCTAACATAATGCAATGTAGCAGCACATAAATATCATCAAGAAGTCAAAACCGAAATGTCTACAAAACTGTGCTATCACATAAATATTCAGTAGCAACATCAACACTTGAAATGACGTGACCGGCAGCGAATAACCCGCAAATCATATCAGAGTGTAATACAAGATAAACTAATGGATCAAAAATGTTACCGAAATGGGAAAAATAAGCAGGGAGTCATGGTTAGGATTGCCCTGTTGAACCCAAAGCCGCGATCCTATTGTTGCTACGGCTGGGATGTTGTTGTTGAAACGAAAACGCGATGTCATAACATCGTTTCCATCAACTAAAGAGTGGTGAAATTCATTGTGAACGTAGAACCCCTGTTGTTGTAGTGTCGTTGTTGGATCACAAACCATAACAACAACGAAATCAAATCAGACAAGAGTAGAGACGTGAAAAGCGATGATGAGCCGTTTTGCTGTTGAGTTCATCTTCCTTGCAGTTGAGTATGTTGTAGTTGCTTCTGTTAATGTTGTTAGCGATTTGTGAACGCAGGTCAGAACAGGAAGATTATTGACATTTTCACGAGCATTTGGCAACCTCCATAACCGTAACAACTCACAAATTTATACGATGGCGACTTCTCATGTTGTCGGCTAGTAATAATGATGGCTATGGGCGGAGCTCATAGTTCGGCGCGATGGTGATTTAAGAGAAAGGCGAAACAGATGGTTGTAGAGGTGAAAGTCGAGCTATGGTGTTGTGTGAGGGGTTTTGGGGTCGAATTGGGGGGAATATCGCGGCGGCTAGCTGGGATCGGATTGAGGTGAAGGGTTCGGCGGTGAGGGTTTTTTTGTGTGCTTTGTGAACAGTGATTTTCCCTTTTTCTCTTTTCTGAATGAGAAGTCCTACATATAACCCGTGTGACTCAACCCTAACGGGCTAAATACAAATGGGCCTTCCCCCAATTTCCATTTTCTTTCTCTTAAAATTGATTTTAATTTTTATTAATTTTCTTACAATTATTAATTAATATTAACAACTTAAATAAAATAATAGTAGTGTAATCTAAATAATATATATTAAAGAAGCATTGATAATCATAAATAGAATACACTAAAATTTTAAAAAAGAATATTAATTACCAGTATTATTAATTTATATCAATACAAACAAGATATACAAAAATAATACTAATTATTAAAAATTAACCTAATCTAAACTAAATAATTGATTAATATTAAAACTATATTATATTTACACATTATAAAAATAAAAAAAAGAAATTATGAAACAAAAATAATTATAAATGTATACAAAAACAAATGTTACGTAGCATAAATAAATCACAAACAAATGCCACGTGTCAAAATTTATTGGGCTAAAAAGAAAATGCCTGTTTTTGCTGAAAATTACGCTACGCTGTATAATCGAGGTAAATTAAAAACAAAATCGGGCAAATAAAAATTTGAAAAAGGTAGGACAAATTTGGGGTTGACAATTATTACCTCACAAGATGCAAGTAATCCCGACTGTGAATCTCACGAGTAACCGATACGCCACAATGGATGAACAACTTTATACCAAGATGATTTGGAAAGAGACTAGAGATACTTATCTTTAGAACCGATGCATTTAACCAAGAAGCTCCTAATGTAGAATATGCAGCCTCGCGGACTAAAGCGGTAACATGCCCTTAATCTTCCGCCGCCAACACCAAGAATTCTTTCCTGCTTGAAATTGAAACAGAGATACCAAGGTTTTTTGTATTTCCATGAATAAGCAAGTTCAGTTTAAGACAACACTGTCAAAGCAGTGCGATTCAAAGAGAATTAAAATGAGTTTGCTTCAAGATGCAAACCACTTCCAAGAACATCCTGCAAAGAAGTCCAAAAGCATTAGTAGGGCATCATCATACTGACAACATCAGACAGGGTCAATCATTTTTAAAAGTGAACTAACCATTCAAAAACTCCAAAGCTGCCTTGCAAAGCAGCAGTGGAAGCGGTATCAGGTTTGGAATGACGTTATCAGTGACATTGAAGCCTCTATTCCCGGCAACAGAACCATCTGTTGTTCAAATGCGCACTTTTGCTCTCAGCCTGCATCAAGCCCACATCCTTCCAAAACAAATACCAAACAACATTGAAACAGGATGATCTAAGAAGGAAATATCATCACAGCTAACAGAGCTTCAAAGGAAGGAGGGTCCCTATACCTTGTCTGTCCCGCCGGTTTTCCTGTCAAAGTTCACTTTCGTTGAGAGTATCATGGTTTGCTACACTTTAACATATGGTATTTCACAGACCTTGTTGATGGTATCTCCCCATACCTGAATCCGATTGCTGCACATAATCAGCCAAAACAGACCCCTGCCAACTACATCATCCATAACATCAGTTCAGGAAATAAGCTACGAACGAGTAGGGTATTACCTTCACTGTTGGTTCTAATGTCAAAACTCGTCATCGTCCAAGCACTCCCTCACCGACACCTGAAATGATAAAGGATTCGATTAGAAAGCTATGAGGAAAGTCCCTGTTCAGTTTAAAGTAAGCGCTATTAGTTTATACGGATAATAATTAACATAATCTTCAAAGGGAAGATGTAAATGTTCCAATCAACAATGAGAAAGAATTACTTTTAATTTGTCATCTTCTGTGGATATCCCAACCATCAAAACTGGAATCGATGATCAACAAAGAAAAGAGTTCTCTGCAAAAGAAAGAGAGAATCCAAACCTTAGACAACATATTAATGGTCTCATTGAAGAAAGAGAGAGCTACATGTTGGACCTGAAAACAAAGAGTCAGAAATACTTGCCTCTCAAATAGCATTGCGACAATTTCGAGAGCAAGATCAGACGCTTTCTGCACAAAATGAAATGTTGAAGAGGGACAAGACCAATCTGACAAGGAAGATTGCAGAGTTGGACGACACGGTTAAGCCACTAGTTGGGACAGGAAATTCTCAACATATTCCATATCCTCGCATCAACAGAAGATGAGAAAGTTGAGGCCTCTGCCACACTCATTTGATGTTGGATTAGTTGATCATTTACTCATACTCCCCAAATTCTGGACCTGGATCATGCTGACTCATCTAAAGTCACAACTGGTATTATCAAAGCCTTCAAGTTGGTTAGCAAAGAGCATGTCCATTCAGTTGATTCCAATGGAGGGAAGCAAAACCTCCTGAAATACAACATGCACAATGAGTTACTCCAAACATCCTCATCGAACACATGAAAAAGGAAGCAGTGTTCAGGTACATAACAGTTTGAGCTAAAAGAAAACCAAGGGAGTAGAGGTTGAATACCCTACGTTCGGCTTGTGTGCAAAGAACACTTGCAGTTGCTGCCCTTCATCACCAATTGTGTTTTGTTCGTGGAAGCCCTCACTAGAATGTACCAGAGGAAAGCTCATTCTTTCTTCTGGGCTGTCCATCTTCTGGCCCAAATCATTCACTATCCGCACCTGTCAAAATACCAAATGCAAAATTAGTAATTGTTTGGAGATTAAAACCGTTAAAGAATACTCATGGAATAATGGAAGATGCTATCAAATCAGATCGAATCGCAAATCAAAGATTTGAATACCAATTAAGCAGGTCATCACTACCATCACCGAAAAAGGAAAATTTCAATTGGATTTGTCCTAAATAGGAAAACCTAAATTCATGTTTAAGACAGCAATCAAAGTGTTTCTCATTCAGAAGCCTATATAAAGAGGCTAATAAACACAAGAGAGGAAGTCGAAAAAAAATCATCGTAAGAAGGAAATTTTCATAAGAACACCAAATTCAAAACCTAGTTTGAGAAAGGGAGGAACTCATCTTATTTCCGTTGACGAAGCCGATCCCATCCGTCGCAACTCCAAACCGCTCCTCAGCTCCGGCGCTGCTGCAATCATCAAATTATCGGTAATGATCTGTTCTCCTCCTTATTATTAAAACTTTGATGTCTTTGGTTTTGATTTCAAGTCAGAAATATAGAAGGAGATAATGAAGGGAAAGAACCGGTCGCGATTTGGGAGAGAGAGGATGCAGACGGTAGATCGATTTGGGGGAGAAACAAGGGTTTCTTGTTTTTCGTCTTTGTTTCGCTTGTTGGTTCTGTATGGCTTTGTCGTAATGATCTCCCACACACACATTCACCTAATCACCATTAATCTCCTCTAACCGCGTTTAATCACACTTTAATCACTTTTTACTTTAATCGATTTTAACTAATAGTTTTTTAATCCACTCTCAACCCTTTCAATTAATTAGTTATCCTTTTATTTATCTAATTAACCCTTTAAAAATTCATACTAATTAATAGCTTTTCTTTTTTATCCAATTAATCAACTTTCTTATATTAATAACTAAACAACTTTTATTACAATTAGTTAATCTTTTTAAAAATAATAACTACTAACCTTTGATAATTTAGTTTTTATTTAATTTTATCATATAGTTCTTAGGTTTTATTTTATTTAATAAATAATGATCTATTATACTATTTTATTTAAGTTAATAAATCAATCCCAATTTTAAATAATTAGGCCCTTTTCTTACAAAAATAATCTCTCTTTTATTCACTAAAAAATTATTGTGTTAAATTAATTAATCTTTTAAAATAACATCTTATTAACATTTAGTTTACTCACACAAAAAAACTATTTATAATTTATATCTAATCGCCATTTCACCTAATCAAGATAAAAACTTTTTTAGGAGCATAATAAAAATAAACTCTCTTTTTTATTATAATTGATTCGTCACGTTAGATTCAATTTTCATAAATATATTATTTCACCTAAGTTCTAAATAATAAGTAAATCGTTATAACGTCTTATTCAACTTTAGACCTTAATTATATTTAATCTCATCTTAAAATCAACCCACTTAAAAATCCAACTCTTCTTAAAACAATCTCATCAAACACATTCAATCTCACATATAAAATCAACTCAACATTCCCCTTAAAATCAATTCGATTAAAAAATATTAATCAACATCGCGAATTAATCAATCTAATCGTGCACACCTCACGACACATTCACTCTCACACACTTCAGCGCTTTCATGCGTATGTGTATGCTTTATCAGTTCCGCAATTTATTTTACGAGCAATTTACATTATCATATTTATATTTTCGCATCGCATTCCGTCCAAAGGAAAAACCTACACATAAGTCAACACTTGTGTGTAGTGCACATCATTTGCATCATTATCCCCCCGATCCTTGATCCCATTCAAGTTTGATCAATTAAGATAGATCCTACCCCATAGGAAGGACCTTTATCTTATAACATAGACAAAACAATTCAAACAACATAATACAAACAATATTCAAACACATTAGAGAAAGATGCCAAATCATCTTAAGCGAGATAGAATCTCCACCCCACATCAATTACAGTCAATACCGTAGGAACTTTGCCTTAAGAGAGATAAAGGTGTACCTCGTTGATCCCTATCCGAGTACGTAAGTCCTTTTCTTAAGACGATGCAAAGACTATTTTCCTACATCTTGTGGCGGTTATATCTCCCTTAAAATGAAGACACATCTCGTCTCCTAAAATCAATCAAACAACTACCCTAAACCCGTAGGAACTTTGACCACAGTCAAAGAACTCCTCTAACCCTCTAGGGGAACTACAGATACTCTGAGTCCACTCCTGTAAGGATATGTAGGCATAAGATGCGATATCTTATCGAGTATACTTAGAAATAAACCACTAGGTCTTTCAACCTTTATGCAGATAAACATTTAGCAATAAACAAACATAAAACAAGAGGTTCCTGTAGAGTACTACAGAAACTTAGGATGCTAGTACCTTCCCTAAGTTTAACCAACCCCCGAACCTATAACTCTCTAGCTTGCATTTGCATTGCATTGTGGGAATTTCGATCTTTATCCATTCCTTTGGACAAATCAAAGTTCGGTTGCAAAATGAATTAAAGATTCAAACTAATCAATAGTTTGGTATCTGATTTTCACTGCGACAGAAATGGCGACTTCACTGGGGACCTCTTAGTGGGTTTCCCTATCTTATTATTTGTTTACTGCTCTATATATCTGTTTACCTGCTTAAGTGTTTATTTTCTCTTGTGTTTGTTCTTTTGGGATTATTGTCTTTGAGTGGTGAAATAAAGTTCTACACCCGAACTTGAGAGAAATTAAGATAGGATGGTGATATAGTCGAGGAGGCTTATAGGGAGTTGAATCTCGACTAAGTTAAATCGAGAATCCCGCTCAATTGAGGCCCTATCGAAATAGTACTGTTGAACGAGTAATCATGAAGACACTTGCTATTTTCGACCTTGAAGCCTATGATATTGAGAATCGTAGTTACCTTAACCCAACTTTGGCCTTTATTAGGATGTAGTGCAAGACTATGAGGGAGTACTTCCAAAATAGTGCTACGCGAAGCTACACTCAAAAGAAGTTCTCTTGAGAATATTATTAATCCTCAAGTAATTGGGAAATTGATAATATCCGAAAGATGGGCTGATGATTTCGAGTCCCTTTAGAACCTTGTCCTACAGGTACAATCAAACCTTTAGTCCACATCATTTGGGGATGGGTATACCCTATGCTCCATGCTCGTTGCAAACCTAGGGTTCCCCTTTGTTTGTTTATCTTTGTGTCCTTATGTGAATACTTGTGTTTGCTGCATTCATATAACATCCTTCTGCATTGGACTTCATGGGATTCACTTTCGTTTATGAACATTGTAGGTCACCATGACTTCAAATGAAAGACGTACTGTGAAATATACTTTTAAGAGTCCCAAATTGGACGACCTAAAGAAGTTGTGGGGCTTTATCAAGGATCAAGAGGAATTCAAGAACAAATATGGGAAGCTGATATCTTTGTTAGGCCGCTCAGTGAATGAAGGACTTCTTGCCACTCTACTACAGTTTTATGATCCTCTTTACCATTGTTTCACCTTTCCGGATTTTCAGTTGTTACCTACGTTGGAAGAGTATTCTTTTTTGGTTGGTCTACCTGTCCTAGAAGAATCTCCTTTTCCCTTCTTGGAAAAGGACCCTGATGAGAAAGATATTGCTAAGGCCCTCCGTTTAAAGGTAGCTGACGTCAAAGCCAACCTAGTTACTAAGGATGGAGTTCTTGGTTTAAAGACAGGTTTCCTAGTCGAGAAGGCTTCATTCTATGCTGATTATTCTAATAAGGCTCTGTTTGAGCTGTTGCACCCCAAAATTTGACCAACCGGGTCTCGCATTTGGCTCGATGTTTCGACGCATAACCGCATTCGCATCTGCATATCGCATACATTGCATATTTTCATTTGTATTGATTTTATCAGGGATCACAGCTCTCGTCTCGTGTTTCAGGTGTTTTTGATATGTAGAATCGATTTTTGGGTTATTTCGGGGCCCGTTTATTTTTACCGATTATTTTTGTGTCGTTTGGTGATTATTTTGTCCCTCTGGGAATTATTGGTATTTTTCTGGATTTTATTAGCATTTTTTAGGGTTTAAATAGCTTTTAAATCATTTTTTAGGATTTAATAGAATTTTTGATATTTTAATTCTTTTTAAATCATATATAGAATTTTATAGAAATAACTAGTTTTTTTTTAATCATTTTAGAATATAAATAGGATAATATAGGTTGTCTTTTAAATAATATAGGATAATATAGATTGTCTTTTAAATAATATAGGATTTTTTTTAGAATATTAGTATAATTTTTAAATAGAATTTAAACAGAAATAATAGTTTTTTTTAGATTTTAGTATAGGTTTTATTAGAATATTATTAGATTAGATTAATTAAAATTAGTTTAGTTAATTGAGATTAAATAGGATTAAGTGAATTAGCATTTTTTTAAATACTGTTTTTCAGTTTTTTGTGTGCAGTTTTTTATCCATTTTCGTATTGGGCCCATAAATTCGTTCAGCATTAGGCCCATCCAATTGTCCAAAGGTCCAGAATTGTCCCAAAAAAAATCCAGCAATTGTCCAAATATTCCAGTTACTTCCAGCGCACACCAGAAGGATCCAGAAGGTTCCAGCTTTTTCTCAGCATAAATAGCAAGCGCAGCCACGTGTTAAAGGATGAGAGGACCCACATTTCTTCATCAGGCACTGCCACGTATCCCTCACCGTCTCTCTCTCTCAGCCACGCGAGGGACGCGTGTCACACATGCATCATCTCCCTCCACTTCCTCCACCACGTGGCGTCACCAGAACCTTCACCGGAAGAGAGCCCCGACCGCCGTGCATGTACTCCGGCAGCCGTAGTATCACCGGAAAATTCATCCAGCTTTCCAGCCACATCCATCTTCGTCTTCGTCCATCAACCACCGATCAACTCCAGATCTTCATCGCCACCATTCATCGCATCAATAAACCACCATCTACAACCGTCCCTCGCCCAGAAACCACCATGAACCTCCACCAACCTTCACCATCATTCCAGAAAAAAACCAAAACGATGAAGATTCATCATCGTCAATGAAACGTTCATCAATATTCATCGTCTCGTTTTCCAGAATTCATCAACCATAGTTGTTCTCAAATCCATGTGGATCATCATCAATAATCATCTTCACGCTTCAATGAATTTCCAGAAAAGTTCAGAAACATCTTCAGATCAGCAACATCACAAGAACTTCAACCAACCTCCAATTCGTTCATCAGCGGTCCTCATCCACAATCTCCAAGATCTCCTTCAAACAGACATCTCCAGAAATCCAATCTTTCAAGAACATTCGTCATGTTCCAGAAACGTCCTCACCAACACCGTCCATGTAGATCCGTTCGTCCAGGGTTCATTTTCAACAACCTTCAAGATGCGTTCAAGAAATCTCCAGATTTCCAGAGTTTGCTTGTTGTTCTTCAATCAACAACTCAAGAACACCTTCATCCAGAAACTTTAATGGTTCTTCAGGAAGAACGAAGGAAGATTGAAGGAAAAGGAGAGGAAGAACGGAGGAAGAAAAAGAGAAACGAGGTGGTTTGGGAGAGACGAACGAGGGAGACGGAGGGGTGGTAGCGGCGGCGGCGCAGTGGGAAGCAGATTAGGGTTTTTCAGAAATTGAGAAGGGAGAAAGGAGAAGGAGAGGGCGGGTTCTGGGCCTCAGGCCCATTCGTTTTTTTGGTGTTGCACACCCCTCTGTTTTTTGGAGCACGTCCTGGGCCTGAGCCCAATGCCTTTCTTACCAGCCACACCCAGACTTCATACACACCCCCCTGCTGCGTTTTTTTGGGACTTGGGCTGGGCCCAATCTAGTTGTTTTTATTTTTTCTGCATATCCCTTGTAATCCAGTACCCCTCCCCCTTTTTTGTTATTATTTCTTTCTTTGTTTTGAGAAATAGATTTGAAAAAAAAGATGAAAAGAAAATATCATAAGAAAAAAAACAATAAAAGAGAAAATAGAAAAAAAATAGAAAAAAAGAAAAAGAAAATACATGAGAAAAAGAAATAAGAAAAGAAAAGAAGAAAATATGTTTGAAAAATATTCAAAAAGAAATAGTGAAAAATATTGTGAAAATATTGTGGAAAATATGAAAAAAAAATATTTGAAGAAAAAGAAAAAAATATATTGAAAAGAAAAGGAGAAAAAGAGAAAAAAATATTAAAAGTAGGATTAATATTTTTTTAAAGCATTTTCTTTTAGGTTTTTCATAGAGATTATTTTCCGACTTTTAGGACAGCTTAGAGGCCCATTTGTTAGGGGGCTATTTTCAGTCGATTTTTCAGGATAGAATAGGATAGCGTTTCCTAGGAGATTTATTTCAGTATGCACCCATTGTAATCATTTTTCAGAGATGAATAAAACGAGATTTGAGCTGTGGTCCGATAGTAGCTGAACTACAGCTGCTCTGATTCTTCGTTCCAGACGAAGATATGTAGGCATAGGATGCGATATCCTAGCGAGCACACTAACGACTGACCGTTTGTCCTCTCGCGGCTGTGCGATCGAGACTTTCCCGCTGACGACTAATTGAAACCCTTTTTCTCTCTTGCCCAAGCGCATTTGAGACTCAGCCATAGTTTTGACCATAGGTTCCCGACCCTGTGAAACCAGTTGTTTTTCTCACTGCTGTGTGAGAATGTTTGTTTAGCCGTAGTTAGTCTGAACTACGTAAAGCTCTGATCTTCCGTCCAGTGGAAGTACGTAGGCACAAGACGCGATGTCTTGGCGAGCCAATTTTCCCCGTAGTCCCGAACTACGTTGACTCTGACTTTCTCTCTTGAGAATACGTAGGCATAGAGTGCGATACTCTATCGAGTCAATTCCCTTCCGTTTAGATTTAGCAGCCGTAGATAGATTGTTTTGCATCCAGTAGACAACCCAAGCAAGCGTGGATCCCGTCGAGTACGACGGACGTGAGGGGTGCTAATACCTTCCCCTTGCGTAACCGACTCCCGAACCCAGGCTATGGTTGCGATGACCATACCTTTTCCCCGTTTTTTGCGAGGTTTACTTCGAGCGTTTCCTTTCCCGCTCTGAGGGATAAATAACGCACGGTGGCGACTCTTCTGTCAGCCGGCGCCGATTTTCGCAGTAGCGACAGCTGGCGACTCTGCTGGGGACTCCAACGGTTCCCTTCGCCTGAGTTTTTTCCTGGCTGTTTGGGGCAATCCCCAACAGCTGGCGACTCTGCTGGGGATCCAACGTCCCCTGGCTGCTAAGGACTGCGATGGTTCTTATGCATGTGGGATCCAACGTCCCCTAAGAGAGAGTCAATCCTAGCGCTTGTTTGCTTGTCTATTTGGGGCTTATTTATCGATATTATCTGTTGCTGTTGGGCTGTTACGGGTGTTCTATGATTGAGATAAGCCGGACCTGGGCTCGAGTATGAGTATACACCTAGATATAGTTGCGGAGAAGTAGTAGACGAACCTGTCTGCTGAGCAGGCGCAGTTCCCTACGAAAATTCGCACTCGGACGAGGTTCTCGCAGAGGTGCTCCTTTCCGGTCCTGAGGATCTGAGGGGAGTCCAGACGTGAGGATTGTCGACTCTGGGAACCGATCAATTGGAAGTCAGCTAAGTGAGGCCTCTTCATGAGATGACGATGCCACTCCTTCTGGGAATCGTATCATTCCTCATGAAAGTCTGTGACGCTGACGACCGCATAGGATGCCGTACCTTGTCAGATATAGGTCCACACCTGTGAGTGGGGGGGTTTTTTGTGCAGGAAACTTGACTTCCAACCTACCCGTTATGCTGGTATTCTCTTCAGAGAACGTCTCCGTCAGCAGCGCAGCAGTATTTAGATTTTGTGTGGGGGCTGTGGTCCCATTGTTTGCTGCATTTTGCATATCATATGCATATCAGTGTTGCATTGCATATCATCCTCCAGCTAGCCAGAGTTCTGATCCAGCCTTTGTTTCCTGAAGGTGATTACCCGGAGTTTGGATTGAGCAGCTGTTGATTGTCAGAGACCTACCTAGGGGTTGAGTAGATTTGAGCAGAATCAAGTGTCGAAGTCAGCTGAAGATTATTGGTAGCCATGTCTGAAGGCAATTTCCAGTCTCCTAACGCCCTGACAGGGTTCACTATGGCGTCCAACCCTCTGTATGACTCTACGGAAGATTCCCCGCAAGTGAACAACGTTGCTGCAGACCAAGTTGTACAGCCTTCTGTTGAGAACCGAGATCAACATGAGCAGTGTGTTGCCCAGAATGAGCGTCCTCCTCCTGTCAACAACCAAGGTGTTGCTTTCCCTGTGATGAATTACCGAAGAGATGTTCCAGCAGCTGGGATGGTAGATCCAGGAGCCCTTGACAAGGATAGAAGAGTCCGAGTGTTGGAAGAGCAAATGAAACTTTTGAAAGCCAAAGATGCTGTTAACCTGGATGCTGTAGGCATGTGTTTGGTTCCTGACCTGGTGTTGCCTTATAAGTTCAAAGTGCCGAAATTTGAGAAGTACACAGGAGATAGCTGTCCAAAGCTGCATTTGATGATGTTCTGTCGAAGAATGACTGCGTTTGTGCGAGATGACAAGTTGATGATCCATTGCTTTCAAGATAGTCTAACTGGGGCATCTTTGAGGTGGTATATGCAGTTAGAGAGGAATCAGATTCAGTCATGGATGGATTTAGCCAGAGCTTTTCTGAAGCAGTATGATTACAACCTAGACATTGCTCCTTATCGCATGCATTTGCAAGAGTTGTCTCAAGAGATCAATGAACCGATCAGGAAGTATGCTCAGAGATGGAGAGAATTTGCTGCTAAAGTGCGTCCCCCGCTGTTAGACCAAGAGCTGGCAAGCATGTTTGTGGATTCCCTACAATATCCGTACTTCAAAAGATTGCTCGGAGTTCCGGCAAGTTTCTCTGACGTGGTAGCATTAGGAGAACGCCTTGAGTACTCCATAAGAATGGGGAAAATTCAGATTACTTCATATGATCAAGCTGGTGAAACTGAATACCCTTGTGACTATCAGAGTGAAGAAGAAGTGGTGATCAACTCAGTCATGCCAAAGATTGAATATCCTCAAAGCGAATCAGTGAATTTTGTTGGTTCATCATCTTATCAGAGATCAGTACCTCCCGTGGCTTGTTATACTGAACAACCAGTCGTGCCTGGGGCACCATATCAGGAATCTTATGTCGCTTCCATTGCAAATCAGCGAACTCGTGGGCGAGGTTATCAGAATCAGCGTCAGAATCAGAACAGACCTCGCAACAACTTGGAACGAAGGAAAGCTCCGTTTCACCCAGTGCCGATGCCGTATAGCCAGTTGCTACCGTCTTTGATTCAGAAGTCTTTGGTGGAGCCGAAAGCTCTTAAGCCAGTTCCAGAACCTTACCCTCCTGGGTACAATCCCCACGTGCAGTGTGGTTATCATGGTGGCTCTCCGGGGCATTCAACCGAAGATTGTAAAGCATTTCAGGCGAAGGTACAGCAGTTGATTGATCAGGATCGCATTTCCTTTCGAGAAGGGTTTCTGTTTGTTCATCCCTAACCGTTCAGCTGTCTAAGCTCGTAGATTCAGAAGGGTGTTCCCCAGCAAAAGCCAGTGGTTCAGACAGGCAGGCGCCTCAGCATTGGCAGTTCTCAAGCTTTTACATCATTTGCATCTGTAGTTTCTTTTCTGTTAGTTACTACCTGCTTTTTAACATTGTATGTTTTGAATGGTGACAATAATAAAGTGACTATGCATTTTTCTGAATTAATCATGTCGCTGTCGCTCATTTACTGCATTGCACTGACACTCGCACTTTATTCACTCCATTTTTTCGCTGTGACTAGCAAAGATTGGAGGGAGGATGACGAAACTGAAACTCATAACCGATGATTGTATGCTTTCAGATAAGACCGTACCGATGACGTACAAGGCATTGTTTCAAATTCCCCAAACACTGGAGATATAAGGAGTTAGTCCCTTGTTAACCACTTCGAGCCAGGAAGTAGAAGTTTTTTCGGACTTTTAAAACCCTCACATCTTAACCCGGGGCAGGGTAGTTGTCAGTTAGCTTGACCGAGCATTCAAGTCTTGCAGAGGAGTGTTGTCTTTCAAGGACCAATCAGTTTATACCTTTCAAGAGGTCATACCTCACCAATCAGGAGTGGGACAGTTACAATCCTTTCGGAGCAATCAAGACAACCAGTGTCACACGACTTTGTTCCAAAAGAAAGAAAGAAAGAAAGCCCGCTAAGTAAAAAAGAAAGAAGCTGGAAAGCTAATACTTAGGCAAAAATCAGGGCATCCCGCTGGACTTCAAAAGAAATCGAAAAAATCGAAAGGAACTCAAAAAGAGTCAGTCCAGGCAAAAATTAGGGAATCAAAAGAATGAAAAAGAAGGGATCAAAAAGAAATTTTCCCAGCAAATCACAAAGTCGTGTACACAGACACCGAAAGCGAAGAAGGAGTAACTATCACTCTAGAAGAAAAGCTTGTGAATCCCTTAACTGTAGGTTCTTACCATTCAACATACTTCTCGAAGAGGCGAGCGCTTGTGCCAGGTTAACTGAACCTTAGGATCGGAGATCATCACGTAGAAGGGGTGGGAGCAAATCAAAATTTGAGCTAAATATCCTTTGTTTCATGAACCGTGAACCCGACCACGATACAACCCTCAAAAGACCTAATTGAGGTAGGGTTAGCCTGAAGCGCATTACGATAAGGTTGAGTAACCTGACTCCCTCTTGACTTGCTAGTCATATCTTGTTGTATTTTCACTGACCACGTAAGCACTGCGTTTGAACTTTGGTTCATTCGTCACTCTCATCACATGCATGTAAATGAGTGACAGCTCAAAATTTTTTCGAAATCTGCATAACCATTGCATTAAGATTACCATTCGTAGACAGACGATTCTAATTGCAGGTTAGTAGTTGGCATGAAAGAAATTACACCAGGGAATAATCAAATAGGACTGAGCAATCCAGCAGTCTGAACCAGAATGGTGAATGTTGTGAAGCCCAATGAATCAGGGGCATTATCTTCCAGTAAGTTCAGTATCAGTCAGTCTGAGGACAAGTCCCGAAATTTCAGCTGAGCAGGGACAGTTTGTTTGAGAAACAGTTGATCAGAAGGGAGTCTTCTCGAGAGCCAATCAGGGGCAATTATGCAGAGCGCTGAGATTTGAAAGCAGATACTTCCAGTGGATAATCAGACCGGGTTAAGTCGCTAGAACGCTCATTCAGGGGCAAGTCACCGCAGAGAATGTTGAAATCAACTGGGTTGTTAGGTGTTAAGTGGAGATTGAATTCTTTTGTCATGCAGACACCGGGGCGAGTATTCTCGAAGTCTTCTCGTAGCAAGTTGTTCGGAGCAGGTATTCCCAAGAGTTAGATTGGGGCAAGTTGAATGGTACTGGGGCAAGTTGTGCAAGCCAGTCTTTTATCCCCCAGCTGAGTGTACCAGGGGCAAGTCATTCAAACCCGCTTGTTTATCCCCAGCCAGAGTTGAGTATCGGGGAATCATGTCAATACCATTATCAAAAACCTTTCAAATAAGAAGATCTTGTTGTCGTTGGATCATTATCCTGCAGTTTCAACCTGTTGCGTGTCAGTAAACAGTAGTTTCCAAAGTCCAGTTCTCGCCTGGCAAATCGGTAACCAGTTCTCGTCTACCCCACCTTCTGTAAGCATCAGTTCCCGTCCTGGTGCAGTTTATTGTAAGCAGCAGTTCCCGTCCTGGTGCAGTTTATTGGTAACCAATTCTCGTTTGGTCACCGTTTCTTCAAAGTGTTGTATCAGTTCTCGCCTGGTACATGTCATCGCATAATCAGTCCTCGTGTGTTTTAACCTATGTGGTATGCCAGTTCTCGCCTGGTGTACGTTAGCTTTCAGCCAGTTCTCGCCTGGTTGTCTTTTTCTCAGTCTGTTATTCCAGTCAGCTCGTCTGATGATCAAAAGCACAAAAAATCAATTTTCCTAACCTATTTTCCTATCAGTTCTCGCCTGATAGTCTACCTTTGAATGCTAGTTCTCGTCTAGTATTTCTTATACTTCCACTGTGTACATAATCCATGTTTATTCTAAACCAAAAAAAAAAAAAAAAACCTAAAAGGTATCTGACACAATATTTCCCAATGACCCGCATGTCGTCATGTTCCCCCGATACGAAGCTCGGCAGATGCCAGTGTTCCGATTAATGTTTGGATTCCTCGCAGATATTGTCAAATCAGAATTGCCACGCTTCAGCAGATGAAAGTTGCTTGTTATACCCGGAAGAGTCGAGATGGTATTTTACCCCATATCAGAGTAGGATCAGGAGTATCTTCAGCAGATTAAGAGTGATATCTTTGATAGTATGAGCATTTCCAGCAGTGTGCTGCGCGTAATCAACCTCAGTTTGGGTCAGTCCCCGCAGAGTGCAATCAGTTGCCAGTGGTTCGAAGAAAGCATCCCCGAGCAGAGTTGTCTGTCTTTCCCCAGTGAAGTCATCAAGCAGGGTTGCCTTTTCATTTCTCCAGCAGGGCAGTTATCCCCAGAGGATTTGATTTCTCGTTTCCAGCATTTATTTTGCTGAGATGGTTATGTGACTTCAAGTTATCCCCAGTAGAGTTGGCGTTACCTTCGGCATTTATTTTGCCAAGTGGTTTTCAGACCTGGTGTTCTCTGGCAGCTCGAGCTTGCATTAACATTTGCATATATAGCCATCGCATTTTCAAACAAAACGCATAGCATTTACATGTCATATAGGGCATTGCATCATTATCAAGCATACGCATGTCGAAACATAGACCAAGATGGTTACCTATTGGATTTCGAATTTGTTCACCTGCAGAGTTGTGTGGTTCAGCTTCTCGACTTCCCCAGCGGAGTGATTCTTCATTTGTTCGTTACGTCAGCATCGGAAAAAAAACAACAACAACAACAACAAAGATTGACATATATCAGACTTCTGAAGCTGCCCCCTTTGTCAAAACAGGTGCCAGGCAGTTCCATTCAGAATCCCCCAGGAGAATTGTCCTCAAGTTCACAATGAACTGTGAGTTGACCAGATTTGATCCCATGAGAGAGATGGGAATCAAAGTGTTTGCTTTATGAAGCATTATTTCAATACTTGTGGCGTCACACAGGTGTTGAAAGAGAGAAGAATGTTATCAGAAAATTGACCAGATGTTGCCGTGATAACCAAACTTCAGTTTATTGGAAGCTATTCCTCAAGCAGCTTTGCAGTATATTCTTGCGGTTGGCAAATTTCAGGGTTCCATTTTGTATTCAACCGTCATCTACCTTGAATGTCTGAAGGCTAAGCGCTCTTCACCCATTCAGGTCGAAGCCATTTGAATAGGGGCAGCTGTTGCACCCCAAAATTTGACCAACCGGGTCTCGCATTTGGCTCGATGTTTCGACGCATAACCGCATTCGCATCTGCATATCGCATACATTGCATATTTTCATTTGTATTGATTTTATCAGGGATCACAGCTCTCGTCTCGTGTTTCAGGTGTTTTTGATATGTAGAATCGATTTTTGGGTTATTTCGGGGCCCGTTTATTTTTACCGATTATTTTTGTGTCGTTTGGTGATTATTTTGTCCCTCTGGGAATTATTGGTATTTTTCTGGATTTTATTAGCATTTTTTAGGGTTTAAATAGCTTTTAAATCATTTTTTAGGATTTAATAGAATTTTTGATATTTTAATTCTTTTTAAATCATATATAGAATTTTATAGAAATAACTAGTTTTTTTTTAATCATTTTAGAATATAAATAGGATAATATAGGTTGTCTTTTAAATAATATAGGATAATATAGATTGTCTTTTAAATAATATAGGATTTTTTTTAGAATATTAGTATAATTTTTAAATAGAATTTAAACAGAAATAATAGTTTTTTTTAGATTTTAGTATAGGTTTTATTAGAATATTATTAGATTAGATTAATTAAAATTAGTTTAGTTAATTGAGATTAAATAGGATTAAGTGAATTAGCATTTTTTTAAATACTGTTTTTCAGTTTTTTGTGTGCAGTTTTTTATCCATTTTCGTATTGGGCCCATAAATTCGTTCAACATTAGGCCCATCCAATTGTCCAAAGGTCCAGAATTGTCCCAAAAAAAATCCAGCAATTGTCCAAATATTCCAGTTACTTCCAGCGCACACCAGAAGGATCCAGAAGGTTCCAGCTTTTTCTCAGCATAAATAGCAAGCGCAGCCACGTGTTAAAGGATGAGAGGACCCACATTTCTTCATCAGGCACTGCCACGTATCCCTCACCGTCTCTCTCTCTCAGCCACGCGAGGGACGCGTGTCACACATGCATCATCTCCCTCCACTTCCTCCACCACGTGGCGTCACCAGAACCTTCACCGGAAGAGAGCCCCGACCGCCGTGCATGTACTCCGGCAGCCGTAGTATCACCGGAAAATTCATCCAGCTTTCCAGCCACATCCATCTTCGTCTTCGTCCATCAACCACCGATCAACTCCAGATCTTCATCGCCACCATTCATCGCATCAATAAACCACCATCTACAACCGTCCCTCGCCCAGAAACCACCATGAACCTCCACCAACCTTCACCATCATTCCAGAAAAAAACCAAAACGATGAAGATTCATCATCGTCAATGAAACGTTCATCAATATTCATCGTCTCGTTTTCCAGAATTCATCAACCATAGTTGTTCTCAAATCCATGTGGATCATCATCAATAATCATCTTCACGCTTCAATGAATTTCCAGAAAAGTTCAGAAACATCTTCAGATCAGCAACATCACAAGAACTTCAACCAACCTCCAATTCGTTCATCAGCGGTCCTCATCCACAATCTCCAAGATCTCCTTCAAACAGACATCTCCAGAAATCCAATCTTTCAAGAACATTCGTCATGTTCCAGAAACGTCCTCACCAACACCGTCCATGTAGATCCGTTCGTCCAGGGTTCATTTTCAACAACCTTCAAGATGCGTTCAAGAAATCTCCAGATTTCCAGAGTTTGCTTGTTGTTCTTCAATCAACAACTCAAGAACACCTTCATCCAGAAACTTTAATGGTTCTTCAGGAAGAACGAAGGAAGATTGAAGGAAAAGGAGAGGAAGAACGGAGGAAGAAAAAGAGAAACGAGGTGGTTTGGGAGAGACGAACGAGGGAGACGGAGGGGTGGTAGCGGCGGCGGCGCAGTGGGAAGCAGATTAGGGTTTTTCAGAAATTGAGAAGGGAGAAAGGAGAAGGAGAGGGCGGGTTCTGGGCCTCAGGCCCATTCGTTTTTTTGGTGTTGCACACCCCTCTGTTTTTTGGAGCACGTCCTGGGCCTGAGCCCAATGCCTTTCTTACCAGCCACACCCAGACTTCATACACACCCCCCTGCTGCGTTTTTTTGGGACTTGGGCTGGGCCCAATCTAGTTGTTTTTATTTTTTCTGCATATCCCTTGTAATCCAGTACCCCTCCCCCTTTTTTGTTATTATTTCTTTCTTTGTTTTGAGAAATAGATTTGAAAAAAAAGATGAAAAGAAAATATCATAAGAAAAAAAACAATAAAAGAGAAAATAGAAAAAAAATAGAAAAAAAGAAAAAGAAAATACATGAGAAAAAGAAATAAGAAAAGAAAAGAAGAAAATATGTTTGAAAAATATTCAAAAAGAAATAGTGAAAAATATTGTGAAAATATTGTGGAAAATATGAAAAAAAAATATTTGAAGAAAAAGAAAAAAATATATTGAAAAGAAAAGGAGAAAAAGAGAAAAAAATATTAAAAGTAGGATTAATATTTTTTTAAAGCATTTTCTTTTAGGTTTTTCATAGAGATTATTTTCCGACTTTTAGGACAGCTTAGAGGCCCATTTGTTAGGGGGCTATTTTCAGTCGATTTTTCAGGATAGAATAGGATAGCGTTTCCTAGGAGATTTATTTCAGTATGCACCCATTGTAATCATTTTTCAGAGATGAATAAAACGAGATTTGAGCTGTGGTCCGATAGTAGCTGAACTACAGCTGCTCTGATTCTTCGTTCCAGACGAAGATATGTAGGCATAGGATGCGATATCCTAGCGAGCACACTAACGACTGACCGTTTGTCCTCTCGCGGCTGTGCGATCGAGACTTTCCCGCTGACGACTAATTGAAACCCTTTTTCTCTCTTGCCCAAGCGCATTTGAGACTCAGCCATAGTTTTGACCATAGGTTCCCGACCCTGTGAAACCAGTTGTTTTTCTCACTGCTGTGTGAGAATGTTTGTTTAGCCGTAGTTAGTCTGAACTACGTAAAGCTCTGATCTTCCGTCCAGTGGAAGTACGTAGGCACAAGACGCGATGTCTTGGCGAGCCAATTTTCCCCGTAGTCCCGAACTACGTTGACTCTGACTTTCTCTCTTGAGAATACGTAGGCATAGAGTGCGATACTCTATCGAGTCAATTCCCTTCCGTTTAGATTTAGCAGCCGTAGATAGATTGTTTTGCATCCAGTAGACAACCCAAGCAAGCGTGGATCCCGTCGAGTACGACGGACGTGAGGGGTGCTAATACCTTCCCCTTGCGTAACCGACTCCCGAACCCAGGCTATGGTTGCGATGACCATACCTTTTCCCCGTTTTTTGCGAGGTTTACTTCGAGCGTTTCCTTTCCCGCTCTGAGGGATAAATAACGCACGGTGGCGACTCTTCTGTCAGCCGGCGCCGATTTTCGCAGTAGCGACATGAGGCAATTTTCTCTTTGCTTGTTTATGGGTTGTTTCTATTTCCGAGTTTTGAAGGTTTCATTGATCTCAAAGCATTCAAGATCTTTATGAAGAACAACCTAGTGCCAACTCTGTTGGGTAATACATATCACTCTATACATCTCCGAAACCTTCATGGTGGGGGAATGATTACTTGTTGTGTACCCTTACTTTACAAGTGGTTTATTTCGCACTTGCCAAAGTCTAGCTCTTTTACGAACATTGGAAAAGAGCTTTGGTCTCCGAGGGTTATGGCATTGACCCATTCTCACATTGATTGGTACAACCAAGTGTATGATGAGGTATTAATCATTGATAGTTGTGGTAACTTTGCTATTGTACCATTGCTCAGTTTCGATGGAGGAATCAGCTACAATCCCGTTTTATCCCATCGACAGTTGGGATACCCGTTGAAGGAACCTCCTAAGAGTGCCCATGTAGAGGGTATTCTTCAACAATGATGTAGAGCTTCGAGGAAAGATTCTGGATGCATGGCGTAATATGTATAATAAGGGGAAGAAAAGTCTAGGAAGGCCTAATTGTGTATCTCTAGAACCGTATCTCCAGTGGGTAAGAGACAGGGAAATCAAGCTAAGGATGCCTTATTCTCGTCAAGTCCCTATACCTCCAAAAAGGGAGCCCACTTATGTCTTTATGTCCGAAACTGAGAAGTTAGAGGTTGTTATGAAGAAGTCGCGATAAGAGTTAGAGTCATGGAAGAACAAGTACCAAGTGTCTGTTACAGAGATTGACAAACTCCAGAAAGAGAAAGAGGAACTCCAGAAGCAGCTATAGTTAAAAGATGAAGAATTACTCCCCTGCAAGAAGAGGAAAGTCATGGAGGATTTATTTTTCTCCAATCCACAATGCACTATTTGTAAGCTGATCATGGACAACCTTATCCGTGAGAAGACACAATTAGAAGAGCAACTCAAGTAGCAGAATTCGAAACTTCTTTAGTGTCTTTACTAGCTTTTATTTAGCTACTTATTTGGGAATTTTAAAAGCAATTATTTGTATTCCGTTTCAAAATTAAATAAAAACGTTTTCTTTTGCCACAATGTTTATAAATAGTTAGGATCCCATGAAGTCCTACTCATCTTGCATTGCATTCTTTCTTTACTCAAGAAACTCAATTTTATTTCTCAGGTATTGTAACCATGGATTTCAAAAGAGAAGTATTGGAGTACACTTTCCAGAGTCCTACTATTGAAAGCTTGAGAGAACTAGCAGACCTCATCGAGAACCGTTACGCCTTCGCAGCAGAATATAGAGAAGTCTTCCATTTTCTCGAACTCAAGATGAAAAAAGGGTTGTTGGAGACCTTGGTTCAGTTTTATGATCCATTGTACCATTGTTTCACTTTTCCGGATTACCAGTTGATGCCGACGCTGGAAGAGTATTCTGATTTCCTGAGGATGCCCGTGACAACCTGCCCCATATTCACCGGCCAGGAGGACGAACCCAGTCACCAAGAAATTGAAAACGCTACTCATCTCATTCTAGCAGATGTTCAAGCGCACTTGACCACCAAGGAAGAAGTCCCGGGATTCCCAGCTGATTTCTTGATCGAAAAAGTCCGTTACCATGCCGAAAGGAAGGAGGTCCTTATCATGGAGGCCACCTTTGCTTTGTTGGTTTATGGAATCTTCTGGTTCCCAAAAGTCGATGATTTTGTTGACATGGATGCAATTAAACTATTCATACTCAAGAATCCCGTTCCCACCTTGCTCGCTGACACATACTATTCTATTCACTCGAAGAATGCTGAAGGAGGAGGACATATCGTTTGTTGTACCGCTCTGTTGTATTCATGGTTCATTGCTCGCCTAACTCGGCACCCGTCTATTTGGGAAGATGAAGAGTCGCCCCGTTGGTCTGAGATAGTTATGGCCCTTACTCACTCTGACATTGTGTGGTACGACTCTACCTATGGAGGTATATGTATGATCCATAGCATCGGAGGATTTACTAACATCCCACTCATTGGGAGAGAAGGATGCATAAGTTACAACCCTGCTCTGGCCCGCCTCCAATTTGGGCATCCCATGATTGAAATACCTGACCAGACTCTGGTAGAAGGGATCTTTCTCAAGGAAGGAGAAGACCCAGACCTGAAGACCGTCATAATTTATGCATGGAGATATATCAATAAGGAAGGAAAAGCTGCTTTAGGATACCCCAATTGTGTTGTCTCTGAGGAATATCTGCATTGGGTGCGAGAAAGAGCTCTCGACCTCAAAATGCCGTTCCCTTTCCATGAACCTATGGTATTGGCTTTTCACGATCCAGATTGGTTTAACGTGAGCGAAGTAGATCAGTTGAAGGCTGCTTTGGATGAGGCTCAAAAGCTGAAGGCCGCTTGGAAGAACAAGTTTTTCATACTCAAGGTAGAGAGAGAGAAATCCCAGAGGATGCCAGAAGTAGAACTTGCAAGGAAGAGGAAGGCGCAAGAGGATTTATTTTCCTCTCACACCTCTTCAAGGGCTGTCACCGGTAACGATCTTCCCCCAGCAGCTATGGCCTGGAAGGAATGTGTCGATCGACTCATCAGTGAGAAGGCCGAGTTGCCAGAACGTGTCAGTCAGTTAGAAGAAGAGCTTCGCGCACAGAAGGAGCATAAGGAGTAGATCTCCGAGTTTCTCTTTTGCTTTTGGTTCAATGTAATAAACTCTTAAAAGAGTACTCTATTTTGTAATGCTTCGATTATCCAATTAAAATAAGTTTTTTCCAACGTTACAATACCGAAACAATTTGAGTTTCTTGAAAGTTTCATACTCATTTGCATTTTTGCATAAGCATATCATCGTTTGTATTCCAGAGACTCACTCTTGCTTCATCTCCGCAGACAAGCTGAATCACCGATACAACACTCGAGCTAGTCAACGCCAGAAGATGGATCAACTACAGCAAGAGAATAGAGTGCTCCGTGATGAAGTTGAGGTTATAAAAGAAAGTTTGGAGAGGTTGAATGGTCTGGTGGAAGCTTTGTCCAATCAAGCCTCGATCAACAACTAAGAAGTTCCAAGGACTGTGATCTCTGAAGTGACGTTAACATCGATCCCAGTGGTGTCTTCTGTTGCTGAAGTAACCTACAGCATGCCACCAGGTTTCCCGTGGGGGATGCCTCCTTATTTCACTCCGGTTGGTTATCGTCCACCTGTTCCCGAGGTTCCTGTCGCAACCACTGTTCAAGCTGCTCCTGTAGTTTCTGCTGTGATGACTACCACGCCTCCACATGTGAACGTTGTTCCGTATATTCTGGATGAACCAATTTTGCATGGGTCACCGACCGAAACTGTGGGTTTAGAAGAGAGGATAGACGGATTTCAAGACCAATTTTCTGAAATACAAAAGGAGTTAAGAGCCCTTCATGGAAAGGACTTGTTTGGTAAGAGTGCTTCTGAGCTGTGCTTGGTTCCAAATGTTAAGGTCCCACCGAAGTTCAAGGTCCCTGATTTTGAAAAGTACAAAGGGAATACTTGTCCTCAGAGTCACCTTATTATGTACGCCAGAAAGATGTCTGCCCAAACTGATAATGATCAACTACTTATTCACTACTTCCAAGACATTTTGACAGGCGCCGCACTCAAGTGGTATATGGGGTTGGATAATACGAAGATTCGAACTTTCAATGATCTAGGAGGAGCCTTTGTCAAGCAGTATAAGTACAATGTGGACATGGTGCCCGACCGAGATCAGTTGAGAGCAATGGCACAGAAAGATAAAGAGAGTTTCAAGGAATATGCTCAACGTTGGCGCGAGTTGGCCGCGCAAGTCACACCACCATTAGAAGAGAAGGAAATGACTAAAATTTTTCTAAAGACCCTTGGTCCTTTCTTTTATAAGAAGATGGTAGCCAGTGCACCCAGTGACTTTACTGAAATGCTCAATATGGGAATGCGTTTAGAAGAAGGTGTTTGCGAAGGAAGATTGGCCAAAGGAGAGAGTGCTCCTAAAAAGTATGGAAGTAACTTTGTGAAGAAAAAAGAGCAAGGTGTGAATGCCATTCAAAAGGAACAATTTAGAAAAAGATATTCGCCATCACACCAAGTTGCTGCCGTATCACCAGTATTTAATGATCCAGCTTATCAGCCTCAACAAGATCCTCAGCCATATCAACAACCTCAGTCCCCAAGTGCTCAAGCTCAGCAAAATACACAATATCCTCAGCAGAATCGGTCGTTCAACAATCAAGGTCGTGCTTATAGGAGGATAAACTTTGAGCCTATCCCCATGAAATATGCTGACTTGTTTCCAGTTTTGGTCCAGAAGGGTCATATTCAAACGAAAGCTCCAGCTATGGTTCCTGCAAATCCTCCTCCTTCCTATAGAGCTGACAAGTTTTGCCCCTACCACCAAGGTGCTCCAAGGCACAATATTGAAAGTTGTTTTGGTATGAAAGCAGACGTCCAGAGGCTCATTAAGTATGGAATCTTGTCCTTCAAAGATTCCGATCCTAATATACAAGTTAACCTGTTACCACCGCATGGTTCACCCTCTGTTAACATGATTCAAGACTGTTTGGCAGATGATGTTCAGAAAACTTCAATCGAAAGGGCCGAAGAGGTTTGTGTTATAGTGCCTCACTTTAAAGAAGTGGAACGTATCGAAATTGTGTATAATAGCAGAAAGCCGACTGTTACCCCGTTGGTAATCAATGTGCCTGGACCTGTCCCCTATACTTCCAGTAAGGTTATCCCATACAGGTACAATGCTACTATGCTAGACAACGGAAAAGAAGTTCCTTTGCCCATCATACCTTCAGTAGTTAATATTGCCGATGTTAGCAGGGTGACAAGGAGTGGTCGAGTTTACCCAACTATGCCACCGAAAGAAAAAGAAGTTTTGTTCGAACCATCAGGCTCAAGAGACCCAGTTGTGGGGAAATCTGGTGGATCTAATTTATCCAACTCAGATCAATGTCTAAAAGTGATTAAGAGGAGCGAGTATAAGGTTGCAGATCAGCTTCTGCAAACCCCGTCAAAGATTTCTGTGCTACAATTACTGATGAGTTCTGAGGCTCATAGAGAAGCACTTCAGAAGATTTTGGAACAAGCCTATGTCGAGCAGGATGTGACTATGGAACAATTTGATAACATCATTGGTAGTATTACTTCGAGTGATAATCTGGGTTTCAATGAAGACGATCTCCCAGAAGAAGGAAGGAAACATAACATGGCTTTACATATTTATGTGAATTGCGGGAATGACTCTCTGTCCAGCGTATTGGTCGATACTGGATCCTCTCTAAATGTAATGCCTAGGACTACTTTGTCCAAGTTATCCTATCAAGGACCACCTATGAGGCCAAGCCATGTTATTGTCAAAGCTTTCGATGGGTCAAGGAAAACTGTAATTGGTGAAGTAGATTTGCCAATGACTATTGGATTATAGACTTTTATGATCACATTTCAGGTCATAGACATTCGTGCCACCTATAGTTGTTTGCTAGGGAGGCCATGGATACATGAAGCTGGGGCAGTAACTTCTACCCTGCATCAGAAGTTGAAATATGCTTTTGAGGGAAAAACAATTACAGTTTGTGGAGAAAGAGCTTTGGTGGTAAGTCACTTGTCATCATTCTCATATGTCGAAGTTGAGGAAAAGGTTGGCACGCAATTTCAAGCTTTGTCTATTGTGGGTGAAGGCGTCCGAGAATCTCAGGCATTTATGTCATCATTCAAAGACGCGCAGCGAGTAGTGAACAGTGGTCATCAGATAATATGGGGAAAGGTGTTGTCTTTGCCAGAGAACAAAAATAAGGAAGGTCTTGGTTTCACCAGCAGTTCTGTTCAACAAACTACCAAAAGTCAAGGGTTTTCGCTGATCAATGAAGTGTTCCGTAGTGGAGGAGTCGTCCATCATCGTCAGATTAATGTTGTGTTAGAAGATGAACTTGATGGATACATATCAGATGGTTCTGCCAGGTCCTTCATTCCTTACGAAGACTACGAGCCCTATATGGAAGATCCAGGCTATGTTTCAGATGAATTTGACTATAGCTTTGGAGTTTATGCCATCACCGAGGAAGATTCAGATAAGGACATCCCAGACTTTGTGACCCCAGGCGTTGTGGTCAAGAACTGAAGTGCAGTTGAAGCCCCCGCTGCCATTCATATATCTAAGTAAAGCATTTGTTTTAAAACTTTCGCTCTGCCCAAGGCGAAACTTCATTTTTAAGGGCTTACTTTTAATAATTCCATTTGCTCTGCCCAAGGCAAAGGTGACTTTGTTGGGTGTGTCTCTTTGGTTTTGCTATCATCAATAAATCACTTTCATTTGCACTTGAGTTTTATATTTATTTACGATGTTGGAAAATAATAAAGTAGCATCTCGCATACACACACTTCCCACTTTACAAAAACTTATTAAAAATCACATCACTTGCGCAGATTGCTACATAAAATACATCCTGGGAATAATGGTCCACTGCCTTCTCCAAATTTCGAGTTTCCTGTGTACGAAGCCAAGGACGAAGAAGATGATATCCCAGAATAAATTTACAGACTGCTTGAGAAAGAAGGGAAATCTATCCAACCTCATCAGGAGCCCGTGGAAGTGATCAATTTTGGATCAGAAGAAATCCATAGAGAAGTGAAAATTGTAGCTCTGCTCAAACCTGATGTGAAGAAACAACTGACTGATTTGCTTGGAGAGTTTGTTGATGTGTTTGCTTGGTCATATCAGGATATGCCTGGATTGGACACGGCTATAGTTGAACACCGTCTGCCTTTGAAGCCAGAATGCCTACCGATAAAACAGAAGCTCAGAAGGACTCGACCTGACATGGCTCTAAAGATTAAGGAAGAGGTACAGAAACAGATTGATGCAGGTTTCCTTGTCACTGCCGAGTATCCGCTATGGTTAGCTAATATTGTACCCGTCCCGAAGAAGGATGGTAAGGTTCGCATGTGTGTAGACTACAGGGATTTCAATAAAGCCATCCCGAAATATGATTTCCCATTACCTCACATTGACATCTTGGTAGACAGTACTGCAAGATATGAGGTTTTCTCCTTCATGGATGGTTTTTCAGGTTACAACCAGATTAGAATGGCTCCCGAGGACAAACAGAAGACGTCACTCATCACGCCCTGGGGCACCTTTTGTTACAAAGTTATGCCGTTTGGATTAAAGAATTCAGGGGCAACATATCAGAGAGCTATGACTACTTTGTTCCATGATATGATGCACAAAGAGATCGAGGTGTATGTGGATGATATGATAGCTAAGTCGAAGACCGAAGATGATCATGTTAAACACCTGGCTAAGCTATTTGGTCATTTGAGGGAATACAAGCTCCGTCTGAACCCCAACAAATGCATATTTGGAGTACGATCGAGGAAGCTATTGGGTTTTATTGTCAGTCAAAGAGGGATTGAAGTGGACCCTGACAAAGTGAAAACTATCCGGGAAATGCCAGCTCCCGCCACCGAGAAACAAGTCAGAGGATTCTTGGGACGTTTGAACTACATCTCTAGGTTTATATCCAACATGACTGCTACGTGCAAACCTATATTCAAGCTCCTGAGGAAAGAACAAGGGTATGTTTGGATTGAAGATTGTCAAAAGGCCTTTGATAGTATCAAAGAGTATCTGCTTGAACCGCCTATCCTGATACCACCAGTTGAAGGACGACCTTTGATTATGTATTTGACTGTTTTAGAAGATTCAATGGGTTGTGTACTCGGCCAGCGAGATGAAACAGGGAAGCAAGATCATGTCACTTATTACTTGAGCAAGAAATTTACTGATTGTGAAATAAGGTACACTATGTTAGAGAAGACTTGTTGCGTTCTGGCGTGGGCCGCCAAGCGTTTGCGCCAGTATATGTTGAATCACACTACTTGGTTAGTTTCAAAGATGGATCCTATCAAGTATATTTTTGAGAAGCCCGCTTTGACTAGGAGAATTGCTAGATGGCAGATGTTGTTGTCTGAATATGATATCAAGTAGCATACTCAGAAAGCTGTTAGAGGGAGTGTTTTGGCTGATCATCTGGCTCACCAGCCCATTTTGGATTATCAACCCTCAAACGACGACTTTCCTGATGAAGATGTTATGTTTTTAAAGATGAAAGATTGTGAAGAACCCATACATGATGAAGGGCCAGAGCCAGGTTCTCAATAGGGTTTAATCTTTGATGGAGCTGTCAACGCCCATGGAAAAGGGATAGGTGCTGTTATTGTGACTCCTCAAGGGACCCACTTCCCATTTACCTCTAGATTAACATTCCAGTGTACTAATAATGAGGCTGAGTATGAAGCATGCATATTGGGCCTTGAGGAAGCAATCGACTTGAGAATTAAGAATTTGGATGTGTTTGGTGATTCTGCAGTGGTAATCAACCAAATCACTGGAGTATAGATAACTCGACATGATAATTTGGTCCCATACAGGGATTATGCTAGAAGACTGTTACCGTTCTTTGATAGGATTGAGTTTCATCATATCCCTCGTGATGAGAATAGAATGGCAGATGCGTTGGCAACTTTGGCCTCAATGATTGTGGTGAACTTTTGGAACGAGTGTCCTCGGATTGAAGTAAAACGTCTTGACAGACCTGCCTACATCTTTGTTGTCGAGGAAGTTGAAGATGGCAAACCCTGGTACCGTGACATCGAAGTGTTTCTTAGAACTCAAGAATATCCTTTGGGAGCTTCCAACAAAGACAAGAAAACTTTGAGAAGGTTGGCTGGAAATTTTCTTCTGAGTAACAATGTGTTGTACAAGCGGAATTTTGACATGGTCTTGCTGAGATGTGTTGACAAACAAGAAGCGGGTATGTTAATGACGGAAATTCAAGAAGGATCTTTTGGCACTCATGCCAACGGACATGCTATGGCTAAGAAGCTTTTAAGGGCTGGTTACTATTGGATCACAATGGAATCAGATTGTTACAAGTTTGCTAGAAAGTCTCACAAGTGTCAGATTTACGCAGATAAGATTCACGTACCTCCAAATTTGTTGAATATTATCTCATCACCATGGCCATTCTCTATGTGGGGAATTGATATGATTGGAATGATAGAGCCGA
Organism: Lathyrus sativus; assembly: GCA_963859935.3. NCBI lineage: Eukaryota > Viridiplantae > Streptophyta > Magnoliopsida > Fabales > Fabaceae > Lathyrus > Lathyrus sativus. Next base: position 110,659,378 of record OZ012737.1, on the reverse strand, counting down.
AAGCGTCTAATGGACACCGATTCATCTTAGTAGCCATTGATTATTTTACCAAGTGGGTTGAGGCGGCTTCCTATGCTAATGTAACTCGACATGTGGTTGTCAAATTTATCAAGAATCAACTTATTTGGCGATATGCTGTGCCAAGCAGAATTATTACAGACAACGGTTCCAATTTGAACAATAAAATGATGCAAGAGTTATATGAAGAATTCAAGATTGAGCATCATAATTCTTCCCCTTACAGACCAAAGATGAATGGGGCTGTTGAAGCCGCCAACAAAAACATTAAGAAGATCATTCGGAAGATGGTTGTTACTTACAAAGATTGGCACAAAATGCTCCCATTCGCCTTACATGGATATCATACGATGGTACGCACATCGACTGGGGCAACTCCATTTTCACTTGTCTACGGTATGGAAGAAGTACTCCCGATAGAAGTTGAGATTCCTTCTATGAGGATTTTGGTGGAGGCAAAGTTATCAAAAGCTGAATGGTGCCAGAACAGATATGATCAGTTGAACTTAATCGAAGAAAAGAGGATGGTTGCGCTATGCCATGGGCAATTGTATCAGCAGAAGATGTAGAGGGAATTTGACAAGAAAGTTTGACCCCGAGCATTCAAAGAAGGTGACCTCGTGCTCAAGAAGATTCAGTCTTTCCTCACCGATGTCAGAGGAAAATGGGCCCCGAACTATGATGGACCGTACGTGGTAAGAAAAGTCTTGTTAGGAGGTGCTCTGATGTTAGCAACAATGGACGAAGAAGAAATCACTCGCCCTGCGAATACGGATGTCCTCAAGAAGTATTTCGCTTAAGGGAGTTCTCATTCACTTAAGGAGAGCAAATTTTTATTCCCCTGATGTAATCTCTATTATTTTCCAACACTGTAAAATTGGGGTCACGCCTTTCCGCTGACCGCCATTCAATAAAGTTTCTCATTTATCAAAATCTTTTTCCTGATAGCAAAATCCAAATTGATTTAAACCTTTTTCACTACTTCGTGTTTTACTCGGTATATGAATAATAAAGGGATGACCATGGGCGTTTATTTCATCCATGGAGAACGTCAATCGCATGTGTTTCCGCAAGATATTCATTTTATCCAGGGACGAGGTCTGTGAAGATTTAGCTCGAGGGCATGTCCGTCTGAGACGTTTATTTCACTTCTCCCAGTCCGTCAGCATCCACAGAACATATAAGTAGACAGCATGGCATAAGCATTCTTTTGCACTCTCTATGTTTGTTTTATTCTATCGCTTTGGCTGTAGCCATCCCTAGGTGTTTAGGTGTGCCTTATCCCTCCAAATAGAGTTGTTAACCCTAGGCAAAAAGAGCACAATGTTTCATTTTGCCCATGAAGTTCAACCCTCATGGAAGATGGTTATTTTAGTATAATCCTATTTGAGTTCATACCTCAATGGTTGGGTCTTGCTTGACGGTTTCTCTTCAGTTATTTCCTGAATTGAACTTTGGTCTTTGGCAATCACATCATGGACATCTCCAACTTTTAAGCATGGACGCATTTATTTTGCACCCTATTCCCCAGGAAGAATATTCATAAAGACAGACATTTCTTCAAATAATGGCATCACAGGATTTTCTCGAACATCCACATTCGGACTAAATAATCTCTTTATTTGAGCAACTCGTTTTGATCAGGACCTTATTCAAAGCGACAAATGACATTTTCTACAAGACAGTTCATTCACCCTCAGTGGGTCCTTCAACATCATCAAATCATCGCTTCATAAATCCATCAGAGAAGCTTACCAAAGACATTACAAGATATCCCTCTTTATTTGAGAGCTTACAGAATATTTTGCAATTACAAAGACACTCAGCAGGAACGCATTCCCCAGTGAGTTCATCACACAAGTTTGCTTCCGTCAAGTGACATCTCCCCAGAGAAGTCGAGGACGTCTATCACATTAGTCTCTTTTTATTCGAAGAGACATACTTTACAATTCAACCGGCTCACATCTCTTCCTAGATCCCCGGTGAAGCTTTACAACCACATCTACAATTTACAATTACATTACAAATTACATCTACAGAGTTCCACATTTTACATCCACAGATTACATCAAAGTTCTACAACAAACTACATCTACATTGACAACAACAATTCACATTTACAGTCTACAACAACAATTACAAACTACAATGATTCTACAATCTGCAAAATTTTCAACATTTCAAGTAGAGACTGAGACCAGCTCATAGTTCCCATACTATGACGCTCGGGGAGGTCATACATCAGGAACTGAGACCAACTCATGATTCCCGTATCATGACGCTCGGGGAAGTTCTACAGTAGAGACTGAGACCAGCTCATAGTTCCCATACTATGACGCCCGGGGAGGTCATACATCAGAAACTGAGACCAGCTCATAGTTCCCATACTATGACGCTCGGGGAGGTTCTACATCAGAAACTGAGACCAGCTCATAGTTCCCATACTATGACGCTCGAGGAGGTTCTACATCAGAAACTGAGACCAGCTCATGGTTCCCATACCATGATGCTCGGGGAAGTTCTACAACTACAACAACGTTTACAATGACATTTACATCTACATCTACAAAATTTTGACATTTCAGGCTCATGGTACCCTTATCATGACGCTCATGGTACCCTTATCATGACATTTCTACATCTACTGAGACCAGCTCATGGTACCCTTATCATGACGCTCGGGGAAGTTATACATCTTACTATTTCAAGCTGAGATCCAAAAGGAAAGGATATACAAAAACAAGAAAAGAAAGAAAAGAGTACAAATAAAGTTGAACCATCGACTCAATTCATTTGGATTATTACCAACCACTACATTATGGTAATAAGCTTCTCACCTATTGTCTAAGTCACCATACCCTCGGTGCATGTGCCACCGTTATAATTTGGAGATTTTCCCATTGGTGGTTGTGTCCTGTCCCCATGGAGTCCCGCTTCGTTGAGTCTGTTACTCCTTTGTTTCTCGCATTTCGTGTCTGGTTTTCCCCTGTGATGTCTTTTCCTCACAGGAGCTCTGTATAGCATTTTCATATCGTTGCATATCATTTGCATTCGGTGGCATCTTAGGGCCAAAAATTCGTGCAATGTATATATTTAAGTCCCTCCTATCTCGTCGAGACGAAGATTTCTATCTCCATATCTCCGGATAGAAGTAACTTAAATAGGGGCATCTGTCACACCCTAATTTTTGACCATAAGAGCCCATCTCTTTTTGCGCGTTTTCTATTGTTATTTGACTGTATTTTAACATTTACATTTCTTTGCGACTAACCAACTGGTGCAAGTGCAGTAATACCAAAACATGGACCCTTACCGCCAAATACCACAAGGTGACCATTGGAATATAAAGATCCTGAGTTATTTTACTGGTCGCTTTCTCAAGACTTCTTCGGAGTTTCATTGATCACCCAAGAGGATTAAGTTTCTTATTATTGGTATTGGGCGCAAAACACTTGAGGTTTTGTTTGGTTCACGGAGAGTAACATCGCAGGCAACATTTATTGTCAAGGCGAAATTTAAATTAACTCATTAGCTGGAAAAGCTTTAAGCTGCACGGAGATTAACCCACAGGCGCACAACTCGAGAGTTTCAGATAAAGGACATCATAATTTTCTCGCGCGTGTACGTTTCGTTGACAATAACAAACATTTTTAGCCTCGTGGAAAAATAGATGGAACAACGGATTGAGTACTGTTGTGTTGACCAGTATTTTAAAGTGAGCTTTCTTTAATAGAATAGTGTTGTGATGCTATGTCGATACCATGTTAACTTACAGCGTTCGTACACCGTAAGTTTCCAAGCTTTTGACATAACTTAAGGCAGATGAAAGATTATTCAAGAAAAGGCAAATGAGGCGTACAAGTATTTATATAAGGTGTGCCTTTATTATGTTATACACTAATCATTACATTCCGGTTTCCAAGATTGCAAATCAAATATAAAGTACAGAAAATACATCAAAAGATAAGCTCAACACGTGAGCTACCCCACACATGACCTTGCTGGCCCCCTCAACAGCCTGTTCAGAAGATTTTACAACTTTTCAAATGGCTTAAATTAATGACACTAGACACAAGAAACTCGATGAATGTGCCTTTTTTAGAAGACATGGTGACTATCTATAAGAACATGGATGCGACCTTTTGTGCTAATGCATTTCAGCAACCATTCAACTTGTAGTAATAAGAATACTGACAAGGTCACTGCTAGGAACCGGCACCGTCAATGTTCAGCCATGGCCTACGCAAAACAATATCAGAAGCTCATTTATTTGACTTTTGGCAGTATCATTTTGTGAATCCAACTGTCCAACTGATATGCTCTGCGATAATCAACACCCTGCCGCCAGTTTACGCAACGCTGACACCACAACCCGTCAAAGCAACACAAATTGATAATCAGAACAGACCTGCAGTGGAACGGACGACATTATTACCTCACAAGATGCAAGTAATCCCGACTGTGAATCTCACGAGTAACCGATACGCCACAATGGATGAACAAATTTATACCAAGATGATTTGGAAAGAGACTAGAGATACTTATCTTTAGAACCGCTGCATTTAACCAAGAAGCTCCCAATGTAGAATATGCAGCCTCGCGGACTAAAGCGGTAACATGCCCTTAATCTTCCGCCGCCAACACCAAGAATTCTTTCCTGCTTGAAACTGAAACAGAGATACCAAGGTTTTTTGTATTTCCATGAATAAGCAAGTTCAGTTTAAGACAACACCGTCAAAGCAGTGCGATTCAAAGAGAATTAAAATGAGTTTGCTTCAAGATGCAAACCACTTCCAAGAACATCCTGCAAAGAAGTCTAAAAGCATTAGTAGGGCATCATCATATTGACAACATCAGACAGGGTCAATCATTTTTAAAAGTGAACTAACCATTCAAAAACTCCAAAGCTGCCTTGCAAAGCAGCAGTGGAAGCGGTATCAGGTTTGGAATGACGTTATCAGTGACATTGAAGCCTCTATTCCCGGCAACAGAACCATCTGTTGTTCAAATGCGCACTTTTGCTCTCAGCCTGCATCAAGCCCACATCCTTCCAAAACAAATACCAAACAATATTGAAACAGGATGATCTAAGAAGGAAATATCATCACAGCTAACAAAGCTTCAAAGGAAGGAGCGTCCCTATACCTTGTCTGTCCCGCCGGTTTTCCCGTCAAAGTTCACTTTCATTGAGAGTATCATGGTTTGCTACACTTTAACATATGGTATTTCACAGACCTTGTTGATGGTATCTCCCCATACCTGAATCCGACTGCCGCACATAATCAGCCAAAACAGACCCCTGCCAACTACATCAGCCATAACATCAGTTCAGGAAATAAGCTGCGAACGAGCAGGGTATTACCTTCACTGTTGGTTCTAATGTCAAACCTCGTCATCGTCCAAGTACTCCCTCACCCACACCTGAAACAATAAAGGATTCAATTAGAAAGCTACGAGGAAAGTCCCTGTTCAGTTTAAAGTAAGCGCTATTAGTTTATACGGATAACAATTAACATAATCTTCAAAGGGAAGATGTAAATGTTCCAATCAACAATGAGAAAGAATTACTTTTAATTTATCATCTTATATGGATATCCCCAACATCAAAACTGGAATAGATGATCAACAAAGAAAAGTGTTCTCTGCAAAAGAAAGAGAGAATCCAAACCTTAGACGACATATTAATGGTCTCATTGAAGAAAGAGAGAGCTACATGTTGGACCTGAAAACAAAGAGTCAGAAATACTTGCCTCTCAAATAGCATTGCGACAATTTCGAGAGCAAGATCAGACGCTTTCTGCACAAAATGAAATGTTGAAGAGGGACAAGACCAATCTGACAAGGAAGATTGCAGAGTTGGACGACACGGTTAAGCCACTAGTTGGGATAGGAAATTCTCAACATATTCCATATCCTCGCATCAACAGAAGACGAGAAAGTTGAGGCCTCTGCCACACTCATTTGATGTTGGATTAGTTGATCATTTACTCGTACTCCCCAAATTCTGGACCTGGATCATGCTGACTCGTCTAAAGTCGCAACTGGTATTATCAAAGCCTTCGAGTTGGTTAGCAAAGAGCATGTCCATTCAGCTGATTCCAATGGAGGGAAGCAAAAACTCCTGAAATACAACATGGACAATGAGTTACTCCAAACATCCTCATCGAACACATGAAAAAGGAAGTGGTGTTCAGGTACATAACAGTTTGAGCTAAAAGAAAACCAAGGGAGTAGAGGTTGAATACCCTGCATTCGGCTTGTGTGCAAAGAACACTTGCAGTTGCTGCCCTTCATCACCAACTGTGTTTTGTTCGTGGAAGCCCTCACTAGAATGTACCAGAGGAAAGCTCATTCTTTCTTCTGGGCTGTCCATCTTCTGGCCCAAATCATTCACTATCCGCACCTGTCAAAATACCAAATGCAAAATTAGTAATTGTTTGGAGATTAAAACCGTTAAAGAATATTCATGGAATAATGGAAGATGCTATCAAATCAGATCGAATCGCAAATCAAAGATTTGAATACCAATTAAGCAGGTCATCACTACCATCACCGAAAAAGGAAATTTTCAATTGGATCTGTCCCAAATAGGAAAACCTAAATCCATGTTTAAGACAGTAATCAAAGTGTTTCTCATTCAGAAGCCTATATAAAGAGGCTAATAAACACAAGAGAGGAAGTCGGAAAAAAATCATCGTAAGAAGGAAATTTTCATAAGAACACCAAATTCAAAACCTAGTTTGAGAAAGGGAGGAACTCATCTTATTTTCGTTGACGAAGCCGATCCCATCCGCCGCAACTCCAAACCGCTCCTCAGCTCCGGCGCTGCTGCAATCATCAAATCATCGGTAATGATCTGTTCTTCTCCTTATTATTAAAACTTTGATATCTCTGGTTTTGATTTCAGGTCAGAAATATAGAAGGAGATAATAAAGGGAAAGAACCGGTCGCGATTTGGGAGAGAGAGGATGCAGACGGTAGATCGATTTGGGGAAGAAACTAGGGTTTCTTGTTTTTCGTCTTTGTTTCGCTTGTTGGTTCTGTACGGCTTTGTCGTAATGATCTCTCTCACACACACTCACCTAATCACCATTAATCTTCTCTAACCGTGTTTAATCACACTTTAATCACTTTTTACTTTAATCGATTTTAACTAATAGTTTTTTAATCCACTCTCAACCCTTTCAATTAATTAGTTATCCTTTTATTTATCCAATTAACCCTTTAAAAATTCATACTGATTAATAGCTTTTCTTTTTTATCCAATTAATCAACTTTCTTATATTAATAACTAAACAACTTTTATTACAATTAGTTAATCTTTTTAAAAATAATAACTACTAACCTTTGATAATTTAGTTTTTATTTAATTTTATCATATAGTTCTTAGGTTTTATTTTATTTAATAAATAATGATCTATTATACTATTTTATTTATGTTAATAAATCAATCCCAATTTTAAATAATTAGGCCCTTTTCTTAAAAAAATAATCTCTCTTTTATTCACTAAAAAATTATTGTGTTAAATTAATTAATCTTTTTAAAATAACATCTTATTAGACATTTAGTTTACTCACACAAAAAAACTTTTTATAATTTATATCTAATCGCCATTTCACCTAATTAAGATAAAAACTTTTTTAGGAGCATAATAAAAACAAACTCTCTTTTTTATTATAATTGATTCGTCACGTTAGATTCAATTTTCATAAATATATTATTTCACCTAAGTTCAAAATAATAAGTAAATCGTTATAACGTCTTATTCAACTTTAGACCTTAATTATATTTAATCTCATCTTAAAATCAACCCACTTAAAAATCCAACTCTTCTTAAAACAATCTCATCAAACACATTCAATCTCACATATAAAATCAACTCAACATTCCCCTTAAAATCAATTCTATTAAAAAATATTAATCAACATCGCTAATTAATTAATCTAATCGTGCACACCTCACAACACATTCACTCTCACACACTTCAGCGCTTTCATGCGTATGTGTATGCTTTATCAGTTCCGCAATTTATTTTACGAGCAATTTACATTATCATATTTATATTTTTGCATCGCATTCCGTCCAAAGGAAAAACCTACACATAAGTCAACACTTGTGTGTAGTGCACATCATTTGCATCATTATCCCCCCGATCCTTGATCCCATTCAAGTTGATCAATTAAGATAGATCCTACCCCATAGGAAGGACCTTTATCTTATAACATAGACAAAACAATTCAAACAACACAATACAAACAATATTCAAACACATTAGAGAAAGATGCCAAATCATCTTAAGCGGGATAGAATCTCCACCCCACATCAATTACAGTCAATACCGTAGGAACTTTGCCTTAAGAGAGATAAAGGTGTACCTCGTTGATCCCTATCCGAGTACGTAAGTCCTTTTCTTAAGACGATGCAAAGACTATTTTCCTACATCTTGTGGCGGTTATATCTCCCTTAAAATGAAGACACATCTCGCCTCCTAAAATCAATCAAATAACTACCCTAAACTCGTAGGAACTTTGACCATAGTCAAAGAACTCCTCTAACCCTCTAGGGGAACTATAGATACTCTGAGTCCACTCCCGTAAGGATATGTAGGCATAAGATGCGATATCTTATCGAGTATACTTAGAAATAAACCACTAGGTCTTTCAACCTTTAAGCAGATAAACACTTAGCAATAAACAAACATAAAACAAGAGGTTCCTGTAGAGTACTACAGAAACTTAGGATGCTAGTACCTTCCCTAAGTTTAACCAACCCCCGAACCTATAACTCTCTAGCTTGCATTTGCATTGCATTGTGGGAATTTCGATCTTTATCCCTTCCTTTGGACAAATCAAAGTTCGGTTGCAAAATGAATTAAATATTCAAACTAATCAATAGTTTGGTATCCGATTTTCACCGCGACACCTTGGCTACATTATCCTCGATGTATAAGGTGAATTATTGGAACGACACTCCGAGAATTGTTATCTCTTGCCTCGATAGGTCAGTGTTCGTATTTGCAATAGAGGAAGCTTTAGATGGGAAGCCTTGGTATCATGATAAGAAACTTTCTCAAGAATCAGGAATATCCACCTGGGGCATCGATCCGGGATAAGAAGACCTTGAGAAGATTTTCAAGAAACTTCTATCTGAACAAAGATGATGTACTCTACCAAAGAAACTTTGATCTGGTTCTGTTGAGATACGTGGACGAAAAAGAAGCAGGTTTGCTTATGGAAGAAGTCCATGAGGGAGCTTTTGGTACGCATCCAGGAGGACATGCAATGTCTCGAAAACTGTTGACGGCAGGCTAGTATTAGTTGACTATGGAGTCTGATTGTTTCAAATACGCCAAGAAATGCCATAAATGCCAGATTTATGCTGATAAGATGCATGTACCACCAAGTCCTCTGAATGTCATGGCATTTCCTTGGCCCTTTTCCATGTGGGGAATTGATATGATCGGCAAGATCGAGCCGACCGCATCTAATGAACACCGCTTCATCTTAGTGGCAATTGACTATTTCACTAAGTGGGTTGAAGCAACTTCTTTCACCAACGTCACCAGACAAGTCGTGGCCCGATTCATTAAGAAGGACATCATCTGTTATTACGGAGTTCCCGAAAGAATCATTACTGATAATGGTTCGAATTTGAATAACAAGATGATGAAGGAACTGTGCCAGAGTTTCAAAATTGAGCATCACAATTCTTCTCCTTATCGCCCAAGGATGAATGGCGTTATTGAGGCGGCCAACAAGAACATCAAGAACATTATGCAGAAGATGGTTGTGACCTATAAATATTGCCACGAGATATTGCCCTTTGCATTACACGGATATCGTACTTCAGTACGTACTTCAATAGGGGCAACTCCTTTCTCGCTAGTGTATGGTATGGAAGTTGTCCTACCATTGGAAGTCGAGATTCCTTCTTTAAGAGTTTTGGTTGACGTCCAACTTGATGAGGCAGAATGGGTGAGGAACAGATTGAATCAACTCAGCCTGATGGACGAGAAGAGATTGGTGTCCATTGCATATGGCTATCTGTATCAAACCAGGATAAAGAAAGCTTTTGATCAGAAGGTGCGCCCACGGAGCTTTCAGGCAGGTGAATTAGTGTTGAAGCGGATTCTCCCTCCACAGACAGATCACAGGGGCAAATGGACCCCCAACTACGAAGGTCCATACGTGGTAAGGAAAGTTTTCTCCGGAGGAGCCTTACTACTCTCAACCATGGATGGCAAAGATTTCACATCCCATGTGAACGTAGACGCAGTTAAAAAATACTTTGCTTAAAGAGATCTGCTGGAATAAAAAGAAAGTCCAGGCAAAAATGGGGAATCCCGGAGAACCATAAAAAGAATGGGTTCGGGCAAAAATTAGGGATAAAAAGAAAAAGAATGTAAACTCGCAAAGTTTAAAACCTGAAAAGGCGACTTTGGAAAAAATGGGTATCCTGGTGAATCGAAAACCCACAAGGGCAATTCAGGCAAAAGTTAGGGATTTGAAAGGCAAATGGCTGCGGTTTGTGTATTAATCTTACGAGCACAGTGGATTCTAGGAGAACCCGATGGTCAATCAATCCAGTCAGTCTCTTCAGAAGATGAATCATCAGGAGAAGCATCAAAGTCATGCGAGTCATACTCGAGTCGATGCATGGTGGTTGTCTGTACCACATTGCCGACATTTTGTATATATGTTGTATTTCTGTACTATTTGCGCAGCTTTCTGTTTTCAGGAGTTGCATCTATTGTAAATCTGCCTATTTACAGGCCATTTATCAATGAAGTACATATTATTCAGAAAGCTTTTGGTGCTTGTTTTAGTTTTTACTATTTTGTTTGCAAAAGACGCCCAATGCTTTTGATAAAACTTTGCATACATAAACTCGTGGGCCTTGCTAATAATCATTAAAACCTTGATTTGCTTGAACGATGTCATGGACAATAACCAAGATAGCTCTTGTTGTATACAGGATACTTTGTTTGTATTTGTTGCAGGGCTCTCATTCCTGAGAGGTTATCCCCAGCAGGCTGAGACTAGTTTATCCCCAGCAGGTAAACTTGGGATTATCCCTCGGCAATGGAACGAGTTCAGAGTTTTGCTTCCCCACAGATTCAAATCTATTGACTCATTTCCCCTCAGAGTTCAGGTCAGGGACTCAATTCCCCAAGCAGAGGCTGATATTGTTGAGTTTATTGCTCATTTCCCCAAGCAGAGGTAGATGTTGATTCCCTCATTGGGCGATCCCTAGTGGAGTTGTGGTCCACAGTAAAATCCAGTTGGTCTTTAGTACTCTTCAGAGTAAGTTTCCTTCGGGATATTTCCCTAATTAATTTTCATCCCATGTAGATCTCCAGCGAAGTCGCTGGAGTAGTTTTCTTCCCCGAAGAATGGGATTGACCCGAAGATTGTTATTCTCCATCCTCAGTAGAAAGAGTTTGGGATATCTTCCCAATAAATCTTATTTATTACCCCTAGCAGAGCGGGTTCAAATCTCCAGCAGAATGGAATCCCCGACAGAGTGGAGTAATTCCCCGCAGTTTGTTGTACTCCCCGGTAGAGTCGTATTCTGAAAGGCCATCCAGGGTTGATGGTCGCTACTTTCTATGTCTAACAAATCTAACTGCAAGTGCACAGTCTATCGCGTAGTAATAATAGATATCGATCCCACAGGGACTCGTAATCAATCTAGTATTATCGGGTGTTACGGTGTTTAGCTAGGTCGGTTTGGTTTCAAGTTGAATAATAACAGAGTAGATGCGTAAACTAAAGGGAACTAAGGTTTTTACTTAAGATATGAATTTATGAATCGATATGCAATAACTTTGTTCTTCGGGGATTTGACAATTTACTGGCGTATTAAGTGTTTTCAAACTTAGTTTAAGAAGAAAATAGTGATCTAAAGACTTTTGTCTCACGATGGCTGTTGACGCTAGTCGCAACTCTAAGGCGGAACGTATGCTGTCGCTATCCCTTCCGGGGTTAGAGTTACCTTTTGAAAATCTCTAAGTTCTAATCCTTTTTAAAGTGCTTTCGCTGTTTTTAAATTGAATGCCTAGTTTTTACTATCTGGTCTTAGCCTCAGCTGTCGCTTGTTGGTTCGTACCTTAATGCGGTTTCCCACTGTCGTGGCAAAACCACCGTAAATAGCTTCTCACTGTCGTGACAAAGGTTTATTTAGAATTTTGATTAAAAACTAAAACCATAACTGAGTTTTGAAAAGAGAAAGACTACGCCAATTATTATCAAATTCCGTATGAACTATTATTACATATCGATTACGGTAATTTAGCTAGACATGGAAAAAGAAATGGTAATATATAAATAAAAGCAGTAATTAATAACATACATCATAATGAAAATTGCAATTACGATTAAAAATGAAAACCTGTAAATATTCCAATTGGCTTTTGGGCAGATCCTCCACAATGTTGGCAGGATTCTGGTCTTTGTGTCAATTGATCGTATAAGGGAAATGGGAATTATAAAATAGAAAAGAATACAGCGAAGGAAAAGAGAAACAAATAAGAATATAAGAACGGTAAGGTTGCTCTGAAGATGAATTGGAAGCACTTCGTTGTCTTGAATGCGGCTCCCTTTTTCAGGTCCCAACCTCTTCCTTTTATAGAGGGAGAGTATCTAACGGTTATTCCTTCAGGAAGTGGGTTTGAGGCAGAAAAGTAGGAGTTAGTGGCCACACTTTTGGTCTTTGAGGGGGAATTTTTGCACGTGACTTCATTTTGCACGTTCTGGCTGCATGACGGTCGTCATGGAGGTGTGACGGTCGTCACACGCGTGACGAGCGTAACGGCTGTGTGACGGTCGTCACATCAGTAAAACTCGTTTCTGCTGTTTTTCTCTTGGTTTTTCATCTATTTTTCACTTGTTTTTGCTCCTTTTCTTCATATTGCTTTGCTTGGACATGTTCTTCGAATACCTGCATAATACTTAGACAAATAGCATGGAATGACCCGAATTCAGAGTGAAACCGGTCAAACATTAGTTAAAACACATGTCATTTTATATATACATTTTCGCGTTATCAAACTCCCCTAAACTTGAATCTTTGCTTGTCCTCAAGTAAAAGTTGGAAAAATCGAAAATGTGGCAAACACGCGGCACGCTCCTCCTTTCCGAATGGTTTTTCGAATTATAAGTTAGGAAGGATAAGACTTAAATTGAAATAAAACACACACAGTGGTGACACTGAGTTGTAAGTCTTCGAAGGCCTCCCTTTTATGCAAGATAGTTCCAGTCATGCTACTGCAGCTTGGCGCCAAGTTCCTTTCGACAAGTTTTACCCGGTTTGTTCTGGCGCAGTCACATTAAGCCCGTTATCCATATACTTTCATGGCAAGTCTACCTGTTAGTGGCTATGATATCTTTTCTATTTCGATTCTTCTTTGCACATAAGCTTATGCTATTGATTTCCAAAGACTTTCTGTACCGTTGGGCTAAATGCTCGGGTGAGGAGCACCTAACTTAGAAGGAACATGTCTCTATACTCAGGCTATATGGCTTTTCTTCTTCATGATTTTTTCATTTTGAGTTAGAGATCACACACACTTATTTGCATCGGTTTCATTGCTTAGAAGCATTTAGGATGGTGCTGACTGCTTGTATAAACTACTGGGGGCTATGTTTGAGTAGGAGCTTGAAGCTTCGGTACGTGTAGGTAGTGAAACGGACTCGCATAAACTGGAGGACTAAGGTGTCAGGACGGTAATGGAATTGTTAGAATTTTCTTCTCGGGATTTCCATACTTGATTTGAACTTTGGCGTGTCCTCGTGATGCTTTGAGGCAAGAAGTTTAAAGATTTCTTTGTATAGTCATATGAAACGCGGGGAGTTCACGTAACGGAGATAAATATATATATATAAGAGCTTATTTGCCGAAACCGAAAATTTAAATTTCTTTAAATTCGAAAGAAAAAGTACAATGGGAAATAACATGAGAAAGGGAAATGAAAAGGGAAATAACGATCTGCTCCCACACTATCTCAATCAGTGTCCCCACTGATTTGAAAGAATGCGGAAGGGAGATACAAAGGAAATAAAGAAAAAACAACAAAAATGGCAAAAATGAAAAATACTACTAATCTCGTCCTCGTCCTCGATCTCTTCCTCGACCTCTGGCTAGGGGGTCACGGGCGGCGAGGTTCAAAGCTCCGGTGTGGAATATGTAATCCCGGAGGCCGTCGACTCGCACAGTGAGGTGTGCCATCTCGTCAGCCATGCCGAAATGGATATCGTGCATCATCTGCAAAGATTGCTAGATTTGGCCGATTTGCTCTCTCTGCCATGCTTCAAATTCCTCAGCCCTGCGGTTCTGCTGCTCCATCATAAGCATCATCTGGTTTTGTTGCTCGATGCAGCGGAGGAGGGCCGCGGATGTGTCATCAGTGGCAGGACGGGGGCGGCGACGCGTGGAAGGGCCAGCGGCAGCAGCTGCTTGTGATGGCTCAGGCTGGTCGGCTCTGTCGAGCTCCTCTTGAACTTCGTCCCTGGGCTCTGGGATAGTATCCTGTGTTGGGGCAGCAGGGGCAATGGTGTCGAAGAGCCAATTGGCTCTGTCCTCTGGATGCATCTGGGTGCGTGAAGGCATGATGATGCTCTGGATAGTGCGGCCTCGCACTACAGCATGATATCGCCCATCACGGCGGGCCTTGATGAGGTGGAAGGCGCGGCAGTGGTGGGTGTCCAGGAATACGGGGGGCATCTGGCGGAGTGTCTGGAGGCGGTCGCCAAGACCGAGGCCTATGGCGATGGATGTGATGATGCCACTGAAGTAGAAAGGTTTAGAGCCGCGGTTGCAGTTGGCCTGAATGTGAGCCAAGAGAAACGGGCTGCGTTAACCGGCTCTGAAGCGAACACACAGCGGAGGAAAAACAGCTCCTTTGAGTTGACCTTATGGTTACTGTCACGAGCGAATATTGTGTTGCTCAACACACGGTGGAAGTAGCAGATAGCTGGGTTGTGGATATGAGTGGCATTCAGCGTGTCCCAGCTGTCTGGAGTGGTTCCTGTCAATCAGTTCTAGAGAGGGAAGGCCTCTTGGTAGAACTGATCGGAGATGCGGCGGTGAGCATCGTCGCTATGAGTTAACTGTAGGATGACGGCGATGCGGTCTTGGGGGACCTGATATTCAGTGCCGAACAGCCGAAAGCAGGCGGCGCCGTAAAGTTGGTTGGCATCGCCGGATGATGCTGTGTAGGCTAAAGAGCTGAGAAACTCCAGAGTGAATTGCTCGTAGGTGGGTTGGGGATTGGTGCAGAGATGCCAGATGCCGGCTCTCTGCAAAATCCAAGTGACGCCGTCGAGAATCTCGAGTTTTGTCAGAGAATTCAGATGAGCATACCGGGTCGGTTGAAGCGACCGTTGATGGAATACGAGGAAGTTCGTCTGCTGCCGTTCGCTGGCCTCTCCTTCTCGGAAGGTGATGTTGCTCAAATCGGGGTTTGCACTGGTCATTTTTGTGAGAGAAGTGCAGAGGTTTGAGAATACGGGGTTTCAGAGAACGGTGAGGCAAAGGAGTGCAGAGGGTAATATATAAGGGTGAATGGAGGTTGAAAATGGTGGAGGTTTTATGGGGGATTCAGAGGGTTTTGAGTGGGTTTTAATAATGGGATAATGGGGAATTTGGGGAGAGGAAATGGAGAGGGGCGCAACTCTGTTTTAAACAGAATTGGGGTTTTTTCTGCATGACGACCGTTAGGGGTCTGTGACGGTCGTAACACGCGTGACGACCGTGGTGGGAGTGTGACGACCGTCACAGCAGCAAAGTCTGCAGAATCGCAGAATTTTGCTTGTGGAGCGTTTTAACAGTGGAGAGTATGGTATTATGACTTATGATGGACTAATGACAAAATAAAAATGAACAGGAAACATAATTAAGGAAAATACTGAATTGAAATTAACATTAAATCGAAAAATGAGTGTAAGGTAGTACAATATCCAAAAAGAGGAAACAATTGCAAAATGAACTAATGTCAAACAATGTAAAATGTAGGAAACGTAAATTAAAGCGAAAACTAAAATATCACTCCGTTGGTTTGTTCAAATTGTTGACCTGCTGAACAACGGCATTAAATTGGTCGCTAACCAAGTCCATGAAGGTAACGAAATCCATATGAAGCTGCGTTAATTCATCTTTGATAGTGGTTACTTCCAGCTTGAGGTCGTCTACAGTTTTCAGAATAGTGTCTAGCTTATCTGTGTTTTGTTCAGGCGTGGGGTCAGGAAAATTATGGTAGTTAGGAGGGGTCTCAGGATCGATCTCCACTTCGGACTCATAGTCTTGGTAGTACAAATAGTCATGTGCTTCTGAGATTTGATCACTGTCATACATATAAGCCTGGGGTGTGGAGTGAGGTGATGGAGGTCCCATAGGCTCGTCCAATTCATAAAGCCAATTTTCTTTGTTATGGATACTGGTTAGCTCATGGTTGGGCAATGTGAAAAGGTGGACAGGTTGATCAGCTATGAGGTATTCGTAGGCTCCTGGCCCTAAGGTACCTAGAATGCGTCTGTTGAAGCAGAACTGGATGTCCATTGCTCTGAGGTTGCCGAAACGGACGGCTTTGTTCAGGTAATACCTCAGACCAATTTCATGGGTGATCATGGTGACTAGGCCTCCTATTAAAATGGGTGAGTGCGGGTCCTGATTGATGCGTGTAAATGCCCTCATCATAAAAGGGACAACATTTACAGGGCGGCCTTGTGAAACACAAAAAAGGATGAACAACTCGTCCTTTGAGACTGTTGTGATGTTTTCTTCCTTACCAAAGAGGGTATGGGCTAATATCCTATTGAAATAGCGGAAGGCTGGATTGTGTATCTCGTTGTTGTGCATGTCGTTCGGTTCTGGGTGATAGTTTCCGGTGATGGAACCCCAGAATTGGTCTAATTCGAGATCAAAATCTTCTTCAGTGGCGGTAAACACAAAAGGTCCACTAGGGAAACCTAGGATGTTAGCTAACGTGGTACGGTTGTGCGTTTGGTCTATTCCAAACATTCTAAAGGTTATTAACTCTTTAGTGGATCCAAAGCCATATTCAAGTAAGTAACTTAGGGAGCTAAGGAATTCGAATGTCAGTTCGCGGAAGGTAGCAAATCGGGTCTTTAGAGCAGTTTGCTCCCAGCCTAATTGGTAAAATAAGTACTGAATGCTATCCTGGATTCCTAGCTTGTCCATGGTTGGTGTATCGTAGTACAGAGTCGAAACAAAGTTTCTTTGAGTCAGTGCCTCGAATCTGGCCTACTGAGCTCGTTCTCTAAACACAACAGTCGTAACGTCGATATCAGCCATACTCGTTAGTCGGATAAAATGGAAGAAAAGTAGAATGACTTTTAAAATCCTGGAAAAAATCACATTCACTCAGATCATAGTTTTAAGAAAATAAAAAGTGATAAAAGAGAAAAATATAAAATAAATAAATATAATGGGAAATAAGATAATAGAAATTTATAGGAATTATATGTTAATAAAAAGAATAGTTTTAATAAATTTAGAAGGAGAATAAGGAAAACTTTGGGTTGCCTCCCAATCAGCGCTGTCTTTAACGTCAGAAGCCTGACGATAGCTTGGATATAAGCTATTCGGGAATCTCGAGCAATTTCATATTGCTCACGTGGTCGCTGTGTTCACTTTGATTATAATGTTTCAAACGTTGTCCGTTTACTATAAACGGTGCGTTGATTTGATTCTTGACTTCAACAGCTCCACTCTTAAGGACTTTGGTGACCTCAAAAGGTCTAGACCACCTAGATTTTAGTTTTCCAGGGAATAGTTTCAATCTGGAGTTGAATAGGAGCACGATGTGTCCCACTCTGAATTGCTTCCGGATTGAACATTTATCATGCCACTTCTTGGTCCTTTCTTTGTAGATGCGTGCATTCTCGTACGCGTCTAATCTTAGCTCTTCCAATTCATGAAGGTTCAAGATTCTCTTTTCGCCTGCCGCAGTGTAGTTGAAGTTTAGTGTCCTAATAGCCCAGAAGACTTTATGCTCTAACTCTACCGGCAGGTGGCATGATTTTCCGTAGACTAGTTTGAATGGTGTGGTGCCTATCGGTATCTTAAAGGCGGTCCTATAGGCCCATAAAGCTTCGTTCAGCTTTGAGGACCAATCTTTCCTGGAGGTTGCGACAGTCTTTTCTAAAATTTGCTTTATTTCCCTGTTCGAAACCTCCACTTGTCCACTAGTTTGTGGATGATATGGTGTGGCTACACGGTGTTTGACTCCGTATTTGGAAAGGAGTTTATCAAAGATTCGCGATATGAAATGCGAACCACCGTCACTAATGACTAGCCTGGGCACACCGAATCTTGGAAAGATTATGTTTTTAAAGACTTTAATGACTACTCACGTGTCATTTGTTGGAGCGGAAACGACCTCTATCCATTTCGATACATAGTCGACAATGACGAGTATATATTTATTTCCAAAAGAAGATGGGAAAGGTCCCATGAAGTCGATTCCCCAGACGTCAAAGATTTCTATTTCCAAGATTCCTCTTTGAGGCATTTCATCGCGTCGTGAGATGTTGCCGGTGCGTTGGCACCGGTCGCATTTTAATACCGCGGTATGGACGTCCTTCCAGAGACTGGGCCAAAATAAGCCATACTATAGGATTTTAGCGCATGTCTTTGAGGTGCTGGCATGACCACCATATGGTGCTGAATGGCATTGGGTGATGATGTCTTCTATTTCTTCCTATGGGACACAACGAAGGTATAAGTTGTCGGCGCCTCGTATGAAGAGTAGAGGTTCGTCCCAGTAGTAGTGCTTTAAGTCATGGAAGAATTTCTTCTTTTGTTGATAAGTCAGGTCTGGTGGAAGCACGCCTGCGGCCAGGTAATTAACGATGTCGGCAAACCACGACAAAGTGGCTTGGGCATAGACAACTTCCACGGCTTTTTCCAGTTCCGGTTCTTCCGTAGTAGAGTTAGACATATTGCTTTCCAATTTGGCTATCAGACGTTCGTAGGGAAAATCGTCATTGATGGGCACTGGTTCTTGTTTCATGTCCTCTATACGGGATAAGTGATTGGCAACCACGTTCTCGGTCCCCTTCTTATCTTTGATTTCTAAATCGAACTCTTGTAATAATAGGATCCATCTCAATAATCTGGGTTTGGCGTCCTTTTTGTTTATTAGGTACTTAATGGCAGCGTGGTCTGTGTATATGATTATTTTGGCTCCTACCAAGTAGGAACGAAATTTGTCAAGAGCGAACACGACTGCTAAGAGTTCCTTTTCTGTTGTGGCATAGTTCACTTGGGCAGGGTCTAATGTTCTACTGGCGTAGTAGATATCGTGAAGCTTCTTATCCTTCCTTTGTCCTAGAACTGTGCCTACGGCGTAATCACTCGCAACACACATGATTTCAAACGGTAGTCGCCAATCTGAGGGTTGCATGATTGGTGCGGTGATAAGTGCTGACTTTAGAGTTTCGAATGCCTCTAAGCATTCTTTGTCGAAGATGAACTCGACATCTTTCATTAACAAACCTGTAAGAGGTTTTGTGATTTTCGAGAAATCCTTTATGAATCTTCGGTAGAATCCAGCGTGTCCTAAGAAGCTTCGTATTTCTCGTACGGTTTTCGGAGGCTGGAGATCCGTTATGATCTCTATTTTAACTTTGTCGACTTCAATCCCTTTTTCAGAGACGACGTGTCCTAAAACAATGCCTTGTCGAACCATGAAATGACATTTTTCCCAATTAAGGACAAGGTTCACTTTGGCGCATCTTTTGAGTACCATTTCTAAATTCGACAGGCAGCTTTCAAAGCTTTGTCCGCATACAGAGAAGTCATCCATGAACACTTCCATGATGTCATCTATGAAATCTGCGAAGATTGCCATCATGCATCTTTGAAAGGTTGCTGGAGCATTGCATAGTCCAAACGACATTCGGCGGTAGGCAAAAGTACCATAGGGACATGTGAATGTTGTCTTTTCCTGGTCATCGGGGTGAATAGGGATTTGAAAGAATCCCGAATAACCATATAGATAGCAGAAGTACGAATGTTTCGCTAGTCTCTCCAACATTTGGTCTATGAATGGTAAAGGGAAGTGATCTTTCCGAGTTGCCTTGTTCAGTTTTCTGTAGTCGATACACATCCTGTTTCCGGTCATAACTCTTTGGGTTATCGATTCACCTTTTGCATTCTTTACTACAGTAACGCCTCCTTTCTTGGGTACTACGTGTACTGGGCTGACCCATTGGCTGTCGGAGATGGGGTATATGATTCCTGCGTCTAGTAGCTTTTTCACCTCGTCTTTGACTACAGTGCTTAGGATCGGGTTTATCCTTCTCTGATGTTCTCTTGAAGTTTTGCAGTCTTCCTCCAGCATGATACGGTGCATACAGATGGAGGGACTTATGCCTTTTAGATCGCTTATATTATAGCCTAACGCAGTTGGGTATCTCCTTAGGATTTCTAATAATCGCTCAGTTTCTGACTGTCCTAAGTTAGCGTTTACTATCACTGGTCTTTTGAATTCTGTATCTAGGAATTCATATCTAAGAGTTTTGGGTAGCTCTTTAAGTTCTAAAGCTGGGTTTTTCGGACCTGGCATGTGATTTGGAGTGAGTGCTAAGATCTCGCTCAGACTATCATCTTTGTATGGTGCATGCCAGTTGTCGTCTTCATGAATATCAGGGATCGGGATTTTCATGATTCCAGAATATGTAGTTTCCTCCTTTTCTAATTCTCGTATGCATTCGTCAATTACATCTACTATATAGCATGTGTCATCGATGACTGGTGCCTTCAAGAATTTAGTAAGGATGAACTCTATCTTTTCTTCCCCTACTTCGAATGTTAGCCTTCCTTTCTTTACGTCTATAATAGCTCCGGCTGTAGCTAGGAACGGTCTTCCTAGGATAATTGGGGTAACAGAGTCCTCTTTGATGTCCATGATTATAAAGTCGGTTGGAATGTAGAATTGTCCTATGCGTACTGGAACATTTTCCAGTATTCCGACGGGGTATTTGACTCATCGGTCAGCCAATTGTACGGACATTTTAGTTGGTCTTAGTTCTCCCATATTTAGCTTTTTGCATATAGATAAAGGCATGACGCTTATACTGGCTCCTAGATTGCATAGAGCTTTGTCTATTACGAACTTTCCTATGACGCATGGTATGGAGAAACTACCTGGGTCTTTTAGTTTAGGAGGCATGTGGTTTTGAATGATTGCGCTACATTCGGCAGTAAGTGTCACTGTCTCGTTATCCTCTATTTTCCTTTTATTAGACAAGATTTCTTTAAGAAACTTAGCGTATGACGGCATTTGAGTTATCGCTTCTGTGAACGGAATAGTGATGTTTAGTTGTTTCAGAAGTTCAACAAATTTCTTGAATTGTCCTGAAGTTTTGGAATTTATTAATCTTTGAGGATAAGGGATAGGTGGTTTATATGGCGTTGGAGGCACATATGAGTTTTCATCTTTGGCGGCTTTCTGCTCGTCACATTCCTTCTTTTCTGTTTCAGACTCCTGTTCGGTTGGTTTATCAGATTTCTGTTGCATTACTAAATCTTCGTTCCTAGGATCTGTTGGGCCTTCCAATTCTTTTCCACTTCTTAATATAATAGCATTTGCGTGACCTTTCGGGTTAGGTTCGGGTTGTCCTGGAAATGTTCCAGCTGGGGCAGCTGTAGAGGCTTGTTGTTGGGCCACTTGTGATATCTGCGTTTCGAGCATTTTATTGTGGGTGACTAAAGCGTCTACTTTTCCGGTCAGCTGTTTAATTTGCTCGCTAGTGTGTATGTTTTGATTTAGGAATTCTTTGTTTGTTTGAGCTTGAGTAGCTATGAATTTTTCCATCATCAACTCGAGGTTTGATTTCCTAGGGGCAGTCTGGGCAGCAACTGGTTTCTGATATCCTGGCGGAGCACCTGGTGCTTGCAAGGCATTATCGTTCTTGTAGGAAAAGTTTGGGTGGTTCCTCCATCCTGGGTTGTAAGTATTTGCGTAAGGATTTCCTTGAGCGTAGTTTACTTGGTCTGGTGGGATTCCGGCCAACAATGGGCACTCGGGCGCATTATGAGTGGCGATTCCGCATAACTCGCAGTTTGGAGTTACAGCAGCGACGGTTGCAGTTGGGTTAACAGTCAGACTGTCGATTTTCTGTGTTAGAGCATCTACTTTAGCATTGAACTTTTCAAGGTTGCTGATCTCGTACATCCCACCTTTCGCTGCGGGTTTCTCTGCTGGAATGCGTTCACCTCCCCATTGGCAGTGGTTCTGAGACATGTTTTCGATTAGTTGATAGGCTTCGTCGTATGGCTTATCCATAAGTGCACCGCCCGCGGCAGCGTCTACTGTTAATCTGGTGTTGTATAGAAGCCCATTGTAGAAAGTATGGATCGTCACCCAATCTTCTAAACCGTGGTGAGGACATGTTCTCATCATATCTTTGAACATTTCCCACGCTTCGTAGAGAGATTCAGTGTCTTTTTGTCGAAATCCGTTGATTTAGGCTCTAAGCATAGCAGTTTTGCTTGGCGGGAAGTATCTCGCTAATAAAACGTTCTTCAACTGTTCCCACGTCGTAACAGAGTTGGATGGTAAGGATTGTAACCATGTCCATGCTCTATCTCTAAGAGAGAAAGGGAAAAGACGAAGTCTTATTGCGTCTGGAGTTACTCCATTTGCTTTCACTGTGTCTGCGTATTGTACAAACTTCGTTAAGTGTTCATTTGGATCCTCAGTTGCATTTCCTGAGAATTGATTTTGTTGTACAGCTGACAACAATGACAGTTTTAGTTCGAAATCGGTTCGATTGATAGCTGGGGCAGCTATGCTACTTCTAGGCTCCATCTGAGAGGGTGTAGCGTATGCCTCCAGCGGTTTGTTTTGAGGTCCTTCAGCCATCTTTGCTTCTTCAACCGGAGGATGAGCTAGAAGATCAGGAATGTTGTGTCTTCGTTGATATTCGACGATGCGCCTTCTTAGATGTAAGAAGCGCTCTAGTTCGGCGATTGTAGGCTGTGAGATTTCACCTTGTGAGCGAGTACTTGGCATACAATCGAAGAACTAGTAGAGGGAGAGAGAATTGTTAACCTAGTCTATACTGTGTAACAAAGGATTACACTATTGACTAAACGGGTCCCCGACAACGGCGCCAAAAACTTGGTCGCGACTTTCTATGTCTAACAAATCTAACTGCAAGTGCACAGTCTATCGCGTAATAATAATAGATATCGATTCCACAGGGACTCGTAATCAATCTAGTATTATCGGGTGTTACGGTGTTTAGCTAGGTCGGTTTGGTTTCAAGTTGAATAATAACAGAGTAGATGCGTAAACTAAAGGGAACTAAGGTTTTTACTTAAGATATGAATTTATGAATCGATATACAATAACTTTGTTCTTCGGGGATTTGACAATTTACTGGCGTATTAAGTGTTTTCAAACTTAGTTTAAGAAGAAAATAGTGATCTAAAGACTTTTGTCTCACGATGGTTGTTGACGCTAGTCGCAACTCTAAGGCAGAACGTATGTTGTCGCTATCCCGTTCGGGGTTACAGTTACCTTTTGAAAATCTCTAAGTTCTAATCCTTTTTAAAGTGCTTTTGCTGTTTTTAAATCGAATGCCTAGTTTTTACTATCTGGTCTTAGCCTCAGCTGTCGCTTGTTGGTTCGTACCTTAATGTGGTTTCCCACTGTCGTGGCAAAACCACCGTAAATAGCTTTTCACTGTCGTGACAAAGGTTTATTTAGAATTTTGATTAAAAACTAAAACCATAACTGAGTTTTGAAAAGAGAAAGACTACGCCAATTATTATCAAATTCCGTATGAACTATTATTAAATATCGATTACGGTAATTTAGCTAGACATGGAAAAAGAAATGGTAATACATAAATAAAAGCAGTAATTAATAACATACATCATAATGAAAATTGCAATTACGATTAAAAATGAAAACCTGTAAATATTCCAATTGGCTTTTGGGAAGATCCTCCACAATGTTGGCAGGATTTTGGTCTTTGTGCCAATTGATCGTACAAGGGAAATGGGAATTACAAAATAGTAAAGAATACAGCGAAGGAAAAGAGAAAAAAAAATAAGAATATAAGAACGGTAAGGTTGCTCTGAAGATGAATTGGCAGCACTTCGTTGTCTTGAATGCGGCTCCCTTTTTCAGGTCCCAACCTCTTCCTTTTATAGAGGGAGAGTATCTAACGGTTATTCCTTCAGGAAGTGGGTTTGAGGCAGAAAAGTAGGAGTTAGTGGCCACACTTTTGGTCTTTGAGGGGGAATTTTTGCACGTGACTTCATTTTGCACGTTCTGGCTGCATGACGGTCGTCATGGAGGTGTGACGGTTGTCACACGCGTGACGAGCGTAACGGCTGTGTGACGGTCGTCACATCAGTAAAACTCATTTCTGCTGTTTTTCTCTTGGTTTTTCATCTATTTTTCACTTGTTTTTGCTCCTTTTCTTCATATTGCTTTGCTTGGACATGTTCTTCGAATACCTGCATAATACTTAGACAAATAGCATGGAATGGCCCGAATTCGGAGTGAAACCGGTCAAACATTAGTTAAAACACATGTCATTTTATATATACATTTTCGCGTTATCAGTTGATTTCCCCAGTAGGGTGGATTTGTTTTCCCCATCCAAGTCTTATGTTCCCCAGAAGAATTGTATTCTGGTAGGCCATATATAGCCATTTTCCTCAGTAGAGTTGATTTTGATCCCCAGCGGAGTGGATTTTGTTCTCGGCAGAGCAGTTATACCCAGGAGAATTCTCTTCCAGGAAGCCATACAGGGTTTGTTTCTCCCAGAAAAAGTCCAATCATACTTGGCACACTCAGTCAGCCCCAACGGAGTTGGCTCCTTCTCTTCAGCATTTACTTTTCCGAAACGGTTCTTTTGCTTTTGCGTTGTGCATAGCATCCTCCCAAACGCGAAGGTTTCCATTTTGTATGGAGAATTACGCCATATTCAAACATCTGCATTTGAAACATAAGCCAAGTTATTACCTCTTGTTTCCGGTTGTATCTCCAGCAGTCAATGATGTGTTCATCTTACCAACAATATTTCTTGAGCCCGTGCGGTATCCAGACCCCGACAAATATCGGTGCTTTTCTTGAGCCTGTATGGTATCCAAACCCCAGCAAGATCTTTTATAGATGTGTTCATCTTATCATTCTCCCCAACAGAATTTACTTATTCAAGTTCATCTTTCCCCCAGCGGATTTCTTCTCCCAGATTGTGAATCAACGGATTCCCTTCTCAACTTCGTGTTGAGCCAACCTTCAAGTTCGATGCCTGTTTGTTTAACAGATGCCTGACGGCGAGGTCAGATGTTCTTTTCAACTTCGGGTTGATCCGACCTTCGGGTTCGATGCCTATTTGTTTAACAGATGCTTGACAGTAAGGTCATATGTTTTTCTCAACTTCGTGTTGAGCCGACCTTTGGGTTCGATGCCTGTTTGTTTAACAGATGCCTGACGGCGAGGTCAGATGTTCTTCTCAACTTCGTGTTGAGCCGGCCTTCAGGTTCGATGCCTGTTTGTTTAATAGATGCCTGACGGCAAGGTCAGATGTTCTTTTCAACTTTGGGTTGAGCCAGCCTTCGGGTTCGATGCTTGTTTGTTTAATAGATTCCTGACGGCGAGGTCAGATGTTCTTTTCAACTTCGGGTTGAGCCAGCCTTCGGGTTCGATGCCTGCTTGTTTAACAGATGCCTGACGGCGAGGTAAGATGTTCTTTTCAACTTCGGGTTGAGCCGACCTTCGGATTCGATGCCTGTTTGTTTAACAGATGCCTGTCGGCGAGGTCAGATGTTCTTACCGACTTAGTGTCGTTGCCTTCATGTTAGCAGATGTTTCTTCCGACTGCGTGTCGATGATTTCTAATTGCTAATGAGTTAGCTTATTGTCCTTGCAGTTATCAGTTATAGTCTCTTCAGTGATTGTTTCACTCCGGTGGACCTTTCTGCAGTTCTGTTTTAGGGTTGGCAAATTTTCGGGTTCTGTTGTATTCAACCATCTTTTACCTTGAAAGTTTGAAAGCCATTCGCTTTTCATCCCTTCAGGTCCAAGTTGTTTGAATAGGGGCAGCTGTTGTACCCTAAAATTTGACTAGCCTTTTCTTATACTTGGCTTATGTTTCATTTTATTTTAGAATTTGCATTTGCATAACATTGTTCTTAACAGGGGATCAAGATGTGTATTGTGTCATTAAAGAGGAGAGTTTCTTTGGTTTCAAGCTCAAGCAAGAGCATTTGAGCAAGCCATCAAGTGTTCATCATCACCATGAAGTTGTCAGAGCTCCTTGAAAGAGGAGGTTGGTGTGTGGATATCATCTCCTATCTGAGGGATCATTAGGGTTTTTTTAAGGATCCATGAAGTCTTTATCTTGGATAAGACATGGTCTACAAGCTTAATGAGTACCTTAGGGGTCATTGTGGAGCTTTTGTAGTCATTTAATTCATCTGCAGGAGCCACAGTCAAAAGATGTGGAACTAGGGTTTCATCTGGTCAACCCAAAGTCAA
Source organism: Lathyrus sativus (assembly GCA_963859935.3). Classification (NCBI taxonomy): domain Eukaryota; kingdom Viridiplantae; phylum Streptophyta; class Magnoliopsida; order Fabales; family Fabaceae; genus Lathyrus; species Lathyrus sativus. Next base: position 110,632,835 of record OZ012737.1, on the reverse strand, counting down.
CTGCTGACTTGAGAAGGTTCAATACTTGACTCTAAGTCATACAAGCCATGGGAAGTCATTTTGAAACATCTAAGATTTCATGATAAGATTAAATCAAGAGGAATCAAGAGTTCAAGGAGTTACTAAATTAGGGTTTCAGTGTAAAATCCCATTCTTTAGTGCCTAACTTCAAGGACAATTTACCACATGAGGAAAGCTTAATATCTTTTTCATGAAAACATGAGACTTGTAGGTCATTTTATTAGATTTCTTTTGAGTACAAGAACGCATCCATTGAGTTTGTGCATCTCAATTTATGATGCTAACAAGTTAGGGGTCTCAGATGAAGAGAATTTTGGTCAACTAAAAGTCAACTCACTTCCAAGGAAATTTTGACCTAGAATCAAGTTTCCCCTAAACTTTAAGTGAACATGAAAGTTGTTCTTCATTGTCTTAGCTATCCAAAAAATTCTAGAAGTCCTCTTTCTCATGTGTGGAACTCACGTTATGGTCTTAACAAGTCAAGGGTATTTTTGGAAATGTTCATTATAGGTCATTCTTTTCAAGGGTCATTTCCATGAACTTTAAGGCCTCAAATCCAATTTTGACCAGCATGAAACTTGTGCATAAGAGTATTAACTCCTCATTAAACTCAAAATTCATGAGGTTTGTTGAATTATGTGGTCATGTGAGCCATTTCAAGATGGAAAATTTGACTTTTGGTTATGGTTTGAATCACTTCATTTATAAGTCATTGTTTTGTTTCATTTTGAGATACTTCACACCTTTACATGACACAAAAGAAGCTTACCATAAATGGGCCAACATGGAGAGCCATAATATGCCTTATTTTCAAGTTTCTTACTTGAAAAGTTTTGAATTCAAACTTGATGTATGAAGTGTGTACAAAGCCAAACTTTATTCATTTCATTTATACACCTTTGGAGCTCCATTTTGCTGACCCATTGTTGTGCAAAAGGTACCAAACTTGTGTGCATGAGAAAAGGGAGGTATTTGGTTATTTTTTGGAATCACACCAAATAGTCAGCATGGGCCTACATGGTGTGTAAATATCCATCATATAAAAGCATTTTGACCTGCCCTAATGCTCAGAAGAGGCATTTGCAGCTGGAGAGAGCATAGAGAGCTTGAATTTTTCTCAACATTTGCCATTTTTCGAATCTGGTTTTTCTCTTCAAATCAACTGCAATTGGAGCTTGTTTCATCTTCACAACAGGCTAAGGAATAGATTAGAAGCAAGGAAGTGAAACTTGCATACCTGAGAAGAGCCTACGGAGCTTCTCCGTTCAGTAAGCTTCCAATTCTATTTTCTCTCATTCTAGGCACTTTTTAGGAGCATTTTGGGTTACATCAGAAGCCCTGCGTGAAGTAGGCCATGTTTGATATATTTTTGTGGTTGTTTAATGAAATTTCAAAGTGTGCATCATGAACTTCAAGCTTTCGATTCTCTTGTTTTATGAACCTTTTTTATGTTTAAATGTTGGATTTGGATCCCTTTCAGTGCAAGCTTTCGAAAATAGTGTAAGATTCCACCATTTTTATTGAGAATTTTGGACTGAGCTCCGGCGAGCTGGCCGGAGAAAATGATCGGAGCCCTAGCTCCGGCATCTGGTTCTTTCTCAGGTGGAAGCTGACCTAGCCATGGTTTGAAAGTTTGACTCGTGTGTTGTTGTTTTCTGATTCGCTTGACCAGGATGCGTGACATGTTGACTCCACATAGGATTCACGAAACACAAAGTTTCATTAATCCCGAGTCCTTGGGTTGTTTGGGCCCAGAATGATATCCCCACCCCGTTTTTTCTGGCCTAGCGTGCATTATAACTAGATTCAGTTCAAATTGGTTTTGCTAATACACCACCCTCTTTGTTTTCTTTTATTTTTATTTCATTTTATTTTCTGTCGTCATTTCACTTAATTAAAAATACTTGTAATGATCAGAAAATTCTTCAAAAAATGTTTTCTATTATTTCAAAGTCTTATTTAATTTTCCGTCATTTTAAATTCTAATTTTATTTCTATTTTCTATTTTATTTTAATTTTGCAAGTAAAGTTATTTTTTGGTGTTGTCTTTATTTGATCATGATTGTTTAGACTTCAAATCCTTATCCCCAATGATCATGGCTTCTCCCTCACTTAGGTGAGGGATTAAGGAATCTTTGAGGGTGATTTTGAATGGCCATTGATCATTTTTATGTTGACTTTGAGTTGCCTTTTCATGCCCCTCGATTAATGCTCGATAAGGTGGAGCACCCTTAACAATTGAATTGTTTGGTGGTGCCTTGAGATGGATATGACTTTGAAACCTTGGCTTCTGTTTTCCCTTAGACTTGGCTACTTTGTGATTTTTACTTGAGATTTATTGAACATTTTTCCTATTTTTGATGAAGCTTGCAAGTCAAGTCATCTTAGGAGAGGTTCATACAAACTAATTTGACCTAGTTCCTTTGGGAAATGACTCTTATGGATCCCATATGCACCCTATGAGTCTTGATACTTGTTTATAACATGATTAAGGTGCTGGTTTTTTATTTTTAGGTCATACACTTGTGTAACTTGTTTTGCAAGTCACTTAGAAGTTAGGCATTTCCACTTGTTTTCAAGTGTTGATTTGGTGATGGAACTTTGTTTCCTCTACTTGCCATGACTTGGTTGATGCTTGTATATTGTTTCCAACTTGATTTAAGGCTTTTCTTGTGATTATCAGCTTCTTCCCCATGTGGTTTGGCTCTTATTCAAGATGATTTGGTGTTCACATTCACACTTTGAGTTTGTCTTGGATATTTGGTCACTTTCTTGCACTTGTTGGCTTGTCCCTTTTGCATGATCAATTTGAATTTTTTGGTTGAGATAATTTTCATTTGCTTACTGCCCAAGCTTCTTTCTCCCACATTCTCTTTGATCATGGCTTGTTGGTTTTGTTTTATGCTTAAACTTTGTGTAAGTGATTGATGTTTGAATGGTTGTAGGAGGTGTAACTTCTCCCATTTCATCTCACTCTTTTTTTGACTTGTTTAAGTCCTTTTGATCATTTGTATTTGATTGTATCATTTGTTTTTCATATCTCATCTTTGCATCTTTGCATATCATGATTGAATTTGCTTTGACTTGGTTAAGACAATCTCATCTCCTTCTTCATTTCATCTGGGATTGAATTATCTGTTGTTTACTTGGTCTTTTTCCATGATCCCTTAGGATTCCTAGTCCCTTTGTTTAAGATAGGAGTAGGAGAGACATTAGGTGTTCAATCCTTTGCATGATGACATTAGGATAGGGTTCCCCTCTTAATCCCAACTTTAGGAACACTTTGCATGACAACATTAGGGTTGATTAGTTTCCCCTTAGAGTTTGTGTCTTTCTCTTCTCATCTCCTAAACATCTTAACACATTTAATAAAGGATAATAATGTTGTACGCTATGAGCCTTAAGTACTTGAGGAATGATAGTTGGGGAGCCTCCTCTCAATCTGTCTGGAGTGTTTAGTGTATGCCCTTTGGGCGATATGCGACACATTCGCTCTTAAGTCATAGTCTTTAGTGCAACGTGAGTTACAAACTTAACTCAATTCACTTCTTCATAAAAAACAAAAAACCAAACATCAAACCTTTTTATCCTTCGGGATTGTTTGAAAATCATTTTCAGAAAGAGTGTGTTAAGTCTTGGTTCAACCACAAACAGGCATCGTCCCTAACTGCTAGAACGAGAGTTTAACCCTACTCAGTTAAAACACTTGAACCAATCTATGGTCGTGTCAGCCCAAACTATGTTTTCTCTGATTTCTCGTACCAGACAAGGATACGTAGGCATAAGACGGCGATGTCTTGGCGAGCAACCTTCCCCCCTTTACCCTTAGTTTTCCAAACTACAATGACTCTAACTTTCCCATTACACGAGGGAGTACGTAGGCATAGAGCGGCGATGCTCTATCGAGTCTCTTTTCTTTTCTTTTGTCCCTGTGAGCTAGCTCTTTGATAGATTAACACCCTTTTAGATAGACAACAAGCATGGATTCTGTTGAGTACAACGGACGTGAGGGGTGCTCATACCTTCCCCTTGTGTAACCAACTCCCGAACCCAAGATTTGGTTGGTATGACCTTGTCTTCTCCCTTTTTCGTAGGTTTTTTCTGATCGTTTCCTTTCCCTCTCTTTGGGATAAATAACGAACGGTGGCGACTCTTCTGTCTTTGTCGGCCCCTCTTCGCAGCGATGCGACAGGCTGGGGTAGTGTTTTTGGTTGGAAGGTTGGTTCCCATATTGGAGGTTTGGATGGTTCCTCCAACTTGGATGGTATTTATTAGTGGACAGGTTAGGAATGTTGTACCAGTTATGGTTGTTACCTTGATGGTACAGGGCTGCAGCATATGCTTGAGGTGCTTCAGTAGGGATTTCATCTTGCAGAATAGGACAAGTATTAGTAGGATGATCAGGAGAAGTACAAATACCACATAATCTTGTTGTTTGGTTTTGATGGGCTACTTGAGCTTTACCTATAACTATCAATTGTTGCACTAACTCTTTCAGCTCATGCATTCTATTTTCGAAGGCTTTGTTGGAATGAGCAACATGAGAAGAGACGTGAATCTCATTCACACCTTTTGTTTGAACATAATTTTCTCTCGTAGTGAACTATTGGGAGTTAAGCGACATGTTCTTAATCAGAGCCTTCGCAGCGGCTGGAGTTTTATCAACAAGTGCTCCACCACTAGCAGCATCTAGAATATTTCTATCCATTGGTTTTAAGCCTTCATAGAAATACTGAATCAACAATTTCTCGGTGATCTGGTGTTGTGGGCAACTCGAAACGAATTGTTTGAATCGTCCCCAATATTCAGCTAATGATTCATTATCCCGTTGTTTAATACCACAAATGTCTTTTCGTATCGAGGCCGCTCTGGATGCAGGAAAATATCTCTCTAGGAATACCTTCTTCAGATCATTCCAAGTAGCAACAGAATTCGACTCGAGATAATATAACCAGTCCTTGGCTTTGTAGAGAAAACGAGAAAGCTCTTAGCTTGATATGGTCTTCCGTAATTCCTTCAGGCCTGAGTGGGGTTGAATAAAAAATCTGGAATTCTTTTAGATGCTTGTGTGGATCCTCACTTGCAAGACCGCTAAATCTAGGCAACAAATGTATTAGTCCAGATTTTAACTCAAAAGGGACAGCAAGGCCAGCATATTCAATACATAATTCATTATAGTTAACATCGGGGGCAACAAGCTCCCTTAGGGTCCACTGTTCAACCATGGTGAACAAAGGATCAGAATAAAAAACGACAAGAAATGGTGAACTAGGGCCGGCCTGATTATCTCTAAGGCGTGCACACAAGGTCCTCTCAATCTCAGGGTCGAAATCAACTAGGCCAGAACAAGAAGCTCTTGTGGCTAGGATTACCAATGCAACAAAAAATCTGATAATTCCCACAATGTCCATGTAGGTCAGAATTAAAATCAAAGAAGGAAGATGGTTAAAATAAAATCGAAAAAATCTAAAAAGACAAAATTTAACCTAATTAGATCAAATGAGAATTTTGGAATTTTTTTTGGATTTTTTTGAGACTATGAAAACAGTAAAAAAATTAATTAAAAATAGAAAAAAGAGGAATTTGGCGATTCGAGGGACCAACTCCCATAACTCTCCTATAGTAAGGGACTTTTGATCGCACTATTTTTCTGCTTCAAGTGCACGAAACAAATCTAAGAAAGGAGGCGATTTGCCCAAAACTGGTTTTTTTCTACTAGGTCTGACGAGAAGCGGGCGAAACGGGACGGCTGGACGCGAAAACGCAAGAAAATACACAAAAATGCAGAAAATTAAAACAAGCAAAACCTAAAACTAGACTATTGGCTAAATCGACAAGAATCCCCGACAACGGTGCCAATTTGATTCGCTGTCGCGCGCGGATCAAAAGCGAGTAGTTTGAAAAACGGTAGTTTAGCGACAATGACTCGAGTATCGTATCGCAAGGATTCTTGTAGTAATTAACCAATTACAGTAATGAAATATGGGGGGGGGGGGGTTCGGTTTGGATTTAAAAAATGATTAAAAATAAAAAGTGATTAAAATTTTAAGTTGAAACAGTTAATCTGCTGTTTCGGTTTCCCAACTTATCGTCGATCCAATTAATTCCCAATTTCTAAGAGGACTCTATCTCCTTCTTGATTATAATAACAATCAGACAAGCGCAATTATTATTATACGACATATATTCTTAATTTCCGAATTAAGCAAACAGATTAGATACAGTAACCGTGAATTAAGCAAACACGGGAACATACACGAATTAAGCAAACACGATTAAAGCATAAGAACATGAAATCATCGAAATAAATCAATCACCCCTAAGATAAATAAAATTAAGCAAACAAGATATCACAGAGAATAATTGAAAGGAAATAGTTTTTATTTGAAATTAAAGGAACCTCAAAGTGTCAGCGGAAACCGATTACAATAGATTAACCTAAGGAAGTTAGTTCTCCATTACAATTGTAAAAAGAAAATAATTTTCGGAATAAAACTAGGGTAGCCGTTTTGTATCATAACAGCAACCTTATAAATAGAATAAGGTTTGCATTACACACTCAGCTGGGTCGGAAACCTAAACCAGACCCAAAAGGGAAAAACAACTACATTATCACAAGTCAGAAACTTCAACGAATTATTCGAGACTCAAGCAATCCGAATCATCTTCTCCGTGAAACATGAAAGTTGTAGATCTTTTCCTTAGTTTTCCAACGACTAGTATAACATCTTGATCCGATTCCTGTAGCTCCAATTATGAATTTTTCACTAAAAACTACTAATACTGAAAAATAACAAACGGAAATCAAATAAAGCTGAAAATAAATTAAATAGTAAAAACATCATAAAATAGGAAATTGAACAAACTAAACTATAGAAATTCCTAAGTCTAAACTGTTAGTTCCATGGTTCTATGATATATAATTGTCCATGGTTCTATGATTGGCTAAATTTTGGTAAAACATGATCCTGCACTGATGATTAAGCAGGATGTTATAACATCTCCATCTGCTGTGGTGATAGAGCTGTTGTGGAGTGTTTTGATGTGAATGCCATGTTGAATGTCGTGAAATTCATCACGATATCCATCTCCTGTCATGACAGAACTACTGTCATGTGTGAGAAACAGCAGGAGTAATGGAGTAGCAGGGGCTGATGACTCATGACATTGCTACTGATGCTGCAGGAGCTAGCAGCTACTGATGCAGCAGGAGCTGATGACAGAACTGCTGTTATGGATGTCATGGATGCAGAAGGAGCTAGCAGCAGCTGATGATATAACTACTGTCATGGATGTCATACTAAGTATCACTGCTGTTATGTGTTAGCAGTCGCCATAACAGGTTGAGTTGTGATGAAGTTCCTCACAGGTGGTGAGTGAGGTGTGTTGTCATGTGTTTTAAGCAGGACATCGCTGCATGACAACAAAAGGAGCTGCTAGTGTATATCTCTTGACAAAGTTAGTTTGGTTTGATGAGACTGTGTTGGATATACCTCATCATTAAGTACAGGTCAAGGATATTGATTAGGAATAAGTACATAGTGTATCGAGATTCATAAAAGGATCTTGGAGACCTTTTAGAAAACTTTAATATATTTGTTACTACTGTTAGTCTGCAAAAGATTGGGAGAAGCCATGACTGTCATGAAGAAGATTCTGCAGAAGTGTTCAGCATGGCAAGCTGGAAAGCAAGTTTTAGTGAATCTGAATGTCATGACCAATGTTATGACATTGATCGTATGACATCAGGTAGCTGACGTGCACAGCAGGCATGCTGGTTTTCTGGTATAATGCATAAGATAGCCTAGGCTAGATTTAAGGAGGCTTATTAGGGTTCCTAGATATCTCAGGAGAGATTCTAGGCAGTGCTGACTATATCATGAAAAGCCATGACCTAATTTGACAACACCTTGAAGTGTGGAAATTAGTTTTACTTTGTTAAAACTAATGTTTGTTACTTGTAACCAGCCCAAGCCTAGTCTGCACTACTATAAAAGGAGGAGCAGAAGCAGAGGAAAGCAAGCACTCACATCAAGAAAAACCAGAGTGTAAAATAAAGGTCTAGGGTTGAGAGTCCCTTGTGTGTAAGTCACCCTTTGTATCATTTGATACATTGTGGTAGACATATTTGTAAGTGATGAACTTAGTTCTTCACGTGTGTCTAGGAAGCTTAGGATTCCTTGTGTGCCAAGAAATTGTGTGCTGTATAATTGCTTTGGTTATTATGAATAAACTGTTGTGTTCATTGTCTCACTCAAAGTTGTGAAGCAGGAGTGTGTGAGTTCCTCGATCAAAGCTGTGAAGCAAGATCAAGGTGTGTTTTGGAGTGAGTCTGTCGCTATTCGAGAAATACGCGCAACGACGGGGAAGGCGAAAAGGAAAAGGACAGAAGAGTCGCCACCGAACTTTATTTATCCCATGAGGGGAAAGGGAAATATCGAGAAAACCTTAAGAAAATAAAAGATAAAATGGTCTCGCAACCAAGAACGGGTTCGGAAGCCGGTTATGCGAGGGGAAGGTATTAGCACCCCTCGCATCCATCATACTCGATGGGAACCATTTGTTTGTCGTGTGTGAATTTATTTGCTTAAATTTTACTATGAAGAGTGTTCCAAAAGATACAGAAAAGGGTTTAGAAACGGGGAAAGAAAGGTAACGCGAGGAAGAAGGGAAAGAACGGACTCGGTAGGACTTCGCGGTCCTAGGCCTACGTATTCTCAACGGATATGAGAAAGTCAGAGTCGACGTAGTTCGGGAAACTATGGGTATGAGGGATTGTGCTCGGCAAGGATTGTGGCCCTTGTGCCTACGTATCTACTTGAAAAAGTAAAGAATCAGAGCAGCCGTAGTTCGACCTACGATTTGTTGATGTTTTTATGGATAATGCTATCGTACGCATTCTAGCAGTTAAGTGTATTGCTGCTCGCTCGTTGGAGACTTAGGCATTACCTGTTTGCGGTAGAACGGATGTATCATATCCTTTTCGAAAGATAAGTTTTCGCCATGCGAGGCAAGATGTCATGTTTGATTTGTTGAATTGTTTTGTTTTTAGGGCGAGATAGGTCCTCGGACAGTAGCCCCTACGGGTAGTACCCAATTCATTATCTCAAAGTTTTTGTTATGAAAGGGTGTGGCGAACATAGCGTCTTCGTATTGAAAGACGAGTATCAAAACCACACACACTACAGTGAGCATCTCGACACTCGGAGAGGAAGAAGTCTACACTTAATCCTCTCTCTTTAGTTTAATACAAAGAGAACTTCATTCTCTTATTAAAGTGTTTTTGGTTTTGAATGGTAAGTGCTTTTGCGACAGAGAACCCTACGGTAAACGTCAGCACTCGGGATAGGAGAAGGCCTACGCCTAACCACTCCACGACCATTCAAATTTTTGTTATGAAAAGAGTTTAAAAATGCGCTCGGTACGGGACCGAGGTTTTTAGGTGACAAAGGTTGCGAAAAGAAGTTGTAGGGGGAGATAGGTGGCGGATAAAGTCACGTCTTCATATTGAAAGACGAGTATCAAAACCAGCCACACTACAGTGAGCATCTCAACACTCGGAGAGGAAGAAGTCTACACTCAATCCCCTCTCTTTAGTTCAATACAAAGAGAATCGATTTATTTATTGTAAGTGTCTCGAAAATGCACCCGGTACAGGGCCGAGGTTTTTTAGGAGAAAAAGGTGTGGATGAAAACATCTTCGTATTGAAAGACGAGTGTCAAAACCACCCACACTACAGTGAGCATCTCAACACTCGGAGAGGAAGAAGTCTACACTCAATCCCCTCTCTTTAGTTCAATACAAAGTGAACTTTATCCTTTTGTTAAATATGGCGAGTTGGTGTAACCATTATTTGAGAAAATACGCTTGACGTTGGGTCAAGGGTTTTAGTTGCTTAAAATGACTTGAGGCGAAGCGAGCAAGGTCGATGGCGACGCACAAGGCAATCGGCTTACAAGGTCAAAAATGGCTCGATGAGAATCGAGAGTTTGTTTTCCTGAAAATGGTTTTTAGAACCAAAGGTCAAAAATGACCAACAATAAACATGCACAAGAAACAAACAATCACAACAGGTTGAACGGCTTAAAAAAAACAAAACACAAAAAAAAAACAGCACGAAGTGCCATCAAGGAGTTCGCCGTGTGAACTCCTTGAGAAAAAAAATTTGAGGTAAAAAAAGTCGAGAAAACGTGAAAAACAGGGGTCTGACACGGGCGGCCGTGTTGTGTGACACGGCCTGTGTCATAGTTCCAGGAAACTTAGGGTTTTTGAGGCAAACAGAAGTGTGACACGGGTGGCCGTGTTGTGTGACACGGCCCGTGTTACAAGGTCTGGGAGAAAAATGATTTTTTAGGGCAAACAGAAGTGTGACACGGGTGGCCGTGTTGTGTGACACGGCCCGTGTCATGTGTTCTTGGCATTTTGTACTTTGAAAAGTCACACAGAGATGCAACACGGCCGACCGTGTCGTGTGACACGGCCCGTGTTGGGCTACCAGAAGAAAAAATCCAAACTTTTCTCTTGTTTTTTGCTTCTTTTTGGGTTTTTTCAAAAGGGCTTCTTGGTCCCCCTTGGGATCTTACATGTTATAATCAATACAAACCACTCAAACCAAGGGAATAAATGACAAATGCACAATATGAAAGAAGAGAAAGAGTTTTAAGAAATGGATACCCAAGAGTTGTTTCCCTCCTTGAAAAGCCTCCACTGATTTTGGCTAGGTGTTCACTTCTCTTCACTCTATGCTTTGATGGCTCTCCTCAATGGCTCCCTTGTGTTTCTTTTTTACTCTCTTCACTTCTTGCTGGTTTTTGCTCTCTCTATTTTTCTGGTTTTCTCTCTTACTCTTTGCTCTCAATATCTCTATCTCCAAAATGTTGTGAATGATAGTGGAAAATGATAGTGAATGATGGTTTTGTGCAGCCTCCAAGCCTCCTTATCTCCCTTTTTCTGCTGCCTTTTCCTGCTGTACCAAAACCACAGCTCTTGCACAAGATTCAACTTTCATAAATTCCATTCCTGGCAACAATTATGGCCACTTTCTTGGTGCAGCCCTGCTTTTTTCCACTTCTAGTATGCTGCTTTTGCTGTATTTCTTCTGCAGCACTCTATATTTCCTTCCAACCTTGTACCCATTGGTTGGTTGATTTGTTTGGACATACTCATGTAGTCAACAGACTACCTTTTGGACATCATTTTCAAATTCTGATTTTTTGATGTGTAGATGTATCAACATAAGCTTATAGCCTTGGTTTTATGACATAAAATGATTTTGTAATATGATACACATTGCCACTTCTTGCATGGGGCTGTTTTGGACCATATTCAAATTGCACATGAATGTATGCATAGCCTTGATCTTGAGATATTCCAACATTGAATTAGCTCTTAAATATTTTCCTTGCATGTTTGTAGGCACAAAGAGGACCATGTGGACTTGATGAGGCATAGGGGATACCATGGCATGAAATTATTTTTAGAAACTTGAATTAAGACTAGAAATAGCTTAATTTCCTAAGCATTACCAAGAGTTTGGATTTTGTAACAAATGTGACATTTTTTCAAATGTCATGAAATTTCTCTTTGTAATATTCTTGAATCTAGCCTTGAATTCATGAACCTTGAATTTGGAATGATGGGCCTCCCTTATGTCATTGAATTTGAAAGAAATGAAGAAATGAGTCAAGTCTTGAAAGAGGACAAATTTTGGGGTGCAACAGAGTCTCCACAACTATTTTGGTAATTGTATTGATATCACTGTGGTGTGATTGAGGGGGAGTGAGTGGGTATACACAGGTCTAGAGCATCTCTAGGTTGAAATGTCATTGGGTAGAGATTAAGTGAGAAGTGCAAACTGGTTGTTTGACTTTGAATTGATTCTGCTAATAGTGAATTTCCTCCCTGGCTTGGTGGCCCCCAGATGTAGGTGATGTTGCACCGAACTGCGTAAACAATTACTAGTGTTATTTATCTTTATGCATTTACAATTCTCCACAATTTAAATGGTTAGATAAATAGGTCTGTCAGCCTACAGATGTTACAATAGACGTCATGACGTTGGTCATGTCATTGGTATGATTTAAAGAAATTAAATTGTTCATGATCTGTCCTCCTCCTTATTTCAGCAGAGATCGATGTTATTGGGACATCTGAAATCTGCATACCAGAATTTCAATTGGTATCAGAGCAGGCATCATGTCTGTTCTGGATGAGATCTTGGGAGTTACTTCCTGGTGGTTAAACAAGGAGAAGCTGTAGCTGATTGATGATCTTGCTGAATGTTTGAGCTACAGCTTATGGAGTGAAGGAATGTATGCATCTGCTGCTGTGCCCTCTGATATAGGAGCTGCTATGACCTGTTGTATCCTCTGCCTAAGCAGGAGTGGCTACTTCTCTCCCATGACCTGATGAATGATCAGACATCTTGTTTAGGGCATATTCTTTTGGTGGTTCCGCTGCATATTTCTATGATAAAAGAACTCTGGTGCCCTTGGGAGAAGACTGGCCTATATTCAGTTTGATGCATGGATGTGGCAGTTGTGTAGATGATTAGAAGATGATGTTAGCAGTTGTGTTTGGTTGTGTGCCTAGGTTGTTCTGTTGTGTGGGAAGTGATTTAGTTTCACCACTCATGACTTGCAAGGAATCTATCAGCAGAGGAAGTCATAGAGAGGTTGAATCAAGGGTGGCAACCTTGGTGTTTCAACATGAAAGATAATTATACTAAAGAATACTCTTGGTATTACTGAAGTGTAATCATCTGGCCTTCTTGATAAGTTGTATGAATTTAAGATCAATCTCAATTTGTGGAATGCACAAGTATTTAATTGATTATCCATAATGATCAACATTGTCAAAGTTCTGTTGGTTCATCGGGTGGATGATCCAAGTCTTGCTTCTGGAAGAAGGATCTCTTTTGTTGCACAAAGCATCTGGCCCTTGTTTTATGTTCAACTAAATGTTGAGACATTCCATCAGCAGAGGTTGTGCATAACTCTGTTGATTCAAGGAATGAATCACTAGCTCAAAAGGATATTTAGTTAGATTTGTCTTCATTCTAGCAAGGTTCTTGGCAAGAAACTAAGGCTATAATGGAGTGCTGATGGAAGTAAAGATGAAGACATTCTTCTTGATCAGGTTATTAGAGTGCAGCAGCATATGATCTGCATCTAAAAAGTTTCCTGGCAAGAAACTTGTCTAGAAGATGGTATTGGTGATAACACTGCTTGGGACAGTTTATTTCTGATCTAAGTGCATAGGAGCATATGACCTTGGTCATATTGGAGGTCAAGGATAAGTGGCAGTTGTCTCTGAATTTCTAAAGAAGTCTCTACTTAAGGAAAGCGGGAATCCTTGTGTAAAGATTTCTTTTATGACCCTTCCTCATTAAAGAATCAAGCCTTGGCATGGTTGGTGTCTCTTAAAAGGAGTTCATAAAGCAAATGCATTTCAAGCAAAGTGTTGTGGTCCAATAAAGCAAGATGAAGGTTATCTACTCAAACTCAAGTCTATGTGCCCCTTCTGATTGAGTAATGAGGTTATTCTAACTGGCAGAATGAAAGCCTGAACTCTCCAGCTGGATGTCTTAACCAAAGTTTTGACATCAAGCAGTAACTTCAAGGCCTTCATTGATGAAATATGAGTTGATCTTCTCAGGTGTGAATGTTACCTCATGCAGTGTGCAGAAGCTGTGAAAGGAGTAGATGTTGCAGGTTCAAGTCTGGGTGTGGTCCTGCCATGGAACATGAGGGGTTGAAGATCAAGGTAACTTAGTGGAAGACTGTCTAAAGCTATGAAAGAGGCTGAATTACCAATCAGTGGCATTTGGTTATTTAAGCAGTGTGCCTTTAGAAAACTATTCTTGTGCAGAAGGGTAGTCTTTTGAAGACCACAGAAGGTTCTGGGACTGTTCATGCTTGGAACTAATTGCTCTTATGCAGAAGGGTAGTTGGTTAAAGGAGGATCTTTTTCTGTTCATATATTGGAGCTTGTGGTAGAAGCCCTAAGTTGTGTATGGAAGATTACCCTCTTTTGGAGATATATTTGATCAAGCTGGTGGAGCTGTGAAGATCTTCAATTGGATTACTAGGCAGTAGTAAGTCCAGTATGGGCACATAAAGAACCATGGGATGGTATGAACTATCTGGGTTGTGAAGATTTGTTTTGGAACTTGTGATTCACATATTGACTAAGAAGTACTCTATCTTGTCATACGGGAGAATGATGAGGTAAAAGGACTGTCTTAGAGGATGATGTGAAGAAATTATACAAGACTGGAGTGGATCATTAGCTGATTGCATCCTGATGTGGTATATGGAAGTGATCAAGTCACTAGGCGAATCAGAAGTGTTCTAACTTATCATATGGGAGAATGATGAGGAAAGAATGTCTTAGAGTATGAGGTGTCTATCTTGTACTAAGCCTAAGGTCAGAATACGTATGGAAAAGACGTCTCTTCTGCTACAAGTAACTCTAGGAAGGGGTGGATCAGTTTGATTCCCTCTCACTGTATGAGCATGTAGTTGGTCGTGAGAGATAATCTGGTGATCTTGGAGCATCTTCTGTCAAAGATAGGGGGAGAGATTTTGGTTGATGGGTGTACTATTTGCTTATGGTGAATGCGTTCAACATGTGTGTTGAACAGAGAATGAGTTTTAGAAGACATGAAGATGTGTCTTATGTTTTCCATTCACGTCCACTAGTTACCTTTGATATGGGGAGTTATACTTCTATCCATGATCTGTTGCTGCAAGAGTGCTGGTACCAAGACTGTTTATGGTCTCAAATAGTTTGGGAGTTTATGAAGATAGAATGCCACACAAGATGTTGTGACATTGGAGTACTGCTCCAAGCTCATGGTGACCATGACAAGTGCCTTCCTTTTGGTTCTGTCCTTAGGATGTCCGTGGATCCAGTCAAATCTATAGGCCTCTATACTAGTGTGTCTGGTGAAGATAAAGATCAAGACATCATCAGCTCTGATCCTGTGCAGATGGAAGGACCTTTACCCTGACATCTTGGAGATCTTCCAGATAATTTTTCTGCAACTCTTCTGCTATCTGTTCCAGTATGGTTTGTAGGAATAGAAAGCTGCAGTAAGAAGATGTGAAAAAATAATCTTCATATGATTGGATTCTCTCTTTTAGGGGGAGTACAGGGTATGCATGACAGGGGGAGCTGTGTACATGGAGTTGTATGCAAAGGTGCTATTTTCAGGCAAGCTTATGATCTTGAACCACTAATGAGGGTATAATGTCAGACAAGATGTCTTGATATTGTGTTGGCTGGTGTATTGTTGTGCCTTGACAACATGTTTATGGGTTACTGTCTGGGAGAATTTATTTTTCTCTACAGAAGATTTGTGTGCTTCAAATTGGGGATTTAAGATCAATTGTTACTTGTGGCAAGTAGTTAATTGATTATCCTTTAATCGATAATGTCAAAAGTGTCATCCCTGAAGGTGCAGCTTCAGGCAAGACAAGAACCCAAGATTCAAGACTGATTGGTGGTGCAGCCTTAGAGATCAAGAAATGACATACTTAAACACCATGTGCAGTATGTACACTAACTCCAATTTTTATCAATTTTTAACTAAACCAATGGGGAGTTAAGTGTTTTTAAGGGTTGTTATCTGTTGCAATTATCAAGGGGGAGCATGATATTGAGTGAGGCTGGGAAAACTACTGCTGCTAAGTTGTTTTAGCCAAAATTTGCCAAAGGGGGAGATTGTTAGTTCCATAGTTCTATGATATAGAATTGTCCATGGTTCTATGATTGGCTAAATTTTGGTAAAACATGATCCTGCAATGATGATTAAGCAGGATGTTATAACATCTCCATCTGTTGTGGTGATAGAACTGCTGTGAAGTGTTTTAATGTGAATGCCATGTTGAATGTCGTGAAATTCATCACGACATCCATCTCCTGTCATTACAGAACTACTGTCATGTGTGAGAAACAGCAGGAGTAATGGAGTAGCAGAGGATGATGACTCATGACATTGCTACTGATGCTGCAGGAGCTAGCAGCTACTGATGCAGCAGGAGCTGATGACAGAACTAATGTTATGGATGTCATGGATGCAGAAGGAGCTAGCAGCAGCTGATGACATAACTACTGTCATAGATGTCATACTGAGTATCACTGCTGCTATGTGTTAGCAGTAGCCACAACATGTTGAGTTGTGATGAAGTTCCTCACAGGTGGTGAGTGAGGTGTGTTGTCATGTGTTTTAAGCAGGACATCGCTGCATGACAACAAAAGGAGTTGCTAGTGTATATCTCTTGACAAAGTTAGTTTGGTTTGATGAGACTGTGTTGGATATACCTCATCACTAAGTAAAGGTCAAGGAGATTGATTTGGAATAAGTACAGAGTGTATCGAGATTCATAAAAGGATCTTGGAGACCTTTTAGAAAACTTTAATATATTTGTTACTACTGTTAGTCTGCAGAAGATTGGGAGAAGCCATGACTGTCATGAAGAAGATTCTGCAGAAGTGTTCAGCAGGGCAAGCTGGAACGCAAGTTTAAGTGAAGCTGAATGTCATGACCAATGTTATGACATTGATCGTATGACATCAGGTAGCTGACGTGCACAACAGGCATGTTGGTTTTCTGGTATAATGCGTAAGATGGCTCAGGCTAGATTTAAGGAGGCTTATTAGGGTTCCTAGATATCTCAGGAGAGATTCTAGGCAGTGTTGACTATATCATGAAAAGCCATGAACTAATTTGACAACACCTTGAAGTGTGGAAATTAGTTTTACTTTGTTAAAACTAATGTTTGTTACTTGTAACCAGCCCAAGCCTAGTTTGCACTACTGTAAAAGGAGGAGCAGAAGCAGAGGAAAGCAAGCACTCACATCAAGAAAAACCAGAGTGTAAAATAAATGTCTAGGGTTGAGAGTCCCTTGTGTGTAAGTCACCCTTTGTATCATTTGATACATTGTGGTAGACATATTTGTAAGTGATGAACTTAGTTCTTCACGTGTGTCTAGGAAGCTTAAGATTCCTTGTGCGCCAAGCAATTGTGTGCTGTATAATTGCTTTGGTTATTATGAATAAACTTTTGTGTTCATTGTCTCACTCAAAGTTGTGAAGCAAGAGTGTGTGAGTTCCTCGATCAAAGCTGTGAAGCAAGATCAAGGTGTGTTTTGGAGTGAGTCTGCATAACTATTTTGGTAATTGTATTGATATCACTGTGGTGTGATTGAAGGGGAGTGAGTGGGTATACTCAGGTCTAGAGCATCTCTATGTTGAAATGTCATTGGGTAGAGATTAAGTGAGAAGTGCAAATTGGTCGTTTGACTTTGAATTGATTCTGCTAATAGTGAATTTCCTCCCTGGCTTGGTGGCCCCCAGATGTAGGTGATGTTGCACCGAACTGCGTAAAAAATTACAGGTGTTATTTATCTTTATGCATTTACAATTATGCACAATTTAAATGGTTAGATAAATAGGTCTGTCAGCCTACAGATGTTACAACAGACGTCATGACGTTGGTCATGACATTGGTATGATTTAAAGAAATTAAATTGTTCATGATCTATCCTCCTCCTTGTTTCAGCAGAGATCGATGTTCTTGGGACATCTGAAATCTGCATACCAGAATTTTAATTGGTATCAGGGCAGGCATCCTGTCTGTTTTGGATGAGATCTTGGAAGATACTTCCTGGTGGTTAAACAAGGAGAAGTTGTAGCTGATTGATGATCTTGCTGAATGTTTGAGCTACAACTTATGGAGTGAAGGAGTCTATGCATCTGCTGCTGTGCCCTCTGATATAGGAGCTGCTATGACCTGCTGTATCCTCTGCCTAAGCAGGACTGGCTACTTCTCTCCCATAACCTGATGAATGATCAGACATCTTGTTTAGGGCATATTCTTTTGGTGGTTCCGCTACATATTTCTATGATAAAAGAACTCTGGTGCCCCTGGGAGAAGACTGGCCTATATTCAGTTTGATGCATGGCTGTGGCAGTTGTGTAGATGATTGGAAGATGGTGTTAGCAGTTGTGTTTGGTTGTGTGCCTAGGTTGTTCTGTTATGTGGGAAGTGATTTAGTTTCACCATTCATGACTTGCAAGGAATCTATCAGCAGAGGAAGTCATAGAGAGGTTGAATCAAGGGTGGCAACATTGGTGTTTCAACATGAAAGATATTTATACTAAAGAATACTCTTGGTATTACTGAAGTGTAATCATCTGGCCTTCTCGATAAGTTGTATGAATTTAAGATCAATCCCTATTTGTGGAATGCACAAGTATTTAATTGATTATCCATAATGATCAACATTGTTAAAGTCCTGTTGGTTCATCGGGTGGATGATCCAAGTCTTGCTTCTGGAAGAAGGATCTCTTTTGTTGCACAAAGCATCTGGCCCTTGTTTTATGTTCAACTAAATGTTGAGACATTCCATCAGCAGAGGTTGTGCATAACTCTGTTGATTCAAGGAATGAATCACTAGCTCAAAAGGATATTTAGTTGGATTTGTCTTCATTCTAGCAAGGTTCTTGGCAAGAAACTAAGGCTATAATGGAGTGCTGATGGAAGTAAAGATGAAGACATTCTTCTTGATCAGGTTATTAGAGTGCAGCAGCATATGATCTGCATCTAAAAAGTTTCCTAGCAAGAAACTTGTCTAGAAGATGGTATTGGTGATAGCACTGCTTGGGTCAGTTTATTTCTGATCTAAGTGCGTAAGAGCATATGACCTTGGTCATATTGGAGGTCAAGGATAAGTGGCAGTTGTCTCTGAATTTCTAAAGAAGTCTCTACTTAAGGAAAGCGGGAATCCTTGTGTAAAGATTTCTTTTGTGACCCTTCCTCATTAAAGAATCAAGCCTTGGCATGGTTGGTGTCTCTTAAAAGAAGTTCATGAAGCAAATGCATTTCAAGCAAAGTGTTGTGGTCTAATAAAGCAAGATGAAGGTTATCTACTCAAACTCAAGTCTATGTGCCCCTTCTGATTGAGTAATGAGGTTATTCTAAGTGGCAGAATGAAAGCCTGAACTCTCCTGCTAGATGTCTTAACCAAAGTTGTGACATCAAGCAGTAACTTCAAGGCCTTCATTGATGAAAAATGAGTTGATCTTCTTGGGTGTGAATGCTACCTCATGCAGTATGCAAAAGCTGTGAAAGGAGTAGATGTTGCAGGTTCAAGACTGGGTGTGGTCCTGCCATGGAACATGAAGGGTTGAAGATCAAGGTAGCTTAGTGGAAGGCTGTCTAAAGCTCTGAAAGAGGCTGAATAACCAATCAGTGGCATTTGGTTATTTAAGCAGTGTGCCTTTAAAAAACTATTCTTGTGCAGAAGGGTAGTCTTTTGAAGACCACAGAAGGTTCTGGGACTGTTCATGCTTGGAACTAATTGCTCTTATGCAGAAGGGTAGTTGGTTAAAGGAGGATCTTTTTCTGTTCATATATTGGAGCTTGAGGTAGAATCCCTAAGTTGTGTATGGAAGATTACCCTCTTTTGGAGATATATTTGATCAAGCTGGTGGAGCTGTGAAGATCTTCAATTGGATTACTAGGCAGTAGTAAGTCTAGTATGGGCACATAAAGAACCATGGGATGGTATGAACTATCTGGGTTGTGAAGATCTGTTGTGGAACTTGTGATTCACATATTGACTAAGAAGTACTCTATCTTGTCATACGGGAGAATGATGAGGTAAAAGGACTGTCTAAGAGGATGATGTGAAGACATTATACAAGACTGGAATGGATCATTAGCTGATTGCATCTTGATGTGGCATATGGCAGTGATCAAGTCACTAGGCGAATTAGAAGTGTTCTAACTTATCATATGGGAGAATGATGAGGAAAGAATGTCTTAGAGTATGTGGTGTCTATCTTGTACTCAGCCTAAGGTCAGAATACGTGTGGAGAAGAGGTCTCTTCTGCTACAAGTAACTCTAGGAAGGGGTGGATCAGTTTGATGCCCTCTCACTGTATGAGCATGGAGTTGGTCATGAGAGATAACGTGGTGATCTTGGAGCATCTTCCGTCAAAGATAGGGGGAGAGATTTTGGTTGATGGGTGTACTATTTGCTTATGGTGAATGCGTTCAACATGTGTGTTGAACAGAGAATGAGTTCTTGAAGACATGAAGATCTGTCTTATGTTTTCCATTCACGTGCACTGGTTACCTTTGATATGGGGAGTTATACTTCTATCCATGATCTGTTGCTGCAAGAGTACTGGTACCAAGACTATTTGTGATTTCAAACAGTTTAGGAGTTTATGAAGATAGAATGTCACACAAGATGTTGTGACATTGGAGTACTGCTCCAAGCTCATGGTGACCATGACAAGTGCCTTCCTTTTGTTTATGTCCTTAAGATGTCCATGGATCCCGTCAAGTCTATAGGCCTCTATCCTAGTGCGTCTGGTGAAGATAAAGATCAAGACATCATCAGCTCTGATCCTGTGCAGATGGAAGGACCTTTCCCCTGACATCTTGGAGATCTTCCAGATAATTTTTCTGCAACTCTCCTGCTATCTGTTCCAGTATGGTTTGTAGGAATAGAAAGCTGCAGTAAGAAGATGTGAAAAAAAATCTTCATATGTTTGGATTCTCTCTTTCAGGGGGAGTATTGGGTATGCATGACAGAGGGAGCTGTGTACATGGAGTTGTATGCAAAGGTGCTAATTTTCAGGAAAGCTTATGATCTTGAACCACTAATGAGGGTATAATGTCAGACAAGATGTCTTGATATTATGTTGGCTGGTGTATTGTTGTGCCTTGACAACATGTTTATGGGTTACTGTTTGGGAGAATTTATTTTTCTCTACAGAAGATTTGTGTGCTTCAAATTGGGGATTTAAGATCAATTGTTACTTGTGGCAAGTAGTTAATTGATTATCCTTTAATCGGTAATGTCAAAAGTGTCATCCCTGAATGTGCAGCATCAGGCAAGACAAGAACCCAAGATTCAAGACTAATTGGTGGTGCAGCCTTAGAGATCAAGAAATGACATACTTAAACACCATGTGCAGTATGTACACTTACTCCAATTTTTATCAATTTTTGACTAAACCAATGGGGAGTTATGTGTTGTTAAGGGTTGTTATCTGTTGCAATTATCAAGGGGGAGCATGATATTGTGTGAGGCTTGGAAAACTACTGCTGCTAAGTTGTTTTAGCCAAAATTTGCCAAAGGGGGAGATTGTTAGTTCCATAGTTCTATGATATAGAATTGTCCATGGTTCTATGATTGGCTAAATTTTGGTAAAACATGATCCTGCACTGATGATTAAGCAGGATGTTATAACATCTCCATCTGCTGTGGTGATAGAACTGTTGTGGAGTGTTTTAATGTGAATGCCATGTTGAATGTCATGAAATTCATCACGACATCCATCTCCTGTCATGACAGAACTACTATCATGTGTGAGAAACAGCAGGAGTAATGGAGTAGCAGGGGCTGATGACTCATGACATTGCTACTGATGCTGCAGGAGCTAGCAGCTACTGATGCAGCAGGAGCTGATGACAGAACTGCTTTTATGGATGTCATGGATGAAGAAGGAGCCTTCAGGAGCTGATGACATAACTACTGTCATGGATGTCATACTGAGTATCACTGCTGCTATGTGTTAGTAGTAGCCACAATAGGTTGAGTTGTGATGAAGTTCCTCACAGGTGGTGAGTGAGGTGTGCTGTCATGTGTTTTAAGCAGGACATCGCTGCATGACAACAAAAGGAGCTGCTAGTGTATATCTCTTGAAAAAGTTAGTTTGGTTTGATGAGACTGTGTTGGATATACCTCATCAGTAAGTACAGGTCAAGGAGATTGATTTGGAATAAGTACAGAGTGTATCGAGATTCATAAAAGGATCTTGAAGACCTTTTAGAAAACTTTAATATATTTGTTACTACTGTTAGTCTGCAGAAGATTGGGAGAAGCCATGACTGTCATGAAGAAGATTCTGCAGAAGTGTTCAGCATGGCAAGCTGGAAAGCAAGTTTTAGTGAATCTGAATGTCATGACCAATGTTATGACATTGATCGTATGACATCAGGTAGCTAACGTACACAGCAGGCATGTTGGTTTTCTGGTATAATGCGTAAGATAGCTCAGGCTAGATTTAAGGAGGCTTATTAGGGTTCCTAGATATCTCAGGAGAGATGCTAGGCAGTGCTGACTATATCATGAAAAGCCATGACCAAATTTGACAACACCTTGGAGTGTGGAAATTAGTTTTACTTTGTTAAAACTAATGTTTGTTACTTGTGACAAGCCCAAGCCCAGTCTGTACTACTATAAAAGGAGGAGCAGAAGCAGAGGAAAGCAAGCGCTCACATCAAGGAAAACCAGAGTGTAAAATAAAGGTCTAGGGTTGAGAGTCCCTTGTGTGTAAGTCACCCTTTGTATCGTTTGATACATTGTGGTAGACATATTTGTAAGTGACGAACTTCGTTCTTCACGTGTGTATAGGAAGCATAGGATGCCTTGTACACCAAGCAATTGTGTGTTGTATAATTGCTTTAGTTATTATGAATGAACTGTTGTGTTCATTGTCTCACTCAAAGGTGTGAAGCAAGAGTGTGTGAGTTCCTTGATCAAAGCTGTGAAATAAGATCAAGGTGTGTTTTGGAGTGAGTCTCCACAACTGTTTTGGTAATTGTATTGATATCACTGTGGTGTGATTGAGGGGGAGTGAGTGGGTATACTCAGGTCTAGAGCGTCTCTAGGTTGAAATGTCATTGGGTAGAGTTTAAGTGAGAAGCGCAAAATGGTTGTTTGACTTTGAATTGATTCTGCTAATAGTGAATTTTCTCCCTGGCTTGGTGGCCCCCAGATGTAGGTGATGTTCCACCAAACTGGGTAAATAATTACTGGTGTTATTTATCTTTATGCATTTACAATTATGCACAATTTAAATGGTTAGATAAATAGGTCTGTCAGCCTACAGATGTTACAACAGACGTCATGACGTTGGTCATGACATTGGCACAATTTAAAGAAATTAAATTGTTCATCATCTGTCCTCGTCCTTATTTTAGCAGAGATCAATGTTCTTAGGACATCTGAAATCTGCATACCAGAATTTTAATTGGTATCAGAGCAGGCATCCTTTCTGTTCTGGATGAGATCTTGGAAGATACTTCCTGGTGGTTAAACAAGGAGAAGCTGTAGCTGATTGATGATCTTGCTGAATGTTTGAGCTACAGCTTATGGAGTGAAGGAGTCTATGCATCTGCTGTTGTGCCCTCTGATATAGGAGCTGCTATGACTTGCTGTATCCTCTGCCTAAGCAGGACTGGCTACTTCTCTCCCATAACCTGATGAATGATCAGACATCTTGTTTAGGGCATATTCTTTTGGTGGTTCCGCTGCATATTTCTATGATAAAAGAACTCTGATGCCCCTGGGAGAAGACTGGCCTATATTCAGTTTGATGCATGGCTGTGGCAGTTGTGTAGATGATTGGAAGATGGTGTTAGCAGTTGTGTTTGGTTGTGTGCCTAGGCCGTTCTGTTTTGTGGGAAGTGATTTAGTTTCACCACTCATGACTTGCAAGGAATCTATCAGCAGAGGAAGTCATAGAGAGGTTGAATCAAGGGTGGAAACCTTGGTGTTTCAACATTAAAGATAATTATACTAAAGAATACTCTTGCTATTACTGAAGTGTAATCATCTGGCCTTCTCGATAAGTTGTATGAATTTAAGATCAATCCCTATTTGTGGAATGCATAAGTATTTAATTGATTATCCATAATGATCAACATTGTTAAAGTTCTGTTGGTTCATCGGGTGGATGATCCAAGTCTTTCTTCTGGAAGAAGGATCTCTTTTGTTGCACAAAGCATCTGACCCTTGTTTTATGTTCAACTAAATGTTGAGACATTCCATCAGCAGAGGTTGTGCATAACTCTGTTGATTCAAGGAATGAATCACTGGCTTAAAAGGAGATTTAGCTGGATTTGTCTTCATTCTAGCAAGGTTCTTGGCAAGAAACTAAGGCTATAATGGAGTGCTGATGGAAGTAAAGATGAAGACATTCTTCTTGATCAGGTTATTACAGTGCAGCAGCATATGATCTGCATCTAAAAAGTTTCCTGGCAAGAAACTTGTCTAGAAGATGGTATTGGTGATAGCACTGCTTGGGTCAGTTTATTTCTGATCTAAGTGCGTAGGAGCATATGACCTTGGTCATATTGGAGGTCAAGGATAAGTGGCAGTTGTCTCTGAATTTCTAAAGAAGTCTCTACTTAAGGAAAGCGGGAATCCTTGTGTAAAGATTTCTTTTGTGACCCTTCCTCATTAAAGAATCAAGCCTTGGCATGGTTGGTGTCTCTTAAAATAAGTTCATGAAGCAAATGCATTTCAAGCAAAGTGTTGTGGTCTAATAAAGCAAGATGAAGGTTATCTACTCAAACTTAAGTCTATGTGCCCCTTCTGATTGAGTAATGAGGTTATTCTAAGTGGCAGAATGAAAGCCTGAACTCTCCTGCTGGATGTCTTAACCAAAGTTGTGACATCAAGCAGTAACTTCAAGGCCTTCATTGATGAAATATGAGTTGATCTTCTCAGGTGTGAATGCTACCTCATGCAGTGTGCAAAAGCTGTGAAAGGAGTAGATGTTGCAGGTTCAAGTCTGGGTGTGGTCCTGCCATGGAACATGAAGGGTTGAAGATCAAGGTAGCTTAGTGGAAGGCTGTCTAAAGCTCTGAAAGAGGCTGAATAACCAATCAGTGGCATTTGGTTATTTAAGAAGTGTGCCTTTAAAAAACTATTCTTGTGCAGAAGGGTAGTCTTTTGAAGACCACAGAAGGTTCTGGGACTGTTCATGCTTGGAACTAATTGCTCTTATGCAGAAGGGTAGTTGGTTAAAGGAGGATCTTTTTCTGTTCATATATTGGAGCTTGTGGTAGAAGCCCTAAGTTGTGTATGGAAGATTACCCTCTTTTAGAGATATATTTGATCAAGCTGGTGGAGCTGTGAAGATCTTCAATTGGATTACTAGGCAGTAGTAAGTCCAGTATGGGCACATAAAGAACCATGGAATGGTATGAACTATCTGGGTTGTGAGGATTTGTTGTGGAACTTGTGATTCACATATTGACTAAGAAGTACTCTATCTTGTCATACGGGAGAATGATGAGGTAAAAGGAATGTCTTAGAGGATGATGTGAAGACATTATACAAGACTAGAGTGGATCATTAGCTGATTGCATCTTGATGTGCCATATGGAAGTGATCAAGTCACTAGGCGAATCAGAAGTGTTCTAACTTATCATATGGGAGAATGATGAGGAAAGAATGTCTTAGAGTATGGGGTATCTATCTTGTACTCAGCCAAAGGTCAGAATACGTGTGGAGAAGAGGTCTCTTCTGCTACAAGTAACTCTAGGAAGGGGCGGATCAGTTTGATGCCCTCTCACTGTATGAGCATGGAGTTGGTCATGAGAGATAATGTGGTGATCTTGGAGCATCTTCCGTCAAAGATAGGGGGAGAGATTTTTGATGATGGGTGTACTATTTGCTTATGGTGAATGCGTTCAACATGTGTGTTGAACAGAGAATGAGTTCTTGAAGACATGAAGATGTGTCTTATGTTTTCCATTCACGTGCACGGGTTACCTTTGATATGGGGAGTTATACTTCTATCCATGATCTGTTGCTGCAAGAGTGCTGGTACCAAGACTGTTTGTGGTTTCAAACAGTTTGGGAGTTTATGAAGATAGAATGTCACACAAGATGTTGTGACATTGGAGTACTGCTCCAAGCTCATGGTGACCATGACAAGTGCCTTCCTTTTGGTTATGTCCTTAGGATATCCATGGATCCAGTCAAGTCTATAGGCCTCTATCCTAGTGCGTCTGGTGAAGATAAAGATCAAGACATCATCAGCTCTGATCCTGTGCAGATGGAAGGACCTTTACCCTGACATCTTGGAGATCTTCCAGATAATTTTTCTGCAACTCTTCTGCTATCTGTTCCAGTATGGTTTGTAGGAATAGAAAGCTGCAGTAAAAAGATGTGAAAAAAAATCGTCATATGTTTGGATTCTCTCTTTCAGGGGGAGTACTGGGTATGCATGACAGAGGGAGCTGTGTACATGGAGTTGTATGCAAAGGTGCTAATTTTAAGGCAAGCTTATGATCTTGAACCACTAATGAGGGTATAATGTCAGACAAGATGTCTTGATATTATGTTGGCTGGTGTATTGGTGTGCCTTGACAACATGTTTATGGGTTACTGTCTGGGAGAATTTATTTTTCTCTACAGAAGATTTGTGTGCTTCAAATTGGGGATTTAAGATCAATTGTTACTTGTGGCAAGTAGTTAATTGATTATCCTTTAATCGGTAATGTCAAAAGTGTCATCCCTGAATGCGCAGCATCCGGCAAGACAAGAACCCAAGATTCAAGACTGATTGGTGGTGCAGCCTTAGAGATCAAGAAATGACATACTTAAACACCATGTGCAATATGTACACTTACTCCAATTTTTATCAATTTTTGACTAAACCAATGGGGAGTTAAGTGTTGTTAAGGGTTGTTATCTATTGCAATTATCAACGGGGAGCATGATATTGTGTGAGGCCGGGAAAACTACTGCTGCTAAGTTGTTTTAGCCAAAATTTGCCAAAGGGGGAGATTGTTAGTTCCATAGTTCTATGATATAGAATTGTCCATGGTTCTATGATTGGCTAAATTTTGGTAAAACATGATCCTGCACTGATGATTAAGCAGGATGTTATAACATCTCCATCTGCTGTGGTGATAGAACTGTTGTGGAGTGTTTTAATGTGAATGCCATGTTGAATGTCGTGAAATTCATCACGACATCCATCTCCTGTCATGACAGAACTACTGTCATGTGTGAGAAACAGCAGGAGTAATGGAGTAGCAGGGGCTGATGACTCATGACATTGCTACTGATGCTGTAGGAGCTAGCAGCTACTGATGCAGCAGGAGCTGATGACAAAACTGCTGTTATGGATGTCATGGATGAAGATGGAGCCTTCAGGAGATGATGACATAACTACTGTCATGGATGTCATACTGAGTATCACTGCTGCTATGTGTTAGCAGTAGCCACAATAGGTTGAGTTGTGATGAAGTTCCTCATAGGTGGTGAGTGAGGTGTGTTGTCGTGTGTTTTAAGCAGGACATCGCTGCATGATAACAAAAGGAGCTGCTAGTGTATATCTCTTGACAAAGTTAGTTTGGTTTGATGAGACTGTGTTGGATATACCTCATCAGTAAGTACAGGTCAAGGAGATTGATTTGGAATAAGTACAGAGTGTATCGAGATTCATAAAAGGATCTTGAAGACCTTTTAGAAAACTTTAATATATTTGTTACTACTGTTAGTCTGCAGAAGATTGGGAGAAGCCATGACTGTCATGAAGAAGATTCTGCAGAAGTGTTCAGCATGGCAAGCTGGAAAGCAAGTTTTAGTGAATCTGAATGTCATGACCAATGTTATGACATTGATCGTATGACATCAGGTAGCTGACGTACACAACAGGCATGTTGGTTTCCTAGTATAATGGGTAAGATAGCTCAGGCTAGATTTAAGGAGGCTTATTAGGGTTCCTTGATATCTCAGGAGAGATGCTAGGCAGTGCTGACTATATCATGAAAAGCCATGACCTAATTTGATAGCACCTTGAAGTGTGGAAATTAGTTTTACTTTGTTAAAACTAATGTTTGTTACTTGTGACAAGCCCAAGCCCAGTCTGCACTTCTATAAAAGGATGAGCAGAAGCAGAGGAAAGCAAGCGCTCACATCAAGAAAAACCAGAGTGTAAAATAAAGGTCTAGGGTTGAGAGTCCCTTGTGTGTAAGTCACCCTTTGTATCTTTTGACACATTGTGGTAGACATATTTGTAAGTGATGAACTTGGTTCTTCACGTGTGTATAGGAAGCATAGGATTCCTTGTATGCCAAGCAATTGTGTGTTGTATAATTGCTTTGGTTATTATGAATGATCTGTTGTGTTCATTGTCTCAGTCAAAGGTGTGAAGCAAGAGTGTGTGAGTTCCTTGATCAAAGCTGTGAAATAAGATCAAGGTGTGTTTTGGAGTGAGTCTCCACAACTGTTTTGGTAATTGTATTGATATCACTGTGGTGTGATTGAGGGGGAGTGAGTGGGTATACTCAGGTCTAGAGCGTCTCTAGGTTGAAATGTCATTGGGTAGGGATTAAGTGAGAAGTGCAAAATGGTTGTTTGACTTTGAATTGATTATGCTAATAGTGAATTTCCTCCCTGGCTTGGTGGCCCCTAGATGTAGGTGATGTTGCACCGAACTGGGTAAACAATTACTGGTGTTATTTATCTTTATGCATTTACAATTCTGCACAATTTAAATGGTTAGATAAATAGGTATGTCAGCCTGTAGAGGTTACAACAGATGTCATGACGTTGGTCATGACATTGGAACAATTTAAAGAAATTAAATTGTTCATGATTTGTCCTCGTCCTTATTTTAGCAGAGATCAATGTTCTTGGGACATCTGAAATCTGCATACCATAATTTCATAAACATAGAGGAAAGTGCACCTAAATGCACTGATCAAGTATAGAGGATCGTTATTGTCACATGTCTTGGTTGACATAGGATCATCTCTCAAAGTTTTTCCAAAGAAGGTGTTAATGAAGTTGGACACCTATGGGTTGATATGTACACCTAGTGATATGGTGGTGATAGCATTTGATGGTTCAAAAAGGTCTGTGTTTTAAGAGATTACCATGTCAATTCAGGTGGGACCTGAAACTTTTGATGCAACATTCTATATAATGGATATTTAGCCGGCATATAGCTGCTTGCTAGGACGACCATGGCATGCTGCAGATGCAATGACGTCAACTCTGCATCAAAATTTTAAATATATGATGGAAGGAAAGATTGTTACTGTGTGTGGGAAAGTAGATATAATGGTTAGCCAATTATCAACATTCAAGTACGTAGAAGTGGATTGGGAAATCCACAAAACTTTCTGTCAAGCCTTGGAAACTGTACAAATTCACGAGAAGCCTCCTATCGAGGTTAAGGTCCCAGAGGTTTCAATGTTGTCTTTCATGGAAGCTCGTGCTATTGTTGATTCTAGAACTTCTAAGAGGTGGGCCAGGTTCTTGATGTTCCTGTCAAACAAAATAAATTCGGTCTAAGGTACAAGCCCTCCAATTCTTCTCAAGACCCTCCAAGATACAAGGGACCTGTCAGATTCACCAGTGGTATAATCCTCTTTGACAGAGTTCATGCTATAGGGGACGACGAAGGGGATAATGACTACGACATGAATGCTTAGAATAGTCCATGTGTTCCTGGCCAGAAGTTGTGCAATTGGACCACCGAGGAAATCATTCAAGTTACCACCGAAGAGTAATTTTCATTTGTTTTTTATTATGTACAGTCCTACATTCTGCCTAAGACATAGTGACCCATCTGTAGGGCCCCTTAGTTATTTTTCAACGTCATCATAAATAAAGGACGTTTTTTGCATTCAAATATTTTGATCCCTGTTTTTCCTTTTTTGTTTTTACATTTATTGACAGAAAAAAAAGGCAATGTGTTTGTGTTTTTTTGTTGCATTTCATAATGAACATAAAACATCAATCATGTAGGTATTTTACCTCAGATACCATCGATTCTGATTCAGCTATGGCTCAGTATAAATTTGATAATCTTATCCTTCAAGTTGAAGAAGAGACTAATAAAGACTGTGAACCGCCTGAGGAATTAGCCAGACTGTTGAAGTAGGAGGAAATTGTCATTTTGCCTCATCAGAAGGATATTGAAGTCGTCAATTTAGGCATCGAGGATGAAAATAAAGAAGTCATAATTGAGGCTGATTTGGAAGACAATGTCAAGAGAAGATTGATTGAAATGCTCCGAGAGTATATGGATGTCTTCGCTTGGTCTTACCAAGACATGCCCGGGCTGAATACAGATATTGTGGTACACCGGTTGCCTCTCAGAGAAGAATGTCCACCAGTCAAGCAGAAGTTAAGAAGAACGAAGCCCGACATGGAAATCAAGATTAAGGAAGAGGTTTAAAAGCAGTTGGACGCCTGTTTTCTTGCTGTCACAAACTATCCACCGTGGATCACTAACATTGTTCCTGTACCTAAAAAAGATTGAAAGGTCAGGATGTGTGTTGATTACAAAGATCTGAATAGAGCGAGCCCTAAAGATGATTTCCTGCTCCCCCACATATACGTGTTAGTTGATAACACCGCTCAATATTATGTGTTTTCCTTTATGGATGGCTTATTTGAGTATAACCAAATTAAAATGGCCCCAGAGGACATGGAGAAAACTACTTTCATAACACCGTGGGGAAATGTTTGCTATAAAGTGATGCCCTTTGGAATGAAAAATGTTGGGGAAACTTATCAGCGGGCGATGGTGACTCTCTTTCATTATTTGATCCATCAAGAGATTGAAGTCTACATTGATGACATGATTGCGAAGTCACAGACGGAGGAAGGACATTTGGTTAATCTTCTGAAGCTGTTCGAAATATTGAAGAAATTCAAGTTGAGGTTGAATCCTAATAAGTGCACCTTCGGAGTGAGATCTGGAAAGCTGCTAGGTTTTATTGTCAGTGAGATGGGTATTAAGGTAGATCCTGCAAAAATCAAAGCTATTCAAGAAATGCCTGAACCAAGGACGGAAAAAGAGGTTCATGGTTTCCTAGGGAGATTGAACTACATAGCAAGTTTCATCTCTCGTCTTACAATCACTTGCAAGCCTATATTCAAACTGCTAAGTAAAGATTAAGCGGTCAGGTGGAACGAAAATTATCATAAGGCTTTTGAGAAAATAAAAGAGTATTTGCAGGAACCTCCGATACTAATGCCTCCAATAGCAAGGAGACCTCTGATCATGTACCTAATAGTTCTTGAGAATTCAATAGGATGTGTGCTCGGTCAGCATGACAAGACAGGTAGGGAAGAGCACACTATCTACTACCTGAGTAAGAAATTCACTAATTGTGAGTTGAGGTACTCGATTCTAGAAAAAACATGTTGCGCACTCGCTTGGGCAGCTAAGCGCTTCAGACAATACATGTTAAATTATACAACCCAATTAATATCGAAGATGGATCTGATCAAGTACGTGTTTGAAAAGTAAGCACTCTCCAGAAGAATCGCCAGATGGCAAATGGTTCTAACAGAGTATGATATCTAGTATGTTTCCTAGAAAGCCATTAAGGGAAGTGTCTTGTCAGAATATGTTTCGGAACAACCTATTAAAGGCTATCAGCCGATGAAGTTTGAACTTCCAGATGAAGACATCATATTTCTGAAGATGAAAGACTGTGATGAGCATATTACTAATAAGGGTCCTGAGATTGGACCTCAATAGAGTTTGGTGGTTTGACGGTGTTGTTAACTCATATGGTAACAAAATCGGGACAATCATTATGACTCCTCATGATTTTCATCTACTATTCACTGCCTAGTTGACGTTTCTTGCACTAATAACAAAGTAGAATATGAAGCGTGCATTATGGGTTTAGAAAAGGCCATTAATCTGAGGATCAAGAATCTTGATGTATATGGAAATTCAGCGTTGGTCGTTAATCAGATTAAAGGAGAATGGGAAACCCGTCAGGCCAACTTGGTGTCGTACAAGGATTAGGCTAGGAGATTGCTGCCTTTCTTTGATAGAGTTTAGTTTCATCATGTGCCTAAGGATGAAAATCAGATGAAAGACGCATTGGCCATGTTAGAGTCAATGTACAAAGTGAATTTCTGGAATGAAGCTCAAGCAATCACCACCATGCGTCTTGACATGTTGGCCTTTGTGTTTGCAGTTGAAGAAGCATCAGATGGCAAGCCATAGTATTTTGATATCAAGCACTTTGTCAAGAATCATGAGTACCCATCTGGGGAATCTAGCAAGGATAAGAAAACTCTGAGAAGGCTAGCGGGTAATTTCTACTTGAACAAGGATGATGTGTTGTATAGAAGAAACTTTGACATGGTCTTGTTACGTTGTGTTGATGAATACGAAGCAAACTTGTTGATGGAAGAAGTTAACGAGGGTTCCTTCGGTACTCATGCAGATGAAAATGCAATAGCCAGAAAATTGTTGAGAGCTGGGTATCATTGGATGACTATGGAATCAGATTATTTCAAATACGCCAGAAAATTCCATAAATGCCAGATTTATGCTGATAAGGTGCATGTACCACTGACCCCTCTGAACGTGTTGACATTTCCTTGGCCCTTTACAATGTGCGGCATTAATATGATCGAAAAGATTAAGCCGACTGCTTTCAATGGGCAACATTTTATTCTGGTTTCCATTGAATATTTTACCAAGTAGGTGGAAGCAGCCTCGTTTGCTAATGTCACAAGGTAGGTAGTTGCT
This sequence comes from Lathyrus sativus, assembly GCA_963859935.3. Taxonomy (NCBI): domain Eukaryota; kingdom Viridiplantae; phylum Streptophyta; class Magnoliopsida; order Fabales; family Fabaceae; genus Lathyrus; species Lathyrus sativus. The sequence goes on along the minus strand of OZ012737.1, from coordinate 110,600,469 downwards.
CAATTCATAAAGAAGGACATCATCTTCCGTTATGGAATCCTATAGCGAATCGTTACTGATAATGGTTCAAATCTGAATAATAAGATGATGAAGGAACCGTGCCAGAGTTTCAAGATTGAACATCAAAATTCTTCTTTGTACCGTCCAAAGATGAATGGTATTGTTGAGGCAGCGAACAAGAATATTAAGAAGATTGTGCAGAAGATGGTAGTAACCTACAAGGATTGGCACAAGATGTTATCCTTTTCTTTACACGGTTATCATACTTCAGTATGTACATCAACAATAACAAATCCTTTCTCACTAGTGTATGGTATGGAGGCAGTCCTACCATTAGAAGTTGAGATTCCTTCTTTGAGAGTGTTGGCTAATGTGAAGCTTGATGAAGCTGAATGAATGAATGTAAGCCAGGTTGAATCAATTAAATCTTATTGATGAAAAGAGATTGGCAGCCATTGCTCATGGCTGGTTGTACCAAAGCAGGATGAAGAAAGCCTTTGATCAGAAAGTGCGTCCTCGGTGCTTCCAGAGAGGTGACTTGGTTTTGTAAATGATCCTTCCCCCTCAGACAGATCACAGGGGAAAATGGACTCCAAACGATGAAGGTCCATATGTGGTAAGAAAGGTTTTCATTGGTGGAGCCTTATTACTATCTAGTATGGATGTCGAAGACTTTACGTCCCCTATGAATACATACGTAGTCAAAAAATACTTTGCTTAAAAAAGATTCGTTGGACAAAAAAGAAAAGTTAAGGAAAAATGGGGCATCCCAGCGAACCATAAAAGGAAAAGGTTTGGGAAAATATTAGGGATGAAATAAAAAAAAACCCGCAAAGTTGAAAACCTGAAAAGGCGACTTTGGCAAAAATTGGCATCCCGGTCGATTGAAAACCCGCAAGGGCGATCCAGGAAAAAGTTAGGGATTTGAAAGCAAACAACTGCGGTCTGTGTTCGATCTGTGAATTCATCTCGATACACGGTTATCCCGAAGGAAAGGAATCAGTCGAATTAATCTTTTTAGAAGGCGAAGCATTTGTGAAGATTGAAGACATACATGTCATAGCTAAATCGACACATGATGGTTATTTTTTTCCACATTGTCGACATTTGTATATTTCTTTTTAATTTTTACGTAATTGCCTCTTTTCAGGAATTACATCCAAATTGTAACTTGCCTATTTACAGACCATTCTATCAATGAAGTATTCATTTCACTCAAAGAGCTTTTCATTCCTGTTTTTTACTTTTACTGTATTATTTGTGAAAACGTCTGATATTTTTTATAAACATTACATGTGAAAACATAGGGCTTTACAGAGCATATTAAAAACAATGATTTTACTTGAAGGAAATGTGTCATGAATGGTAACTAAGTTAGCCATTTTGCATATAGAACATCTTATTGCTTCTTGTTTGTTTGCAAGATGACATGATCCTCTCCCCAGTAGAGTTTTTCTCCCCGACGTTGAAGTTTTAACAGTACCGGCAACGCATGGTGAATCATTTCTCCCCTAGAAAGATTTCAGAATATTTTTACTCCCCTGCAAATTCTTAAAGGTTGACTACTTCAGGTAGGATGGTGTTGATATGCAATCAGGCAATTGTTCAGCAGAAGACATTTTGTTTTCCCACAACAAAGGTTTTGTCTTCCCCACAAAATCCTATCATCATATCAGAAGTATTTCACCAGCAACGATGTACACTTATCCCTAGCAGGATAGGGTTGAAGTATATTCCCCAACAACAGGGTAAACTCAATATTATTCCCCGGCAGGAATGACATCCTTGACTTCTCTCCCCAAGCAAAGTTTTGTGTTGATTCCCTTGACAGGTAAATCAATGGTAGATGAAATCCCCGACAGTTTCAAAGTCCAATGATCATTGGCATTTTTCAGAAATCATATTTTTAGGACGATCTCCCAGCAGATGTTACTTTCAATTCTCAGCAGAATGAAGTTGTCAACAGAGATTATATTCATAAAGGCCTTTCAGTGTGTCTTCCTCGGTAGAGTTTGTTTGCTGATCTTTTCAGCACTTCTCCTAGTGGAATGCTATTTTGCATATCATTGGCATTTTTTGCATTGCATCCTCCAAGTGCGTAGCATTTCCATTTCGTATGGAGCATTACTCCATATTCAAACATATGAATTTGAAGCATAGGCCAGGTTTGATATCTTTTGTTGCGAGCCATTTCTCCAGTAGATAATGGCATAATTAATGAGACTTTGTGGTACTTTACCCCCAGCAAAAATCATTGATAGATGTGTTCATCTTACTTGCACTTTCCGACAGAGTTTGTTTGTTTAAACTTGTCTTTCCCCTAACAGAGTCTTCTTTTGAGATTATAAGTCGTTTGTTTCTACTTCCGATATATCCTGTTTATCCCAACTTTTGGTTGGTATCTTTTGTGGGTCGCATCCCAACTTTTGGTTGGTATCCCTTGTGGTTATTCTAACTTTTAGTTAGTACCCCTTCTGTTGATCATCACAACTCTTTGTTGGTAGTCTCCAGCTTTATCCCAACTTTTGATTGGTATTCTCCCAGGCGAAGTCGTTATCCCAACTTTTGGTTGGTAGTCTTCATTTTTGTGTTTTCGCCTTCGGCCGGCGTTCCAGCGATCCTAACTTTTGGTTAGTAGCCTTTATCTCAACTTTTGATTGGTATCTCTTGTTGATGATTCTAACTTTTGGTTGGTAGTCTTCTTTTTTGTGTGTTTGCCTTCGGTCGGCATTCCGGCAATCCTAAATTTTGGTTAGTAGCCTTTTATCCCAACTTTTGGTTGGTACTCTCTCTAGTGATTCTAACTTTTGGTTAGTAGCCTTTTATCCCAACTTTTTGTTGGTATTGTCTCTTGTGATTCTAACTTTTGGTTAGTATACTTTATTCTAACTTTTGGTTAGTATCTTCTTGATTTTTATCTTTTGTTATCACAAATTTTGGTTGGTATCTTATCTCTATTGGATATCCCAACTTTTGGTTGGTACCCACTACCTTGAAGTCCACCTTCGGATGGCAATCTCTCTACTCTATACATCTCCATAGTCTACAAATTTTCGGGTTCTTTTGGTATTGAACCTCCCTGCACTTTGAAGGTCTGAAAGTCGTTGCTATCATCCCTTCGGGTCCAAGTTGTTTGAATAAGGGCAGTCGTAGCACCCTAAAATTTACCTTACTTTTTTCTTAATCTCGTGGCTTATGTTTCATTTCATTTGCACAACATTTGTGTATAGCATTGGTTCTAGGCAGGGGGATCAAGGTATCTTATTCAACTCTCAAGAGGAAAAGTTTCATTCTCAAAGCTCAAACAAGAGTTTATTCTCAACTTTGTGGTATTCTCAAGCCCCAAGGTTCTCTCATCATCAAGTCATGACTCACAAACCATTTGAGGAAAGATTACAAGCATTCATCATCTCCTCTTATCTTATGAATAATTGAATTAGGGTTTTGGTCAAAGGGCGTATGTGGTTAATTCTTTGGGAAAGACATGGTTCTATAGTTCAATACACATCTTGAGGGTTCTCTACATGTAGTATGTATCATCACAAGCCCTGAAAAGAGCTTCAATCAATGGAAAAGGTGCTAGGGTTTCATCTGGTCAAGAAAAGTCAACTATGGCTTCATGGGGTCAAAGTCTTAGATTTCAAGGTCAACCAAGGGTATGCTATGTGTTCTCAAGTTTTTTCATGTGTTTGGAACAAGAAGAATCAAGGAGAAGCATAAAATCAAGAGTTTGATTAAATTAGGGTTTGATTGAAATATTTTCTAAGTGTAGAAAATCCTAATTCTAGCCATTTTGCAACATCCATAACTTACTCATCCTTGATCCAATGGGAGAAAACTTATTATCAAATTAAAGACGACATCATGAACTACAATTTTGTAGAAGGGAGTAACTCTAAAAGATCCATAGTTTGAGAGATATGAAGAGCTAGAGTTGAGAAAATCATGGTTTTATCATTTCAACACTTAGAAAATTTTCTAAGTATACAAATTCAGCTTGAGATAGATGTTTTCAAGCCTATCCTTCATGGTGATCCAAACTTCAATTGAATTTTCCTCCAACGTGAAAGTTGTAGAGTATCCTCCAAGATTTCTTATGAGTACTAGAACTCATCCATTGGATGCGTAGAACTCAAGTTATGATGTCTTCAAGTTAGGGTTTCAAAGATGTCAAGTTGGACAAGTTTTAGGCAGATTTTTGGGACAACTTTCCAAAGCATTTTTCACCAAGTTCTTGACCTCGAATCAATTTCCTTAAAACATGAAACTTGAAGATTATCCTTGAAGATTTTCATCCATTACAAGAACTCTTTCATTGAACCACAACTCCTCAAGATATGAAGCATCATAGTCTATGTCATCAAGTTGCCAAATTCCATGACTTAGAATTTTCTAAGTTTTCTTTTATGGGATATTGGTGGACATGTTTTCAACTCAACTTTTCATGATCTTCGAAGCCTGAATTTAAGTTTCCATCAATAAAAAATTTGTTCTTCAATCTCCATGCTTTCCATTGATCTCAAGAATGTATAAATTGGAGCTAAATTCATCAAGCTTTGCTCATGAAAAGTAGGAGTTTCCAACTGATGTTCTTGGTATGATTTGGTAATGGTTTGGCAAGATCTTTTTGCAGCAACTTATTTGTCATCAATTCCTCACGCATCATGTGCCAAGAGTGTATCCTAAACATTGACTAAAAAGTTCGAACATTATATGTACTTTTCACATGCTTCATAGCCAATTTTCGCAAGAAGTGGAAAAATGACAAATGAGCCAAAAACTTGCTCAACAAGATTGTGCTCCTTTATTCCACCCTCTGATCTTCTGCAGCCACAAAATGGACATCAACAAACCATCTCAAGAACCATGTCACACGTGTACCATCCTCCACATTTCGATTTCCACCAAAAGCTTAACCATGTTTGTTTAGCATATTAACTAATTTGTTACTTATCAAAAACCCTAGTATATAAGAAAAAAACAAACAAGGGAGATTCATTCATGTTTCTGCAGCCAGTTTTGAGCCAAAAAACATCCTCTCACATTCAAATTTCTCTCTCTTTGAATCCATATCTTTGAGCACTTTTCTTGCCATCTTTGACCTCCATCTTTATCCCTGAGGACCTTGGGAGCTAGAGAAAGGAAGTAGTAGGAAGTTTGAGCAAGTTTAAAGACTACCCGAGTTCATCATTTTGGTAAAATCTCTTCACCTTTATTCTCTAACATTTTACATATGTATGGACTGTTGATCTCCTTTTTTAGACTCCTAAGGGCATGTATATCAAAACCATACTATTGTTGTTATGGTTTTTGAAGATCTCAATTTATGTGTTTTTTCTTCGTGCAAGGTTTTAAAAGGTTTTTAAAGTTTAAAAATGAAAATGGTGGTCATATTTGGCTTTTGCATCAAAAAACGAGGGGGTTGGGTTTTCTTTTGCGTGTCTTAATAAAGTTTGGGTTTGCAACTCCGGCGAGTTGCTCGGAGAAGACGACCTGAGCTTTGCTCCAGCGTCTGGGGTTCAGATCTGAGTTAGAAACGGTTGAATCTATGACCCATCCGAGTGGCAATAACATGTGCACCATATGTTTAATGAAATCCACGTAGGTCCATTTTTGTGTTCTTTTTTATTTCTGATTTAAATTTTGGACTGGGCTTCGTCATTTCTTGATTTCCACACCCCTCTTATTCTGGCCCAACGCGCACACAACACAACTCCAGTTCATTTCAGTTTTACTCTTGCACCCTCATTGCCTTGCTCTTCTTTTTTTATTTTTTTATTTACATTTAATCTCATTTAATTTTATTTGTTCTAATCATCTTAAAACTCCACAAAAATATGTTTGTTAATCTTTGATATGTTATTTAATTTTTATTTTCACACTTATTTTATTTTAATTTAATTTTGTGTGGTGTTTCACTTGACCTAGTTTTAAAATATAGTCTTGTTTCGTAACTTTTAACCCTAACCTTTTACCATGTTTTGGCACATAGTTGATGAATGTTTGATGCTTCTTTTGTGTCTTGATGATCATTTCTTGGATGATTCTTAATTGATTTTGTTTGGCCCTCGAGATGTGCTCGATTAGTTGTATACTTGAACTTGTGAGTTTCTTTTGATGATGCATTCATGCAATTCTTTTGGTGATTCTTTGCACAATGTTTCTTAATAGACATGACTTGAGTTTGAGTGCCTATTTGTATTTTATTTAAACTTATTTCTATTTTTGGATGGTGCATCAAGTTGTTGTTGCTTTGACCATGGTTTTGTATATGTCTTTAGGTTGTTTCTTGGTGGATTCAATGGATGTTTGATTATTCTTATATGCTTTGGTTAACCTATTTGAGATTCTGATATTCATATTTAAAAGTCAACTACATGTTCACTTTATCTCATTTGCTTCACATGATCATTTGTTTTTCTTATGAGTGACTTGAGAGATGTTTGCCTAACTCTTTGTGCTTCAACTTGAATTTGTCTCTTCTTGAGTTTGGTTGTTGATTTGAGTTTTAACATGATAAAGGTCATATGAACTTGTTTCTGACCTTGATGAGTTGATACTTGATCATTTGTATCCTTGTTTGAATGTCTCCTTACTTTGAGAATGGTTTTGATGTATGTTTGCTACTTGATGCATATCCTTGGATCCAATCCTTGTTGTTTCTCTTGTGTGTTCATGAATGAATCTTTGACTTGAAACTTATGTTGATGTTGTTGCCGATACTTGGTTTCATGCCATAATCTCATGTATATTCCATTAAGGTTATGTCTTGCATGCTTTTTTTGTATGACAATTAATTAGTTTATGAATGTGGTGCAGACTTCACTCTTTGTGCTCTTTCTTTGACCATTGACATGAGTTGAACATGATATGATTTTGCTACTGCCCAAACTTTTTTATCCTCTCATTTGAATTCACTTCACTTTTCTTTGTGATTGATAATGCTTCTTATAAGATGTTTAAGTCATTTGAAGGAGTGTGGGCACTTTGTTTTGCCATTGGGTTTTGATTTCAAAACTTTGGATCTGATTTGACATATGAATGCTTCCTTGTTGCTTTGACATGATGTTGGTGTTCACCTTGTTTGATTGATATGTGTGCTTGTTTGATGTCTTTTGATTTTGAATTCCCATTGTTTGTATACTTGTTGTTGCATCCCCTTTCATCTTTCACTTTTCTTTCTTCTTCATCTTTCTTTTCTTCTTAAGACTTGTTTAAGTTTCAATTTTGTTTTCATTTGTGATTGATTTGTATGGTATTTACTTGTGCTTGCTCACATGATCCCTTAGGATTCCTAGTCTCACTTAAATTTTGATTAAGGTGGGAGTAGGAGAGACATTAGGCTTTTAATCCTTTGCATGATATCAATTAGGATAGTCCATCCTTGACCTCAACTTTAGGTCCGTCATTTATATGATAACATTAGGTAGACTTCCCTTATATCCTAACCTTAGGACCATTGTGCATGACAACATTAGGATCCAGTTTCCTTTAGTGTTTTCTTTTCACCCTTTGAGTCTTCTCTTATCAACTCAAAACAATTCTAAGATACTTAATAAAGACGATGGACATTGTGCGTCACAAGCCTTAAGCATATGTGGAATGATGAGTGAGGGGGTTTATCCTTACTTGTCTAGAGTGTTTAGTGTACGTCCCATCTGGGGGCGATATACGACGTATTCGTTTCTCTATCATAGTCTTTAGTGCAACGTGAATCTCAAATCAATCAAACTCTTTTATCCTTCGGGACTGTCTTCCAAAATCATTTTCAGAAAATAGTATGCTACTTTTTCGTTCTACCGCAAACATGCATCGACCCTAACTGCTAAAATGGGAACTTAGCATCACTCATAAAAAACACTTAACTAAACAGTGGTTTAGCCAGCCAAACTACGTTTGCTTTGATTTCTCATACCAGATGAGAATACGTAGGCACAAGACGATGAAGTCTTGGCGAGCACCCTTTTTCCTTTTTTACCTGTAGTTTCCCGAACTACGTTGACTCTGACTTTTCCATTGCACGAGGGAATACATCGGCATAGGGCGGAGATGTTCTATCGAGTCTCATTTTTCTTTTCCCGTTCTCGTTTAGTAGTAGCTTTTAGATAACTCACCATTTGATTAGACAACAAGCATGGATCCCATTGACTACAACAGACGTGAGGGGATGCTAATACATTCCCTTTGCATAACCGACTCTCGAACCCAAGATTTGGTTGTGATGACCTTGTCTTCTCCTTTCTTTTAGGTTTTCTTTGGTGGCGACTCTTCTGTTTGTTTCCGCCGGTTGTTTTTTTCGCAGTTGGGATAACTTAGAATATGGTTTAGTGTAAGGAGTAGAATTAGGAGTGGAATTAGGAATAGAATGTTTGAAATTTGAAGGGAAATTGAATTAATTGGAAAATAAATCAATTTTAAAACCACTTCTAGATCCTTCTACTGGTGTGAAAATTGAAATTAGGATCTAATTCTGAAGTGCTGAAATTTGAACATTTTAGGAAAATTTTACACTGGTTAATCGATTAACACTTTGCTAGGAAAAACTTGTTAATCGATTAACACATGGAATATTTGAATTTCTTGGCGTCACAAGGAGGGAAACCCGGGGAATCAACTATTGCCATCTGTTCTGAGCATAGTTTGGCCCCTAAAACTTGACTTTTAATATTGCATCTAAAAATTGCATGAAATAACCTGTGAATTGTCTCATGCGCTCAAAATACCCTGCTGAAAATATAATCTGGTATCCGATTGCTGAACAAAATAACTGTTGCAGCCTCTGATGCTTGTTTCTTACAAACTTGGAATAAAAGAAAACCTTGAGGCATAGAAACACCTTTATCCCATGTCTCAAGAGCCAATGTCATGATATGCACAATGATGCAAATATACGAAACATAAGCCAGTTACTATTAAATGAAAGGCCAAATTTTGGGGTGCTACAACTATGTATGAATAATTATCATGATGCTCTAGCATTGTGCTCAACATCTATCCTAATAATTGATGTCATTTGAATACTCATGCTTTGTCTTTATATGCTAACATACTAATCTCTAAGATGACACGCTGACCTTACTAAGAAATACCTTTGCCAAATTATGGGAAAAAATAGGGAGTAACGGTTTGTATGTAGTAGTTTGTCTCACTACTAACTCCTCTGGTCTCTGATGTGTTTAGTACTGATTGATCTGTCTGGTAATAACATGTTTTGTGTGCACACTTGGTGAATCATCCGGCCTGGCATATGTAAAGGTGAGAAAAATACACAAGAATGGGGAATTGAATTGTGTTTTGTGTTTCTTAACTTTGCCTCTGATCAGAGTTCATAATCTAAACTAATGTTCAAAGTCTGATTAATATGTTGCAGTAGAATGTTAATAGAATAAAATAAAAGATAAAGAACACATAGATTTATCCTGGTTCCTCCCAACTGAGAGTAGTCTAGTTCACTTGCAACACAAGAGATTTTTCACTATAATCTAATCAGGATTACAATTGCTTATGCACTTAAGCATAAGACTTCTTTGCTCAGACCCTCAGCTCGAGAGCTCCTAATTAAATTCCACGAATCTAAGACTTCCTTGCTCAAACCCCTCAGGCCTAAGACTTCCTGCTTAAAACCCTCAGGTTCAAGACTTTCTGCTTAGGTTCCACGAACCCAAGACTTCCTACTTAAGCCCCTAAGACTAAAGACTTCCTTATTTAAGTTGCACGAACTCAAGAAATCTGCTTAAGCCCCTCAGGCCCAAGACTTCTGCTCAGACTCACAGTCTAAGACTTTCTTCTCAATAAACAATTGATCAAGACTTTCAATTCTCTAGCACATAGCAGGAGACTCACTTGGGTCAAGCTTCTCAATATGAGACTTTGATTCTCAAGCACAAAGAAAGAAACTTCACCTTAACTAGTAAACAAGATGTTTATCAGAATAGAGAACAAGGTTTATTTGATACAAAATCAGAGGTACAGGGTAATCACCATAACAAAGACCTTAAACACTTAAGATTTCTAAGATATTCAATGTTTAAGAAATCTTAAGTGTAAGTTCTGTGGTTTTTGGATTGGCAACACTTTGGTAAAACATTCTGTCAGTAAGATATTAAGCCAGATGTTCTACTATGAGAGTCAAACATCATGTTCATCATAATGTTGTGCCATGTGCCAGGACATGTTATACCAGAAAGTTAGGTCATGATTGTTTTTGTATTTTAAGTGTGAGTTTTGAGTGTATTTTAATTCACACGTTATTGTTATCCAAGGGAAGATATTTTGGGAACATTTGTTTTGAAAATTTTGATTGTATTTCTTAGAAAGGATCGATGATCCTTTTTAGGAAACTTTATGTTATTGTTCCTATTTTTGTGCAGGATATTATACAATTGATTTAAAGTTGATTCATGGTTATTTGTGAGCCCAAGCCCATGCAGTTGTGATGTTTATTTAAAAGGGTTTTCTAAACCTAAAGAATGTGTGGATTTGAAGAATTAAGATTAGTCGTGTCTTGGTGGTTCTTTAGGGTTTAGTGTGTTTTATTTCTATGTCACTTTTGTATTAGTTTTGATCCATTGAGTTGACTGGTTGTTAATTGTTAATTGTTCACTCATAAAATTTTAAGCAAGATTTTATTATTCTTAGTTAAAGCTTTTAAGTAAAACTAAGTATTGTACTTGGAAGTGTGTTTACATCCTTTTGTTCTTGTTGAGTTTGTTACTGGTTTGTGATTGTTAGGAAGTGAGAGAGGAATCTCATATCTAGAGGGTTTATAAGTAGAAGTTGCACAAGGTAGTGATTAGGTGATAAGTTATAAACGGGAGAGTTTAGATTTGAACTAGTACTGCCATAGTGAATTTCCTATCTGGCTTAGGTACCCCCCCCAGATGTAGGTGGCGTTGCACCGAATTGGGTTAACAACTACTGGTGTTATTTATCTTTTTGTCATTTATTTTTCTGCAAATTTGTGAGTGTTCAAACTATCTTGATCCCAATCTTGTGACATTTGTCTCGACATCTGGTATCTGCGTGCCAGAATTTCAATTGGCATTAGAGCAGGTCACCCTGGTTTATTTTTGGGTGAGCTCTAGGGTTTTTGTTTTTTTTTTATGCATTATGCACAAGGAAGGAGGAGGGAATGTGAATAGACCACCTATCTTGGATGGAACCAACTATGACTATTGGAAGGCACACATTGTGGCTTTCTTAAAATACATGGACAGAAAAACTTGGATAGAAAGTAAAAGTACTCTGGAAATACATCAGAATTGCAAATGAATATCTGGAAAAAACATCAGATAACATAAAAAGGGTTCTGGAAATACGTCAGAACAAATGTCTCAATTCAGAAAAACATCATATTGGTTCTAGAAAAACATCAGAGCAAAAGAATAAATCTGGGAAATCATCATAGAGACAAAGAAATAACCTAGAAAAACATCAAATAACATAAAGAGGGAATTATGGGAATACGTCAGAACAAAAGACATGTCCAGAAAAACAATCAGATAGGGAAAGCCAAATCTAGTGGAATGTCACATGAGACACAAAAGCAACTATTTGGTAAGTGCCAAGTAAGTTGGACTTTGACCACAAGGTAAGACGTTGATAGTAACATGGCCTCTGGTGAATGTAAATGAGGATGAAGCACTCTTGCTATGCATATGTATAAGAATTTTGCTATGATTTATGATCAAATGCATATGAAATGCAGATGTCGATGACATGGCTCGACTCTTTTAGGGAAAGGACAAGACAAGAAGACTGATTCCTTGACACGAAGATCACTTCCATTCTACTTGGGGACTAAAGATGTTGTTGCTGAACACATCTCTGCCACACTAATAAACTGTATCAAGTTAATGATCCTTGTAGGAAGAACAGAGAGATGATTGGGGATTATTCAAGTAAATTGCCCTAGATTAGCTAACTGTTGTAGATGAACTTATCATTGCTTCAACTTGTCTGATTCTGGAGACGACTGCTTTATTGTGCGCTTGTAAAACTTGCCCCAGTATGAGTCTTGGAAGATCTTCTGGATAAACCAATTCTGAGAAGGACTTGCATTTAACATATCTTGAATTGATTCTCAACAGGATTTGGAAGAAACTTGCCCCTGATAGGATCACCGACCAAGTTGCTCAACTGTTTGAAAATTTCTTGAGAGGAAAGCCAATTTGCAAACAAATGTATTCATACAAGCATAGTAATCTTGATGCAAAATTTCATGCAACTTTTGAAATCAAAATCATTTTTGGAATGTTGAAAAACATATGAATCATTCATCAGAACACGGTGGTTCAAGACATTCAAAGTGAAAGGTAAAGCAAAGGTGTAATACCAAAACAATTGATTTGCAAAAATCTTTTGGAGTCAGTTTACACAACCTTGTTGTAGTATGCTTTCAAAATAACCTTGCTTTAGTTGGGTCTTTTGAGGGTTGTAACATGGTCTGGTTCACGGTTTAAGAAATAAAGGATAAAGGCTAAAAGTTTATTTGTACCCACCCAATCTTCGTGATGATCTTCAGTCCTGCGCTCAGTTAACTCATAATATATGCTCAGGTTTTTATAAGGTTGGGAATTATACTTATGATAGTGATGACAATGGTTCTAAAGTCTAGGGAGTCTTGAGATGGCAGTCACTGCTTCCTTACAAGATTCAGTTATTTTTGCCTATTGAGAACTTTCATGGTAAGGATTTAAAGATTTCCTCTTTTCGTTATCCCTAAGTTTTTCCTGAACTGTTTCTTTTGAAGCTTACAGTTAGCGAGATACCCCAGTTTTTCCTAAGTCTCCTTCATAGGTTTTGAATTAGCGGGTCTTTTCTTTTGATTTTTCTTTTCTCTTCTTTTTTGAGAAGGAAAGTGACTGTCTTGCTTAATGATTATAGTGAACCATCATCGACTTTTGACTTAAAGACATCTTCAACACTTGCTTGTTGTGTGAAGGAAAACTTGTGAATGCAACCCTTATTTGAAAGGTGTCTTGCATGAACATACAACCAAGTTAACTGAGAACTACCCATCCCAAGGTTAAGATTGCGGGTTTTTGTACATAAATAAACTCTAACTTCTAGGCTCGAAGGGGTTGATAATGGAATAACTTCCTTATTTCTTCAGTGTTTGGGAATTGAAATAATGTCTTACATCGTCAGCAATGTTTTGATCTGAAAGCATACCAACAACAATTATGGGTATTACATTTTCATCATCTTCCCTCCAATCTTTACATCATCAAAAGAAAGTGAACAAGAGATATATATTTTTGAAAGAGAAAACATAAAGATGTAAATAACAGGAAAAAATGTATTGAATCAAAATATTACAATGCTCATTTCATTAACATGGAAGTAAAAACATAATTTCAAAACAAACAGCTAATACAAATAAAGGAAAATGCAAACAACAAGAAACATGGCCTAGTGACTAATCAGCAACAGGGATGAGCTGGCCTATTTGAAACACCATTGGCTTTTAGGAGGAAAGTTGGCTGAAGTTGATTGGAGTTTCACTTCTTATGCCCTGGAAGCGGATTGTCTTCGACATTAGAAGTAACATCCTAGAAAGTGAGAATCCCATCTTTGATCAAATCATGCACTCTAGCCTTTTGTGCATAGCAATTTTCAAAGTCATGGCCTGCGACACCTTGATGGAATGCACAATGGAGATCAGACCTGAAACCAATTGGAAGAGGATCTGGAGGAGGACTTAGAGTACTAGTGGTAATCCAACCTTTCTGAACCATAGCAGGGTATGGCTCAGCGTATGTCATAGGAATAGGATCAAAGTGATTCCTATTGTGGTTTTGGTTTTGTCCAACAGTCAGATATTAAGGAGCTCGAACTAGTTGAGCGGCAACCACAGGAGTAACAGCACCAACAACATGGTGATTAGCATACTGAGGTCTATGACGAGGTCTTCTCTTCTCAGTCATGACAACATTACGTTAAACCCTAAATTTGTCTTATTTGTATATAACCTTCATCGGTGCATCCACCCACAAACACTTTTCAAAATTAACAAAATATATTACTTCTGCTTGTTGTTAAAGGTTGTACAAGGTTAAATTCAAAGTGACTCAAGTAAGCGATGAGTATAGTTCAATGGTTTTGCCCTAATCTCGTTCAGGCAAAGTTTTATTTCAAGATCAAGGCCTGGGCTTGATTGATTCAAGTGGTATGAGTTTGAGCTTTCAATCAGGGTTTGTGCCCATTCAAGTTAGTCGTGTTTAGGTCAGGTTGTCGAACTGTGTCAAGTTATCAGTGTTTTATGATTAGAGTCAATTCATTTTTAATCAGACCTTTATGACCAAGAATTTCATATCAAGTCATGTTCTACTGTTTTCAAGTGATTTCAAGGTTCAGGCCGCATTTCAATCTTCATATTTAAGTCACTAAAATTTAAAATTCAAATGTTTCAAGTTTCATTTACAAGTCAAAGATCTATTGCATGGTTCAATGGTAAGTTTTTCTTCCTTCAAAGATTTAAAGAACAATTCTATGCAAATCCCAAATTCTAATCAATTCCAATTTCAACCCCATTCCAAACTTCCATTGTCAATTTTCTTAAGTTTCATTTCTTTCCAATCCTAATCAAATTTAATCCATGTACAAAGTTTAATTCAAATTTCATGATTCAAATTTTCAAACGTCAATTGAAGTTCCAAATATCCAAAGCTATTCAAATTTTCTTTTCAAATTTATATTCTAATTTCAAGTTTCGCGCATTCTAGTTCTGTATGCAGTTTAAAACTCAATATTATCCCATTGTCCTAATTTAATTGGATAATATTGAGGCCAAAAATCCCATTACACGTCAAAAAAATATTCCAAAAATAATGAGAATGAGCCCATTACATTGTATACCACAAAAAAAATGAAAATAAAAAATCATGAGTAAGCTATCACACGGCCCATTTACCACAAGCGTACACCAGCCAAGTCCCACAACAATGACCAGCTTTTTCATACAACACAATCCACCATCATGCATGCACATAGTAAGCCAACTTCCTCAAAGCCACACTACAGCCAAACGCCACACCACACATCCCATAACTTCATAAAAAAGACTTTACTTGCCCAACCATGATTCACAATGAATTCCAACATTCCCTACACCTTATTCATGCACGACTTTGCAAATTCATTCCACAACCTGTTACCAACATGATTCCAACACACACCACAACCCACAAGTACCTGCAGCACAACAAAACCAACTACAACGACGCACATGATTCATGTATCCATAAACCGTCACACAAAATGCTAAAACAATTCCAAAACACACACAATGCACGACTTGATACGCACCTGATTCCTTTTTTCATACAACACCATATACAACCATCAAAAAATCTGCATGTTACTTGCAACCACAATTTAAACACCAACCTGCAAACAAAAGAATAAAAAAAGTTACGACCAAGACACTAATATTTCCAATTCATTGTTCTTTCGATATTATCCTCCCGATTCTCCTCTATAAGAACAGATGCTTTTCACTCTTCTCACTCAAGTTCAGTGAACCAACAAAATTCTTCTGAAATCATTCCTAAATTCTTCACAACCTTCAATTTTTCAATCCTTCCCCAAAACTCCTCCAACCCACAAATCAATAAACCCCCAAGCCTAATTACATAATCGAAAGCAGAGAAGACAATAGAAGAAGAGAGTGAGTGTAAAAACAAAACTCTTTCAAAGTAGAGAACCGAAGAGAGACGAAGCAAAACGGGAAACAGATCTAAACAAAGCCAATATGCAAACCTGTTGAACGAATCGAAAGACAAGATGGACGAGGAGGATAGATTGAGGTGCAAAGATTGTGAGATATCAAAGGTTGGAACGATTTTCTTTTGTTTTATTTCTAAAGGATTTTGAAGTTTCTGAGATAATTGTGTCTTAACCTTCATATTCCTTCAATTTAACTTTTCTTTCTGTTTTAAAACAAATTGGTTGATGCTAATGATTTTTGTTTCAAACCGTGCCATAGCTTTACTTAGATTAGGTTTTTTTAATTTTAATTATTGTTGTTTTGTGTGAGGACAAACCGTGTGAATGATGGGCTTTTCTAAGTCGATATGATTTCACATACAACATATTCACACCCACTTGTACATACGCACCTCTCCATGTCTTGTTTCTATTGATTCCTTTTTTTCTTCTTTTTTTTTAGCATTCCTTTTTATTTTATTTTCCCAAAAGTTTTAAATGTTTGTTATTATAAGGTGATACTTAATTCTTGAGTTTATGATCTTTCCATTTCCATTTTGGTTTATCTTTTTATTTTTATTTTTCAATTCTCCTTTGGTCAATGAAGTCTAACTATCATAAATATTGGTTGATCGAGGTTGGTTAACCTTCATTATTTCAAATCTGTAATGAATGATCATAAAGATCATTTTCTATACTTTAGGATCATGGTAGGTTACCTTCGATAAATCGACGAAAGTTTGTGACTAAGACGAGACTGTCTGCTTTTCTTTTCGTGTGGCACAATTTCTTTAGAGAATGATTCCCAATATCATTTCTCTATCGTGTTTTAGTACAAACATCATCTTGTGTGACCTTCTATAGTATGATCTTTGTCATAGATCGTGCACGATGATTTAGCACTAAAGTCGAGCCGATTCATCTGATACAATAACAATTAATGATTAATCACTAACAACAAACTTTAATTTTTGTCAATATATTCTTGATTTACTTTTCAGTCGATATATCTTGCTCATATTATTATTGTTCATATTCATATCATATTCATCTTTTCATCTTATTCATATTTTGTTCATACCATTCGAAAACACACTAAAATTATTGAAACCCTAAATCAATCAATTGGTGGACTGTTGGTTACTTTTCCGAGCAACAACTTGGAATTTATACAGAAACCCTAGCAAAGAAGATTTTTTCTGACTCTTGCTCGTGGCTTAGTTTAGGATACCTTACACACACGCAAATTCCTCTTGGGCTACCTGACAATGACCCTATTTATTTCATGCAATCCCGTGTAACTTACATGTATCCCGCTCTCATTCTGATGTACGCACTTTACTCGTCTTACTTTTTTATTGTGGTTTATTTACTAGGAGAACCCCTATGGACTAGCATATACTAAATCATTTTCAAACTAATTCTCGACTCATCGTCGAGCCATTTTCAAAACATCCCCATAAGTCGATTGCTCATTAGCATTCGCCATCAACCTAATGCACACACTCACATATCTCATCATGGTTTCATTACTAGGAGCACTCCTAGCGACTAGGATCGATTCTCACCTCTTTTCGTAAACCCTTGATTCTACGTCATGTGGTATTTTCAAATCAAGCTTTTAAGTCGATTGCATTTTGCCTTGCAATTAATCTCTTCGCATACAATCAAACCCTTGATCCAACATCAAGCGGACTTTCTCAATCAAACTTCAAAATGATTAACAACTATCGAAACTCTTTTAAAGGTGAAAATAGGGGGATTGATCCTTTGATCTCTCTTCAGTTGTTTGGGTATGAGTTATCTTACTCGTGTATGAGCAATTGACACCTCTAAAACGCTTTCAACTTGACAACATTCAAACCTTTTTCTCAAATCATTTAGATGAAAAAGAGAGAGAGTCAAGCATTTGACTCACTCTCCCAATTACTTGGGCCTGAGGAGCCTTTCCTAAGCTTCAAGTAATCGTCTTAAGCTTCAAGTAATCGTCATCCAGACAAACATCAACACATTACCCTCCTTCTTTTCGTGGTCATCTCCATGAACTACAAACGCTTTGATTCTTTATTCTCGTCTAGATAAAGATACGTAGGCACAACATTATGATGATCTTGGTGAGATACCTTTTTCTTTTTTCGTCATTCCACGTCTACCTTTTCCTTTTTCCATCATTTCACGTCAACCTTTTATTTTTCGTCCAAACCTTTTCCCGTAGTCAAACTACAAGCACTCTGATTCTACATTCTCATCCGAATGAGCATACGTAGGTACAAGGGCCCCAATCCTTGGCGAGCACCCTAACCTAAAACCACCCATTTTCCCCTTAGCGTCTTTCCCTTTTATTGTACATTTTCACTTTTTGCAATTAGAAGAAAACAAATAAGCTTAGCTAACGTTCATCACAATTTGAACTAAGAGGTTCTCATTGAGTACAACGAACGTGAGGGGTGTTAATACCTTCCTCTTACGTAATCGACTCCCGACTCTAGAATGTGGTTGCGACGACCATGTTCTTATCTCTTTAAAGCTTTTCTCGATATTTTCCTTTCCCTCTTTTGGGATAAATAAAGTTTGATGGTGAGTCTGTCGAACCGTTTTCCATGCCTTTTGCGCAAGGGTCGTATTTTTGATGATTTTTTTGAGGTGTGACAGCTGGCGAGTCTGCTAGGAAAGTATTGCTCCGTGAAAGAGAGAGTCAAGCCTATCTTAGTTTCAATTGTGAGCTTGTTAGCTTTGGTTATTTGTTTTCTTCTCGTTTATTTATTTACTTGCTTTCCTATTCTTATCTGTGTTGCTATTGCTTATTGTGAGATTGTTGGGCTTCTCTGGTTTATGGGTACTTTGTGAGATGGATCTGCACCCGAGTCTGAGTAAAAACCTAGGATTAGGATGGTTGTTATGTAGTGGAGAATTGCATGGTATCTTCCGCGTGAGGCAGAAGCGAAAACCCCGCTTGGAGTAGATTCCCAAGGACCTTTAACACGTTTTATCCATAATGGTCGGTAGTGTTAATTCCTTTAGGTTAATACGAACACCCCAATCATATGAGATCCCTTGAACATATTACTTCCTGATAGTAATATTTTCAACCTCAATCTATGACTCTGAGAACCTATTTAGAACCCGTGTGTCGATTGTTGCACCCCAAAATTTGCCCAACATTTCTTTACCTAGCTTATGTTTCATTTCATTCACATTAGCATTATCATTTGCATTTCATTGACATGTATGCATGAGATCAAGAGGTATGATTACCAATCAAGAGCTATGCAAGACTGTGAGGCTAGCTAAGAAGGTTATTCAGATGTTCAAGGGTTGATATCCTTGTCAGAGAAATTAAAAGATCCTCAGAGAGAGTGATTGAAGCCAAGTGTGTAGGTCTCCTAACTTGAGAGTTGTGGGAAGCCATCAGATGATTCTGAGGCCATGAAGTTAGACTTGAGGTCTTGAGAGAGCTCATGATAAGTGTTGAAGATCACTTTTAGGCCTAGACAGGTCAATGTGCAAGAATAAGAAGCCTTAGCCATGATTGATGCAACTAGGGTTTGACTTGGTCAACCCTAAGTCAACTGATGATTTAACGAAGGTTGAGACCTAATTCAAGAGCCATGTGATCATGGATTGATACATTGAGATGTTCTAATAATGATTTCAAGGTTAACTCATCATGATTGAAGAGTTTGAGAAGTTTCAAGCTAGCGTTTCTAAGACTTGACAGTGTAAAATCCCCTAGTGTAACCGCTATCTTCAAGGCAATTTAGCCAAAGATATGATTGTTATCTCATCTTGACCCCAACATTATTGTTTTAGGTCATGATCTTAGCTTTAATTTGAGTACTAGAAGTCCTTTATAGGGTTTATAGAACTCAAGTTATGAGCCAGACAAATTACAGATCATCTGAGGTATGTGAATTTGGAGCTTGAAAGTTACCCATCTTGCATGACACTTTTGCCCAAGAAGGATGATTCCTATGAACTTTTAATCAACATAAATGTTGTTCCTTATTCTCTTATATTTATAGAGAGTACTAGAAGTCCTTGATAGGATTTGTAGAACTCAAGTTATGGCTTTGACAAGTCAAGGGTATTTTGGGAAGTTGTGATTATGGGTCATTTTTGGTTATGGGTCATTTTCACCAACTTAGACATCTCAAATGAAATTTTGTTCAACTTGAAAGTTGCTCAAAATAAGGTTTTTACCTTAACCATGTATCAAGGAGGCACTGAAATGGCTCAAGGAGAGACTTGGTTCAAGAAATTGTGAAAAAGGAAGAATTAAAGGCATTTAATGATCAAAAATTCAAATAAATCATTTTGTGTGCAAATGAGGCAAAATTA
Source organism: Lathyrus sativus (assembly GCA_963859935.3). Taxonomy (NCBI): domain Eukaryota; kingdom Viridiplantae; phylum Streptophyta; class Magnoliopsida; order Fabales; family Fabaceae; genus Lathyrus; species Lathyrus sativus. The sequence continues at coordinate 110,580,423 of OZ012737.1, read as the reverse complement.
TAGGTCATTTTGAATGGAAAAAGCATTTTGGAAACTTTGGCAATATTAGAATTTTGATTTGAGTCCAATATCATGCCCTTTTCCTTTGTTTCTTCATGATGAAGTAACATAACATACATAAGCCATTGGATGAAAACAAGGAGGGAAACACCACCATTCATGTTCAATATCTCATGAGAAGTTGAGTGCAAGCTTGCTGAGGCCAAAATAGAGAGGGAATCGTGACTGGTGTGAATGATATTTTGAAGAGAACTTGAAAATCCAATTTCTCGTTCTGAAGCTTTGAGAAAGTTCTAGATGATTCTAATGAGTTCTATATAAATTGTTGAGTGTGTTCAGCCATTTTTTGGAAGAGTTTGATGCTGGAAGCAGAGAGTGAAGTTGAAATTTCAGAGGTGCAAGTGAGAATCGAATTCTAAGTTCAAGGCCAATTCAGGGGAAATTGAATGTTGCATTAGTTTCAGAAGGTGTTTTGGAGTGTATCTGCATCATCTTGGAGGTTGAAGTGATCAAGAACCTCTTCTGTTACACCTCTGAACACAGGTTGGTACATTTCGTTTTTGTGCATAATCTAGGAGGAAATAGATAGAAATCTATAGGTGGTTAGGATCTTGATGAGGTATATATGGATTTGAGATGATTAATTGCATGAATAGAGACAAGTTAGGATGGTGAACAATTTCTGTTGAGGCTAAATTCTAGAGATTCTTGGATAGATAATCAAGATTGTATAGTGGAAATTGATCACCATGAGATGAGGATTATCTCTGCGCACTTAATTTTGAGAGTGGTGAGATTCAAGATTTTGACAAGTTTTGGAATGGCTATCGGGTTTGAAAATCCATAGGGAATTAGATGATTCTAAGGTTGGATTCATGATCAGCAAGAAAAATGGAGTGAGATGTATCATTTTGTAATTTTTGATGACCTGTACATTGGACCTCACCGGAGAAGACGACGGCGCCACTGCTCAGGCCACCGTCTGGTTTCCCTCCATGACTGAACGTTTGAATAAGGACGATGAGTTGTGAGCGTTGGATCATCACTGAAGCTTGACCAAGTCCATGGAATCCACGACCACGATTGCTTTGGAAAGTCTGACTATTGACTGAAGCCAATACGCACCGTTTCACTTAACTGAATTGAATGGGCCTAGCGCTTGGATTGATATCCACACCCCCATCTGGCCCAACCCAGGATTTGAACTGACTTTAATTGCTATTTGGCACGCAAGTTTATTAATTTCTTTTGTTTTTCTTTTAATTTCATCATTTCATATTAGTTTGACAATAATTCATAAAAAATAGAAAAATAGGCCAATTAATTCTAGATTTTTCCCCCTGATTCATGATTGAATCTAGAATTTTATTGAATAAAAATATTAGGAAAATCATGCATTTTCAATTTTTGTGCATTTTTTACATTTTATTTGATAATAAAATCACCATGGTTGATACCTCTGTTTCATGAATTTAGTGTGATCATTGGGTGATGAGTTTTGGCTTAATTTTTTGTGTGTGATTAGCTTAGACATGTATTCTCCCATAGTATTTTTCTCACATTTTTGTGATGAATTTAGGTGTTGCCTTTAGATTGAAACTTTAGGTGCTTCCTTTTAGGGTTTAAGTTTAGTACCTTGTAGTGTGGAATTTATTTCTAGGTCTTATTTGAGTATTTGATCTCTGGAATTAACATGGTAGAGTCATGATTGACATAGGTTCCCATAGTTATTTTTGTAGGACTTTATAATTTATTTTAGTATTTTAGTTAGAATTAACTTTAATACTAGGTTTTAGGTGATCCTAACTTGCTAACTCAACTAGAATGACTTCATTAGTTCCCTTAGACTAGGGTATTGTTTCTCTTGCTCTTGGATGATGATGAAGACTTGTGTAGGATGCTTTGGAATGCATGGTGGAGCTTGTACTTGAAGGTTTCTCTCCCTTTGGTGTAGTTTGTTTAGGGTTAAGGATTAGGGTTTTTAGGGAGATCACTTAGAATAGACTTTCTTCCTTCATGAAACATGGAAGATGTTGATCACTTCCATTCCTCCCTATGATGTAAGGTCCCCTTGAGAATGCCTCTTCCCTACTTTGGTAGGATGTGTGGCTCTTCACAAGTTGGTAGAACCTTTGAGAGTTCCTTTCTTTGATGGTGGAGTGCTTAGAGGTGACCCTTGGTCTTCACTTTGCTTCTCCCTATCCCCCCCCCCTTGCTCTTGTTAGATGAATCTTTTTCCCTTGCTAGCGGATGGAGTTCCTTGCTAGAAGATTGAAGATGCTAGAGGTTGCACTTCCCCTTTGTTTGAAGACTGCCATTGGAGCTGAAGCCTGAAGATCAAGAAGAACAAGTTGATACTTGTGTGAAGGAGATCAAATTGAGAGCTGAAGCTTGAAGAAGATGAAGAACAAGTTGATACTTGTGTTTGATGCATTGAAAGCTTGAAGAAGCAAGTTGATACTTGCTATTGAAGATGAAAGCCATGAAGAACAGTTACAGACTGAGGACTGAGCTGCTGTCAGAGGATTGCTTTGCTGTGAAGCTGTGAAGCTGTTGATCTGCTTTCTTTCCTGTCTGTTTACTTTCTGTGCAACTGTATTAATGTGACTTGGTTGATTTGATTGATGCATCAGAATAAGTTCATGTTTAGATTCTTTTAAGCTAGAAGCATGATTGCACTAGAGGTTGAGTTGCTCCCTCTGCTTGTATTTTTATTGTATGGCTTTGCTTGCGGGTATTCGGTAGAGCCCTGCTCCCTTGCCTGTGTGGTTTGTGAGTTGCTTGATGGCATTTTTTTATATTCCTGTATGATTGCAGTTGTTCATATCTGGCTTGAGGTCGAGACGAGCTTGTGGAGGCTGATGCCCCACACACATTTCCTCCCTCACTTGCATCGCATGCATTCTACAGTTGTTTCCTATACTGTATATCTGTTTACTGTTTAAGCTGATGCTTTATCTGTTTCTGTTTATCATTGACATGATCCCATAGGAATCTCACTTCCTTTGATAAGGAAGTGATGGTTAGAACTTTAGGTTGAAACCTATGTATGATAACTTCTAGGAGATCCCTGTTTCAAACTTCAACCATAGGATGAATCCTTGGCATGACAACATTAGGACTTGATAGTCTCCCCATAGTTGTCCCTCTCTCTTCTCATCTTGAAACAACAGTAAAAAACGTAATAAAGGCAAGTTAGTATAAGCGCGTTACGAGCCTTAAGCTACTTGGGTAATGATGATTGAGCAGCCTCCTCTCAATCGTCTAGAATGTTTAGTATACGTCCTTTGGACGATATGCGACGCATTCGTTCCCAGGTCATAGTCTCTAGTGTTGTACGAACTACAGACAAACATAAAAAACAGTTCTTCCATAAAAGACAAAAAACAAACTTCAAACCTTTTTGCCCCGTGGGCCCATAATTCAAATGAAGCTTTTGTGAAGAAAAGAGTGTCGTTAACTCCTAGTTCTACCGCAAACGGTAACGCCTGAGTCTCCAAAGGTCGAGCTATGTACGCCAGACTGCTGGAACTGTTTGTTAACCCTACTCGAAAAACAGACGAATCTGAATTCCTGTAATCCGTATTGTCCCGAACTACGTAAGCTCTAATCTCTCATACCTGTTGAGAGTACGTAGGCACAATACTGACGTATTGGCGAGCCACCTTCCCCCATAACCTGTAGTTAGCCGAACTACGTTGACTCTGATTTCTCATTCTCTGATGAGAATACGTAGGCACAAAGCGCGATGCTTTGCCGAGTCATTTTCTTCTCTTTGTTTAGCCAGCCTTGATAGGTAGATAGTAAACAACCCGTCAGATAAACACAACAAGCGTGGATCCCGTCGAGTACGATGGACGTGAGGGGTGCTAATACCTTCCCCTTGCATAACCGACTCCCGAACCCAGACAATGGTTGCGATGACTTTGTCTTATACCTTTTCGTCAGGCTTTTCCGATCGTTTCCTTTCCCGTTCTGAGGGATAAATAACGAAAGGTGGTGACTCTTCTATTTTGCCGGAACCTTATTTTCGCGGTAGCGACATCGATGGTTGTGTAGTGGATGCCTCCGAGGAGTCTTTCTCGTGGAGAAGATATGAAAACTCACCTTGAGGAGATCCTTTCGAGGATGTTATTGTTATGGTGAGCCTTTTCCATGGCTATAATGTCTTTGAAAGATATCCATGACTCTAGACACTTACCCGTCTTAGAATCCACCTGTGGGGTTTCTTTGATCTGAGACTTTGGTTGTTGACCCGCTCCTCTGTCCATCCTCAAAATTGACTGATCCTGCGATCCTGGATCTTGCATTGCATCTTGCATATATGTCATTGCATTGCATTACACCAGTTACACATCTTGCATTTCATTTCAACATCAAAAACTCATTTCGCCTTCCTTCTTCTCCAGTAACTCAAGCTAATTCCTTGACACCAGTACGCAACTCGAGCCGATACAAGACGCGTGATAGAGTAAATTCAACAAGAGCAAGCTGCTTTCAAATAAGAATTAGACTTCCTCAAAGTAAAGATCAACTAGATTCTCGAAGCCATCACCACAGCCAGAAAGGAAGAAGAACTGTGTGAAGCTGTTTCCATCAACAACAATGTTCATGTGCAAAGATCTACTTCAAGGCTCTCAATTCCTGTTCCCAACCCCATCACCTACGAGATACTAATGAACTTCACTACCACAACTTAAAAAGCCACTTCTCAACGAATCCTAACACCTGAAGTTACTGTTGGAGCCATCTCACAAGCCCAACCTGTTGTCATTCAGATCCTCATTCCTCATGCTGAAGAGAATCTGCAAGATCAGTATAATGAGGTGCAACGCTATCATGTTGTTATCCTTATTTCCAATCCTGTTGCCACTCAGGATTCTAAAGCCATTAAAATGTGTCGTGATCTAGCTGAAAATCTCCGAGTCATGGAGGGACACAACTCAAATTCCTTGAATGCCTTGGAAATGTGTTTGGTGCCTAATGTTGTCATTCCTCCCAAGTTCAAGGTGCCATAATTTTCAAAGTACAAGGGTTTCAGTTTCCCCAAAATTCATTTGGAGATGTACTGCCGCAAGATGGTTGCTTATGCCAGAGACGAAAATCTGATGATCCATTTCTTCCAAGACAGCTTTTCTAGAGCATCTCTTGAGTGGTATATGCAACTAGATCATAGCAGTGTGCACACTTGGGTGCTCCAGGGCATACAATCGAGAACTGCAGGGCCTTCAAACACAAAGTGAAAGACCTGGTCGACACAAAGGCTCTCACATTCAAAAGGAGGACTTCTAACGTCACGAACAACCCTCTGCCACCGTCAAGCTAGTGTCAGCATCAAGTCAAGAAAGGAAGTACATTCTCCCCGAAGAAGGCAATCATCATGTCATCCCGTTATTTGCATTCTTGTATTTTGTCTTTCTTTGTTTAAGTATTCTTTGCTTTGAATATTGCCACGTGTATTTGGTTTTATTAGTGTAGTGAGTATGCATGTTTTGAATTTGTTATGTCGTATTCGCTCATTTTTTCCATTTACTGCAAAGCACAAACACGTATCTCTATCCACTTCACACTCTCGGTATCAACTGTTGTTTAGCAATGATTGGAGGGAGGATGATGAAAACAAAATACCCATAATTTCAAATCGTATGCCTTCGGATAAAATTCTACTGATGATGTACAGGCATTGTTTCAATTCCCCAAAAACTGAAGAGACAAGGAGCTAATCTCTAGTTAACCACTTCGAACCTAGAAGTAGGTGTTTCCTTCGGATATTAAAACCCTTACACTCAACTTGGGGCAGGGTAGCGTTTAGTTAATCTGATTACACACTCGAATCACAAAGCAAAACCCCAAAAGACATGACGGTCGTTCTTCAAAGACCCATGACTTGACAGTCACAATCCTCCAACAAAATAAAATCAAAAAAATCCAAAATCAAAAAAATTAAAATCCTGCTAAGTCAAACACCTCAAAAGGAGACTTAGGCAAAAATCAAGGCAATCCTGATGGACCTGACAAGCGAAATCATCCCATGCAAAAGTTAGCGAAATCTAGTGACCACCATATCAAAATCAAAGGGTCACTGACATCCGTCACTGAAATCTAGTGACCACCATATCAGCATTGGTGTCATTTTCCTTGCTATATCTTTTGCACACTAGCAAAATCTGCACGATGTCTAGAATAACGGTCTATTCGTCTCACACTATCACAACACTTTAATAAACGACCCTTTTTCAAAACTTGTATGACCATTGCATTAAAATGACCATTTGTGAATGAGAAATTGTAACTGCAAATCAGTGCTTGACATCGAAGAGACTCCAACAAGGGGAAATCGAGGAGGAACTTGAACTTGTAGTGGTGCTGACCCGAAGCAAGACTCCCACAAAATAGCTCAATCAGGGGCAAATCATTCAACAGCTCAATCAGAAGTAAGTCATCTCAAAGCATATTAAAGTTCAGCTTCCAAAGACCAAATCACTTGAGAACTTGTTAATCATGGGTAAACCATTATCGTGTTCAGACTGGGGTAAAACTAGTTACAGAGGGCAGATCCTTCGTGTACTTTGAAGTTAGACAAGAAGATCTTGCTAGACACTAGCAACCGTCAAGTTCAGAGCAAAAGCATGGTCTTCATGAGTTGATCATGTCGCTATGCTTATTTTCAGGTCATCCCGATCATCAAGCACAAATTTTTGGTTCTTTCAGAATGAACAACACGACTTATCATCAAGTGATCAAACTTGGAGCATTGAAAGCATCTTCGTCTGCTTCAATCATGGCGCCTTCAGCAAACTTAGTGTTGGGGAAATCGAACCCTACCACCACCCAAAGTCCAATCCGCATTGGTAATTACCAAAAGTCCATCATGCTGGCACCGTCAAAAGCATATCCAATCACCCGCCAAAAGTCCATCATATGCATCACATCAAGCATCAAATGCATCATATGCATGCCAAAATTGAATAATTATACTTCCCCAGCACTTGCATCTCCGCGCGTCAGCCTTTGCATTGTATTTCCACCCAATATGGAATATCATTACAAAATAAAGCATTCATACGTGCAAGAGTCAATATCAAGGATCATTCTCGAGATTCCAAGATAATCTTCAGCCTAGCCAAGGGCATCTTCTACAAATCTGTGGGTATTCCTTATGAAGTTGTTTCAAACTTTTGTTGATCAAGTTTCCAAGGTGATCTCCAGCCCAGTCAGGGGTATCTTCTTCAAATTTTTAGGCGTTCCTCATGAAGTTGTTTCAATCTTTTGTTGACCAACCTCAAGCATTCTTCATCCCAGTTAGGGGCATCTTCTTCAAGTCCGTGAGCGTTCCTCACAAAGTTGCTTCAACCTTCTGTTGATGAAGCTGTAATCTATAAGCAAGTCAGTGGATGTTCCCCATTGAGTTTTTCTCCTCAACCTTTTGTTGATGAAGTTGTCATCCTCAACTCAACCAGCACCATTTCTCTGAGTCAGTGGGCGTTCTTTATTGGGTTGGTTCTCTTCAACATTTTGTTGATAGAATTGTAATCCTCGAACCAGTCATTGGTTCTTCCTCCGAACAAAATTCAACTTTCCTCTTGGACGTTCCTCAGTGAGTTTGTTCCTTTCAACCTTTTATTGATAAGGATGGTTTCCCTCAAAGACTTCTTGGCTTCAACCTTTTGTTGATGTATCCAAACGAGTCTTACTCGTCATACATCCAACAAGCTTGACCTTTTGTCAACAATATTACTATCATCCTTTTGGTAGAGCCAAACCCTGTCAATTTAACCTGACTCTCATCTTTTTGGTGTTGGTAACTCTCAAAATCATAAATTATCTATCATCCTTTTGGTGTCGGAGTCGTGTGTGCTTTTTATCATCCTTTTGGTGATAGAGTCGTCATCCTTTTGGTGTTTGAGATCCGAGTAGTATGTATTTACGATCTTCTTTTTGGTGATAGGTCTGCCATCCTTTTGGTGTCAGATATCTCTATGTGTGTGTTTACTATCATCCTTTTAATGATAGGTCTGTCATCCTTTTGGTGTCAGATATCTCTGTGTTTTCTATCATCCTTTTGGGGATAGATCCGTCATCCTTTTGGTGTCAAAATTCTGTGTACTATTATCCTTTTGGTAATAACGAGTTTTGACCTTAGTTTCATCCTTTTGGTGAAGGGTCTGTGTGGGTGTGTATGCTTACTATTATCCTTTTGGTAATAACGAGTTTTGACCTCATTTTCATCCTTTTGGTGAAGGGTTTGTGTATTTATGTGTGCTTACTATTACCCTTTTGGTAATAGCATGTTTTGACCTAACTTTCATCCTTTTGCTGAAGGATATGTGTGTGTGTGTTACTTACTATTATGCTTTTGGTAATAGTGATTTTTGACCTCATTTTCATCCTTTTGGTGAAGGGTTTGTGTGTGTGCTTACTATTATCCTTTTAGTAATAGCGAGTTTTGACCTCACTTTTATCCTTTTGGTGAAGGGTCGTGCGTGTGTGTTTACCATTATCCTTTTGGTATCAAATATCTATGTGTGTGTGTTTTCTATCATCCTTTTGGTGGTAGATCAGTCATCCTTTTGGTGTCGAAGTCGTGTGCATGTGTTTTCTATCATCCTTTTGGTGATAGATTCGTCATCCTTTTGGTGCCGGTAATTCTTGGATCGTTAGTTTGCGTGTCATCCTTTTGGGGAACAAAAATATCAAAATCATGTGTGAGTACTTACTATTATTCTTTTGGTAATAGCGAGATTCGACCTTATTTTCATCCTTTTGTTGAAGGTTCTATGTGTGTTTGCTTACTATTATCCTTTTGGTAATAGTGAGTTTTGACTTCATTTTCATTCTTTTGGTGAAGGGTCTGCATGTGTACTTACTGTTATCCTTTTGGTAATAGCAAGTCGAGTCGTGTGAGTTTACTATCATCCTTTTGGTGATAGGTATGTCATCCTTCTGGTGTCAGATATCTTTATGTGTGTGATTAATATCATCCTTTTGGTGATAGGCATGTCAACCTTTTGGTGCCATATTTTTTTGTTATCATCTTTTTGGTGATAACGACCTTTGCAAATTATTCAATATACACTTGAGGTTCGGAAATGATCTGCTATTTCTCTTCCCAAGATTTTTCTTTTTGAAAAAATTCAGGGTCTTTTTCATATCTAATAGTCTTACACCTCGAAAGAATGAACGTCGTAACAGTTCTTCTTACTAGGTTCAAGCCAATTTGATAGGGGCATCTATCATACCCCAAACTTGTCATATATTTATATAAGCTTCATTTGTGCATCCACCCACTAACACTATTCAAAAAAAAATATGTTTCTTCTTCTTGTTGTTCAAGGTTGTGAAAGATTGAATTCAAAGTGACCCAGGCAAGTGATGAGTATAGTTTAGTGGTTTTGATCTAATCTTGGTCAGGAAAAGTTTTGTTTCAAGATCAAGGCCCAGGCTTAATTGATTCAAGTGGTATGGGTTTAAGCTTTTAATTAGGGTTTGTGCCAATTCAAGTCAGTCGTGTTTAGGTCAGGTTGTTGAACTGTGTCAAGTTATCAGTGTTTTATGATTAGAGACCACCAAGAATCAATTCATTTTCAATCAGATCTTTGGGACCAAGCATTTCATATCAAGTCATGTTATACCAATTTCAAGTGATTTCAAGGTTTAGCCGTATTTCAATCTTCATATTTAAGTCACTAAAATTCAAAATTCAAATGTTTCAAGTTTCACTTACAAGTCAAAGATTCATTCAATGGTTCAATGGCAAGTTTTTTCTTCCTTCAAAGATTTAAAGAACAATTCTATGCAAATCCCAAATTCTAATCAATTCCAATTTCAATCCCATTCCAAACTTCCATTGTCAATTTTTTTAAGTTTCATTTCTTTCCAATCTTAATTAAATTCAATGTCATGTACAAAGTTTAATTCAAATTTCATGATTCAAATTTTCAAACGTCAATTCAAGTTCCAAATTTCCTTTCCAATATTTGATTCTAATTTCAAGTTTCGCGCATTCTAGTTCCATATGAACTTCAAAACTCAATATTATCCCATTATCCAAATTTAATTGTTCATGTCATCCAATGTTCATATTACAAAAAAAAAAAAAGAGTCCATTACCAAAATAAATTACAAAGTCCAAAAAGCCCATTACACCTCAAAACAAAATGGCCAAAAATAATGAGAATGAGCCCATTACAATGTACACCATAAAAAATGAAAATAAAAAATCATGAGCAAGCCATCACACGGCCCATTCACCACAAGCTTACACCAGCCAAGTCCCACAATAATGACCAGCTTTTGCATACAACATAATCTACCATTATGCACGCACATAGTAAGCCAACTTCCTCAAAGCCACACTACAGCCAAATGCCACACCACACATCCCATAACATCAGCAAAAAAGACTTTCCTTGCCCAACCATGATTCACAATGAATTCCAAGATAACCTACACCTAATTCATGCATGACTTTGCAAAATCATTCCACAACCTGCTACCAACAAGATTCCAATACACACCACAAACTACAACTACCTGCAGTACAACAAACCTAGCTACAACGACGCACGTGATTCATGTATCTATAAACCATCATATTACACGCCAAAACAATTCCAAAACACACACATCGCAACACTTAAGACGCACTTGATTCCTTTTTTCGTATAGAAGCATATACAACCATCACAAAATATGCATGTTACTCGCAGCCACAATTTACACACCAACAATTAAATCACCAACCTGCAAACAAAACGAATCAAAACCTTTACGACCACATCACTACAATTTCCAATTCATCGTTCTTTCCATTTTTACCCTCTTGATTCTCCTCTATAAGAATAGACCTTTTTCACTCTTCTCACTCAAGTTCAGTGAACCGACAAAATTATGTAGAAATCATTCCCAAATTCTTCAAACCTTTAATTTTTTAATACTTCCCCAAAATTCCTTCAACCCACAAATCAATAAACCCCCAAACCCAATCACAGAATCGAAATCAGAGAAGAGAAGAAGAGACTGAGAGTAAAAACAAAACCCTTTCAAAGCAGTGAACAGAAAACGAGAGAAGAAGAGAGACGAAGCAAAACGCAAAATAGACCCAAACAAAGCCAATAGACAAACCAGTTGAATGAATCGAAACACAAGTAGAAAAAGGAGGAGAGATTTGGGTGCAAAGATTGTGAGATATCGAAGGTTAGGATGATTTTTTTTTTTAGTTTCTGAAGGATTTTGGACTTTCTGAGAAAACCGTGTCTTGACCTTCATATTCGTTCAATTTAACTTTGACTTTTCTTTCTATTTTTAAACAAATCTGATGAGGCTGATGCTTTTTGTTTCAAATAGTGCCATAGCCTTACTTAAATTAGTTTTTTTCTAATTTTAATTATTGTTGTTTTGTGTGAGGACAAACCGTGTGAATGATGGGCTTTTCTAAGCCCATATGATTTCACATACAACATGTTCACACCCAGTTGAAAATACGCACCTCTCCATGTCTTGTTTCTACTGATTCCTTTTTTTGTTCTTCTTTTTTTAGCATTCCTTTTTATTTTATTTTTATTTTATTTTATTTTTATTTTAGTTTCCCAAAAGTTTTAAATGTTTGTTTTTATAAGGTGATACTTAATTCTTGAGTTTATGATCTTTTCATTTCCATTTTGATTTATCTTTTTGTTTTTATTTTTCATTTCTTCTTGGGCAGATGAAGTCTAACTATCATTAATATTGGTTGATCGAGGTTGGTTATCCTTCATTATTTCAAATCTATAGTGAATGATCATCAAAATCATTTTCTATATTGGTTGACCGAGGTTGGTTATCATTTCAGTATCGTTTTTTAGCATAAACATCATCTTGCGTGACCTTCTATAATACAATCTTCGTCATAGATCGTGCTACGATGGTTTAGCGCTAAAGTAGACCCAATTCATCCGATACCATAACAATTAAGGATTAATCACTAACGACTAACTTTAATTTATGTCAATATATTCTTGATTTACTTTTCCGTCGATATATCTTGCTCATATTATTATTGTTCATATTCATCTTTTCATCTTATTCTTATTTTATTCATACCATTCGAAAACACACTAAAATTATCGAAACCCTAAAACAATCAATTGGTGGACTGTAGGTTACTTTTTCGAGCAACGGAACTTGGAATTTGTCTAGAAACCCTAGCAAAGGAGATTTTGTCCGACTATTGCTCGTGGCTTAGTTTAGGACACCTCGCGCACACACGACTTCCTCTTGGGCTACCTGATAATGGCCCCATTTATTTCGTGCAATCCTGTGTAACTTACAGTATCCCGCTCTCAGTCTGATGTATGCACTTTAGTCGTCTTGATTTTTTATTATGGTTTGTTTACTAAGAGGACCCCTAGGGACTAGCATAGACTAAACTATTTTCAAACTAATTTACAACTCGTCATCGAGCCATTTTCAAAATACCCCCATAAGTCAATAGCTCATTAACATTAGCCATCAACCTAATGCACACACTCGCACATCTCATCGTGGTTTCATTACTAGGAGCACCCATAGGGACTAGGATCGATTCACATCTCTTTTCACAAACCCTTGATTCAACATCAAGTGGAATTTTCAAATCAACCTTTTAAGTTGAGTGCCTTTTGCCTCACAATCAATCTCTTCGCATACAATTAAACCCTTGATCCAACATCAAGCAGACTTTCTCAATCAAACTTCAAAATGATTAACAACTATCAAAACTCTTAAAAAGGTGAAAAAGAGGGAGATTGAGCATTTGATCTCTCTTCAGTTGTTTGGGTGCGAGTTATCTTACTCGTATGTGAGAAATTGACGCCTCTAAAACGTTTCCAACCTGACAACATTTAAACCTTTTCCTCAAATTATTTAGATGAAAAAGAGAGAGAGTCAAGCCTTTGACTCACTCTCCCAATTGCTTGGGCCCGAGGAGTCTTTCTTAAGCTTCGATTAATCATCATCCAAACAAACTCAACACAATACCATCATTCTTTTCATGGTCGTCTCCATGAAATATGAACGCTCTGATTCTTTATTGTCGTCCGAATAAAGATACATAGGCACAAGATTGTGATGATCTTGGCGAGCTACCTTTTTCTTTTTCTGTCATTCCAGTCTACCTTTTTCTTTTCCATCATTTTTCATCAACATTTTCTTTTTCGTCCAAACCTTTTCTTGTATACCTAGGCATAAGGGCCCCAATCCTTAGCGAGAAACCTAACCTAAAACAACCCATTTTCCCCTTAGCATTTTTCCCTTTTATTGTACCTTTTTGCTTTTTTCAATTAGAAGAAAGCAAATAAGCTTAGCTAACGTTCATCACAATTTGAATTAAGAGGTTCTCATTGAGTACAACGGACGTGAGGGGTGTTAATACCTTCCTTTTACGTAACCGACTCCCAAACCTAGAATATGGTTGCGATGACCATGTTCTTATCTCTTTAAAGGTTTTCTAAATATTTTCCTTTCCCTCTTTTGGGATAAATAAAGTTCAGTGGCAACTCTGTCAAACCGTTTTCTGCGCCTTTTGCGCGAGGGTCATATTTTCGATGATTTTTTCGAGGTGCGACACATTGGTCTGATCTTCTCTTTTCTTCTGGAAGTTTCCATAGGATTTATTTGCACCATTAGAAGATTCAGCAGCTTTAGACACTTTACCATTCGTAACACCTTCTTCAAATATTTGGCCAATGGTCACCAAATCTGTGAAGGTGGAGGAAACACTACCAATCAACTTTTCCCAATAGGATGGAGACAAGGTGTCCATGAACATTCATGTTAGTTCTTTTTCTACTAGAAGGGGTTTAACTTAAGAAGCTAGTTCTCTCCAACACTGAGCATAATCCTTGAAAGAGTCTTGCTCATTCTGAGACATGTTTTGAAGTTGGTGACGGCCAGGAGCCATGTCAAGGTTGTACTTGTATTTCTTCATGAAGGCATTAACAAGATCTTGGAAGCACTGGATACCATTATTTTCAAGGTTCATGTACCATTTGAGTGAAGCTCCACTCAGGCTATCTTTAAAGAAATGGATGAGCAACTTCTGGTTGTTGGTGTAAGCAACCATCTTTCTGAAGTACATAACCAAATTAGATTTTAGGCAGGAATGATCCTTGTATTTCATAAACTCAGGATTCTTGAATTTGGCAAGCATGACAAGGTTATAAATACGACACATGTTGTTTGCATCAACACTGAAGAAATCAGTATCCTCCACGGCTCTGAGTCTCTTGTCTATAGTCTGAAATTATTCACAGACAACCTCAGGCTCAACAAAATCCTCACGGTCTTCACCTTGGGCACTAGCAGCATTATAGTCAAATGGAGTATTCTCATAGGGAGCTCAAGCAGTCTGGGCAATAGTATGAACCACAGGTCTGGGCTAAAAAAAAAGGAACTTGAAACACCATTCTGAAAGTTTGACCAATCATATGAGTAGTTGTAAGAGTTAGAGAGTAGTTATGGGGTAAACCGAACTCTGGCTATGTAGAAGGTGGCATCTGGAAAGGCTTATGATTAGTAACAACGCCTAAAACCTTATAGATAACAGTTCTTTGAGGTTGCTCTCCTCTGGAAATTAAGACTTAGAGCATCTCAGTAGGCTTAGTCATGCCTGACTTTAGATCATCGATCTCCATTCTGATCTCTATGTTGTGATGTTCTTGCTATGACATTCTGCGTCTGAAGTTAGCTCTAGTCTTGTATTGGTGACGAGGAATCAGCTTGACGACTGACAGATGACGCTGGAAGATAGAGATAGATGGAATGAGTCGTTGGATAAACTGGATGTATGCAATGAATCATACAAAGGATGCAAATGATATGCAGTGTCATGCAACACAGGATGCAGATCACAAGTAACATGATCAAAAGTTTAGGATCGCAAGCATGGAGTCTAGGTGAAGAATAACCACAGGGTGTGTACTATGGGTAAAGCACCTGCACAACGGGTTCTAACAAGGTTCCCAGAGTCTACAATCCTCTTTCGAATATTAATAGCACGCCGACTACTCGAGAATCAATAATATTCTCAACAGAACCTCATTTTAGTGTAGTATCGCGTATCAACTAATTCAGGTTTACACCTTCATAGCCACCGCACTACATCCTAAAAGGCCAAGTGGAGTAAATGGGAATCTAAAGGTCCTCAGCTTCTCGGGCTCCCAGGTCGAAAGTAGTAATGCATCCATGACTACTCGTTCAACAAATACTACCCTTAAAGGGGCCTCTATCTAGTGTGGTTACATCATATGTTAATCATGTTCCAGATTACTCCAGGCATGTAACTTTTGGTCATACCACTATCCTATCTTATGGTGCACCCAAGTCCGAGTTAAGACTTATTCACACACATAGATCAACCTAAAAAATAGAAAAACCTAAGCAACAGAGCAAACAACAATAGCGACACAAATATGACAAGTTAGGCTCAATCCACTGAAAAATGGTCCCTAGTGAAGTCGCCATTTTCTGTCGCGGTGAGAATTAGAGAACAAAGCTATCAGATTAGCTTGACTCGCAAAACAATGATATCACCACCGAAATTTTATTTTTCCAATGGAAGGGAGAAAAGATCGAACAAAAACCCTAAGTAAAAATGCAAAGCAAAAACCAAGGCCTAAAGCTAAGGAAAAGAGAGATCAAAGTTAGTTATACTAAGGGAAGGTACTAGGACCCTAAGTAACTGCAATACTCTACATAAACCTCTTTAAAAAATTGTGTTTTGGCTAAAAATTATTTGCTAAAGGTGAAAAATGGGTAAAGAAAGATAAAGACAGGCAAGGCAAAGCAACAAACGTACAAAGAACATGGACAATGACAATGAGTTAACATACAATCCCTTCCCTTGGATTAGGTCACCAAGGATAGAAATAGAGCAATAGATACATGGAAAATCATCATCTAAATGGCATCAAATAAAGATACTGATATAGTACATGGCAAAAACATCATGTATAGTCAAACAAATAAGAAATCACAGAATACACATGGCAAAACATCATGGTAATCATGGTAAATGAAATCAACAACACAAAGTACATAAGCATCATGGACTAAGACAACAAAATTCGACAAAGATACACGGCAAAGTATCGTGTACAAACATATACATGGAAAATCATCATGTAGACAATAGACACAAAGAAAGACACATACAAATGGAAAATCATCATGTAATCAATAGACACAAAGGAAAACACATACACATGGCAAATCATCATGTAATAAATAGACACAAAGGAAGACACATACACATGGCAAATTATCATGTAGTATGAACAACATAGATACACAGAATACATGGTAAAACGCCATGTATGATTAAGAACAAATAAAATCAACATACACATGGAAAAGCCTTATTTGAATCAGCAAGTACATGGCAAAAACATCATGTAGCAATAGACACAAATGAAGACATACACACATGGGAAATCATCATGTAGTATGAACAACAAATGGAATGAATCAAATACACATGGAAAAGCATCATGTGAATCAAGCTAAAAGATATCAACAAACTAAAACTACATAGCAAAGCATCGTGTAAACAAACAACAACTAAGATTACAGAATACATGGGGAAACATCATGTAATCAACAGGTACACATGGAAAAGCATCTTGGTAAGAAGAGATAGAAAGTACACGGAAATGCATCGTGAATATAAAATAACAAAGATACATGGCAAAGCATCACGTAATCAATAAACAACATTCACGGCAAAGCATCATGTAAAATCCACAAACAATCACGATAAAGCATCATGATAAAATCCACAGACAAATACAACCACATACACAATAAAGCATCATGTAACATGAAGCGACAAAGATACACAGAATACATGGTAAAACATCATGTAGAAGGGATAACAAATTAAATCCATAAACATTCAGCGCAAAACATCGTGTGAAATCCACAAACACAGTACACGGCAAAATATCGTGTAGAATCATCAAATAAAATCCACAAACAAATACATATAAAAATCTATAAATACAATACACGGTAAAACATCATGTAGATTCCACAAACAAAATCAATGACATTCACGACAAAGCATCGTGTAAAATATTAATCAAGGAAAAGCATCAAGAATTAATCGAATAGAACAAACTCAAAAATATGAGAGCAAGCCAGTCACAAAACTAGAATCAGGCAATGAGAGAATTATTAATCAATTTAAACATAAAGATTTAATAACATTAATTAATAATTTAATTAATCAATACTAAATAATAATATTTAAATTAATTAATAATTAACAACATATTTGTTTTTTTGGCATTTTTAAATATCATTCAAATTAAAAGCTTAAATAATTTAAACAAGAAATCAATATAAATTTGTTCATTTTTTATATAGTAAACAAATACATAAAGAATATTTCCTAAAAAAGAAACAAGATTTTAAAAAAATCATATTATTCTAACTAAAACTAATAAGACTGATATCTAAAGTGGAACAAATTTAATGGACTCAAAAGTGCAACGATACCAAATTAATCCTAGAATATTCGATTTTTTTTTTTAAAATAACCATATATTGAATATAAATTACTAGATTAATCATTAATTCAAAAATTTTTCCAAAATGGCTAACTATTCAACAGCGGGTCGCCATTTGAATTGGAGAATGAGGCCAAAAGAAAAATTAGAAAGTTGCAATTCGCCAAGTGAAATGGCGAATGAGGCCATTTGGAAGGATTTCGCCAACCAGAATGGCGAATGAGGCCACGCTTTAGGGTTTCACTTTTCATCATTTTTGGTTTTATATTTTGATTAATTTTTTAATTTCAATTAATGTTTTAAATAATTAAAAATGATTTTTTTTATATTTTTAATTATTATTTTTTTTTAAACATAAATATTATTAATAAACTTAAAAAAATTAGGTTTAAATGTTTACATTAATTTTTGAATTAATAAATTTAAAATAATTTGGTTTAATGTTAAAATTTATTTTTTAATTAAAAAACTTACAATAATTAGGTTTAAATAAAAATAAATTCAAGTTAATTTAATAAATTTATGTTGAATAAACAATAAACTTAAACTGGTTTAATAAATTTAGGTTTAAATACAAAATAAAAATATAGTGTTGAGCAAATTTTGAGTGTATAAATCTTATAAGGTTATTTAAGTCATATCATATAGGGTACGTACTGTTTTTTTTACTATAAATACGACCGCAAACACATGTATGTTTTCACAACATTATATCCCAAAAAGACTACAGTGTTAGTACAGTTCGAGTTGAGTGGAGTCTAGAATGTCTGCATTTATAAATCAACGTTCTTCATCGTCGTCATCAGCATCGGAGGAAAATTTTCCAACGTTCAATCTAATGAAAAGAAATGTCCTAGTTGTGTTTTCACCAACAAAGCCTCCGATGAAGATGCTCCTCTGGAATACGCAGACGTTGGAGCACTTGCACAGGGAACTGAACCGCTGGCTAGAAGGAGACGTTGGTCCAGGAGAAAAGATTAGGAAAATCGAGAGGCTGGTCGAGGAGACCTGGAGAAACGGAGTTACTCGTGAATGGAGAAAAGTGGAAAATGATGCCGGTGTCCTTGTGATGATGTTGACACCCAAGAAGATAAAGTTGATGGTTGTGGTATCATAGACGTTTTGGTGCAGTGTTCTGTTTTAAGTCTTTACGTTGTTGTTATGTTTGTTTAATTTATGTTGCCTTCGCGCAGTGTTCTGTTGTCATGTTGTTGTTGTGTCAGTTAACTATGATTTTAATTGATTGAAACCTGGTATTATTCGAATGAAATTTGCTATTAATCTTGTAAAAGTTGCTATTAATTGAATGGAATTTGATATTGATTTAGCGGGACAAAATTAAATATGAAACTATGACCTGCTGCTTGATCCTACGTTAGGACATTTTGTTCGATTGTGTCCCAGTTGCCGACACGAACTACACAATCTCACCAGCTTGTCTGCGGTATCCATCTCAGTTCGAATGCGCATGCTGTTAGGCCGACCCTTTTTCTTTCTACGCATCAAGTCATTATGCCAAACAATTCTCCTTCGTATTGAGGCCAATAGTCTTCCTTTGCCACCACTTAAAAGTTGCATGTGTAGACATTGCATAGACTAATGACTTGGTGAACTGCAGAAAGAAGGTTGGTTGGGTCCTGGCGCAACTTGGAACATGCTGCTATGACATGAGAGCACGACATTCGAAATGCTTGAAACTTTCCACAATCACACCAGCTCTTATCCAATTTAACACGGTAACATCCCCTAGGCCTTCCTTCGTTGTGATCCATAGACTCGGCAACACTGAACCGACCAGTTGTACGGTCAAAGATTGTGACCACGTGTGTGTTGGCTTTGGCAGCTTCCTCTTTCATGAATTTCATTGAAGTATTGTTATACATCTGACCCAATTGTAATACCGAACCCCACTTCGTACGTCTGCTATCAAAGAGTGATCCTAGCCTAAAATAGGTTGCCTTTACCAAGGCAGTTATTGGGAGATTTTGGATTCCCTTAAAAACAAAATTCATTGACTCGACGAGGTTAGTTGTCATGTGGCCCCACCGCACCTCATTATCGTATGCCTGCGTCCATTTCTCCCTATCAATATTATCAATCCATTTTAATGCGTCTGTGTTGTTCAGTCTGATCTCGTCCCGATAGTATCTGAAAGTGGGTTCAGTTAGTGCATATCCCGCGTTCACAACCTTCTTTCGCAGCATCTTGTCCTTGATTTCCCGCAAGAAATTTTGGGCAATATGCCTTATGCAATAGACGTGGGTCGAGGGAGGATCCTGCCAACCGTTGTCATGGTTATTGTATGCACTCTCGATGGATGGGTGTCGATTGGAGATCAAACATAAGTTAGGTTGTGGGGACACGTAAGAGCGGAGGTTTTTTAAGAAAAAACTCCAACCCCCAGCAGTCTCCCCTTCTACTATGGCGAAGGCTATTGGAAAAATGTTGTTGTTCCCATCCTGTGCCACCGCCATGAGAAGTGTGCCCTTATATTTCCCGTATAACCATGTTCCGTCAATTTGAATTATAGGTTTACAAAATGCAAACCCTTTGATGCATGGTTCGAACGTCCAAAAGACTCTGTGGAAAATTCCATTTCCACCAACACAAGTCCCGTATGGTGTACAAGCAAGCATCGTCTCCAATATCGCAACAGTTCCTGGAGAGTAGTGTTTAAGAGCCACCAGGAATTTAGGAAGTTCCTTGTACGACTCCTCCCAATTTCCAAACACCCTTTCAACCGCTTTAGTCCTGGCAATCCAGGATTTTCGGTACGAAGGAGTGTAGTTGTACCTTTGTACCATATGTGTAATTATGGTACTCACCTTCAAAGACGGGTTGTCGCTAGCAAGTGACAGAATCTCATCGCAAATCAATTTAGAGCTGAGTTTGCGATGGTCTTGCATCGGATTCGAGATTATACAACTGTGGGATGGACCCATTGACCCTATCTTCCAAGAATCGCTTCTCTTCCTGAAAGATGTTGTTAATCGGAACGGGCACTCCTCGTTACGACAATAGATCGTATATCGCATCGGATTTGTCCGATCGACTCTGTAGTCGGATGACAACTCCATGTGAAACTGTTTGATAGCCCGGACACAATCTTCTTTCGTACGAAACTCGTCACCCTCTTTTAGTTGCCCCTCCGTTGTGTAGTTGGGGTTGTAGAAAACATCCCTCGAGGGTTCATCCTCACCTAAGGCGATAGTAGTCATGTGTTGAGGTGGACAATAGACATTGTCAGGTTGAACTTCATCCTCCAGATTGTTCACCATCTCGTCAATAGTGACTTCATTTGCTTCTTCTTCTGCGTCAACGACATTGACTTCAGGGTGTTCATCTTCGTCATCGCAAAAAACTTGAGACGAATCAAGTTGATGAGACAGTTGTTGTTGTTGTAACGTAACATATAACACGATATCTGAGAACCCAGAATACTCGTGACTGCGGAACATGTTACGCACATCTTCATCGTCTCGCACCTTTAAAGGGAAAAATTTGCATGAATCAGGTCCGCCAAAAAATACTGGGTTTTTGTATATTCTTTGCCCAACTGGACCACATTGCAGTTTTTTTTCTATTCTTGCCTTCAGGTGTAAAAAATTAGACCTTCTGTCAATTAAAAATTTTGTAACATCCGTGTTTCTGAAATATTATCCCGACACTTCACATTCGAAAACTTCATCGTTCAGATGAGCGGAAATCATATATTGTAGTGTTTGAGACATAGCGAAAATTGTGGTGTTTGAGTGTTTGAGTGTTAGAATGCTTGAGTGTTTGAGTGTTTGAGTGTTTGCGTTTTTCAGGGTCTGAGTGTTTGAGTGTTTGAATGCTTGAGTGTCTGAGTGTTTGAGTGTTTAAGTGTTTGCGTGTTTGAGGGGCTGAGTGTTTAATGTGTTTGATTGTTTGAGTTTAAAGGCTTTATAAAATGGGTTGAGTGTTTGATTGTTTAAAGAGTTTAAATATTTTTTTACATGTCTCAGTAAATGAATTTGTAATTTTCACATGTGACCCTGCGAATCAATGACCATGCATGCAGGACACTTGTCACGCATGCTCCACAATCAATGACATGCATCAGGACTTAAACATGACACTTGATAAGACGTGACAATGCAAAGTTCTGCTTTCACATGTGATACCGCATCATGAATCTCTGCTTTTCACTTGTCACGCATGCTCCACAATCAATGACATGCATCAGGACTTGAACAGGACACTTGATAAGACTTGACAATGCAAAGTTCTGCTTTCACATGTGATACCGCATCAGGAATCTCTGTCTTTCACTTGTCACGCATGCTTCACAATCAATGACACACATCAGGAATCAATGACATGCATCAGGACACTAGTCATGCATGCGTTTGCAACCATCAGAATCTATCATCCATAAAAAAAATAATGTCTTTAATTAAGAAAAAAACATAATATGAAAAAATCACACTACGTTTAATAAAAAAAATCACCCCTAAAAAATCAACGACGGAAACATGTGAAACACAAAGCCTAGATACGCAATCAATGACATGCAGCCTGTTTGATTAGACTAGACAATGAAGGAATCTCGCTTTCACATGTGATCCTGCATGCCTACATTGACCATGCAGGCCTACGAGACTCTATTTCTGCATGCATCAGGACTTGATAAGACGTGACACTGCATCCACCATGCTTGATTAGACGAGACACTACATAAAAAAGACTCAGCATCCAACATGCATTTACACATCACATGCATCATGACACTAGTCCAACATGCATTTACACAACACATCCTTCACGACACTAGTCCAACATGCATTTACACAACACATGCTTCAAGCCACTCGTGGAATATAAATATAGGGTCTTTACCCATCAAATTATACTCACACTTAAACTCTCCTACTCTCCTACTCTCCTACTCTCAACCCTCAGCTCTCAACTCTCAAATTCTCAACTCTCAACCTCTCAAACTCTCAACTCTTAACCTCTCAAACTCTCAAAATCACAAAGTCTCAATTCTCAAACTCTCAACTCTCAAACTCTAAAATCTCAAACACAACATCCCAAACGACAATGTCTCTACTCACCATGGGTGACTCTCACAGAGGGACGACTGAAAACATCGCTGAGTTTGTAAGTCTTTTGTTTTTGTCTATGTTTACAATTTTATCTAAATAAACCGTTAGTAATTTTACTTCTTCTCTAAAGTAACTTTCATTATTCTGCAGGATGTATCAAGGTTTCGATGTCGTGTGCATGATTACATACCACACGACCCGCTCATTACGGATTACCTTACTCATTGTGGGTTTGGTGATTTGATCGAAATCAAATCTTACTCCCTCGACATGAAATTTATTCTAGCGTTGTTAGAACGCTGGAGACCAGAGACACATACATTTCACCTACCTTTTGGTGAGTGTACTGTGACTCTTCAGGACGTTTACATGTTGCTCGGCCTACACATCGATGGTAAGGCCGTCAACGGCAAAGTTGGTGTCCCTGACCAACTTTGCGAAGATTTCTTAGGCGCCCCTCTTTGTACGGACGGACCTCAGGCGGAAAGCGAGGGCCGCCCGAGGGGTCAGAGAATTAATTTAAAATACCTTAGAGAACAATACAACCGTATTGTCTTAACTGATGATAGCACCGAGTTTGAGAAAATACTCAAAACTCGATGCTATATTATGATTTTATTCGGACATTTTTTATTTCCAGATGGCACTGGGAATACCGTCCATACTATGTATTTACCATTATTGCGGAATATTAACGAAGTTTGCGAATATAGCTGGGGATCAGTTGTCCTTGCCCATCTATATAGCGCCCTTTGTAAAACTTCAAAAAAAAATTCATGTACTTTTTATGGTTGTGCTTATCTTCTGCAAGCGTGGGGTTGGTCTAGGATGCCAATGCTTGCTCCAATAAACAAAAATTCTTTTACGTTCCCGTACGCCAACAAGTAAGTATCTTTTCAAGATTATTTAGCAACTACATATTCTTTTTCAGTTAATAATTTCTGAGATGTGTTTATTTTGTTAGGTGGTCTGTTCCAGGGATGAATTATCAGAGATGTCCAAGGCACTCTATAATTCAATACCGCAACCTAATTGACCACCTTGGGCCAGATGATGTAAGTTATTTACCATTAATTTTTTTGATGTATCTGCATAAATCTTTCAAACTCTGTCTAACTTAATTGTCCAACTTTATTGTAGTTTGTCTGGATGCCGTACAAAGGTCTCGACCACGAGCCCAACCCTGATGATACCGCTGTGTGGACATCAAAGACACCCATAATTTGGTTCACTACGGTGGAGATGCACCAAAGTGACCGGGTGAAACTACAATTTGGGATGCATCAGGATATTCCAGATGCTCCAGTAGACTTGGGACAGTGGCATCAAAAGCGGGTAGATGCACAGTGGAGTTTGAGTGATTGGAAGGAGTTTGCGAAGGACTTGCGTATACACCGGAAAAGAAGAAGGCAAATTTTAGAAATTTTTTTGAATTCTTGATTATTGTGATAAATAATATTTAATATATGGCTATATTAAAAAAAATTCAGAATATTCAGCTTAAATAAATAAAAATATGAAAATTAACCAAACATAACAATAAAAGGAATTTGCAAAAAAAAAACATGAAAACATACTCACGTGTACCTTTGTGGAAGTGCAATACCCTTTTGATCTTTGTGTGGGAGCGCAATACCCTTTATGAACAACAACAACAACTCAAAAAAAAAAAACTATCCTTCTTGTTCGTACAGTGCAACAAAGACAATAATTGATCTAGGCATCACTTCTTTTGTGAGAGGAAGTTGATATTGATGTATTAAGGATGAAGATGAAAGTGTTTATCGTGGCTGTTTGAGGGAGAGGAGATCTATGGCTTTTTCTGAAGTGATTCGCGGCGGGTTTTGAATCGGTGTGAATGGTTTGCACGGTTGTGATAAAGGTGGTATTAAGAAGGTTAGTAGGAGAAGAAGGTTGTTATGAATGTGTTATTCTCATGTTCATGGTGGTTTATATGAGAAAAATGGTGAGAGAGATGTGTTTATGTTTCACAGTGGCAGAGGATTCATGAGAAAAAGGGTGATGGTCACGTAAGCATGATGTTAAGGCTTTGTATGAAAAATGAGGGTGCTATCGTGTGTTGTTTTTTAGGAGAGGGAAAGTATGGCTTGAGTGAGGTTTAATGAAGAAGATAGGGTGATGTACGAGAAGAGATGATGAACAGTAGTATATTGTTCTTTATTTTTCCTTTTTGAACCAACGAAGATGATGGTCTCCAAGTGAGGTTATGAGCTGAATATGATGAGAATGTAAAATATTTTTGTGAAAAGTAGCATGGTGATGAAGAAAGAGAGTGATGAGAGGGTGATGGGTTTTCACGTAGGAAGAGGAAAATGGGAGTATGAAGTGCAGTGGATGGTTGGGTTTTAGAGAAAAAAGCATGGAGCATTCAAAATAAAAGGTGATGTGGAAGTATTCAAGTTAAGAGAAGAGGGTGAGTCGTTCACATGGGGCAACAAGGTTTTTTCGTGTAGTTTACATGTGCATGAGGTATGAGGTATGGAAACAAGTTGTTTTATACAGGTTTTTTTTGTAGTTTTTTTTTTGTATGAGAATGGTAGAATGAAGATGTGAGAAGGTGATGGATTGGAGAGGAAATGGAAATTCACATGTTTATGAGATATGGAGTAATTTTAATGTGAGAGGGGTAAAGTGAGGTGGGTAGTAGAGTGGTTTTTCTTTCAAATATGCAAGTGAGAGATATGATGGGAAAGTGTGTTCTGAAAATATGCAGGTTTTCAGTTTAGCTCTTTGTTACAGGTTTTGTGGGTCTTGTGTATGGGGGTGATATCAGTTGTGAGTGTTCGGACTATTTAGTTTATGTGCATTGGAGAGAGTTTGTATGGGAGGAAGGTATGTGTTATGAAGTGAGAGTGGAACGGTGGAAGTAAAAAAAAGGTGATGAAGAAGCAATTCTTTTCAGTTTTTTTAGATAAAAAGAAGAAGATGGTTTTGGGTTCGTGTCTACAGTCTCTTTTGTATATGCCTTCACCTTATTAAGTGTGTCTCTTTGCATGCTGAGTATAGTATTATGGAGAGAAAAAAAGTGTGGGGCACCTGTTTTCAAAATGTGTGACGTCCTATTGTATTGTTTTTTTTTAATTCAAATGAAAAAGTCAAGATGCTTGCTATCTGTGCAAGTGTTGTGCTATACTAATTAGGTTACCCAAATGAAACTACAAACTAAAACAACTTTTTTTTAAACTTATTTATGAAGTATTACTTAAAATAGGTAAGAAACAAAATTTTACATATAAAAATAAAAATAATAAATAAAATAAAAATATTTAGAATAAACTAAATTAAAAATCTGATTAATTAAAATGATTAATAAAAAAATCAGTTAAAAAATGAAAAATCGGACTGATATTGAAGTGTTCGAAAAATAAAATGAACACACTAAAATGATCAGCGCGATATAAATGACTTGGAAAAATACAGCGTTTGGTCAAATTTCGAAATAAATTTTCCCCAGTTAAATGGCTTAAACTGTTCAAAAATGCGACCGAAAAGCAGTTGAAAAATTAAAATGAGCACCCCAGGTTAAACAATACGGAACATAGATTAATATGACTGACGCTTGGAAGCTTGATTTTAAAACTTTTCATCCACTTATTTTACGCACAGTTGACTTTTATTTTGACCAATTCGACTGTAAATCCATTAATTTTATTATGGCTGATAAATTGAGTATTATGCATGATGAAATACATGATATAGGCTATCTAGATGATGCAAAAAGAAGCGAGATCTTAAGGACAAAAATTAGGGTATGACAGAACATGTTTAGGTTGATCAACATTTGTACTGTGGCTATGAATGCTTGGGAAATTCTCAAGACAACTCATGAAAGCACATCTAATGTAAAGATGTCTAGACTTCAACTACTCACTACAAAATTTGAAAATCTTAAGATGAGGGAAGATGAAAGTATCCATGACTTTCACATTAATGTTCTTGAAATAGTCGATGCCTTCAGTGCCTTAGGAGAAAAAGATATCAAAAGAAAAGCAGGTTAGGAAGATTCTTAGGTCTCTCTATAAGAAATTTGACATGAAGGTCATAACCATTGAAGAAGCCCAAAAAATCAGCAGTATGGGAGTTGATGAGCTTGTGGAGTCCCTTCAAACCTTTGAATTGACCATTAATGACAGAACTGAAAAGAAGAACAAAAGCATTGCTTTTGTTTCCAACTCAGAAGATGAAGAGGAAGAAAGTGAACTTGATACGAATGAAATGATGTCCAATGCCATTGTTTTAATAGGAAGACAGTTCAATCAAGTGATAAAGAGAATGGAGAGGAATTCAAGACCTAATATCCAAAACATCAGTTCTGACTTCAAAAGGAACTATGACTCTCAAAGAAGAGCAAGAACTGAAGAAATGACCAATCAAAATATAGGGGTTTTATGTCATGAATGTGAAGGGTTTTAACACATTAAAGAAAAATGTCCCACTTATCTGAAGAAACAACCTAAGGGGTTGGCTACCTTGTGGCCTGAAGAGGAAAGTGAAAGTGATAATGAAACAACAAAACGTGTAACTTCTTTAACTGGAAGATGGGCATTTGATGTAGAGTCTTGTGATAAAGATACTCCTTATGCTGAACTAGTTGTTTCCTATAAATATCTTTGCATCAAAAGTGAAAAACAATAGGAAACTATCTCTCATTTTCAGTGTGAGAAGGAAGAGCATTTGTCCAACATCTATACTCTGCAGGATGAGGTGACCATGCTGACCTCCAAACTTGAAAGTGTGGCTAAGTCTATAAGGATGTTGAATAATGGTTCTAACATATTAGACAAAATTCTTCAAGTTGGAAAAAGGGTTTGTGACTTAAAAGGCATAGGGTTTAATAATAAAACCCTGAAAGGAGACCCTAAGGCTACAAAACTCATTCCAACTAGGAGAGTGAAAGAGCCAAGGATGTCAGAACAATTGTCTCAACATCAAGACATGTATCAGTTTGGTAAAAAGGGAAGCAAGGCCCAATAGTGGAGATGTCATTATTGTGGTAGATTTAGCCATATAAAACCTTTATGTTCCAAGCTGTATGGATATCTTAGGTCTTGTGTTCAGCCCAAGGTTAATCATAAAGCGATCAAGAATACAAAGAAGTGGGTTCCTAAATAAACTATCAAATTACTTATTTCTCATACTTCTCTCAGAGCTTCTTTCAGAGAAGACTGGTACTTTGATAGTGGGTGTTCTAGACACATGGATGGTATAGATAACTTCCTGGTCAACATTAGGTTACACTCTACTAGTTATGTCACTTTTGGGGATGGTGCAAAAGGAGAAATTCAAGGAGTTGGGAAACTAGCTTGTGCAAGATCTTCTAGTCTTGAGAATATGCTTCTTGTAAAAGGATTGATTGCCAACTTGATAAACGTAAGTCCATTGTATGATCAAGGGTTGAAAGTCTACTTCATTAAGTATAAATGTGTGCTCAATAATTAGAACGGTGAAGTTCTGATGAGGGGAGTCAAATCTAAAGACAATTGTTACTTGTGGACACCCCATTTAACAAAGAGTTCTCCTACATGCCTATTGTCTAAAGAAGATGAAATTCAATTATGGCACCAAAAAATTGGTCATTTACATCTAAAAGGGATGAAGATGGTTGTATCTTCAAAAGCTATTAGAGGAATTCCCAAGCTCATAATAGAGGAAGAAAAAATTTGTGGTGAGTGCCAAATTGGAAAACAAACCAAGATGTCCCATCCCAAGGTTCAACATCTGACTACTTCAAGAGTCTTGGTACTTCTTCACATGGATTTAATAGGTCCCATGCAAGTTGAGATAAATAATAAGACTCCTTAAGAATCTGCTAGGGTCATCCTCCATGCTAAGCACCTGTCATTTCATTTTTGGGCTGAAGCAATTAACACTGCATGTTATATTCATAATAGAGTTACCTTGAGAACTAGTACTTCAACTAATCTTTATGAATTATGGAAGGGAAGAAAACCTATTGTCAAGCACTTCCATGTATTTGGAAGTAAATATTATGTCTTGGCTAACAAAGAACAAAAGAGTGAGATGGATCCCATAAGTGACGAAGGAATATTTCTTGGATACTCATCAAGCAGCAGAGCTTATAGAGTCTTTAAATTACAAACTGGAATGATAATGGAATCTATCAGTTTGGTGATTGATGATTAAGTTACATAATAAAGGATGGATGTTGAGGACAATGTTGGAACATCCTCTATGCAGACTAGTGAAGTGGGAAAAGAGGAAAGTTGTAATTTCACTGGCATTGTGCCAAATAACTCTCAAGTTACTACAAGTAATATCACTGAATCTATAAAGGTAATATCAAACTCATGTCTTATCTTCAATCATGAATCAAGGATGAGTCCTATTGTTCAAGAGATGAAGATCTTGAATTGCATAATTGGAACAAGGGATTGTGATATGTATTACTTTTACAGCATAAATGATATGCTGAAAGAACTATACAAGGTAGAATTGGTTAGTGATCTGTATGGCTATTTATCTCCAACAAATAGTCAGATTGCTTGCATTAATAAGAAGAAAGTATGTGCTTCTTGGTGGGCTGCTATAGCTGAAGGAGGTGAAACCAGAGGAGTTTCTTTAAGGAAGGGTGATCTATTTGACAACGTTTCAACATCTAATTCCATTTATTTCCTTCTAAGAATTCTATTAAAACCTTCAAGACCCAGTCTACTCAAACTTTTGGCTTATTGAGTAGATGTGACGTTATGGTTTAGCACTAGCAAGCAGACTTCTTAGAACTTGCTTGAAAAAATAGATGAAGTGTAACTTAATAAGCTTCTACCTGATTCCCTTCAAATATGAACACAAGGATTCAAAGATAGTCTTGAGCATTAAACATATCAATGATGTTGATATACTTAGAATGAGATAGAGCACCTACCAGAAAACATCTAACTCTAAAGATATTTTCAATAAACTTCTTCTGAGCTAGTGTGAGACACTTTTAGACTTTGCTCATCCCGACACCATCAACTTATATAGTATAAACCTTCATCAAACCCCTTTATTAAGACCAATGGATTAAAAATATTTTTTGATTTATCCATCATTTAAATTCAGTGGAGCCACCCTTTGAATATGGTAGGATTAACAATGTAATATTTTTCATGTGGTTCTTAACTCCTTCTTGAAGGAAAGTCTTTAGCAGGCATATTTTTCTCACTGGATCATTATCTACACCATTGTTAAGCATTATGCACAAGCCATGCTCTGATACCAATTGAAGGTGAGAAAAATACACAAGAAGGGGGTCGAATTGTGTTTTCTGTTTCTTAACTCTGCCTCTGATCAGAGTTTAGAATCTAAACTGATGTTCAAATTATGATTAATACGTTGCAGTGGAATTTTAACAGAAGCAAATAAAAGATAAAGAACACTCAGATTTATTCTGATTACTCCTAATTGAGAGTAGTCCAGTCTCCTTGCAACACAAGATATTTTTAATTATAATCAAATCATGATTACAATCGCTTATGAACTTAAGCTAAGACTTTTCTTTGCTCAGACCCTTAGCCCAAGATTTCCTACTTAAATCTTTAGGTCCAAGTATTATTCTCAGATTCCACGAATCCAAGACTTCCTTGCTCAAGCCCCTTAGGCCCAAGACTTCTTATTTAAACCCCTTAGGTTCAATACTTCTTGCTTAGGTTCCATGAACCCAATACTTCCTGCTTAAGCCCCTCAGACTCAAGACTTCTGCTCAAGCCCCTTAGGCCCAAGACTTCTGCTTAAACTCATAGTCTAATACTTTCTACTCAATTAACTACTAATTAAGACTTTCATTGCTCTAGCATTTAGCAGGACACTTACTTGGCTCAAGCTTCTTAGGAAGAGAATTTGATACTCAAGCACATAGCAAAAGGCTTTATCTAAACTACTAAATAACATGTTTAGCATAATAGAGAACAAGGTGTACTTAATACAAAATTATAGGTACAGGGTAATCATCATAACAAAGACCTTAAGCACTTAAGATATTTAAGATATTAAATGTTTAAGAAATCTTAAGGCTTTGTACAATTTACAACAAATAACAAAATTTTTGCATACTCGATTGTGTTGCTTATTATTGATCTTGTTATTCCTCAATCTATATAGAAGTTTAAAAACACTCATATCCTTCTTAGATTCCCTTCTTTATTTGCTCCTTGTTCCTTGGTTAAGATTTCATATTGAATCTTCAGCTACATATATAGCGGTTGTAAAAGACTAGCCGTTGGAAGAGATAACTTGAACAAGTGTCTTTGTTTTCTCCATAGTACAAGAGACATTGAAGATAGATACACAAAAAGATCTCAATCCATTATGTAACATGTTTAACCATTGTGTCTTCCATGTAATCATGTACTATAGATCCGTTGAGAGTTGATATCCGTAAAGTATGTCAATTCTTCTTAAGCCTTGTGAACATAGACTCTAGATAACAAGCTAATTTGACAATGCATATTTCTTTCTGTAGTACAAATAACTTAAGCTTTATTATTAACTCTGAATGTTCACTAGAAGTTGATACATTAGCTTAGTGTAAAGACAATATGTTGCTCTTCTAATGGTGAGGCCTTCAGCTTCAGAGTCTATGCTAAACATCACTTAGAGTATTTTTCAGGTTCTGATCCACCAAAGGCTAGTAACTTAGTTCCTCTCAAATGCGTCCTTATATCAGATTTTGAATGCATTCTCTTTAAGCTTTAGAACATGCGTACTTGTAACACACATTAGATAACACCATTTCTCTTTCAATACTTTTGTTATCATCAAAATCCAAGGGATATATGTCTTTAACAAATATTTTTCTAACAATATGGCCCCCGTATATTATGTGTGCTAAATTTTTCTATGTGTTTTAGTAGATTATGATCCCTGACTACTGACTACTAACTTTTTTACATGCATGACTAACTCATCTTATATAATTGCATGTATAGTTTTA
Source organism: Lathyrus sativus (assembly GCA_963859935.3). NCBI lineage: Eukaryota > Viridiplantae > Streptophyta > Magnoliopsida > Fabales > Fabaceae > Lathyrus > Lathyrus sativus. The sequence continues at coordinate 110,548,876 of OZ012737.1, read as the reverse complement.
TGGAACATTGTAGAAAATTCATGATATTATGTGTGTGTGTGTGTGTGTGTGTGTGTGTGTGCGCACGCGTGTGTGTAACTACCTCATAATTATGAATTATGCTTTGGTTTAGGTTGCTTTTACTGCTCCTGTTGCATGCTCTGATGAATATTCTTATGATGTTGATGTTGTTGGTCTAAGTATAAATGTGTACTTAGATGTTTGGAGCTTTAATATTTGTTTTTCCAAAATTTTCCAAAGGGAGAGGCTGTTGATCCTTTTGGGATTGACTTCATTATGAAAAACAACATGTTTTTTCCTCAAGTTGGTTATGGTGCAGAAGGGACACATGTTGAACACGATGTTCTAACATGTGGGTTGCAACATCTGATCTCTTAGAAACTTACAAATGGAAATCGTAGTTGGTTCAAACTTCGTTTATACAAGGTTCTCTCCTCAATAGAAAAGATTTGCAATTCAAGGAGAAGAGTTGATTTGGATGTACTGATGCAACATGTGCAACACGATGTTCTGGAATGTGCAATATAACATATGGCCTTGACAACATGTCATGTTGGATGTTGTTTGATGTGTATTTCCTGATTGGTTTTTAATTAGATTTGTTGCACTTATTTTAGCAATGATTGGTTGATTTGTTCGATAGTTGGAAATGTTCAAATCATATTTAAATTTGAATTTAAATTTGAACAAATCATATAAATTTGAATTTGAATTTGAACAAATCAACCACCCTACCAAGGTGATTTTGCCTTCTCAATGTAGCACCCCAAAAATTTGCCCAACCTTTTCTTCTATCTTGGCTTATGTTTCATAGCATCTTGCATTAGAATTTGTGCATAGCATGGGGTGTAGGCAGGGGATCAGGATATCTCATTCTTACTCAAAGGAGGAGCTTCATCCTTGAAGTTCAGACAAGGAGGCATCTTCATATTTCAATATCACTTGGGACATCATACAAGGGAATCATGGTCTTCCATCTTTGGTTCTCAAGTTGGAGTTTAGGAATATGATGTCTTCATGAGAAAGGTTTTTGAATCTTCATCATCTTTTCTCTTCACCAATCATATTTGTTTAAGGGGTTTTTCAATCTACCCAGAACAAATGTGGTTTCAAGATTGAGTCATTTTCTCCTATCTTCATGGCTTGAAACTATGGTTTCACATATAATCAGTCTAGGCTTGTTTCTTTAAGCAAGACTTAATCCCATGATCCTTCATATGTCCTAGGGTACTTAAAAGTGGAGGATTGATCATCAATTTCAACCAAAAGAACTTCAATTGGTCAGTTAATTACAAATCAAGTGAATTTGGGGAAAAGTCAATTGTGCAAGGGAAAAGCCAACTCCTGACTTTTTGAGGTCAGGATCATGTTCCTCATATTCAACATGGACAATGGATGGAAATTTATCAAGAAATGTCAAAGGGATCATGAAAAATCAAGAAGTTGGAAACTTGCCATTTTTGGAAAATTAGGGTTTTAGAAACTTTCCATTTATGGAAAGTTTCATGTTTGAATCAGCCATTTTCAAGGCAATTTTCCTTCATGATCAAGGTTCCAAATGAAGTCTTGGCCAACATCAATGTTATTCCCCATCCTCTGAGCTTTCTTTTGAGTATCAATTCATCATCATGTGATGTTTATAGCTCAAGTTATGTGATTTTAAAGTTGGGATTTCAATCATGACCAAACTTATAACTTAGAATTTTTTCTAAGTTATTTCAAGGCAGATTTCATGACATGATATTCAAGTATAATTTTCATGACTTTCCAAGGTGCAAATAAAGTTTCCTTCAACATAAGAAGTGTTCCTCATCATGCTAGCTTTCATTTGAGTCCAATTTCCAATCAAGAGGAGTCAAATTCATCAAGCTATGGTAATCCAAAATAGGTGATTTGGAAGCTGATTCAAGGCATGATTTATGACTAGTCTTGGCATGTTTCTCAAATTGACCTTGCAACATTGCCTTGCCATCAACATCATGAGTAATACACCTCCTTTTCATTTCCCAAATGTTACCAAAATAAGGCCAACAACGCATGTATCTCTTATGTGATTTTTGAAATATCTTGGCCTAAAGAAGGAAAGACGCAAACCTAACCACTACACACTCCCTCAGATATTTCTCTCCACTCAGCCACATCAACAACAATGCCATAATTCGTACCATAATGCATCATCCACCCTTCATTCCAAATTCTCTCAAATCTGCATCATTTGTTACTTCTTGTTTTAACCACAATAAAAAGCTTTTTAACCTCACAAAAACTTCATATAAAAGCTAAAAACAAAACCCTAGAGGAGGCAACCACCATTGTGAAGAAGATCATACCTAGCTCTCATTTTTCTCCATCTGAAATTTTCTTCGAATCTCATTCGTCCTCAAGCTTTCCACCCAATTTCACCTCATTTCTCATTCCTCAAGGCATTTGTCACCTACTGTTTGCAAAAGTAGCCTTCTGCAAGCACTCAGCTCGTGACCTGTTCAAACTTGGTTGGAAGTTTAAGAGAAGATTCAAGGATTTCCAAGCTCATCTTAAGGTTCTGAAAGCTCTAAGTAGGCATCATGTGGCTTTTGGTGGCATTACAACATGTTTTAAAGGAGCAGTGGACATACTCCACTAGGTAATTTTCAGAGCTTTTTCCTCTCGTTCTAGGCATATATTATGGTCATGTTGGGTGCATCTGAAGTCCTCCTTAGGGTAGGAAATGTTTGCATATCATAATATCTTATTTTAGATGATTTTCAGTTTGTGTGCTGAAACTTTTCTTTCCTTTGATTCGTCATGTAAACGTGACTGTTTGTAATTTTTAAGGATGGATTTGTGATATATGTGGAATTCTGAGTGGAGGGGTGTTCTTATTTTCCATTTCTGGAGAGTTATGGTTTAGCTCCGGCGAGGTTTGGCCGGAAAAGACGACCGGAACTAGGGTTCCAGTGTCTGAGGGTGAGAGACAAGCTAAGGTGGCCTTGACGCCTTTATTTGAATTTGAATGTTTTGAGGTGTCTTGTTTTTATTTGCTCGTGTGTGTGACTGGATGCCACCTCAATTAATGAGATCTACGTGGCATCTGAGTATGCTAGATGTTTGGGTTGGGCTGAGCATTTTTGTGTTATTCGCACCCCTGTTTTTAAGCCCATTTTATGTTGAACATGAAATCAGTTCAGCTGGATTTTGCTATTGCACCCCCTTTGTCTTCTTTTTCTTTTAACTTATTTTCTTTTACTATTTTCATTTTAATTTTATTTTTAATAGTTAAAATCATTTTAAAAATCAACTAAAATATTTTTTCTGATTAATTGATATGTTGAGTTATTTTTCACAATTTTTTATTTTATTTTTTCATTTTATTTTATTATTTTTAAGCAATTTATTTTGCAAAGAGGTTTCCATGTTTACCCTTGTGAATTAGGCTTGTTGTTTGACACCGTTTGAATACATCCTTGAACCTATTTTCCTCTCACACTTGGGTGCTTGATTGAGGATTATTTTGGGATGGTTTTGGTGTCTTGTTAATCTTTTCTTGATTTTTCTTCATTTGTTTTTGTTTGACCCTCGACACATGCTCGACAAATTGAGTGTCTTGCCTTGTTTGATGCCATTGAGGGTGCTTTGATGCAATCCATGTTGTGATCTTTTGCACACTGACCCTTGGTGGACTTAACTTGAGTTTGGAATTTTATTTGGATTTTATTTGGTCATATTTCTATTTTTTGAAGTTGCATCAAAACCTTGTTGTTTTAACCATGTGTGTGTGTGCATGTCTTGACCTAGTCTTTTGAGTTGGTTTCTTGTGTGATTCCATGAGTGTTTGATGAGTCTTGTGTGCTCTTGATAAAATGTTTGAGGTTCTATTTTTTATGATTAGGGGTCCCTTGAATGTTTTTTTCATCTCATATGCTTTGTGTGAGCATGCTTTCCTTTTGTGGTTGGCTTGTGAGATGTTTGCATGACCTTTGGTACTTCAACTTGAGTGTGATCCTTCTTGATCTTGTTTGATAATTTGAATTTGAACTTGATGCATATCATTTGAATTTTCTTCTGATCTTGATGAATTGATACTTGATCTTGGTGCCTTTTGTGGTTTGTGCCTTTCTTTGAGAATGATTTGAATGCATGAACTTGTTTTAAGGTGTTTGGATGTTTTCCTTTGAATGGTCATGAATGAATGCTTGATTTTGATAATCATGATGTTATTTCTGCCCCACTTTATCTCTCCCCTCATTTCTTTGTTTGTGGTTTAATGTTTGACATCTTTCTTCCTAAGATGTTTAAGGCACGTGGTCTTGTGTGGTTACCTTGTTTGTCATGGTGCTTTAGCTTTTATGTTGTTGATTTGGGTGTGACATATGTGTTCTCTATTGATGTGTCATTGATGTACGCCTCACGTTTGCATGCTCCAATTCATTTTTTGTTTGTGTGTTTGTTTCTCTCATCCATTTTCATCTTCCATGACTTGTTTAAGTCTTGCCTTTTGTTTCCATTTGTGATTGATTAGTGATGTGTTTACTTCTGTTTGCTCACATGATCCCCTAGGATTCCTAGTCCCTCTGTTTAAGATGGGAGTAGGAGAGACATTATGCTTTCAATCCTATGCATGATAACATTAGGTAGACTTCCCTTTCATCCCAACCTTAGGACCATTTTGCATGACAATATTAGGGTTCTCAGCTCCCTGTAGTGCTCTTGTCTTCTCTTCTCATCTCAAATTTCTCTAAGACACTTAATAAAGGATGAAAAATGTTGTACGCTACGAGCCTTAAGTACGTGAGAAATGATAAGTGGGGGGGGGGTCTCTCCTCACTTGTCTAGAGTGTTTAGCATATGCCCTTTGGGAGATATGCGACGCATTCGCTCTTGTGTTATAGTCTTTAGTGCAATATGGGTCTCAAATCAATTCTATCCACTTCTTCTAAAATTCGTAAAACAAACTCAAACATTTTCATCCTTCGGGATTGCTCCAAACTTCATTTTCGAAAAAGAGTACATTGTATTTTTGTTCTACCGCAAATAGGCGTCATCCTTAACTACTGTAATGGAGATTTAACATCGCTCATAAAAAACACTTAACCAACCAGTGGTCTAGTTACCCAAACTATGTTTGATCTGATTTCTCATACCAGATGAGGATACATAGGCACAAGATGGTGATGTCTTGGCGAGCAACCTTCCCCCCTTCACTCATAGTTTTCCAAACTATGTTGACTATGACTTTCCCATTGCACGAGGGAATACGTAGGTATAGGGAGACGATATCCTATTAAGTCTATTCTTTTCGTTCACCCCCGTTTAGCAGTAGCTTCTTAGATAAATTTCACCCATAGATTAGACAACAAGCGTGGATGTCATTGAGTACAACGGACGTGAGGGGTTCTCATACCTTCCCCTTGCGTAACCGACTCTCGAACCCAAGATTTGGTTGTGATGACCTTGTCTTTCCCATTCTCTTAGGTTTTCTTTGATCTTTTCCTTTCCCTCTCTTTGGGATAAATAAAGTTTGGTGGCAACCCTTCTGTTTGTTTCCATCGGCTCTTTTTCGTAGTTGTGATAGCTGGCGACTCTGTTGGGGACCCTGTTTCCCTATGCGAGTCATTCCTAGCGCTTGTTTGTTTTGTGTTTGTGGGTGTGTATATTTGTGTGTATATATGTTGTATTAGGTACATTGTTGCATTTTTATTTTCCGCACTTTATCATTATTATCATATTGTTGTTGTGTTGTTGGGCGGGGTGTTCCATCGAGAGATAAGCCCAATACCCAGGCTTGAGTACACATCTAGCATTAGTGTGGAGAGTAGTGCGGGCTTTCATGTTTGGCATGCAATAGCCCTCATGAAATCTGCATTCAGACAAGGTTTTCTTTGAAGAAATCCTGTCATGTACGTATGAAACAGTTGAAAGGATGTTGGATATGAAAATTAACGACTCTGGAGACTGTTCATTGGGGAGTCAGTTGAGGCCTCCAAGTTTGACCATGATGCCAAACCAGGAATGGTGAACGTATCATCGTTTCTCAACTTGAGAGTTTGTGATATTGACGACCTGCAAAGGATGTCGTACCTTATTAGAGATTAGGTTCTATCTGTGAGTGGGAAGGGTTATGCAGGAAACTTGACCTTCAACCAACCCAGTTTTCTGGTTTTCTCGTCAGTGTAGATTTTTTGATCTTGGATATTGTGGGTTTTCTATCATTCCAGTGCTTTGGTATTCTGGTATTTTCTAGCCGAAGCGGACTTCTGGTTCAACTCAGTCAACAACACATTAGTCTTGATCCCTTGTTTGCATCTGCATTTTCATTTGCATATTAACATTTGCATGTATGAATGATTTCAGGTTCCCATTTTCCCTTTGATTCTAGTGATATGATCCATTGTCAACATGGAGCCTGGATTGAAGATGACTATCACCTACAAGTTCCCGATGCCGGAGTTAAGACCTTTATTTGGTCTCATTTCTATGGCTGGTCCTAGTGTTATTGCAGACTTCAAAAAGAACTATAGGAAGAATTTGAGCTTCGTCCTTAAAACCTCAAGATATGAACTAGGAGCCATCCACACTTTGCTGCAATTCTACGACCCTCAATTAAGTTGTTTTACTTTCCCCAACTATGTCTTAGTTCCTACATTGGAGGAGTTCGCTTTTCTAATGGGAGTTTCGGTCTTAGAGAAGATGCCTTTCTTTCATTCTGAGGAGGAATCTAACCTGGCAAAGTTGGCCAACGCTCTTTATTTGAGCAAATCTGAATTGGATGGTAATGTGGTCTGGAGAAATGGGGTCTCTGGTTTTAGGTTGTCTTTCTAGGTGGGCAAGGCTCAACACTTTTCTAAGGAGGGTTGTTGGGTGGTCTTCATCGCTATTCTAGCATTGTGTATATATGGAATATTTATGTTTCCCAATATACCAGACTTTGTTGATATAGATGCTTTTCATATTTTTGCCTCCATGAATCTTGTGCCTACTCTTCTGGGAGACTTGTACCATTCGGTACATTACAAAAATGAGAAGAGGAGAGGAAAGAATGTTTCTTGTTGTGTACCACTTCTCCACAAATGGTTTATGGAGAATATTCCTCAAATTAGAGCTTTTGTTGATACGTCGGATACTTTGGATTGGTCAGGAAAACTTATGGGTTTGACATTTAAGAATATTGTCTGGTTTAATCGAGATCTTCTTGGCATGGAGATCATCTTTAGCTGAGGAAACTTTCCTAATGTTCCTCTGATAGGAAGAAAATGTGATATCAATTACAACCTTTCTCTTGCCATCAGACAGTTTGGTTATGCTTTGAAGGGGCCCCCGAAGGAGGAGGAAATACAGGAATCTCTGTATTTCACAGGAGCAGCTGACTTTGATACTTTAGCCAGGATAAAGAAAGCCTGGGGAAGAGTTCATCAGAGAGGAAAACTTTCTTTGGGTAAGGGCGATTATAGAGCTTATGGACCTTATGTGGATTGGATCCAGGAGAGGGTGGAGAGAATGTTGTTACCATTCCTTGTCATAGAACCTTTGTATTCTTTGGACATTGAAGAACCTACGATAGTTGATATTCAGAGGTATAATAAGTTGTGGGCCAAAAAAGAAGAATTACGTAAGGAGAATGAAGAGTTAAAAAAGGAGGTTAGTCAGTTAAAAAGCGACAAGAATGAAGCAGTCTACTAGGCCAAGATGAAGATAAAAGCCTTGGACAAGATGGGAAAAGAGTTAACTGAAGAGATTTGTGTATGAGAACGAGTTGGTCAAGATTTGAAGAGCACTGGTAATGCCCTTAGACGTAAGAAGAAGGAGTTGGATAAGGCATGTCTAGAGATATCCAAGTTCAATGATCAGTTAAACACTGTGTTAACCGCCAACAAAGGAAGAGAAGATGAGCTCCATAAAAAAATTGACATACTGAAGACACAGCTCAGGATCAAGGATGAAAAAGCTTCATTAGAATCGAGACTTGAAGATGCCTTCGGAGAAGATGCTTGGGAAGATTACGCTCAAAGTTTGAAGGATGTTATTAGCAGAAAAGATTTGCTCATACAGGTGTTGGTTGCAAGACTTGAACATCCAGACACAAAGGAGCTATTAGAGGAATTTCAGACTCATTATAGTGGCTGAAGAGAGTTATCTAATATAGTCTTCTTTCAGTTTTATTCTCTTAGGTTATTATCTTGTATTGAGACCATCACCAAATTTGTTGGATGGGGTCGTAGGATCATTTGCTATTGTATCCCTTGATGTTATTCTGTGTACCCTAACTTCCGTCCTTATTTTATTTATGAGAAGAGATTTTTGATTCTATCTGTTGTTCTCCTATCTGCTACTTGTTCATGGAACTAGAATCAAGGGGAAAATCTCCCTGAATCATGCATACATGCTTGCATTTTGCATCATAATTACCATTTTGCATAGTAGGTGTTCTTGGGAACGTCAATCTTATCTCTACTTGGTTTTATTCTAGCAGTGTACAGGATAGCAGACCCGACATTTTATAGGTACTCTACAAGGGGGAATCAACAGTAATTTATGGACATGATGCATGGGGTAGCCAATGGGCAAGAACAACTGAGAACTCTAATCCAACCATTGATAGCCCGAGTGGATGGTAGTGGTGTCTTTCATAGAGGAACTACAGTTATTCCTCCCCCAGATGATGGTAGCATTCCTCAGGTCAATGTAATCCCTAATGTTGTTAACCCTCCGAGCGGAGGTCACCAAGCAAGAGTTCATATAACTGGTGCAGGAGGTGGTGTGGGTGCTGCACATGGAGCTGAAGGTCCACAATGGGAAGAAGACAACCAAGATGATGTGTGTTTCAATGAGAGACTTGGACATGGGTCTCCCTACAGAGGCCGACAAAAGGTTCAAGATGATCGAAGAGAAAATGAAGAACCTCGAGAACCAAAACACTTTGGGGCTCGACATGTCAAATTTGGGATTAATACCAGTGGTCAAGATTCCCCCTAAATTCAAAGTGTCAGACTTCGATAAGTACAAAGGGACGGCCTGTCCTAGAGTACATCTCAGGGCTTAATTCCGGAATATGTCATCTTATTCAAATGACGATAAATTGTTAATGCACTTTTTTCAGGACAGCTTGTCAGGTCCTTCTCTAGAGTGGTATATGGGTCTGGAAGGGACGCATATAAGAAGCTGGAGGGATTTAGGGGAAGATTTTGTTCGTCACTACTAATATAATAGTGATCTGGCACCAAACAGAGTATAATTACAAAATTTATCGCAGAGAAACAATGAGGGATTTAAGGAATACACCCAGAGGTGGCGGGAATTAGCAGCTAGAGTTCAACCCTCGGTGGTGGAACGTGAACTAATTGACATGTTCGTGGCAACCCTTCTAGGAATATACTACGAGAAACTAATTGGAAGCATGTCTGAGAGCTTTTCAGACTTAATCTTAACAGGGGAAAGAGTGGAAAATGGAATAAAGTTCGGAAAGATACAAAGTGGAGAAGGGTCTACATCAGGAGGAATGAGGAATACATATGTAAATTCAAAGAAAAGAGAAGGGGACACGAATGTCGTATCAACTTACAGAAACAGAGGCCGAGCATAGCATCAACGTCAGTACCAGCCTCAACATCAGCAACAAATTGCTAGTATAGTCATTCCGGTTGTACCTCAGCAACCACCCGTTGCACCTCACCGATATCAAGACAAAGGAAGGATGACCAACAGGCAGTTTAACACGCCTCCCATGCCTTACTCTCAATTATTGCAACATATGCTGCAGTTACAACTCGTTCAGAAAAGGACTTTGGCGCTGCTTACTAGCATACCTCCACCAGGCTATGACGCAAATGTTAGGTGTGATTTTCATTCCGGTACTCCGGGGTTACAACATTGATAATTGTAAAGCTTTTAAGCATAAAGTGAAAGATTTGCTTGATACCAAGGCAATCAATTTCACAAATGAGACCCGGAATGTGAATTAAAATCCTATGTCGAATCATGGGGTGGCCAGAGCTAATGTTGTTATCGAGGGAGAAAGGTTGAACCTGATAACTAATGTTGAGGAATTGAAGACGCTGTTGAGCTATGTGAAGGATAGATTGCTGAAGGGTGGTGTTTTTCCTGGTTGTTTAGAAGGCTGTAAGGGATGTGGTGTGCACCCAGAAGGATGTGTTAAGTTGAGAAATAATATTCAAAGTTTGATTGATGAGGGCAGTTTGCAATTTGACAGAGTAGTAGGAGAAGAAGATGTGAAGGAAGTTGATAATGAGCGGGATGAAATCCCAACGATTTTGATCCCATACCGAACAATCAATATTTCAGCACCGCCGAGGCCGGCTCTTGTTATCATCACTACACCAGGACCGATGCCTTATGGGAGTACCAAGGCCATTCCTTGGAACTATGGGGAAGAGGTATTTTACAATTGGTATAAACAAGAGTTGGTAGAGACGTCATCTGGAGGATCGTCTGTTGATAATGTTGTTGGAGCAGGAAGCATGACTAGGAGTGGTAGAGTGTTCTCCCCTCCGGAGGCTAATGTGGAAAGAAACGACAAGGGTAAGGGTAAAGCTCTAGTAGAGGAAGGTCAGCAACAGGGGGAGAAAGACTCCTTGGCCATAGATGCAGAAGAATTTATGAGACTCATTCGTGAAAGTGATTCTAAAATTGTGGATCACTTATAACAAACACCCTTTAAGATCTCAATCTTTTCATTGTTATTGTGCTCTGAAGCACATAGAAATACTTTGCTGAGAATTTTGAACATGACTTATGTACCGCAAAAGATTCCTGTCAATCAACTTGAAGATTTGGATTTGACTCCCGCTCGGAGAAATCACAACCATGCTCTACACATATCCATAGAGTGTAGGGGGATGTTATATCTCATGTGCTAGTTGATACGGGATCATCACTCAATGTGTTGCCCAAGAAAGCATTAATGAAACTAGACACCCATGGATTGATCTGTACTCCCAGTGATTTGGTAGTAAGGGCTTTTGATGAGACTAGAAGGTCAGTATTTAGTGAAGTCACATTGCCGATTCAAGTGGGCCCAGAGATCTTCGACGCAGTCTTCTATATCATAGATATGCAGCCTGCATATTGTTGTTTACTCGGCCGGCCATGTTTACATTCTGCTGGGGCAGTCACCTCGACTTTGCACCAGAAACTGAAGTATATGGTGGAAGGGAAGATTGTCATGGTCTATGGGGAGGAAGATATCATGATCAGCCATCTGTCGTCTTTCAAGTATGTAGAAGTGGATGGCGAGATTCATGAAATGCTGTGTCAGGCTTTTGAAGCAGTACATATTAAGGGGAGGCCTCCTGTAGAAGACAAAATTCTGGAAATTTCAATGTCCTTGTTTAAAGAAGCCCGTGCCATTGTAGAATTTGGTTCTTCACAGAAGTGGGGCCAAGTTCTCAGTGATCCTAACAAGCAAGACAAGTTTAGCCTGGGGTATAGCTCGTCTTCTTCTCAAAGTGCTCTGAAATTCTGGTATGCAGATCTCAGATGTCCCAAGAACATTGATCTCTGCTAAAACAGAACAAGGACAAAACATGACCATTTTAAATCCCTTTAAGAATTACCAATGTCATGACTAATGTCATGACCTCTGTTGTAACATTTGTAGACTGACAGAACTATTTATCTAACCACTTAAAGTGTGCAGAATTATAAATGCTGAAAGATAAATAACACAATGAATTGTTTACCCAGTTCAGTGCAACATCACCTACATCTGGGGGCTATTAAGCCAGGCAGGAAATCAACTATTAGCATAATCAATTCAGAGCTAAACTCTCCCATTTACAACTCCTCACTTAATCTCTACCCAATGCAATTTCTGCCTAGAATCCACTAGATAAAAGACCCCTCTCACTCCCCCTCAATCACCACAGTGATAAACAATTCAATACAAAAGAATACTTTAGAAGACACTCTTCAAAATCACAATACTTGATTTTTCTTAACAGCTTCAATCAAGGACAATACACTCTTGTTTAAAAGCTTTGAGTGAACAATTAACACTATACAAATAACAGCCTAAACATGTCTACCACGATGCATCCAAAGATACAAAGGGTGACTTACAAGGTCACACACACAAGACTCTCAAAGCCCTAAACCTTTATTTTACACTCAAGTTTTTCTTGTTGTGAGTGCTTAATCTCCCTTGCTTCTGCTCCTCCTTAAATAGTAATGCAGACTAAGCTTGGGCTGATCATAAATTAGGTTTAAGCAAGTTAGCCTAATTTTCATAATTCAGATGCTGCGAATTAGGTCACAGTTGCTTCATGTTATGCCCAACCCTGACTAGAATCTCGCCTGATATAACTAAGGAGCCATAACAGGTTTCCTAAATTCTAGCCTGAGATATCTCTGGTAAAATACTAGAAAACTAAAACACGCGCGCAGATGTCATATGATGGATGTCATAACATCCAACATGACATCCAACATACTTGATTCTAGCTAATCAAACTTACCCTGCTGAACACTCCTACATAATCTTCTTCATAACAGTAGAAACAAGCATATTATAGTTTTCTAAAAAGTCTCAAAGATCCTTTTTCTGAACACCAATTAAATATGCACTTTGTTCCTAATAAATCTCTTTGGCCTGCACATACTGATGAGGTATATCCAATATGTTCTCATCAAACCAAAACACTTCTGTCAAGTGATATAAAACAGCAGTTCCAATGATTTCATGACATTGGTAATGACATCCTGATTAAACACACATGACAGCAGTATTGTCATCAGCTCCTGCTGTACCAAACAACGATGTCATGACATTGGTAATGTCATCCTGATTAAAACACATGACAGCAGTACTGTCATCAGCTCCTGCTATACCAGACAGCGATGTCATGACATTGGTAATGACATCCTAATTAAAACACCTGACAGTAGTATTGTCATAACATTAGAAGTGGATGTTATGACATCTTACTTAACATCAGTGCAGAATCATGTTTTACCAAAATTTAGCCAATCATAGAACCATGGACAATCATAGAATCATGGAACTAACAATCTCCCCCTTTGGAAAATTTTGGCTAAAACAACCAAACAAACATCAGGTCAGCAGCAGTAGTTTTCTCACAAACATCCAGCTTCACAAAATATCATGCTCCCCCTTAATAGTTGCACTACTCTTTCCTTAGCAGTAGCAACAGATAACAATAGGTCAACACCAGTAGTTTTCTCACAAACATCCAGCTTCACAAACTATCATGCTCCCCCTTAATAGTTGCACTACTCTTTTCTTAACAGTGGCAGCAGATAACAACACTTTACTCCCCCTTGGTTTAATCAAAAATTGACAAAAATTGGAGTAAATGTAGGGTTAAGTTTGTGCTTCAAGGCAAGACTCAGTTGTCAAAATGCACATGGTGTTCAAACATCCAATCATCTCACAATCTCCCAAGAGAGAACCCAAGCTGCTTGATCTCTAATCAATATAAAGACTACACCACTTCAGCAACAATCCATGGACAAGGATTTAAAACTTCGTAACTCTGGGTTTCAAATTACCCCCTACTGAACTCACTCAAACACAGTAAAATCAGTCCTGATTCCAGCCCATCATGTATGACATCAACTCCTTTACTTTGGTTCTTGAGACACCAGCCACAAGGCTTATTATTTCCAAAGAATTCCATACATTTCATGAAGATCTCAGAAGGACACAACAGCAGCAGCTTAACAGATCATCACAAACATCAAAACATCACAGAAAGAAATAAACGCTCATGTAGCTTTACCCCATAGACACCTTGTCAAGGTAGAAAGATACACCAGCCAGCACAATGTCAAGTAATCTTGTCTGACATTACAACCTCATCAGTGGTCCAAGACCACAAGCTTGCCTGAGAACCAACAAACTTTGCTCAGGCTACAGCAATGCAGTTGCGCATCAGACAGGTACACAGCTCCCTCTGTCACGCATAATCAGTACTCCCCCTAAAAGAGATGACCCAAACACATGAAGACTTCCTTCAGCATCTTTATATTCACACACTGGAAACACATGCAACTCTACACCCCTTGTTTCACAAACCATGCTGGAACCAATAGCAGAAGTAGTTGCATGATTACTATCTGGAAGATTTCTCATATTCAGTTTTGAAAGTCTAGAAACATCTCCAAAATGTCAGAGTTAAAGTCCTTCCATATGTACAAGATCAAGGCTGATGATGTCTTGAGCTTCATCTTCACCAGTCATATAAGACAAAACACTTAGATATAGGCCCAAATACCTGACTTGATCCATTGATACCCAATGACAGAACAAAACACTTTCAGGTTCACCATGAGCTAGAGCAGTAACACAATGTCACAACATCTGGTATGACATTCCATCCTCCTAGAGACATACAGTCAGAAACTTCTTGAAACCACAAACAATCTTGAGACACAACTGTACTATTGCAACAACAGAAGTACAATTCCCTATATCAAGGATAACTAGTGCTCTTTTTCCAGAAGTACGTGAATGCAAAACATAAGACTCATTTTCATGTCTTCAAGAGCTCACTCCTTGTTCAACACATCTGCTGAACGCATTCACTTACTTCTAGAACTACAAGCAACTAGTACACCCATCAAATAGAAGTTCTCCCCTTATATCTTATAGAAGATGCTCCAATATCACCACAGTATCTCAAGAACAACCTCATGCTCATATAGTGAGAAGGTACCAAACTGCTCCACTTCTTACTAGAGTTACCACTTCTCCATAAGGCTTCTGGCCTGATTCAGAGAACAAGATAGACACCCCATAATCCAAGATATTCCTTCCTCACCATTCCCCCATATGATAAGTTAGAACACTTCTGGTTTAACTGGTGCGTACTCACTTCCATATAACTCATCATAGTCCAGATTTTCATGCAATGAGACACTCTAGTCTTGTACAATACTTTCACACCATACGCCAACACAGTCCCTTTACCTCATCATTCTCCCGTATGACAAGATAGAGTACTTCTTAGTCATAATGTGAATTACAAGTTCCAAAACAGATCTTCAAGTCCTTCTCTAAGGAAAAACAAACCAGATGATACATATCACAGACACAACTTCCAATGGTTCTTTATATGCCCACAACTGGACTTACTACTGCCTAGTAATCCAACTGAAGATCTTTAGAGAGCACAACTCCACCAGCTTGATCAAAAACATCTCCAAAAGAAGGTAATCTTCCATAAACAACTTAGAGCTTTTACCACAAGCACCACTAGATGAACAGAACCAGAACCTCCTTTGGTCTTCAAACAACTACCCTTCTGCACAAGAGTAATTTTTAAAAGCACACTGCTTAAATAACCAAATGTCATTGTTTGGTTACACATCATCTTTCAGAGCTCTAGACAATCATCCAGCAATCTAACTTGTTCTACTTCCTCCATAGTAAGGCATCTTTGATACACCAAGAATTGGACCTGACGTTTCTACTTGATGTCACAACATCTGTTTAGACATCCTGTGGTGAATTCAGTCCTTTATTCTGCCACTTAGAAGAGCCTCATCAATCTATCAGAACAAGAGTACATAGACTTGATGTTGAGTAGACAACCTCTATTCTGCTTTAGTGAACCACAACAAATGCTTTGAAATGCATTTGCTTCAAAAACTCCTCTTTCGAGAAACTAAACATGCCAAGGCTTGATTCTTCAGAGAAGGAAAAAATCTTTATAAAAGGACTCCCACTTTCCTTAAGTAGAGACTTCTTT
The DNA here is from genome assembly GCA_963859935.3 of Lathyrus sativus. Classification (NCBI taxonomy): domain Eukaryota; kingdom Viridiplantae; phylum Streptophyta; class Magnoliopsida; order Fabales; family Fabaceae; genus Lathyrus; species Lathyrus sativus. The sequence continues at coordinate 110,533,175 of OZ012737.1, read as the reverse complement.
AGGAAATCAAGGATAGCTACCACTTATCCTTTTCCTCCAAGATGTGCAAGGTCACATGCTCCAAGCAGTGCTATCACCAGCATCATCTTCTAGACCAGTTTCTTGCCAAGAAACTTTCTAGATAAAGCTCAGATGTTTCTAGTAGAAACTAAAATGCACCTGCTGCATTTCAACAGATCTAAGAGACATGTCTTCATCTTCACTTCCATCAGTACTACATTATAGCCTTAGTTTCTTGCCAAGAATCTTACTAGAATAAATACATATCCAGCTATACCTCCTTGAATCAACAAAATTCTACACAATCTCTGCTAATGGAATGCCTCAACATCTGGTTGAACATCAGATCTTTGAAGTAGACCAAACAAGTCAGGGGCCTGACACTTATGCAACAACTGATGAGACAACTCGATCATCAACTAAGGATAATCCATTAAATATTTGAGAATATTTCAAATAGCAATGAATCTTAAATCCTTATAGTAGATCCTTATCTGAACTTTATGGATAACCAATTAAATACGTGTGTAGTCCACAAATATCAACTGATCTTAAATCCACACACCTTGTTGAGAAGACCATCTGATAGATACTTCAGTAATACCATAAGTATTCTTTAGTAGAAGTATCTCTAATGTTAAAACATCAAGGCTGACACCCTTGACTCAACCTGCCTATGACTTCCTCTACTGATAGAACATTTGCAAGTCATGAGTAGTGAAAATAAATCACGTCCCACTATCTTCTCTAAAACAACCTTCAGCACAACAAAGCAGCCCAAGCACACAAGCAACAGTTCAGGCACTCAACCAACACAGCAACAGCTTTCAGTAGTCTGTAGGATATAAATCAGAGTAGCATAAAACACCATCTTCCAACCATCTACACACCTGCTACAACCATATAACAAACTGTATATAGGCCAATATTCTCCCAGAGCTACCAGAGTTCTTCCATCAGAAAGATATGCAGCGGAACCATCAAAATAACATCTTCAACATACCCTAAACAAGATGTCATAACATCTTATAGGACATCATACAAAAGTAGCCACTCCTCCTTTGGCAAAACAGCAAATCAGCTGTAACTTTTCCTTGTTTAAACAACTCAAAAGTATCTCCCAATATCTCATCCAGAACAGACAAGATGCCTTCTCTGATAACAATTGAAATTCTGGTATGCAGATCTCAGATGTCCCAAGAACATTGATCTCTACTAAAATAGAACAAGGATAGAACATGACCATTTTAAATCCCTTTAAGAATTACCAATGTCATGAACTTTGTTGTAACATCTGCAGACTGACAGAACTATTTATCTAACCATTTAAAGTGTGCAGAATTATAAATGCTGAAAGATAAATAACACAGTATATTTTTTACCCAGTTCGGTGCAACATCACCTACATCTGAGGGCTACCAAGCCAGGAAGGAAATCCACTGATAGCATAATCAATTCAGAGCTAAACTCCCCCGTTTACAACTCCTCACTTAATCTCTACCAAATGCAATTTCTTCCTAGAATCCACTAGACAAGAGACCCCTCTCACTCCCCCTCAATCACCGCAATGATAAACAATTCAATACAAAAGAAGACTTTAGAAGACACTCTTCAAAGTCACAATACTTGATTTTGCTTAACATCTTCAATCAAGGACAATACACTCTTTCTTAAAAGCTTTGAGTGAATAATTAACATTGTACAAATAACAACCTAAACATGTCTACTACGATGCATCCAAAGATACAAAGGGTGACTTATAAGGGCACACACACAAGACTCTCAAATCCCTAAACCTGTACTTTACACTCAAGTTTTTCTTGTTGTGAGTGCTTAATCTCCCTTGCTTCTGCCCCTCCTTAAATAGTAATGCAGACTGGGCTTGGGCTGATCATAAATTAGGTTTAAGCAAGTTAGCCTAATTTTCATAATTCAGATGCTGCGAATTAGGTCACAGCTGCTTCATGGTATGCCCAGCCTTGACTATAATCTCGCCTGAGATAACTAAGGAGCCATAATAGGTTTCCTGAATTCTAGCCTAAGATATATCAGGTAAAATACCAGAAAACTAAAACACGCCCGCAGATGTCATACGCTTGATGTCATAACATCCAGCATGACATCCAACATACTTGACTCTAGCTAACCAAACTTACCCTGCTGAACACTCCTGCAGAATCTTCTTTATAACAGTAGAAACAAGCATATTATAGTTTCCTAAAAAGTCTCAAAGATCCTTTTTAGGAACACCAATTAAATCTGCACTTTGTTCCTAATAAATCTCTTTGGCCTGCATATACTGATGAGATATATCCAACAGGTTCTCATCAAACCAAAACACTTATGTCAAGTGATATAAAACAGCAGCTCCAGCGATGTCATGACATTGGTAATGACATCCTGATTAAAACACATGACAACAGTACTGTCATCAGCTCTTGCTGTACCAGACAGCGATGTCATGGCATTGGTAATGACATCCTGATTAAAACATATGACAAAAATACTGTCATTAGCTCCTACTATACCAGACAGCGATGTCATGACATTGGTAATGACATCCTAATTAAAACACCTGACAGTAGTATTGTCATAACAGTAGAAGTGGATGTTATGACATCTTGCTTAACATCAGTGCAGAATCATGTTTTAACAAAATTTAGCCAATCATAGAACCATGGACAATCATAGAATCATGGAACTAATATGCTCCGAGGTACAAAGGACCCATTCAGTTCAACAGAGGTGGGGTTATTTTTGATAGGATTCATGATGTGGGAGATGATGAAGGAGATATCGATTGCGACATGGATGCTTGGATCTGTTCGTGTGTGCTCGGACAGAAGCTCTGCAATTGGACTGTGGGAGAAATCATCCAAGTCACTTCAGAAGAGTAATTTCTATTGTTTTTGATTATGCATGGTCCTACGTTCTGCCCAGGACATAGTGGCTTTTCTTTGTAGGGCTCTTTTGGTTTATGTTCAAACTTTATATCATTAATGAAAGGCATTCTTTGTGCATTCAAATATTTTGATCCTTATTTTTCTTCTTTTTTATTTTCAACAACAAAATGGCAATGTTTTTGTGTTTGTTTGCATATCATTTTAAGCATAAAAACATCAATCATGCAAGTTTCACATCTCAGATACCATCGATTCAGATTTGGCTATGACTTGATATGACTTTGATTATCCTATTTTTCAAGCCAAAGAAGAGACCGATGAAGATTGCGACCTACCTGAAGAACTAGCCATACTTTTGAGACAAGAAGAAAAAATCATTTTGCCTCATCAAGAGGAGGTTGAAGTTGTCAATCTTGGCACTGAAGATGACAGGAAGGAAGTCAGGGTCGGGGCTGCATTGGAAGATGACGTCAAAAGAAGATTGGTAGAAATGCTTCGTGAGTATAGAGATGTCTTCGCTTGGTCGTATGAAGATATTCCAAGGTTAGATACCGACATAGTGATGCACCGTCTACCTCTTCGGGAAGAATGTCTACCTATAAATCAAAAGTTGAGGAGAACCAGGCATGATATGGCAGTCAAGATTAAGGAGGAAGTCCAGAAGCAGTTGGATGTCAGTTTTCTTGCTGTCATAAATTATCCTTCATGGGTCGCTAATATTGTTCCTGTTCCTAAGAAAGATGGGAAGGTCAAGGTGTGCATCGACTATCGAGATTTGAATAGAGCTAGCCCAAAAGATGATTTCCCACTCCCCCACATTGATGTTTTGGTTGATAACACTGCTCAATATTCTGCATTTTCCTTCATGGACGGTTTCTCTGGGTACAACCAAATCAAAATGGCCCCGGAGGACATGGATAAAACTATTTTTATCATGTCATGGGGAACCTTTTGCTACAAAGTTATGCCTTTTGGATTGAAAAATGCAGGGGCAACTTATTAGCGAGCAATGGTGACTCTCTTTCATGATATGATTCATCATGAGATCGAAGTGTATATTGATGACATGATTGCAAAGTCGCAGACGGAGTAAGAACATCTGGTTAACCTATTGAAGTTGTTTGAGAGGTTAAGGAAATTTAGGTTGAGGTTGAATCTAAATAAATGCACTTTCAGAGTGAGATCAGGAAAGCTGTTAGGGTTCATTGTCATTGAAAAAGGAATCGAGGTAGATCCTGCCAAAATAAATGCAATACAAGAAATGCTTGAGCCAAAAACAGAAAAAAAGGTTCGTGGTTTTTGGGGAGATTGAACTACATTGCAAGGTTCATATCTCACCTTACAGCCACTTGTGAACCAATATTCAAATTGTTAAAGAAAGATCAAGCAGTCGTTTGGAATGAAAATTGTCAAAGGGCATTTGAAAAAATAAAAGAATACTTGCAGGAACCTCCGATACTGATGCCTCTAGTTGTAAGAAGACCTTTGATTATGTATTTAACAGTTCTTGAGAATTCAATGGGCTGTGTGCTCAGTTAACACAACGAGATAGGAAGAAAAGAGCACACTATCTACTACTTGAGTAAAAAGTTCACAGAGTGCTAGTCAAGATACTCGATGCTAGAGAAGACATATTGTGCACTCGCTTGGGCAGCCAAACGCCTAAGGCAATACAAAATCATACAACCATGTCGATTTCGAAGATGGATATGATCAAGTACGTGTTTGAAAAGCAGGCGCTTTCCAGGACAATTGCTAGATGGACGATGGTTATGACAGAGTACAATATTCAATATGTTTCCCAAAAAGCCATTAAAGGTAATGTTTTGTCAGAATATCTCACAAAGCAACCAATTAAGGATTATCAGCCAATAAGGTTTGAGTTCCCCGATGAGGATATAATGTTTTTGAAGATGAACAGTTGTGACGAGCCTCTACCAGACGATGGTCTCGAAATAGGCTCTCGGTGGAAGATGGTTTTCAACGGTGCTGTTAATTCATATGGAAACAGAATTGGGGCAATAATTATAACTCCTCACGGTTCTCACATACCGTTCACCGCCCGATTAACGTTCTCCTGCACCAATAATGAAGCTGAATATGAATTGTGCATCATGGGGATAGAAGAAGCTATTGATTTGAGAATCAAGAATTTTAATGTATATGGTGATTCGGCTTTAGTCGTTAATCAGATCAAAGAAGAATGGGAAACCCGTCAACCCAACCTGGTGCCTTATATGAATAATGCAAGAAGATTGCTGCCTTTCTTTGACAGGGTGGAATTTCATCATGTGCCGAGGGATGAAAATCAAATGGTATACACTTTGGTAATATTATCATTGATGTATAAAGTGAATTACTGGAATGAAGCTCCAATGATCACTATCATGCGCCTTGATAGACCAACTTTTATATTTGCGGTAGAAGAGGCATCAAATGGGAAGCCTTGGTATTTTGATATCAGAAATATCCTCAAGACTCAAGAGTATCCACCTGAGGCATCAAGTAGAGATAAGAAGACTATGAGGAGGCTGTCGAGAAACTTCTGTTTGAACAAGGATGATGTGTTGTACAAAGAAATTTCGACTTGGTATTGTTGCATTGCATGGATGAAATTGAAGCAAGTTTGGTAATGGAAGAGGTCCACGAAGGTTCTTTTGGTACTCATGTTGGCGGGCATGCAATGTCCAGAAAATTGTTAAGAGAAGGGTATTACTGGATGACTATGGAGTCCGACTATTTTAAGTATGCCAGGAAATGCCACAAGTGTTAAATTTATGCTGACAAAATGCATGTGCCACCGAGTCTTCTGAATGTTTTGACGTCTACTTGGCCCTTTGCAATGTGGGGCATCGACATGATTGGCAAGATTGAACCGACCGCCTCCAATGAGCATCGCTTTATCTTAGTGGCGATCGATTATTTCACCAAATGGGTAGAGGCAGCTTCCTTTGCCAATGTGACCAGATAGGTAGTTGCTCGGTTTATAAAGAAGGACATCATCTGCCGATATGGATTCCCTGAGTTTTAAGATTGAACACCATAACTCTTCCCCATACCGTCTAAAGATGAATGGTGTTGTTGAGGAAGCCAATAAGAATATCAAGAAGATTGTGTAGAAGATGGTGGTGACTTACAAAGATTGGCATGAGATATTGCCATTTGCTTTACATGGTTATCGTACTTCAGTGCGTACGTCGACTGGGGAAACCCCTTTCTCGTTGGTGTATGGTATGGAAGTTGTCCTACCATTGGAGGTCGAGATTCCTTCTCTAAGGGTATTGGTTGATGTGAAGCTTGATGAAGTGTAATGGGTAAAGGCTAGGTTGAATCAACTTAGTCTGATTGATGAAAAGTAATTGGCAGCTATCGCCCATGGCTGGCTATATCAGAGCAAAATGAAGAAGGCATTTGATCAGAAGGTGCACCCTTGACATTTTCAAGCAGGTGACTTAGTGCTGAAGAGGATCCTCCCTCCACAAACAGATCACAGGGGCAAATGGACTCCTAATTATGAAGGTCCATATGTGGTAAGGAAAGTTTTCTCTAGAGGAGCCTTACTGCTATCAACTATCGACGGTGAAGATTTTACATCCCCTGTGAATGCAGATGTAGTCAAAAAACACATTTCTTAAAAGAGACCCGCTATACATAAAAGGAAAAAATGAATAAGCCCGCAGAGTTGAAAACCTGAAAAGGAGACTTTGGCAAAATGGGGCATCCCGGTGGATTGAAAACCCGCAAGGGAGATTCAGGAAAAAGTTAGGGATTTAAAAGCAAACGACTACAGTATGCGTCTAACCTGTGAGCACAGTTGGATTCTTGGGGGACCCGAGAGTTAATAAGTCAGTCTCTTCAAAAAGCAGAACATTGGTGAAGCATCAAAGTCATGCGAGTCATAGTCGAATCGACACATGGTGGTTGTCTGTCTCCACATTGTCGACATTTGTATATCTTTTTATTTGTACTTTTTGCACAATTTCCTCTTTTCAGGAGTTGCATCCATTGTAATTTGCTTATTTATAGGCCATTTTAATCAATGAAGTATTTTCCACAAAGAGCTTTCTCTTCTTGTTTTTGCTTTTTACTGTTTTGTTTGCGAAAAGACGCCTGATATCTTTTATAAAATTTGCACACAAAAACTTTTAGGGCTTTGCTAATCATAATTAAAACGATGATTTATTTGAACGATGTCATGGATGGTGACCGAAATAGCCATTGTTACATATAGGACACGCTATTTGTTTGTCATTTACAGGATTCACTCCACCGAGAACTGTTTCCGAATCAGAAGTGTCTCACCAACAGTGATGTGCATCTATCCCCAGTAGGTAAGATTGGGATTATCCTCAGCAGCAGGGCAATTTTAGTATTATTCCCCGATAGGATCTATGTTATTGACTCCTTTCCCTAAGCAGAGATTAATGTTGATTCCCTCGATGAGTATTTCGGAAGTGGTAGACATTTACAATAGAGTCCAATGGTCATCAGTATTATTCAAAGTAAGATATTTGGGACAACTTCCCGATGTATGTTATTCTCAATTCCAAGCAGATTGGAATTGTCCCTAAAAGAGTTCTATTCCAGAAGGCCGTTCAGGGCGTGTTCTTCAGCAGAGTTTGCTTGCCGTTTCTCTCGGCACCTTCTCTTGGTGGTGCTCCTTCGCATTTGCATTTTGCATAGCATCCTCCCAAACGCGTATCATTTCCATTTTTTATGGAGCATTACGCCATATTCAAACATATGCATGCGAAGCATAGGCCAGGTTGATACCTTTTGTTGCCAGACATCTCTCCAGCAGATAACAACATAACTTATGAGACTTTATGGTACCATACCCCAGCAAGAATCATCGATGGATGTTTAGCTCCCCAACAAAATTTGTTTGTTTAAGTTTCTCTGTTCCCAGCGGAGTTCTTTTTTCCAGGTTGTAAATCGGTTGATTCTACTTCCTGCTTATCCCGGATGCTATCCTGACTTTTGGTTGGTAGTCTGTCATTTTGTGGATGCTATCTTAACTTTTGGTAGAGTCTTCTTTCATTCCCTGCAGAGTCGTTATCCCGACTTTTGGTTGGTAAGCCTCGTTTTTAGTCAAGTTCGCATTCAGTAGACATCTTGATATCTAACTTTTGGTTAGCAACTTTTGTTCTGACTTTTGGTCGATAATATCTAACTTTCGGTTAGCAGCTTTTGTTCTGACTTTTGGTCGATGATATCCAACTTTTGGTTAGCAGCTTTTGTTCTGACTTTTGGTCGATGATATCTAACTTTTGGTTAGCAACTTTTGTTCTGACTTTTGGTCGATGATATCTAACTTTTGGTTAGCAGCTTTTGTTCCGACTTTTGGTCGATGATATCTAACTTTTGGTTAGTAGCTCTGGTTCCAACGTTTGGTCTATGATAATGCTCTGAGTGATCCTAAATCTTGGTTAGTAGCTTGTTTCTCACAACTATCAGATACAATTCCCTGATGATCCTGACTTTTGATCAGTTACCATTTTTGTCATCCCAACTCTTGGTTTGTACCCGTTGTTTTCAAGTCCACTTCAGGTTGGCGAGTGTTAGATGTCAAATTTCACTTATTTGATCTATCATATATTGGCATCTTTCACTCATTTTTGTCATATAAGTGTTGAAAACCACTCTGGTTTTGTTTGGTTTGCAATATAGAGTGAAAATATCTTGGTACCTTTGATTTGTGTGTTATTGTGCAGGAATCAGGCATAAAACAAGTGAAAAGAAAGACACAAGAAATGGGCAAGGAAACCAAGGCAACATGCAAAAAACTACCAAAATGCTGTCAGCTCGCTAGCAGCTCGCCTAGCGAGCAGGTAGCGAACGAGCCCAGAATTGAACAGATCTGAAAGTGCCAAAAGTTCCCGTTCGCTAGTTGTTCGCTAGCTTTTCGCCTAGCAAACGTGACAGAACCAAAACATGTATTTAAGTCATTTTCTTGTATTTTTAGGTCATAACTCCATTTTTGGGAGAGAAATTGATATTGTAACATTTTGGAACACCAGAGAACCATTTTCCTTCATTTCTTCTAGAGAGAAACACAAAACCCTAAGAGGGAGGAGGTAAGATCTTCGATCTCTTGTTGGGGTTTGGATTGTAATCTTTTGATACCTTATGTATTTCATCTAATTTATGTTTGTGAACTAGTTTTGATTCTCTATTGATTGATTATCTTTGGTTGCTTGTATGTGGGTCTTGACAAAACCTTTTCACATCTTTGATCTCAGATCTTCTTCTATCAATGAACAAACTTTTGACATGGTTTTGAAGTTGATATTCATTTTATCTTCTATGGTGTTGTGTTGATTAAGTAGCATGGCTAGCATGGGTAGGATCAATATGATATTGTGTGGGTATGTGATAATAGTGATGAAGAATGTTGTTCACAACCATTTGGCGGATTAGATGAATACATGTAAAAAGGGTTAAGCGTGTGTACGTATTCTGATCATTGTGTTTTATATGCAAAACAATTTTTTATCTGATATGGGTTTCATTCTTGTTTACCTGTTAATCTTTGATTTGAATCGTGATAGAGATATACTTTTCGGATCTGGAACTAGGATGATTACCTGTTAGGTCCTAATTGCTAGAGATAGTTTTAGACTTAGCATTTGTGTTAGTATCGATTCTTAATGCTCTGTGTTGTCGAGTTGTGTGAGAGATCAACAATGAGACGATACGGTTATTTTCTCGACGTTGCGTTAGAGATAAGCTCTGTCGTGAGTGATACGTGAGGATATTAGACAAATGATTGCGCGGTGTTTAATTTGATCAGAAGAATGCACATGTTATCAATTGATGAAATCCAATCCCAACAAGGCTCCGTTAATATTTCAGTCTTTATTTTATATTTTCTGTTTTTATTTATGGTTCTTTGAACCTCTTTAACCAAAACTTTTGAACAAGAAGCTTGAAAATATGGAAACTATTGAACGGCGTTCAAGTCGCACTAATCCCTGTGGAGACGACAAAACTGGGTTACTTAATATTTTTTGCTTGCTGCTTTACCGCACCAACAAAATGGCGCCGTTGCCGGGGATTGGTGTTGAGATTTTGAAGTGCATTGCAACGGTTCTATGTTTTTAAGCTTTGTATATTTTGTATATATTTGTTCCTTTTTATGTTTTTTCTAGTGTCTTCAGGAATGACGAAAACTCCTTCTAGAGTGGTTGCTATTGGTATAAAAGCATTCAATGAAGCTTCGACCGAGTTTGGATGGCAATGATAGTATGAAACAAGTGAATGTTGTCAAGGTACATGGTTTCCTTCATTTAGAATTTTAGAATGCTTAAGAACTTAAGTCTTTGTGCAAATGAAATTTGTTCTTTTGGCAACTTATTTAAATGATTGTTCCACTTAGGACCAAAAACCAAAATTTGTGAGAAAGCTTCCATTGTTTACTAAATGCTGGATTTCTGATAAACTTTCTTGATTCGTATGATTCATGCTTTATCTTTGTATCATTATGAATTTGTGGAAGCATTAGAAATGATCAAGGCACTTGTTTATATTGAGCACAACTATGTCCAAATGCAACTTACCCGTGAGTAGAGAGAATTCGTTAACCCCTTTGAGCCTAAACAATGTGAATCTCATTCTTAATTTTGTGAGATTTTAAAATTTTTCTTGAACCCTTGAATTTGTTTTAATTGAATTCTTTGCCATAAAAAGCTAAGAGAATTCACTTGAGGATTGAGTAAAAGTTAAGTTGGGGCGAATGAAAAAGGAAGATAGTAGGTTGTTACAATTTTTGAAAAATTCAAGCAAGCATTAAAAAATATTGTTATGTGAAAATGAAAAAAAAAATGATGAAAAAAAATATGAGAAAAAGAATGCTTGCTTGGAAAAGAAAAATAGTGAAAGAATAAGTAGTGAAATAAAGTTGGGAAGGTTTTCAATTAAGAAATGAATGGAATGAAGTTGAGATATGTAAATAACGTGTACGGTGAATGCCTCTTTTGCATCGGCAATTTCGTTTCCATGGCCTTAGAAATGTCCCTTGTTTGTAAACCCGACCAAGCTACAACCTTAAAGACCTTAGTGATCTTCTTGCTTCCATATTTTTGCTTTTGATTGTTAGATTTTGTATGAATTTAATTGATATTGACATTGTTTGTTAGTTGAGTGAAATTGTCCCCGCGGTTGCAAACGCGTAATTTCTTCAATCCTTATTCGAAGAGGAGAGTTAGAGTGATTCATTCATGAAAAACATAGTTGTTGATTGATGCATAGCTTAATATTTGTTATAAGAAGTTAGTTCTTTTGCATTGTTTGATTCTAAACATTTGAAACCATGGCTTGTTTGCATCATTTGTGTTTGAGCCAATTTTATCCATTCTTGGGTGAATTTTAGTCTTGAGCAAATCCTCTTGTTGTGAAATGAGAGGCATACTTTGCTTGAGGACAAGCAAAAAGCTAGTTGGGGCGAGTTGTTAGATGTCAAATTTCACTTATTTGATCTATCATATATTGGCATCTTTCACTCATTTTTGTCATATAAGTGTTGAAAACCACTCTGGTTTTGTTTGGTTTGCAATATAGAGTGAAAATATCTTGGTACCTTTGATTTGTGTGTTATTGTGCAGGAATCAGGCATAAAACAAGTGAAAAGAAAGACACAAGAAATGGGCAAGGAAACCAAGGCAACATGCAAAAAACTACCAAAATGCTGTCAGCTCGCTAGCAGCTCACCTAGCGAGCAGGTAGCGAACGAGCCCATAATTGAACAGATCTGAAAGTGCCAAAAGTTCCCGTTCGCTAGCTTTTCGCCTAGCGAACGTGACAGAACCAAAACATGTATTTAAGTCATTTTCTTGTATTTTTAGGTCATAACTCCATTTTTGGGAGAGAAATTGATATTGTAATATTTTGGAACACCAGAGAACCATTTTTCTTCATTTCTTCTAAAGAGAAACACAAAACCCTAAGAGGGAGGAGGTAAGATCTTCGATCTCTTGTTGGGGTTTGGATTGTAATCTTTTGATACCTTATGTATTTCATCTAATTTATGTTTGTGAACTAGTTTTGATTCTCTATTAATTGATTATCTTTGGTTGCTTGTATGTGGGTCTTGACAAAACCTTTTCAAATCTTTGATCTCAGATCTTCTTCTATCAATGAACAAACTTTTGACATGGTTTTGAAGTTGATATTCATTTTATCTTCTATGGTGTTGTGTTGATTAAGTAGCATGGCTAGCATGGGTAGGATCAATATGATATTGTGTGGGTATGTGATAATAGTGATGAAGAATGTTGTTCACAACCATTTGGCGGATTAGATGAATATGAAGGTGAGATAATACTTAGAAGGGGGGGGGGGGGGGTTGAATAAGTATGAAAGATTAAGCTTAAAAAATAATCACACAATTATTTTTATCCTGGTTCGTTTAAACAACTACTCCAGTCCACCCTTCCTAGAGTGATTTGCATTTCTCAACAAGGACTTAATCCACTATTAAATCAAACTGATTACAATAGTAACACCTAAGAACAACAGTTCTTAATCTTCTCAAGAGCTACTGATTCCAACTGAATCCTCTTAAGGAAAAACCTTTACAATCAATGTAAATTAAATACAAGAGTATTAATGCTTCTATAAAGCTTTTATCACAACAGTGATTTTTCTCTTAAGTTTAAGTACAATAAATTCTAAGAAGAATAAGAATGAATGAGAGCTTAGAATATAATGATTTCTTTTCAGCAAATTGTGTAACTGAAGAAAGTGGTGAAGTTCTCCTTTTATAGGCAGCTGATCCAAGGAAGCTGAGCATTGAAAAGAGAGTCCCAAAAGGTCTGAGCCTTTTTGTCTTCACATCAAGTGACCTTTCCTAGAAGTAGATGGCACAGAAAAATCCTTTTTGTCTGTGTAAGTGTGTCTAGCACAAATGAGGAAAGAGACGTTGAATAACTCCAACGGATATATTCTTGAAAATTACTTCTTCAGTTTTCAGCAAGTTCTTCAGAGTCTGAATGGATCAGAGTCTTCTAATGAAATTCAGAACTATGCTATATCAGAGTCTTCTGCGTCAGGTGTGCTTTCAGCGTGTTGATCATTAGAGCATATTTGACACAGAGCTTCAGTACTTGGCAGCGTTGGTACTTTCAGAAACTTCTGTAGACTAATGCTTTGAGAAACTCTTCAATCAATATTCTTCTTTGCTTCAGATGCTTTAGCTTCAGATGCTTCTGACGCAGAATGTTCTGGAGCTTCTTGCTTCATATCCTTCTGGAGACTACGCTCAGGATCTTCTGTAAGGAGCAATCAGAATCTTCTGTAAGTTGCATCTGGCGCTTCAGAATCAGGATAGCTTCTTGTATCCAAAACAAATTTGCTTCTAGAGAGTTAATTTCGTTTCAATCTGCAGTGAAACTCTCAAACAAATTTTAGAGTATATAATTCTTAAATATAAATTTCCTAACAGTTATCATCAAACACAAAGAGTTATTATTAAGAACCAATCTGTGTTCTAACAATCTCCCCCTTTTTTATGATGACAAAAAGTATCAGAAATTTTATTTAACTGAACATAAAGAATTATAACTCCCCCTGAGATGATGAATCTCCCCCTGAGTTAAATATGAAAAAGGAATAGAAACTTCCCTTTTATCTTGAGTGATCTTCAGAGTTAGATCTTGTTTGTTCTTATAACAATTTAGGGTCAGAATATCTTGCAGATATAAGATTCAGAGTTTGATAAAAAAGCAAATGATCTGAGAGACTCAGAGATTCTTTTATAGAGTGTTCTTATCAAATGTTCTGAAATAGTCAATTTAAATATTAGATAGAATAGATATGTCTGAAGATTCATTCTAGTGAAGTTATATTAAACAGTTCAGATCTTTATTTTCTCCCCCTTTTTTGTCATAAGCAAAAAGTAAAAACTTTTAAAAAGACAAATAAAAGGAACAATAAATAGATAATTCAATGGAGAAAAAACTGATTCATTTAAAATAACAGAGCAAGAGTACATAGATAAATATCAGAAGATATAACAATAAAATTCAAATGCAAAACAACAGATGCAAAAAAAATCTAAGAGTGTTTTGACAAAAGCATCTTCAATAGGTCTGTAATCTCAGATGATGATTGCTCTTGCTTTGACATCCATTTAGTCATTGTCTCATTCTTCTCATCTTGTTTCGACATCCACTCTGTCATGTCCTCAGATTTCTTATCTTGCTTTGCCATCCAAGATTTTATTTCAGACTGACCAGCCTCCAGAGCAGCAATCTTGTCTTCAAAGCCTGGATGTTCTGACTTTATCTCAGATGAAGAAGCTGGAGGTTCTGCAGCCTGAACAGAGTCAATTGCCATTGGTTCTGTAGATCTTGAAGAGGGTTCTACCAGAGTCATAGTCAATGTATTGGCAGTAGATTCTGTTGGAGGTGGAGGAGCACCTAAACGAAGCAGAGGTTCAGTTTTGTTGACAGTCCAGAATGAAGTCCTTTCAGCTCTGAGCTTTGCATCATCAGAACAGACGTTCTTCAGATTGGAAGCTACAGTGTTGAATCTATTGATGAATCCTTTCCATATGATGTCAGATTCATTTGTATCCATAGTTTCAGAGCATCTCTTCTGAACAGTACCTAAAGACATCTGTATTTCTTGCAAAAATGTTTGAAATAAATGATCAATATTAAGTCTGGGTGGTGGTTTAAGCAAGGTTTCCAGAGTCATATGTTTAGGTTTGGGAGTTGGAGATAACAGTGATTTTGGGATGGAGATAAGAGGAGGGGGATAATAAGGAATGAAGGGAATTTCTGGTTTTTGAGGTAAGGATTTGTTTAACGCATTAAGCAGATGAGGTTTTGGTCTTGTGCGTGGGCAAACATCATCAAAGGGTTCATTAGAGTATGGTGTGAAAGCAGAGGTTGATGTTTGATCAGATGCAACTGTGTTATCAGATGCAGGTTGCAGAGCTGAAACAACAACTTTACCATATGTAGCAGATATTGTGGCTAAAGATCCTACATTATTCATTGATTGAATATATGAAAGGATTACAGATGGCAGAGCCTGTCTGAGTTTTGGTTTCAGAGGGTTCAGGGTTTCAGAAGGTTCAACTCTATCATAAAAATCTTTCAGTTTGAAACCATAAGATAGATTATGATAAAGAGAAGACACCAGGGCATAAGATATACTAGATGATGATGGATTGGAAGTGGGAACAATCATCTCAGATGTTGGTGTAGGTGGAGGCATAGGGTCTGGAATGGGAGTTTTAGCAGGTAAGGTTGATTCAGGTTCAGGTTCAGGTTGATTCATCTCAGAGTATTTGGATGGAGAGACAAGAAAATATGGATGGATTTCTAATTCAGATGAATTGGAGGATGTTGTAGGTGTACAAGAGGTAGAAGACACTTGAAACACTGTTTTTAATGGAGTGATATCAAGAACTTCTGTCTCAGGGATATGAGTGGGTTCTGAAGGAGTATCAGATTGTTTGGATGGTGGTTCTGATGAAACAGGAGCAGAAGTTACTTTTGTGGGTTCAGAAGTAACAGGTGCAACAGGTTCATGTTGCTACTGCGAAAATCGGCGCCGGCTGAATAGAAGAGTCGCCAACGTGCGTTATTTATCCCAAAGGAGGGAAAGGAAACGCTCGAAGTAAACCTACCGCAAAGACGGGAAAGGGATGGTCGTCGCAACCAAATCCTGGATTCGGGAGTCGGTTACGCAAGGGGAAGGTATTAGCACCCCTCACGTCCGTCATACTCGACGGGATCCACGGTTGTTTTCGGTCGAAAAGATTGTTATTCTATCTACTCTACAGGTCTGGGGTTAAAGGAAAATAAAATGACTCGGCAAAGTATCGCACTTTATGCCTACGTATTCCCGTCTGGAACGAGAAATCAGAGTCAACGTAGTTCGCCTACCTACGGGAAAGGAGGGGTAGGTTGCTCGTTAGGATATCGCATCCTATGCCTACGTACTTTCATACAGCATGAAAGATCAGAGCAAACGTAGTTCGGGCCACGTACGACACAAGTCTGTCTTGATTGTTTTTATTCCTTCTGAAAAAGGGTTTTCCTGATTAGCAGTCCAAGCGGACAAAAATGACGTTTTGATGAGTTCACATTCTTTTACGGAAGAAGTGTCTTTTATTGTGTTTGAAATATTGTGTTTTTCTGTTTGTTTTGAGAAAGAAGAGACATAACTCTAATCTATAGTTACGAAGGGAATCAAATTAACCTAATGTTATCATGCATGGGTTAAGACCTAATGTCTATCATACTCCTCTCTTGTGCAGAGAGAAACAGAGATCCTAAGGGATAAACGGAAACAGAAACAATAGCATATATACAATAAAGCAGTAAAATGCATGGATGCAACAATACAAGCGAGGCAAGGAAGTCCCACTCAACCTCGAACCTAGAAAGCAACAGGCAAAAGTGAACAGAATTCACTTTCAACCTAACAGGTTAAACAGCAAGCAATACAGTCCGGGAAATTCAAACAATACATCAGGAATTATAAACAGCAAAAGCAGTCTTCATCAACATCTGTCTTCAAGTCATCTTCAACCATCTACAGGATTCAAGCAAGCATCAGTCTTCATCTTCAAGCCTTCAAGCAAGGTCTCTATCTTCAATCTTTCAATGGCTTTTCTTCAAGTCCCAATCTCCAAGATGAGTAGCAGTCAACAAGATGAATTGGATGTTAAGCAGTCAATTGCCTACCAAGGGTGGCTCACTAACTGTTAACATGATATAGACAATTTTCTCTCAAAAGTTCTATCTTTTAAACACATTCACTAATCCTTCCAAAGGAAGGAGGTGGATATTTAAAAGAGACTTTGCATCATAGAGAAAGAATGGAGGCAGACAAGACCTTCCATGTTTGTAAATCAAGTTTTCTACTCTAGAGCTCTGCCTAGCCCCTAAATCCTATAACCTTCAACAGCTGCCAGCAAGATACTCTTCATCAACTCTGGAAATTGGTCTTCATTCTCTTTGGTCTTCAATGGCTTCATCAGCAAAGTCTTCAGCTCAAACACCAAACCCCAAGCAGACCCAATACCCCACACAGTCAAAAAAAAAAAAAACCCTAAAGAGGGCACACCACACAGTCAAGCAAATACAAGCAGTATACTAATAGTAATAGTAGAATAGGGGAAACCTAGTAATTTCTAAGGGTCTATTATCTACCCATAATACCCCTATAGTCCCATACCCCAAAATTCAAACTACAACTCCTAAAAGAAATGATTTACTACACCTATGTTATATCTAAACCCTAGTTTTGATCCTCCTAATCACACCTAAACAAACCATCTAAGATTAAATCCTAAAATCATGAATTAAATTTCATATACAAGCTAAAGTTCTAAGTGAAATACTCTAAAAAGAATAGGCCCAAAATATAAAAGTATCTAACTAAACTAAAATCAACAATATCATGTATGAACCTAAACATTATTTAAACCTATTTAAAAGAAAAATATACTAAAAATGCAAAAATAAAATAAAATGCTAATTTTATTATGTGAAAATTTTCTTAACAGAATTATGAAAAATATGCAAAAACAACCAATGAAAAATATGAAATTTTCTATTTGTTATGATTTTTTAAAGAATTAACAAAAATAAAAGAAATTAGAAATGATTTAAATTGAGGCAGGGGTGCAATGAACATTTATTTCAGTTAAAACAAGATGATGGGCCCAGACTGGGGGGGCGCGCATAGCAAAGCGCGTCTGGGCCCAATTGATCAGAAAAAACACAAAATGAAATAAAAAAGGGAAACAGTGCAATTAGCAGAAATTTCAGTTCATTTCTCATTGGGCCTTGGCGAACGGGGGTGTGAAAAGAAGGTTGATTCAGGCCCAGGGATTCTTAAGTAAAACGCTGAGTTTCACTTACTCAGCATTTCCCTCCATTTCTCCAATTAAATGCAGTGCGTTGGATTAAAATCTAAGTCAAAGTCTCCATTCCCATCCAACGGTGTCCCTCCATCGTCTTCCTCATGAAACCCTAGAACCAGAAAATCCCTCTCCCATGCACTAACCTTCATCACCTCTGTTCTCCCTCAATTCTTGATGAAACTCCATCATTCCAAAATAAAAAATGCTCTGCATCTCTCCCTCTACACAACCATAACTCCAGCTACCTCCAAAACTCACTCAAGCATCAAACCCGATAGGTGGAAAACAATGGCTCCACCATTTTACACTGATATCCATCTTGCCAATTCTTGCTAACTCTTACACTAATACAATCTACATGCTATACTGATCATTTTAATCCATCTAACCAAGATTATCCTGCCCTAACCTAGGTGTTCTAAGCCACAACAGTTTTGGTGCTTCAATGGTAACCTCCATGAATTGTTCTCAAATTCACCAGAAACAATCATCTAATCATTCCTAACCATTCTAACCTAATGATTCTCTAGCATGCTAACTAAATCTATCCAAATCGATGAAAACACTAACCTGGTTTAAAGATGAAAACAGATGCAGAATTCCTTGGATCCAAAGCTTGCAATGCTTGGGACTTGCTCAATAAACTTGGTTCTTGATTCTGTATGCAGTAGTTCTTGCTCAAACTCCTTGGATTGCCATAACCACTTCCTTTTGCAATTTGGATGATGCACTTGGATAGCACGGTTTCCTCTTCAATTCAAACATATTTTTATGGAAATTTGATCTATGATGGATGTAGATGATGAAGGGATCAAGAATTGTGGAGAATGATGAAGATTTGATGGAGTTCTTATGTGATTTGCAAAATTGAAGAATGAGATGAAACTTGGTATTTTGATCAAACAAAATCACCAACCCTTGAATGAAGCCACTCTACTCAATATATAGACACTCATAGAACACTCTAGAACTTGGTAGAAACTTCTTGTGCACAATTCCCTTGAATTTTGGATATGTTACTTCCTTTGTAAGCCAACTAGCATAACTTCCAAACTTTGAACCAAACTCAAAAATCTACTTTTGCCAATGTTCTTAAAACATTTTTTCCAATCAAAATGACCTATAATTTCACCTCATTTGGCCATGTTATGAAAAATCTCAATTTTAGGTCACTTTTATTCATTAAATTCACTTTTAAATGACCAAATTTGAAACCTTGAGCTATGGACATTTCCAAACTTTCATAATCACTTTTATAGACTCAAAATGTCATTTGGAGCAAGTTTGATGTTGTGAAGTTTTTTCATTTGAAGCTTCCTTGTATGAGTTTTAGGCATAGGCTTGAAATGACCTGTAATTCTCAAATGACCAAAATACCCTTTGCTTGCCAAGGCCATAAGTAGAGTTCCACAAATCAGATGAAGGCATACCATACCTTTCTAGAAATCTAAGACAATTAGTAACAATTCTTATGTTGACCATAAATTCATTTGAAATATCCTTGAGGGGTAAAAGTTGCTTGGAAGACAGGTAACTTTCACAGACAAAATTTCAGATACCTCAGATGACCTGTAACTTGCAAGGACCATAACTTGAGTTCTATAAATCTCCTTGATGTCTTACACCACTCAAATTAAAGGTCTTGAGATCCTCTACAAGTTTCATGTCGGCCAAGGATCCATTTGAAGCTTGCATTTTGAATTATCTTGCTTGGAAGTTTGACCTAAATCAGGGGATTTTACACAGAAACCCTAATTTAGAAACTCCTCTTCCTCTTGATTTCTCTTGATTTCTCCTTGGCACAACACCACATCCATATCTATATGTTAAATGATGAACCCCACATCTCTCAAATAGACCTTAATGCCTTTCAATCAATCATTTGACCTAGGGTTGACCCAGGGTTGACCCAGATGAAACCCTAGTTGACTGTCTTCAACTGCAACTCTTGTGATCATATCAATGACTTGCCTCTTTTCCAAAATGACCCTCTAGGTCTTCCATGATGTCTATATACCCTCCATGCCCAATTCATAGCTCACAAATTCTTTGATGATCTTCAGATACCCTCAAGATAGGAGAGAGACCCACTGCTTGATCCACTGACTTCTTAGACTTCAATTTCTTTCTGATGACTTGGATAGGCTTGAATTTGAACAATAACCTCTTGATAGGCTCATAGAGATAAGAATAGTGCCTGGTCCCTTGTTGGATGACTTGCTATGCTATGCTATGCAGATGATTAGACTATGTACATGCCTCTATATGCAAATGCTAATGCAATTGAAACATAAACCAAGTGAAATAGGTTGAGAAAATTTTAGGGTGCAACAGTTCAGAAGGTGGAATATTTGATGGTGGTATGACAGAGTCTTTTTCTTGTTGAACTTCTTTGGTTTGGTTTTCTGGATGTTCAGAAGTTTGTGGTTGATCAGAGTTTTGTTTTTCAGTTTGTTGTTGTTGTTTTGATGGCTGTGGTTCTGATGGTTATGGTTCTGTTGGTTGTGGTTCTGTTGGTTGTGATTCTGATGGTGATGGACGTAGAACAAAGTGTTTGATGTGTATTTTGGGTTGTGATGGTTTTAAAACAGAAGCAGTGTGTTGTTTTTGATGTGAGACAGAACTAGGGGCAGTAACAGAAGTTGTTTGAGTAACAGGTGGTTTTGGAACAGACTTAATAGTTGAATCATTAATAACAACATTTTTAGAAATAACAGGAGTCTTAGTACCTTTTACTTTAATCCTCTTGGCAGATGCAAAGGCAGCTTCTTCAGAATCCTTTCTCTTTAAGATATTCTTGGGCTTCTCAGCAATCTTAGCCTTCTTCTGGACAGGTTCAGATTCTCCTGCAGGCTGAGTCCTTTTCCTCTGAAGTGGTACTTCTTCTTCTTCTCCTGCATCTGGTAGTGGTTGTTTGACAAGCTGAAACACATTTGCTGGAACATGTATTCCTTCCCTCTTGCATTCCTCTATATACATCAACACAATATGTCTGGGTTCTTCAGCAAAGAACAGAGGAAAGTCAGATACTGGAACCCTCTTATTCAAATCAGACATATTCAGCCTCTTTGGAGCAGTAGTGAGTTCATCTACAATTTTGAGTCTCAGAAGACTTTTAGCGTTCAGAGGCTTTCCCATAATAAACTCTAATTCCTCTGTAACCCCAGCAGTGTACAGAGCAGCCACTAAACCATTTTCAGTGAGAAGATCTGAGATCAACTTTCCAAATGGGATCCAAGTCCTGATCTTCTGGCCTTTTTCCTTCACAGATTCTCTGGATGCATTGATGTGATTCCACAGATGCATGAACAGAATGTAGGGAAGATCTACCTTGGTGCTCTGACTCAGGCAGTACATGAAATAGATCTGTTCATTGTTGACATAATCTGGAGAATTGGTTGATTTTCTATGGTGGATGCATCCCATGAAGATCTTGGCCCAGATCTTGTAATCAGGCTTCAGATCTTTGAATCTGTTAGAAGCTTGTCCAGCAGTCATAACTTCCTCATAAACCTCTTCCATGTCCACACGCCCAGCTGGCAAGTGGGAAACACCATCTGTTTCTTCATAACCTATCAATCTTCTTATCAGATCCTCTGTGATGATAATCTCTTTTCCCAGCACAGATGATAAAATAAACTTGGGATAAACAGATGCATGAATCCAGAATTCTTTCACAAGGAGAGGGTAAACTGGTCCAAACAACCTATCAAAGTATTTAACCCATCCTTGAGCTCTAACAATGGAGCGAAAATCAAACCCATTATTAGCCGGAGAGTCAAACTCAACCATGGATTCACACAGAACTTCTAGTTTATCAACAGGTGTTAGAAGTGTTCTCTTGGGAGGAGAATATGGAGCAGCACCTAAGTTATCTGAAGTCACAGCAGCCATTGTAGATTGAAACTGAGCAGTTGTTGATGAAGAAGACGCCATTGAAGAATGCTTTTTCAAACACTTAGGTTTTGAGTTTTTATGCAGAGAAAATAGGAGATGAAAACGCATGTAAATTCTGAGAGTGAAAAGTGTGAAAGTGAATACAAGACAAGTATTTATACTAAACACTTAGGCACATCAAAAGTCAGAAAAACACACGTTTGAGAAAGCATTAAATGAAGAGAATAAAATCATTTCAAAACAATAAATGCTTCTGACAATTTGGGGGGAAAACCAAGATTTTTACTATTCAAATTTCACCTCAAACGTCTCTTCAGTTATGTACACGCCACCTCTTCAGATTTTGTGTGACACGTGTTTACTTGCATGCTATTCTGAATTCTCTCAAGAAATGAAACGTTAGTCAACGTTCAGATCCTCTAAAGATGGTTATTTCAGAGTTTCACATCAGAAAAATTAATCAGAATAGAATAAATAAACAGAAGAGATACTTCAGATGAATTAAGCATTTTTGCATCTGTAACAATTTGCTTCTGATAAATATCATTCTGGACAAAAATCCATACCAATATTTTTTAGAATAAAATTGAATCTATCTTCAACAAGGGGTTTTGTAAAAATATCTGCCCATTGATGATCTGTATCAACAAAGGCTAAATTTATGATTCCCTTCTGAACATAGTCTCTGATGAAATGATGCTTAACTTCTATATGTTTTGCCTTAGAATGTAAAATGGGATTCTTGGACAAACATATAGTAGAAGTATTATCACAAAAGATAGAAATGTTACTCTCAAAAATTTGATAATCTTCTAGTTGACTCTTCATCCAGAGCATCTGCGTGCTACATCCAGCAGCAGCAATGTATTCAGCCTCTGTGGTTGAAAGTGCAATTGTGGGTTGCTTCTTGCTGTACCAGGAGATTAGATTTCTTCCTAGAAATTGACAACTTCCAGAAGTACTTTTTCTTTCCACTCTGTCTCCAGCGTAGTCAGCATCACAGAATCCAACTAATTTGAAATCATCAGATTTTCTGTAACACAAACCCACATTAGAAGTACCTTTCAAATACCTTAGAATCCTCTTGACAATTGTCAAGTGTGATTCTCTAGGATCTGATTGGAATCTAGCACACAGACAAACACTGAACAATATGTCAGGTCTAGAAGCAGTAAGATAAAGAAGAGAGCCAATCATACCTCTGTAGAGCTTCTGGTATACTTTCTTACTTACCTCTTCTTTGCCAAGTGAGCTAGTAGGATGCATTGGAGTCTTTGCCAGCTTGCTGTCAGACATGTTGAATTTCTTCAGAAGTTCTTTAACATACTTTGTCTGATGTATGTAGGTGCACTCTGGAGTTTGATTAACTTGGATTCCTAGAAAGAATCTGAGTTCTCCCATCATGCTCATTTCAAATTCTGCATGCATACATGTAGCAAACTCCTTTCCAAGCATAATATTTGTTGATCCAAAAATAATATCATCCACATAAATTTGGCAAATTAGAAGATCTTTCTTTATTGTTTTACAGAATAAAGTTGTATCCACTTTGCCTCTGATGAAATTCTTCTCCAGAAGAAAATTACTCAATCTCTCATACCAAGCTCTGGGAGCTTGTTTTAATCCATATAGAGATTTCTTTAATTTGAAAACATGATCTGGAAATTTTTCATTTTCAAAACCAGGAGGTTGGTGGACATAAACTTCTTCTTCTATAATACCATTAAGAAAGGCACTTTTAACATCCATTTGATATAGAGTGATGTTGTTTTGTGCAGCAAAGGAGATAAGAAGGCGTATAGATTCTAACCTTGCCACCGGAGCATATGTCTCAGTGTAATCAATACCTTCTTGCTGACTGTACCCTTGAGCAACCAGCCTTGCCTTATTCCTCTCAACTTCTCCTTTCTCATTTAGCTTATTTCTGAAGACCCATTTTGTACCAATTATATTGAATCCTTGAGGTCTTTGAACTAGATCCCATACATCATTTCTGCTGAATTGGTTTAGCTCTTCTTGCATGGCAATAATCCAGTCATTGTCTTGCAGAGCTTCTTCTACAGAAGATGGTTCAATTTCTGACACTAGTCCAAATAGTGATGCTTCAGATGATCTTAGAAAGGATCTTGTTCTGATGGGATCATCCTTCTTTCCAATAATGACATCCTCTGGATGAGAAGCTTTAATTCTGGATGATGATCCTCTGATAGTTGACTCTTCAGAAATGTTTAGATTATTCATCTGAGAAGTTAAGGGAGTAGCATCTGGAGTTGCTTCTGGTTCCTTCACTTAAAGTTTGTCTGCTTCTGGAACTTCAGAGTCAATAAAGACTACTTCCCTATCTGCAGAGTTATCAACCTGCTTTGGCTTTTCAGAGCCAAACTTATCATCAAATCTGACATGAATGGATTCTTCCACAATCTGTGTCTCAGTGTTGTATACTCTGTAGCCTTTAGAGCGTTCAAAATATCCAAGCATGAAACACTTCTGTGCTTTGGAATCAAACTTGCTCAGATTTTCCTTAGTGTTTAACATATAACAGATACATCCAAAAGGATGAAAATATGAAATGTTGGGCTTTTTGTTCTTCCACAATTCATAAGGAGTCTTTTTCAGAAGAGGTCTAACAGACACTCTGTTCTGAATGTAGCATGTTGTATTGATTGCTTCTGCCCAAAAATGTTTTGCCAGATTTGTCTCATTGATCATGGTTGTAACACCTCCTTCTATACCCCAAATAAATGCATATAAAACAATTAAGCACATACAAATTATCAGAGTAAAAAAAGGTTTTATAATAAGGTATAAAAGAAGAATGCCACAATTTCACCAATAAAACACTTTCACATTTTTCTCCACAAGATATGTAACATTTTCAAAATTAAGCGGAATATCAAATCATTTAATCGTTTTCAAAATATTAATCCATGTACACACAAGTTAATCCAAATTAATACATCACATCAGTTAGATTACACGATCACATCAACTGATACATCGCAATGTATCACAAAAGAATGACTATACTAGTCTAACTACCCGGTGTTACATATCAGAGCAGCAGACTCAAAAGAATGAAGAATACTTCACAAAAGGGACTCCAGCATCCTAATCTGCAATGCCTCGTAGAGCATTATAAAACAGCAGAAGGGTGAGAAATATAACCATAATAATCAAGGCATAAGATCACATATATATAGGTAATAATATAACGCTTATTCACATTTCTCACCACACTTCATTCTCATAATCATAATTATATCGCGTTCACATATATCCACATTATGAACATTCACAAGCACATCCCTTCATGCTTAATTTCACAATCATTCACAAGCACATTTATACAACAACAATATTATGCAATGTGACTCAACATATCCAATGCAACTCAATGCTATGCGGTACCGACTTTAGTTATCTTTTTCGGTTTTTACTTTAAACCGGGTCCACCCTTCTAGACCGATAACAACCAAGCCCGTCCCCTAGGCTTCAAACCCACCCTTCTAGGTTTGGTACAAGCCATTAGTTTCCACGAAACTAACAAACATTGCCTCTTGACTGAATGATGCATGTACAATCAACCAATCATGATAAATGCACTTAAGACCGTTCCCGCGTCTTAATCCCATGCATTCGAATAATTCACCCCTTCGAGAATTTCATTATGATTGCACACACAACATATATCAAACATTTATCAATGTATTCATTTCACACATCATCATCATATTCAACAACAATGCACACATATCACATATGTTCCCATGCATTCTCACAATCAATCGCATATAAATATGCACTCACAATTCATTAGACGATACACATACATTCCTCATTGTATTCCCATGTATCTCTAATTATCACAACAATCAAGGTATTCACAACTCATCAATTAATACACACATAATCCTCATTATGTTCTCATGTATTTTAACCGATTACAATTAATCATTCATATCACAAATCTAGGATTCACGCCCGAAGGCTACCCACAGCACATGTTATCATAATAGTTCACATACTCATTCATAACATAGAAGTATAAACATATGCGAATCAACCAAACAATCCCCATTTGGATAACACAGCAAAGAAAATATACTGTCACATTCGCCTTCATTCGCCTGGCGAACCCTCGCAGCGAACCTTCGCCTGGCCTTCGCCTGGCGAACTCTCTCAGCGAACACTCGCTAGGCTTCGCCTGGCGAAACTCCCCAGCGAGCCCAAGTCAGTAGCTACTGACTTCATTCGCCACCACTCTCCAGCACCTTCGCTGGGCGAACCTTCGCTATCCAACTTCGCCTGGCGAACCCACCAGCGAAGTCCACTGGGACTTAAATATAATTATTCGCCAACATTCGCTAGGCTTCGCCTGGCGAAGCTTCGCCTTTGCTCGCCTGGCGAGAGCCAGCGAACCTGCGCAGAACAGAACCCTATTTTGTTCCTCCTTCACCAATCCATCATCAACCCTCTCTTACACATCCAAATCAGTACAAACAACATCAATACATGTTACCCGACTATTCTACGGCATTATTGCTTAATTTCAACCGATTAAATCCTCAATCTACCGATTATCCAACATTTGCCCTAATTGGAAAGTGATGAAAACTCTACTAAAACCCCAACCCAACATACATAACATCATGCAATGATCAAATAGAAACATTTCTCACCCTTACCTCGATTAATCGGAGCTTTGATGTTGGTTCTTGATGATTTCCACTTTTCCTCTTCTTCTCCTCTCTTTCTCTTCTTTCTTCTTTCTTTCCTCTTTCTCTCCAAATGTTTCTAACTTTCTTTTCTTTTCTTCCTCACTTATATATTCCTTTTATTTTTCTTCCTTCCAATTTCCTTCTCAATTCTCTATTAATTCCAATTAATAAAAATTAATTTCCAACATTAACATAAAATCTCACTAAATCAATTAATTACTACAATTAATTATTTAATGAAATTTGGGCTGTTACAACTCTCCCCCACTTTAGTAATTTTCGTCCTCGAAAATGTTACCTGATTCAAACAGCTCTGGATAAGACTCTTTCATCCGACTCTCAAGCTCCCAAGTAACATTTCCACCAGCCGGTCCTCCCCAAGCGACCTTCACTAAAGCAATCTCTTTACCTCGAAGCTGTTTCAATTTCCGATCCTCAATCCGCATAGGTGATGTCTCAACAGTCAGGTTATCTCTCACCTGCACATCATCTATTTGGACTACATGAGACGGATCCGCAATGTATTTCCTCAACTGAGATACATGGAATATGTCGTGAAGATTAGCAAGCGACGGTGGTAAAGCCACACGATAGGCCACTTCTCCTATCCTTTGCAAAATCTGATAAGGACCAATGAAACGCGGCGACAACTTGCGCGACTTCAGTGCCCTACTAACACCTGTCATCGGAGTGACTCGAAGAAACACATGATCTCCCTCTTGAAATTCAAGTGCCTTCCTCCTCTTGTCATAATAACTCTTCTGACGACTCTGAGTAATTCTCATCTTCTCTTGAATCATCTTGATCTTATCAGTAGTCTGTTGAACTAACTCGGGTCCAACAACAGAACTCTCTCCGGACTCGAACCAACACAATGGTGTCCTACACCTCCTACCATACAACGCCTCAAATGGTGCCATACCAATACTCGAATGGAAACTGTTGTTGTAGGTAAACTCAATCAAAGGCAAGTAGCTGTCCCAAGCTCCTCCTTTTTCCAATACACAAGCTCTCAAAAGATCTTCAAGCGACTGAATCGTCCTCTTCGTCTGACCATCAGTCTGCGGATGATAAGCTGAACTCAAACGCAACTTAGTACCCAAAGCACTCTGCAGGCTTTCCCAAAATCTCGAAGTAAACCGCGGATCTCTATCCGAAACAATACTCAGCGGAATACCATGCAGGCACACAATCCTTTCAATATACAACTTAGCCAACTTCTCCAAAGGGTAATCCATACGCATAGGAATAAAGTGAGCAGATTTAGTCAACCTATCCATGATAACCCAAACAACCTCAAAATTACTCGGCGTCCTCGGCAAACCCGATACAAAATCCATGGAGATACTATCCCATTTCCACTCAGGAATAAACAACGGCTTCATCAAACCCGATGGCTTCTGATGCTCAATCTTCGACTTCTGGCAAGTCAAACAAGAATACACAAATTCCGCAATATCTTTCTTCATACTAGGCCACCAAAATACTTTCTTCAAATCCTGATACATCTTAGTAGCACCCGGATGAATACTCAATCCGCTACGATGTCCTTCCTCAAGGATGCTCTTCTTAAGCTCAACCATGTTCGGAACACAAACTCGATCCCGACATCTCATAATACCATTCTCATCAATCCGAAAATCACCACCTTGGCCTTGGTTGATTAAAGTCAACCGATCAACTAAGCTCAAATCTGATCTTTGTCCTTCTCGAATTTCGTCCAAAATACCACTCGTAAGCTTTAACATACCCGACTTAAATCCAAAAGAAGTTCTCTCACATACCAAACTCAAATCTCGAAATTGCTCGACCAATTCTAATTCTTTCACCATCAATGCCGACATATGCAATGATTTCCGACTCAATGCATCCGCTACTACATTCGCTTTACCCGGATGGTAGTTCAAGCCAAAATCAAAATCCTTCAAAAGTTCAAGCCATCTTCTTTGTCTTGCGTTCAATTCCTTTTGATCAAAAAGATATCTCAAACTCTTGTGGTCACTAAACACTTCAAATCTTGCGCCAAATAAATAATGCCTCCAAAGTTTCAGCACGAACACAACGGCGGCCAACTCTAAGTCATGCGTCGGATAATTCCTCTCATGCACTTTGAGTTGCCTCGAAGCATAAGCTACAACTTGGTTATTCTGCATCAACACACCTCCTAAACCCATCAAAGAAGCATCACAATACACAACGAATGGTTCTTCTGGATTTGGCAGAATCAAAACAGGAGCTGTCGTCAACCTTCGCTTAAGTTCTTGAAAACTCGCTTCACACTTGGCGTCCCAAACAAAGGCTTGACCTTTCCTAGTCAACTGTGTCAACGGCAACGATAACTTAGCAAATCCTTCAATAAACTTCCGATAATAACCGGCTAAACCAAGAAAACTTCTGATCTCAAAAACTGACTTCGGAGTCTCCCATTGCGACACCGCTTCAACCTTCGACGGATCGACCGCAATACCACTACTAGAAATCACATTACCAAGGAAACTAACTTCCTTCAACCAAAATTCACACTTAGAAAGCTTCGCAAACAACTGCTTCTCTCTCAGCACAGATAACACAATCTTCAGATGCTCGGCATGCTCTCCTTCGCTCTTCGAATAAACCAAGATGTCGTCGATAAACACCACCACAAACTTATCCAAATAAGGATGAAAAATCCTATTCATGTACTCCATAAATACACCTGGTGCATTAGTCACACCAAATGGCATCACGGAATACTCATAGTGCCCATACCTCGTCCGAAAGGCCGTCTTCTGAATATCCTCAGCTTTCACACGGATCTGATGATACCCAGATCTCAAATCAATCTTGCTGAACACGCTTGCACCAACCAACTGATCCATCAGATCATCAATCCTTGTAAGTGGATACTTATTCTTAATAGTCACCTTGTTCAACTGTCTGTAATCCACACAGAGCCTCATAGAACCCTCTTTCTTCTTAACCAACAAGACCGGTGCACCCCACGGTGACACGCTCGGACGAATAAACCTCTTTTCAAGCAAATCCTCAAGTTGACTCTTCAACTCTTTTAACTCTGAGGCCGACATACGATATGGAGCCATCGATATCGGGCTAGTTCTAGGAATCAAATCTATCGAAAACTCCAATTCTCGCTCCGGCGGTAAATCCTTTATCTCTTCAGGGAATACTTCCGGAAAATATCTAACAATGGGCAAAGCATCAATCTCTTCACTTTCACTAGTCCTCAAAGTTGCCATGAGCATAAATACCTTAGCCCCATCTTGCACCGATTCCCTCACTTGTTTCCTCGTCATAAACAAATCCCTTTCAACATCCGAATCGGGAAAAATAACCGTTTTGTCAAAACAGTTAATATACACACGATTGAATTTTAACCAATTCATTCCAAGAATGACATCCAGTTGATCCAAATGAAGACACACTAAATCAATCCCAAAATCTCTACCGAAAATACTCAACGGGCAATTCAAGCAAACATACGGTGTAGTTACCGAACCCATAGCAGGAGTATCAATAACCATACCGCCACCAATCACAGACAACTCAAGATTCAACCTTCTAACACAGTCCAAAGAAATAAAAGAATGCGTAGCTCCGGTATCAATTATAGCGATCAAAGATATACCATTAATAAAACACGTACCTCTGATCAATCGATCGTCGCTAGCAGTCTCAGATCCAGATAGAGCGAACACTTTCCCGCTCCCTTGATTCTTCTTCGGCTTATCGCACTTAGTACTGATGTGCCCTTGCTCACCACAGTTATAGCAAGTAACACCCGCACCGCTTCTGCACTCAAGAGCCTTGTGGCCTGGCTTGCCACACTTAAAACATGCCTTCTCAACACTTTTGCATTCGGGAGCACGATGTCCCGCTTCACCGCACCTATAACATCTCACCGGAGTAGAAACTCCCCCACTTGGCCTCTTGCCATAACCCGTTCTCTGCCTCCCTTTGTCTGCAGGAGTCACATAAGGTTTTCCTCTGAATTGACCTTTGGCTTTCTTATCACTTAGGCTCTTGTAGTGACTAGACCTAGCCCTGCTGTCTTCGTCATAAATTCTGCTCTTGTTAACCAACTCAGAAAACCGTCTGATTTCCTGGTATCCAATAGCTTGTCTAATCTCGGGTCTCAAACCGTTTACAAACTTGAGGCACTTAGACCTCTCAGCATTACCAGTATTATAGTGAGGACAAAATTTGATCAACTCCTCAAATTTCGCCGCATACTCAGCAACCGTCGAATTACCTTGCTTCAACTCAAGAAATTCGATCTCTTTCTTCCCCCGCACATCCTCTGGAAAATACTTCTCCAGAAAAGTTTCTCTAAACAAATCCCACGTAATCACAATATCATCTTCCTCAAATCTTTGGCGAGTATTACCCCACCAATCTTCAGCTTCTTCTTCGAGCATATGAGTCCCAAACTGCACCTTCTGTGCATCCGAGCAATTCATAATTCGAAAAATCTTTTCCACAGCTTTCAACCAAATTTGTGCCTTGTCCGGTTCATGAGTTCCCTTGAAGACCGGAGGGTTATTCTTTTGGAATTTCCCCAAAGCACGGAATTCATCATCAGCATGATTCCTCACATTCACATTGGCCGGAGGATTCTGCCCAATTGCCCCCGCCAATCTCGTCAATGCCTCCGCAATCGCTTCGTCGTTCCTTCCTGCAACCATCTTACTAATTCCAACAACAGAACCACGTAAGAACAACCAATATTGATAATGCAACACACGCATATCAATAACACACAGGAAAAACACTCTAACAACTTGGCCGGACGGACCGACCTGCTCTGATACCACTATTGTAACACCTCCTTCTATACCCCAAATAAATGCATATAAAACAATTAAGCACATACAAATTATCAGAGTAAAAAAAGGTTTTATAATAAGGTATAAAAGAAGAATGCCACAATTTCACCAATAAAACACTTTCACATTTTTCTCCACAAGATATGTAACATTTTCAAAATTAAGCGGAATATCAAATCATTTAATCGTTTTCAAAATATTAATCCACGTACACACAAGTTAATCCAAATTAATACATCACATCAGTTAGATTATACGATCACATCAACTGATACATCGCAATGTATCACAAAAGAATGACTATACTAGTCTAACTACCCGGTGTTACATATCAGAGCAGCAGACTCAAAAGAATGAAGAATACTTCACAAAAGGGACTCCAGCATCCTAATCTGCAATGCCTCGTAGAGCATTATAAAACAGCAGAAGGGTGAGAAATATAACCATAATAATCAAGGCATAAGATCACATATATATAGGTAATAATATAACGCTTATTCACATTTCTCACCACACTTCATTCTCATAATCATAATTATATCGCGTTCACATATATCCACATTATGAACATTCACAAGCACATCCCTTCATGCTTAATTTCACAATCATTCACAAGCACATTTATACAACAACAATATTATGCAATGTGACTCAACATATCCAATGCAACTCAATGCTATGCGGTACCGACTTTAGTTATCTTTTTCGGTTTTTCACTCTAAACCGGGTCCACCCTTCTAGACCGATAACTTGTTATCATTTTTCGGTTTTTACTTTAAACCGGGTCCACCCTTCTAGACCGATAACAACCAAGCCCGTCCCCTAGGCTTCAAACCCACCCTTCTAGGTTTGGGACAAGCCATTAGGTTTCCACGAAACTAACAAACATTGCCTCTTGACTGAATGATGCATGTACAATCAACCAATCACGATAAATGCACTTAAGACCGTTCCCGCGTCTTAATCCCATGCATTCGAATAATTCACCCCTTCGAGAATTTCATTATGATTGCACACACAACATATATCAAACATTTATCAATGTATTCATTTCACAGATCATCATCATATTCAACAACAATGCACACATATCACATATGTTCCCATGCATTCACACAATCAATCGCATATAAATATGCACTCACAATTCATTAGACGATACACATACATTCCTCATTGTATTCCCATGTATCTCTAATTATCACAACAATCAAGGTATTCACAACTCATCAATTAATACACACATAATCCTCATTATGTTCTCATGTATTTTAACCGATTACAATTAATCATTCATATCACAACTCTAGGATTCACGCCCGAAGGCTACCCACAACACATGTTATCATAATAGTTCACATACTCATTCATAACATAGAAGTATAAACATATGCGAATCAACCAAACAATCCCCATTTGGATAACACAGCAAAGAAAATATACTGTCACATTCGCCTTCATTCGCCTGGCGAACCCTCGCAGCGAACCTTCGCCTGGCCTTCGCCTGGCGAACTCTCTCAGCGAACACTCGCTAGGCTTCGCCTGGCGAAACTCCCCAGCGAGCCCAAGTCAGTAGCTACTGACTTCATTCGCCACCACTCGCCAGCACCTTCGCTGGGCGAACCTTTGCTATCCAACTTCGCCTGGCGAACCCACCAGCGAAGTCCACTGGGACTTAAATATAATTATTCGCCAACATTCGCTAGGCTTCGCCTGGCGAAGCTTCGCCTTTGCTCGCCTGGCGAGAGCCAGCGAACCTGCGCAGAATAGAACCCTATTCTGTTCCTCCTTCACCAATCCATCATCAACCCTCTCTTACACATCCAAATCAGTACAAACAACATCAATACATGTTACCCGACTATTCTACGACATTATTGCTCAGTTTCAACCGATTAAATCCTTAATCTACCGATTATCCAACATTTGCCCTAATTGGAAAGTGATGAAAACTCTACCAAAACCCCAACCCAACATACATAACATCATGCAATGATCAAATAGAAACATTTCTCACCCTTACCTCGATTAATCGGAGCTTTGATGTTGGTTCTTGATGATTTCCACTTTTCCTTTCTTCTCCTCTCTTTCTCTTCTTTCTTCTTTCTTTCCTCTTTCTCTCCAAATGTTTCTAACTTTCTTTTCTTTTCTTCCTCACTTATATATTCCTTTTATTTTTCTTCCTTCCAATTTCCTTCTCAATTCTCTATTAATTCCAATTAATAAAAATTAATTTCCAACATTAACATAAAATCTCACTAAATCAATTAATTACTACAATTAATTATTTAATGAAATTTGGGCTGTTACAATGGTTCTGGCCATTTCTTGCAAAGTTCTGTTTTTCCTCTCTACAACCACATTCTGTTGTGGAGTTCTAGGACAGGAAAAATCATGAGCAATGCCATTTTCAGAAAAATATTTTTCAAAATATTTATTTTCAAATTCACCACCATGATCACTTCTGACTTTTATAATTTTGAAATTCTTTTCATTCTGGACTTGCTTGCAAAAGTCAAAGAACACAGAATGTGACTCATCCTTGTGTTTTAAGAACTTTACCCATGTCCATCTGCTAAAGTCATCAACAATGACCAATCCATACTTCTTGCCTCTTATGGATGCAGTTCTCACTGGTCCAAACAGATCAATATGAAGTAGTTCTAATGGTTTAGAAGTAGAAACAACATTTTTTGATTTGAAAGATGTTTTTGAAAACTTCCCTTTCTGGCATGCTTCACAAAGAGCATCTGAAGTGAACTTCAGATTAGGGAGTCCTCTGACAAGATTAAGTTTATTAATCTGAGATATACGTCTCATATTAATATGGCCCAATCTTCTGTGCCAGACCCATTGCTCTTCATTAACAGACAAGAGGCATTTAACATTTTGAACTTTAAGTTCTGAAAGATTTATTTTATAAATGTTGTTTTTCCTCTTACCACTAAATAGGATAGAGCCATCCTTCTGACTAATAGCTTTACAACATTTTTGATTAAAGGTAATATCATAACCATTGTCACTTAATTGACTTATGGACAATAAGTTATGCTTTAACCCTTCAACAAGTAAAACATTAGTAATAGAGGGAAGTTTACCATTTCCAATAGTGCCAGATCCAATGATCTTGCCTTTCTGGTTCCCTCCAAACTTCACGTCACCTCCAGATCTAAGTTCCAGGCTTTGGAACATAGACTTTTCTCCTGTCATGTGTCGTGAGCATCCAGAGTCCAGGTACCATGATTGGTGTCCTGACCTTGCTGCTAAGAACATCTGCAACAGGAATTATTTTGTTTTTAGGTACCCAGATCTTCTTGGGTCCTTTAGGGTTAGTTGGTTTGTAGGTTTGTCTAAACTTCTGTTTTACAACATAATGTTTATTCTGACTTGCCTTGGGTTTAAACACATAAGTACTCTTCTCAGAGCTTGTGTGTTTAATGTCATTCAAGTGACCAAATTTGAATTGAGAATACAGAGGTGTCTTCCTGATGAAAAGTTTTGTCAACAGGTTTTGGATTTCTTCCAGATGAAGATTCATATCCAATGCCTCTTCTGTTGTTTCCACTAACACCATAGATCATGGAAGCCATCTTGCTTCTATCTATGCTCTTAGTGAGAAATCTCTGAAAACTAGAGTCATATTTTTCTAAAATATTTTCACATGACTTAGTCTCAGATTCAGATTCTTGTTGAGTTATTTCAAAGTCATTTTTGATTTTTAAATTTATTTCTTTTTGCTCAACAAGTTCTGTTTTCAGAAGATCAATCTCAGATTCAAGATTGCTTTTCAGCTTCTTGTATTTGAGTTTGATGTTGTTATAACTTTTAAGAACTTCTGTTAAAAC
Organism: Lathyrus sativus; assembly: GCA_963859935.3. NCBI lineage: Eukaryota > Viridiplantae > Streptophyta > Magnoliopsida > Fabales > Fabaceae > Lathyrus > Lathyrus sativus. The sequence goes on along the minus strand of OZ012737.1, from coordinate 110,498,105 downwards.
TTTAATGAGTTCTTCTTTGGTAAGTTTAGCCATTACCTCTTCTGCATCATCATCAGATTCTGATTCTGATTCATATCCTGAGGTACCTTCCTCCTGATCCTCTGTGCTGGCCATCAGTGCAACATTTGCACATTCTTCTTCTGATTCAGAAGATGATTCACATTCATCTGAGTCATCCCATGTTGCCATAAGAACCTTCTTCTTTTTGTTAAACTTCTTCTTGGGTTTTTCTTTCTGAAGTTTGGGGCAATCATTCTTGTAGTGCCCAGGTTCTTTGCACTCATAGCACACAACTTCTTTCTTGGCAGATCTTCTGTGACCAGAAGATTCCTTTCTGTTATCAGATCTTCTGAAGTTGTTGAACTTCTTTCCCTTGTGCTTCCAGAGTTTGTTAATCCTTCTGGACAGCATGGATAACTCATCTTCTTCTTCAGAAGAAGATTCTTCATAACTTTCTTGAATGACCTGCAAAGCTTTAGCAGTTTTGTTAGATTTTAATGCAACAGATTTACCTTTTTCTTTCTTCTAAGGTTCATCTTCCTCAAGCTCAATCTCATGGCTCCTCAGTGAGCTGATGAGTTCTTCTAGAGAGATCTTGTTCAGATCTTTGGCCATCTTCAGGGCAGTCACCATTGGTCTCCATCTGATAGGCAGACTTCTGATGATTTTCTTTACATGATCTGATGTAGAATATCCCTTGTCCAGAACTTTCAGCCCAGCAGTGAGTATCTGAAATCTGGAGAACATGGCTTCAACAGATTCAGAGTCTTCCATTTTGAAAGCCTCATACTTCTGGATCAGAGCCAGAGCTTTTGTCTCCTTAACTAGAGAATTTCCCTCATGAGTCATTTTTAGGGATTCAAACATATCAAAAGCAGTCTCCCTGTTTGTAATTTTCTCATACTCTGTATGTGAAATAACATTCAGTAATATAGTTCTGGCTTTGTGGTGATTTCTGAAGTCTTTCTTCTGAGCATCTGTCATAGATTTTCTGTCAATCTTTTTGCCATCCCCATCTGTGGGATGTACATATCCATCTATGACAAGATCCCATAGATCAGCATCATATCCTAGGAAAAAACTCTCAATTTTGTCTTTCCAGTAGTCAAATTTCTCCCCATCAAACATTGGGGGTTTGGTGCTGATCTTATCCCTCTCTTCATATTTATTGTTAATATTGGACATTGAATTATCAGCCATGGTAACAAATAAATATATATCAAAGTATTTCTCTCTGGATCTTTACTGACACTGTTAAGTGGTAGCACACTCAGAACCGGAGCTCTGATGCCAACTGAAGGTGAGATAATACTTAGAAGGGGGGGGGGTTGAATAAGTATGAAAGATTAAGCTTAAAAAATAATCACACAATTATTTTTATCCTGGTTCGTTTAAACAACTACTCCAGTCCACCCTTCCTAGAGTGATTTGCCTTTCTCAACAAGGACTTAATCCACTATTAAATCAAACTGATTACAATAGTAACACCTAAGAACAACAGTTCTTAGTCTTCTCAAGAGCTACTGATTCCAACTGAATCCTCTTAAGGAAAAACCTTTATAATCAATGTAAATTAAATACAAGAGTATTAATGCTTCTATAAAGCTTTTATCACAACAGTGATTTTTCTCTTAAGTTTAAGTACAATAAATTCTAAGAAGAATAAGAATGAATGAGAGCTTAGAATATAATGATTTCTTTTCAGCAAATTGTGTAACTGAAGAAAGTGGTGAAGTTCTCCTTTTATAGGCAGCTGATCCAAGGAAGCTGAGCGTTGAAAAGAGAGTCCCAAAAGGTCTGAGCCTTTTTGTCTTCACATCAAGTGACCTTTCCTAGAAGTAGATGGCACAGAAAAATCCTTTTTGTCTGTGTAAGTGTGTCTAGCACAAATGAGGAAAGAGACGTTGAATAACTCCAACGGATATATTCTTGAAAATTACTTCTTCAGTTTTCAGCAAGTTCTTCAGAGTCTGAATGGATCAGAGTCTTCTAATGAAATTCAGAACTATGCTATATCAGAGTCTTCTGCAGCAGGTGTGCTTTCAGCGTGTTGATCATCAGAGCATATTTGACACAGAGCTTCAGTACTTGGCAGCGTTGGTACTTTCAGAAACTTCTGTAGACTAATGCTTTGAGAAACTCTTCAATCAATATTCTTCTTTGCTTCAGATGCTTCAGCTTCAGATGCTTCTGATTATCTTCAGATGCTTCTGACCCAGAATGTTCTGGATCTTCTTGCTTCAGATCCTTCTGGAGACTACGCTTAGGATCTTCTGTAAGGAGCAATCAGATTCTTCTGTAAGTTGCATCTGGCGCTTCAGAATCAGGATAGCTTCTTGTATCCAAAACAAATTTGCTTCTAGAGAGTTAATTTTTTTTCAATCTGCAGTGAAACTCTCAAACAAATTTTAGAGTATATAATTCTTAAATATAAATTTCCTAACAGTTATCATCAAAACAAAGAGTTATTATTAAGAACCAATCTGTGTTCTAACAGAATACATGTAAAAAGGGTTAAGCGTGTGTACGTATTCTAATCATTGTATTTTATATGCAAAACAATTGTTTATCTGATATGGGTTTCATTCTTGTTTACTTGTTAATCTTTGATTTGAATCGTGATAGAGATATACTTTTCGGATCTGGAACTAGGATGATTACCTGTTAGGTCCTAATTGTTAGAGATAGTTTTAGACTTAGCATTTGTGTTAGTATCGATTCTTAATGCTCTGTGTTGTCGAGTTGTGTGAGAGATCAACAATGAGACGATACGGTTATTTTCTCGATGTTGCGTTAGAGATAAGCTCTGTCGTGAGTGATACGTGAGGATATTAGACGAATGATTACGCAGTGTTTAATTTGATCAGAAGAATGCACATGTTATCAATTGATGAAATCCAATCCCAACAAGGCTCCGTTAATATTTCAGTCTTTATTTTATATTTTCTGTTTTTATTTATGGTTCTTTGAACCTCTTTAACCAAACCTTTTGAACAAGAAGCTTGGAAATATGGAAACTATTGAACGGCGTTCAAGTCGCACTAATCCCTGTGGAGACGACAAAACTGGGTTACTTAATATTTTTTGCTTGTTGCTTTACCGCATCAACAACGAGCTCAATAGTGTACCATTCCCACAGGTTGCAAATTTCTGGTTTTTTTGGTATTTAATCACCTTTTACCCTGAATGTTTGAAAGCAGTTATTTTTCATACCTTCAGGTCCAAGCCGTTTGAATAGGGGAAGACAAAATTTGCCCAACCTTTTCTTCTATCTTGGCTTATGTTTCATAGCATCTTGCATTAAAATTTGTGCATAGCATGGGGTGTAGACAGGGGATCAGGATATCTCATTCTTACTCAAAGGAGGAGCTCCATCTTTGGAGTTCACACAAGGAGGCATCTTTATATTTCAACATCACTTGGGACATCATACAAGGGAATCATGGTCTTCCATCTTTGGTTCTCAAGTTAGAGTTTGGGAATATGATGTCTTCATGAGCAGGGTTTTTGAATCTTCATCATCTTTTCTCTTTACCAATCATCTTTGTTTAAGGGGTTCTTCAATCTACCATGAGGAAATGTGGTTTCAATATTGAGTCATTTTCTCCTATCTTCATGGCTTGAAACTAGGGTTTCACATATAATCAGTCTAGGCTTGTTTCTTTGAGCAAGACTTAATCCCATGATCTTTCATATATCCTAGGGTACTTAAAAAATTATGGATTGATCATCAATTTCAACCAAAAGAACTTCAATTGGTCAGTCAATTACAAATCAAGTGAATTGGGGAAAAGTCAACTGTGCAAGGGAAAAGTCAACTCTTGACTTTTTGAGGTCAGGATCATGTTCCTCATGTTCAACATGGTCAATGGATGAAAATTGATCAAGAAATGTCAAAGGGATCATGAAAAATCAAGAAGTTGGAAACTTGCCATTTTTGGAAAATTAGGGTTTTAGAAACTTTCCATTTATGGAAAGTTTCATGTTTGAATAAGCCATTTTCCTTCATGGTAAAGGTTCCAAATGAAGTCTTGGCCAACATCAAAGTTATTCCCTATCCTCTGAGCTTTCTTTTGAGTACCAATTCATCATCATGTGATGTTTATAACTTAAGTTATGTGATTTTAAAGTTGGGATTTCAATCATGACCAAACTTATAACTTAGAATTTTTTCCAAGTTATTTCAAGGAAGATTTCATGACTGATATTCAAGCTTAATTTTCCTGACTTTCCAAGGTGCAAATCAAGTTTCCTTCAACACGAGAAGTGTTCCCCATCATGCTAGCTTTCATTTGAGCCCAATTTCCAATCAAGAGGAGTCAAACTCGTCAAGCTATAGTGATCAAAAGTAGGTGATTTAGAAGCTGATTCAAGGCATGACTTATGACTAGTCTTGGCATGTTTCTCAACTTGACCTTGCAGCATTGCCTTGCCATCAACATCATGCGTAAGACACCTCTTTTTCATACCCCAAACGTTACCAAAACAAGGCCAACAAAGCGTGTACCTCTTATATGATTTTTGAAATATCTTGGCCCAAAGAAGGAAAGAAGAAAACCTGACCACTACACACTCCCTCATATATTTCTCTCCACTCAGCCACATCAGAAACAATGCCCTAATTCGTACCATGATGCATCATCCACCCTTCATTCCAAATTCTCTCAAATCTGCATCATCTGTTACTTCTTGTTTTAACCACAGTGAAAAGCTTTTTAACCTCACAAAAGCCTAATATAAAAGCTAAAAACAAAACCTAGAGGAAGTAGCCACCAATGTGAAGAATATCATACCTAGCTCTCATTTTTATCCACTGAAATTTTCTTCGAATCTCATTCGTCCTCGAGCTTTCCACCCAATCTCACCTCATTTCTCATTCCTCAAGGCATTTGTCACATACTGTTTGCAAAAGTAGCCATCTGCAATCACTGAGCTCGTGACCTGTTGTAACTTGGTTGGAAGTTTAAGAGAAGATTCAAGGATTTCCAAGATCATCTTAAGGTTCTGCAAGCTCTGAGTAAGAATCCTGTGGCTTTTGGTAGCTTTACAGCATGTTTTGAATGAGCAGTGGACGTACTCCACTAGGTAATTTTCAGAGCTTTTTCCTCTCATTCTAGGCATATATTAGGGTCATGTCGGGTGCATCTGAAGTCCCCCATAGGGTAGGCAATGTTTGCATATCATAATACCTTATTTTGGATGATTTTCAGTTTGTGTGCTCAAACTTCTTTTCCCTCGATTCATCATGTAAACGTGATTGTTTGTAATTTTTAAGGATGGATTTGTGATCTATTTAGAATTCTGAGTGGAAGGGTGTTCTTATTTCCATATCTGGAGAGTTTTGGTTTAGCTCCAGAGAGGTTTGGCCGGAGAAGACGACCGGAACTAGGGTTCTAGCGTCTGAGGGTGAGAGACAAGTTGAGGTGGTTGTTGTACCCCAAAATTTGCCCAACCTTTTTTTCACTTGGCTTATGTTTCATTGCATAGTTCTAGCATGTGCATTTGCATATCATTGGTCACTTGTAGGGGATCAAGAGAATTGTGCATAGCAAGAGAAGGTTACCAAGGGTTCTAAGCCTAAGCAAGTGGTTTTATTCAAGTGGTCAAGTGCTTATCATCATCAGGAGAAGGTCAAAGCTCTTTGAGGGAGTGGATGGATAGTTGCGGTTTATCTCCTATCTTGGAGGCCAATTGAAAATTATTAGAGAATTGTGAGTCCATGGTTATGGATATGAGATGTTATGGGAGCTCATGGAGTGCTTGAGAGCCATTGTTGCGCTTATCCAAGTGGTTATATCATGTGCAAGAGGTTGAAGTCAAAGGATTGCATATCTAGGGTCTCATCTACCTAGTGCAAAGTCAATTGGAGATTTGAAGGAGATTAAGACTTGGTTTTAAGTCATTGTGATCATAGAGAGTTGTGTTGATGAATCTAAGATGATATTTCAAGATCACATCAAGAAGAATCAAGAGTGTGAGAAGTTACTAAATTAGGGTTTCAGAGGGTTGTCAGTGTAAAATTCCCTATTTAGTGCTTGACTTCAAGACCACATATCTTAAGATACAAGCTTCATCTCACTTTGATGCAAACATGAGACTTGTAGAGCATGTTTTTAGATTTCTTTTAAGTACTAGAACTCATCCATTGGGTTTCTATAACTCAAGTTATGATGCTGACAAGTTATGGGTTCTCAAATATATGTATTTTCAGTCAACAAAAGTAAACCAACTTCCAAGGCATTTTTGACCTAGAATCATGTTTCATCTCATTTTGAACCAAACATGAAAGTTATTCCTTATGATCTTAACTTTCCAAAAAGTCATAGAAGTCCTTCATCTGATGTGTAAAACTCAATTTATGAGGCTTGCAAGGAATGGGTATTTTGGGAAAGTGAGATTATAGGTCATTTTCATCCCTTTGCATACTTCAAATGGAACTTTCTCCAACATGATACTTGCTCCAAATGAGCTAAATTCCATCAGAGAACATCAAACTAGATTGAATTATGCTAGGGTTTGGAGATTGGTAAAGGAAAATCAAAGAAAAAGGACTTTAAAGTCATGATTTGAATTGAATTGTTTTTAATCCCTTTTCATATCATATTTGTGCATATTTTGAGTCACATTATTATACTAAGAGAAATGCACAAGTTGGATTGGAGTGGTGCAATCTACAATTCATGGAATTTCAAGTAACTTCAAGCATAAGTCTCACATTCAATTTCAACCATTGGATCAATTCAAGGGATAATTCTCATCCACAAGATCAAAGCATAATCTTAGCAATTGATTTGAATCAGAAACAAGGCAATCGGAGCCAAATTTTCTCATGAACATGAAGCTTGAACTTCAAACTTTGGATTTCTCCAATTCACCATAACAAGCCAAATTGGGCCTCCAAACTCTCTTGGATCCATAATATAAAAGGTTCTGATGAAGAATGCACCTTCATTCATGCAATTTCATGCCTAGAGAGCAAGAATATAGTTGGAGTTTTTAAGAGCAAAGTGAAATCGTGATTTTGGAATTCAAGCCAATTCAAGCCAAATCAGGATCAGCATTCTATTCCTTGATCTTCATTGAACATTTCTGCATATTTTTGCGCAAGCTCAAGCAAGTTATAAGCCCCAACGGAGAGGTTCCATTAGGTAATTTACTTTTCAAAATTTCTCTCTCAATACGCATCTATTGCACGTCATTTTTGTTGCATATTGAAGTCCTACATATGTAGGCAAATTCTGGATAGGTTAGAGTTATGTTTGATGTAATTCAGTTATGGTGCTTGAATCTTTATTGCTTCGTTTCTCTCTGTTCTTGTGTGATAAATAAAATCCAAACCTAGAATCATGATCTACGCAGTGAGAGCTTTAAATTGGTATAAGATTGTGCATGTTTTGGTTAGGTTTTAGGTCATCAACTCCAGCAAGTACGCCAGAGAAGACGACCGGAGCACAGTGCTCCGGCGTCTGGTTCTCCCCTCCGTTGCTTACGTGTTCCTGCCACTTGTGTGTTTGAAACTTTGACTGATCATGGATCAACGGCTTTGATCTTTTTGACTGGCCACGCGTGCACTTGTTGACTTCCAACACATAAATGAAACATATACTTTCATTTGGACTCAGCTTGAATTTTTAATTGGGCTCAAAACACTAATTAAACTCCACTCTCTTGGAAGCCCAATGAAATGAACTGAAACAATTGCTATTCAGCATGCATTTGTTTTTTATTTTATTTTCTTTTTCTTTTTTTAATCTATTTGATTTTAATCCATTTAAAATACTTCCAAATGAGATAAAATTCTACAAAAATACCTTTAGGACATTTCAAGATGTTAACTAATTTTATGAAATTTTATTTTTATTTTTTTGAATATTTTTCAATTAAAAAAGGATTAATCATTTGGAAGTGTTTTAATTGGATTAATTCTTGTTCTTTATTGTTCTTGATTTTGTTTCTCGATCAATATTCCTCTCCAATGATTGAAATTTTATCCTCATATCCATGATGAGTTGAAGAATTTTATAGGACAATTTTGCCCCTGGTTTGTGGTATTTTGGTTTGACTTTTATGGCATTTTTGTTGACCCTCGATTCCTCCATTTCAAAGTGGTACACCTTAGGGATTTATTTCTTCTGGTGGTGCTTTGATAGAACATTGCCCTTGTGATTTTGGCCTCTAGTTGCCAACTCATTTATGATCATTTGAGATTTTATTTGGTTATTTTTAAGCCTTTGTCCTATTTTTGAGGTGACTTACAAGTTAGGTTACTTCTAAGGGAGGTTCACACTAGTAATTGACCTAGTTTGATTTGGAAATGACCTTTGTGGATCCATTGAACTCCTAACTCTTATTGAATCATATTGTTAACACATTGATGTGTTTGGATGTTCATTTTTAGGTCATAAATTGGTTCATTGCTTGTTGAAGTTTGCATTCTTTTTAGGCTTTCCGTTTGAGCTTCAAATGTTGAATGTGTTGAATGACTTAGGTCTTCTTCCATGCCTTTGCTGGCATTCTCTTTTTATGTATGTGCTTTTTGTTTTGTGCATCTTCTCTCCTCATACCCACCTCTGTCCAATGACTTTGGGATCCCATTTGAGATAGCTTCCCTCCTTTGGAGGTACTTGAAGCATGTCATGAGTGGTGCTTCCTTGAGGACTTCTTTTGCTTGTTTCTTCCATGATTTTGGGCTTGCCTTTGGTTGAGTGCCCTTATGAGTTCCTTTGGTTCTCATATTGCCTCCCATTCTCCCATTGAATTGTGTCCTCATTTCTTTTCATTTGGTTTGCCTTTGGGCATTGTGGTTGATGTGTGAAAGGTTGTAGGATTTATTCTCCCATTTTCATCCCACTTTTGTGTGCAATTGTGTGCTTTCTTTTAGATTGCTTTCTTCTTTGCTTTTTCATTTCTTTCTTGCACTAATAAAGGTTGAGATGTGCTTGTGGAGGTATTCACCCCACACTTTTTGGTCCCTTTGCTTGTGTGTTGCATTGCATATGCATACTTGCATCTTTCTATTTTATGCTTCCTTCTTCTTCTTCCTTCTTTGCCATGTTCCCTTAGGATCTTCAGTCTCTTTTGTTTAAGAGAGGTTATGATAGACCTAAGGTTTGAACCCATGTATGAAAACATTAGGTAGAATTCCCTTTCATCCCAATCATAGGTGCATTTTGTATGAGAAGACTAGGTTTGAGTTAGTCTCCCTTTAGAGTGTCCTTTCTCTTGTCATCTTCAAACAATTTCAATACACTTAATAAAGTTTAATGAATGTTGTGTGTTACGAGCCTTAAGTACTTGGGAAATGGTGATTAGGGGGCTTCCTCTCAATGGCCTAAAGTGTTTAGTGTACAGCATTTAGGTGATATGCAACACATTCGCTCTTAGGTCATAGTCTTTAGTGCAACATGAGTTACAAATCAAACTCAAAACACTTCTTCTAAAAAAAAACAAACAAAATTCAAATCATTTTATCCTTTGGGATCTTAATATGGAAAACCTTTTTCATAAGGAGAGTTTCGTTAACTCTTGGTCCTACCGCAAACAGGTAACGCCTAAGTCTCCAATGGTCCAGCTACATACACCTAACTGCTAGAACTGAGTTTTAACCCTACTCGGGCATAAAACATTTTGAACCATCTGGTGTTCTTGTTAGCCCGAACTACGTTTTCTCTTATTTCTCATACCAGATGAGAATACGTAGGCACGAGACGACGATGTCTCAGCGAGCAACCTTCCCCGCTTTCACCTGAAGTTAGCCGAACTACGTTGACTCTGACTTTCCCATTGTACGAGGGAATACGTAGGCATAGAGAGGCGATGCTCTGCTGAGTCTCTTTTCTTTTCTTTTGTCACTGAGACATTTAGTTAGATAGTAAACACCCTTTTAGATATATAACCAAGCGCGGATCCCGTCGAGTACGACGGACGTGAGGGGTGCTAATACCTTCCCCTTGCATAACCGACTCCCGAACCCGAGACATGGTTGCGATGACCAATCTTTTTCCATTTTTGTCAGTTTTTGTCTGATCGTTTCCTTTCCCTCTTTTGGGATAAATAACGAATGGTGGCGACTCTTCTGTCATTGCCGGCACCTTTTTCGCAGTAGCGATAGCTGGCGACTCTATTGGGGACGATGATGTTTCCCCTATGCGAGTCAATCCTAGTGCTTGGTTGTTTATCTTTTAGGTGTGTATATGTGTTGTACTTTATTTTACTTTCGCATTTTGAAAATTCTGGCCAGCACACGATGGATGTTATTCCCAAGGTTATAACATCCACTGTGATATCTGCTACTTAACAACTAATAATCAGCAGTGATAAAAGCAGTAAATACACAGTAACTGTTTACCCAGTTCAGTGTCAACAACACTTACATCTGGGGGCTACCAAGCCATGGAGGAAATTCACTATTAGCAGAATCAATTCAAAGTCAAACAACCAGTTTGCACTTCTCACTTTATCTCTACACAATGACACTTCAACCTAGAGACACTCTAAGTCTGAGTATACCCACTCACTCCCCCTTAATCACACAACAGTGATATTAAACAATTACAGAAATTAATATGAAGAGACACTTCATACACACCTTGATATTGCTTCACAACTTTGATCAAGGAACTCACACACTCTTGCTTCACAGCTTTGAGTGAGACACAACCTAGAATTTACCTAACCAAAACAATCATCAACCACACAATTGCTTAGATTACAAGTATTCCTAAACAGACTTTACACGTGAAGACTAGCCTTCTTCACTTCCCTAGGACTCTCTGCTTTTCACTCTCTATTCTTCTGTCAAGAGCATCTGTTCTGGATTGCTCCATCTGTTATTTATAGAAGCAGTTGGTCCTTTGGACCTTGGTGCACCAATTAGGTTTTATCCATAAAACCTCTCTTTAATGAACTGCACACTTGCCAATTGATGAAGGGTCTTTTTAGTTTGCCTATGGCTTCTAAAAAGTCTCCTGATTTCCAGCTTGAGGTCTCCTGATTTCCAGCTAGAGCTCCTATTATGTTTCATGGTTTCTAGCTAGCAGAATAACAAACCTGCGTTTGATGTCATACGACCCATGTCACAACATTGGGTATGGCATTCATCATAACTTGCTTTTAGCTAAGTTAACTTACCATGCACAGACCATATTATGTATGCATTAATAACAGACATGACATACATACATGCTCTAGTGTTTCTGCCACAAAATGCAGCCAATCAAGAGCACTTACAAACTCCTCCTTTGGCAAATTTTTGGCTAAAACACTCTGTTCTTATACCAGAGCTTTACATACAGCAGAAGACTTATCATTTACTTTGTCCTGCAGGAAGGTTTCTAGCTACACTCTCTCAGAGTCCTCACAGTTAGCTCTCAGCCCTGTTGTAGCTCTCTTTGATGACCATCTGTTGGTAACCACTACAGATGTTCCACCTAATTGAGTAACACTCTAGTGTACTCCCCCTCAACTGATCAGATCAGTTGGGCACTCAACCTGCAGATCATTCTCCGATCTCACAACATACACATCCAGCCTGTATTGGATGTCTTGACATTCAGGATGACTTCTGAAGTCACACTTGGGTTACTCCCTCTACAGGGATTCACCCTACTTACACAAGATTAGCTCCTAGCTACTTCAGCACATAGCTCCTAGTTCTAACATACATGGCATCACATCACTAACTTCTATTCTTATACCACAAATCATCAGCAGCATCAGCAGCACCAGTGGTTACACCTGCACATATGAAAGTCCTAATATCATATGCACAAGCACAACTCATGGTTGTCTTGTTCTTCCACCTGCTGTTACTACCACTACCAGTGGTACATATTGGTTATCTGAACCAATTCTTACATCTGTTGTACCTGCTCATGCTTTTATCTAACACTCTCTCCCCCTTTTTTGCCACAGATTAGGATCCTACTTAGCACAGATCATTCATTGTACATGACAATTGTTAGGGGTTATAATACAAAAAGATAACTCAAGCAGAGCATTAAGAAATTCAGTGTTTTACACAAGATTCACATGATTCTAACTTATCAACCAGCAGTACTCCTTTGTGCACCACCTCAGCCATCAGTGATGTGTGTTACAAGTCATCAATCCTCTTCTGCAGGTGGGTTGGACTCGTCCCCACCAGTTTCTCCAGAGTTGTCTGCTGCAGTGTCACTTCCTTCCCCTGAGCAGTCATCAACATCTTCTGAATCAGCTTCTTGACTACCATCTTCCTTAGTACCATCATCTTCCTTTGTAGCATCTTCTGAGTTGTATGTATCCTCATCTTGTTCAAGAGATTGTAGCAGCTTTTCAAGTGTTCTCTTCCTTGCCTCCAGTTCTTTGCAGGTTTCTTTAATGATTGCCATGACTTCAGCCTTTTTGGTTTTGGAACCCTTATTGGATATCTCAGCTGAAGTTAAATCAATGTCAAGAACATGTATTCCTTTAAATAATTTGATATTGAATGACAAAGGAGTTTCTCTCTTGCATGCTATATCACTTTCTTTAATGATGTTGGGATGCTGATCACAGATGATTCCACATATGAGTGATGGAAAGGCAATAGGTCCCTTAACACTGTAGCTCCCAGCATGCTTCATTGTTTGCTCAAGAATGTAGGTCCCATAGTAGAGTTCAGCTTTTGTCCCTACAACATACAAAAATCTTCCCAGAATAGTAGCAACAGTCGTCTTATGATTGCTAGGCACCCAATTTGCTGCACCAATTTTGTGAAGCATAACATATTTCACACAGAGTTTGCTAGCCACTAGCTTCCCTTTGGAGGGCCAGTTCTTGACCTGTTTAGCAGTTATCTCTTAGCACACTTAATGGTCAGATACAGTAAGTTTAGACTGTCCTGCATGTGGTCTCCCCAAATACTTATTGATGATGGAGTCCGAGAAATTTATACACTTTCCCCTCACATATACTTTTCCAAACTCGTTGGACTTCCTATCAGCACATGCTTCTGACAGGTTCACTATGAATTCTTTCACAAGAATCTCATAACATGGTGGAAAGTGAGTGACAATCTTCATTAAGTCTGCCTCATGAATAAGGTCAAGGATCATTTTGCAGTCAAGAGAAGTTTGAGCTAACTCTCTTTCCAAATCCATCCTCTTTTGATACACATATTTCCATCTATTAACACGTGATGGATAATGGAAAGATATGTTATCAATAGGCTCCTCAGGAACATTTTCAGCCAGCTTGCTGGAAGCAGGTTTCCTCTTAGATTGGGTGTTAGTGACATCCATAGCAACATCAGAATCTGTTTCTTGTTCTGGTCTTGATTCACTCTTCCTCTTCTTGATGGTTACCTTGCTCCACCCTTTGGAGGGTCCAACCTGAGCCCTCTTAGTTCCAGCCTTCTTGGTGGAAGCTTCTTGCTCAGTAGTCTTCTCAACATCCCTTTTCTTGGGTGAGCTTTGGTCAGCCACCTTTTTCCCTTTCCTTTTCATCAATCGTGTGGCTATGCCTAGATTGCTCGTAGCTATGAGATCATTGTCAGAAAACTCTTCTAGGTCTACTACCTCAGCAACTTTGGTTCCTTGCAAATCATCATTCCCTTTATCAGACCTTTCATCCTTATTATTCCCTTCTAGAGTGTTGTCTCTCAATGCTTTGACATTTTATAGGACATCATCTTGATCATCTTGACTAGGTTTAGTCCCCGTAATGGAAGAAGATGTGGGAATTTTGAGAGCATTAGCAACCATCTCTGCAATTTTAAGATGATTTTGTCTCATCTCCTCTAGGTTTTCAGACACGGGAGGGGCTTGATCTGAAGCAAGATTTTTTGATCTTTTTGCATGCACCTTACTAGGTTTCTTTACCAAAACTCCTTCAGGTGTCATCATGCGTAATGGAGCAACCTCAAGAATCTCTTTAGGGTTTGAAGCATTTTCGCTAGTGTTCATTCTAGGGTTTGGTTTTGAATGTTGCGACATAGATGGGAACCTTGGTTGAGAGAGAAGGGGTTTTCTTTTCCTGTTTGTATAGGTATGGAAGTTGGACAGTTTGAGGTGATCCCAAGAGCAGAGGGAGTGTATTGTATAAGTGAGAATGCGAGACGATTGCCCACTAGGAGGGAACTTACCGTTTTGATTTATCATTAACTGATTTAATTTCAGAAGGTAATTCCCCATTACTTTTAATTTCTATAACTCAACAGTATTAGAGGAACTCAATTTATTAAATTGAGGCTCCTTGATGCTTCTTGAATCCTTGTCAGCAATATTTAAGATATAGCCTCCGGGTTTTGCACAGGCTTTTTGCCATTTCCACACGTTACCCCTAAGCCCGTCTCCCTTGAACTCAGCAGAGCATGTTTGGATGGTGCCCTTGATGTCACAGAACAAGGTCATGACATTAGGAGTGACATTGCTTCTTTTCTGCAGGGTAGCCTCCATGGACTCTATCAGGTTCCAATATAACCTATCTAGCTTTACCCGATGACCAATCTTTGGGTATCCCTTCTTGTCTAGCCTTCCCACCTGACTTTTCTTACCACCTATCCTTCTTTCTGAAGCATACTTTGAGGATCCTTTTGCTGATGATTTGGACCTGGTTCTTTTCTCTAGCCCTAGGTGGTCCTTCTTTTCCTCATTAACCAATCCATTTATGTTACTTCTGGGCTCCCATAGGTAACATTTATTCTTGGATCTAGATCCCCTCATTTCTTCCTTACCCTCTTCATTGATCACCACACACTTGTCTTTGGAAAAGTGGACTTTTAAACCTTGATCACATAGCTGACTTATGCTTATTAGGTTAACAGTTAGACCTTTAACTAACAGGACATCCTTCAATTCTGGAGCTTTAGGACTGTTAAGTTATCCAACGCATGTGATTTCTCCTCTAGTTCCATCACCAAAGGTTACATGACTAGATGAATAAGGTTTGAGTTTGATCAACAGATCCTCCATTCCAGTCATATGTCTGGAGCAGCCACTGTCAAAGTACCAATCTTCATTGGTAGGCATCCTTGGAGAAGTGTGAACTGCTAGTGCAACAGTCTTGGCAATCCATTGATTTTTCTTGTTACGCACTTCCTTCTTACCCTGATACCGCCTCTTGCCATGCTTGGCATGATGCTGCCTTTTTCCATGTGTAGCATGATGCTGCATTTTTTCATGCTTACCTTGTTTGGTCTTGCTTTGGCTAGGAAATCCATGCAGCCAGAAACTGATCACGACTTTCTATGTCTAATACAACTTAACTGCAAGTGCACAGTCTATCGGGTAGTAATAAAAGATATCGATCCCACAAGGACTCATAATCAAACTAATATTCTCGGGAGTTACTGTGTTTAGCTAGGTAGATAATGTTTAAGGGAATAATTGCTATTACTAAAGGGAACTAAAAGCGTTACTTGAATTATAACTATACGAATCAATATGCAATAATTATATTCTTCGGGGATTTGACAAGTTACCGGTATATAAAATATTTTCAGAATTTATTTAAGAAGAAAATAGTGATCTAAAGACCTTCGTCTCACGATGGTTGTTGACGCTAGTCGCAACTTTAAGGCGGAACGTATGCTGTCGCTATCCCGTTTGGGGTTAAAATCGCTTTTTGGAAATCTCTAAGTTCTAATTTATTTTAAAGTGCTTTCGCTGTTATTAAAACAAATGCCTAGTGTTTACTATCTGGTCTTAGCCGCAGCTGTCGCTTGTTGGTTCGTACCTTAATTAATTTCCCACTGTCGTGGAAAAACTACTTTTAAATAAGTTCTCGCTGTCGCGACGAACGTTTATTCAGGAAATACGTTTAAACACTCAGGCCATAAACAACTTTTGAAAAAGAAAGGTTTTAACCGGTTATTATCAAATCCCGTCTGAATTATTATTACATATCGATTACTCTGGTTTAGCTAGACATGGATTTGGAATAAGTAAAGCGTAAATAAAAGCAAAAATTTAAAACATTCATATTGCTGGGAATTAAAGTTACAATTAACAAAATAATAAAAACCTGTAACGTATCCAATTGGCTTTTGGCCAAATCCCAACGATGTCGGCAGGACTCTGTCTTCAAGCCAATAGAGCGCACAAATGAATATTGCAGAAATGGAATACAGGAAAAAGGAAAGGAAGACAAAAGCAAGACTTAAACTAAATTTGCTCTGGAGAATAATTTGGGCAGCACTTCGTTGTCTGAATGCGGCTCCCTTTCTCAGCTCCCCTCCTTCCCCTTTTATAGAGGTGAAATGCTAACGGTTATAATTTGCAGAAGGTGGACTTGGAGTCAGAAAAATTAGGGAGTAGTGGTCCATTATTTGGGACTTGGAACTGGTTTTTGCACGTTAAATGGAGCTTTGCGTTTTTGCCTGCATGACGGTCGTCATGGTGTGTGACGGTCGTCATGGATGTGTGACGGTCGTCACAGCAGCAAAATGCGCATCTGCTGTTTTTCATGTTGTTTTCATCTGGTTTTTGTCCATATTTCATCTGTAATTGCTTCTTTTCTTCATATTGCTTTGTTTGGACATGATCTTCAAATACCTGCAAAATATCAGACAAATAACATGGAGAAAACCCGAAATCGGATTGAAACCAATCAAATATTAGTTGAATTATACGTCAATATATATATACGATTTCGCGTTATCAGAAACACACAACTTTTATATGCCCAAGTTTTCCACAGTGGTAGCATATGTGCCCTTGGAATTATCTCTTGACTTGATTCCAATTTCTGTGTGGAGGATGTTGTGACTTTGGTCGTGACATCCTTTTTAGCTTTTGAAGGTCAGGCTGCAACCTATTGAGTTTCAAGATAGGATTTTGTTTCCCAACAAATCCTAGACGAGATTTATCTCCTGATGTCTGACCACTCTGAATGATTTCCTTTAGGGTGTCAGTCCCAGAGTTGAGCATCCTTATGCATTTTGTCATTTGCTCCTTTTCACCTTTCAACTTATTTACCTCCCCTAGGAGTGCATTTATAGTGGCTAGATGCTCTTTCTTTTCAGCTTCTAACCCCTTGATGACTTCCTTCTGAAGTTCTCCTTGCTGAACCAGTTCTGTGATTCTGATGCGAAGCTTCTTGTATGGAGCTGCAAGTTCCTCAAAAGACACGTCTTCATCACTTGAATCATCATCAATGATGCACATACTGTTAAGAGCAGTGACATGTTTAGCTGATTCCTCTTCTGATCCACTGTCTGAATCTTCATCAGACCAGGTGACTGTCAAGCTCTTTCCTTTCTTTTTGAGGTATGTGGGACATTCCCTCCTAACATGTCCATATCCTTCACACTCATGACATTGGACTCCTTTGCTTTGGCCAACTTTGTCTTCAGCATTCTCTTTATCAGAAGGCATGCTTTTGATATACGGTTTAGACATAGCATCTATCCTTTTGACCAGTTTGTTGAACTGTCTTCCAAGCAAGGCAATTGCTTCAGACAGATTCTCCTACTTTTCACCATCTGAATCAGCAGTATTTGAGACAAGAGTTATACTTTTTCTCTTTTTCTCCACAGTCTGATCACACATCCCCATCTTAAAGGTTTGGAGGGAGCCAATGAGTTCATCCACCTTCATGTGGCATATGTCTTGAGCTTCTTCAATGTGCTACCTTCATGGTAAACCTTTTAGGTAATGACCTTAGAA
This sequence comes from Lathyrus sativus, assembly GCA_963859935.3. Taxonomy (NCBI): domain Eukaryota; kingdom Viridiplantae; phylum Streptophyta; class Magnoliopsida; order Fabales; family Fabaceae; genus Lathyrus; species Lathyrus sativus. The sequence goes on along the minus strand of OZ012737.1, from coordinate 110,480,481 downwards.
TCTTCCTTACAAGCTTTTCTTCAGCAATCTTTTCTCCAAAAGCTCCTGAGGTGTTAGCTAGCTCAAAATCATTCATGTACAAGTCATGAATGGTCTCATCTTCCTTCATTCTTAGACTTTCAAATTTTGTGGTCAGCATTTGAAGTCTAGACACTTTTACCTTGGAAGTTCCCTCATGAGTGGTTTTGAGTGTGTCCCAAACATCCTTTGCTAGTTCACAGTGGTGGACCAGTCTGAAGATGTTTTTGTCTATACCATTGAAGAGTGCATTCAATGCTTTAGAGTTTCCAAGAGCCAATTCCTTTTGCTCTTTGGTCCATTCCTCTTCAGGAATTTTCACAGATACTCCATCCTTATCAGTCTTCACAGGATGTTCCCAGCCAGAGTTTGCAGCTCTCCAAGCTTTGCTGTCTAAGGACCTTAGGAATGCAATCATCTTAGGCTTCCAATAGTCATAATTAGAACCATCCAGAATTAGAGGTCTATTGGTGAACCCGATTTCTTTATCCATAGTACCAAAATTTAATTTCCCTAGATCTCACCCAGAATAAATAGGCAGGGTACCTGCTCTGATGCTAATTGAAAATTCTGGCCAGCACACGATGGATGTTATTCCTAAGGTTATAACATCCACTGTGACATCTCCTACTTAACAACTAATAATCAGCAATAATAAAAGCAGTAAATACATGGTAATTGTTTACCCAGTTCAGTGTCAACAACACTTACATCTGGGGGCTACCAAGCCAGGGAGGAAATTCACTATTAGCATAATCAATTCAAAGTCAAACAACCAGTTTGCACTTCTCACTTAATCTCTACCCAATGACACGTCAACCTAGAGACACTCTAAGTCTGAGTATACCCACTCACTCCCCCTCAATCACACAATAGTGATATTAAACAATTATAGAAATTAATATGAAGAGACACTTCATACACACCTTAATATTGCTTCACATCTTTGATCAAGGAACTCACACACTCTTGCTTCACATCTTTGAGTGAGACACAACCTAGAATCTACCTAACCAAAACAATCATCAACCAGACAATTGCTTGGATTACAAGTATTTCTAAACAGACTTTACACGTGAAGACTAGCCTTCTTCACTTCCTAGGACTCTCTGCTATTCACTCTCTATTCTTCTGTCAAGAGCTTCTATTCTGGATTGCTCCATTTGTTACTTATAGCAATTGTTGGTCCTTTGGGCCTTGGTGCACCAATTAGGTTTTATCCATAAAACCTCTCTTTAATGAACTGCACACTTGCCAATTGATCCAGGGTATTTTTAGTTCGCCCAGGGCTTTTAAAAAGTCTCCTGATTTCCAGCTTGAGCTCTCCTGATTTCCAGCTAGAGCTCCTATAATGTTTCCTGGTTTCTAGCTACCAGAATAACAAACATGCGTTTGATGTCATACGACCCATGTCACAACATTGGGTATGGCATTCATCGTAACTTGCTTTTAGCTAAGTTAACTTACCATGCACATACCATATTATGTATGCACTAATAACAGACATGACATACATACATGCTCTAGTGTTTCTGCCACAAAATGCAGCCAATCAAGAGCACTTACACATTTTACTTTCCGCATTGTATCATTATTGTTGTGCTGTGGAGAGGGAATGTTCCATTGAGAGATAAGCCAAAACCCAGGCTTGAGTATAGACATAGCATTAGTAGTGGAAAGTAGTGGTGGGCGTGCATGCTTTGCATGTACTAGTTCACCATGAAATTCGCGCTCAGACGAGATTCTCTTTGATGATTTTCTTTCCAGCCCTTTGGGCTTGAGGGGATTTTGGATCTGAGGGTTGTCGACTCTAGGGACCGATCATTTGTGATTCAACTAAGTGAGGCCTCTTCGGGAGATTATGATGCCAAACCAGAAATGGTGAACGTATCATCATTTCTTGAAAGTCTGTGACGTTGATGAACGCATAGGATGTTGAACCTTTTCAGTGGATAGGTCCATACCTGTGAGAGGGATTGAGTTATGCAGGAAACCTTGACTTTCAAACTACCCGGTTTTCATTGCAGTGTGAATTTGTGTTCTTGATATAATGGGTCCTAATGACAGTGCTATGTTCTTACTAAAGCAGAGCGCTAGTTCTTCTCGATCTACAACACAACAATCTTGATCCCCTGTGTGCATTTACATTTTCATTTTCATCTGCATTTTCATTAACATGTATTTATGTTGCAGGTGCATATTTCTTCCTCGACTATAGTGATCTTGTTGCTTTTTCTGACATGGAACCCTTGAAGAGGACAGTGGCATACAAGCTTCCAACTCCTGATATTTTTTTTTCTTTGCTGAGTTTGACGGTCGTGGCTGATAGGAAGGTGATGAGAGACTTCATGCAGTCTTATGGGAAGCTTCTTAGTGTTGTCTGCAAACCTTTAGTGTACGAGATGAATGGCTTTTATGCTCTTCTGCAGTTCTATGACCCACAACTGAGGTGTTTTGTTTTCCCTAATTATATCCTGGCGCCTACCTTGGAGGAGTATTATATGTTGTTAGGCGTGCCTATTCTTGATCAGATGTCGTTCTTCCATACTGACGCTAAGCCTGATCTGGCTAAGTTGGTTGTTGCACTACATGTGGATGTTTCAGAGTTATAGGGGAAATTGACCAAGTGGAATGGGGTGCCTGGTTTTCCTTTGTCTTTATTGGTTGATAAGGCTCGGCAGTTCGCCAAATATGGTTGTTGGATTGTGTTTAGCGCCATTCTAGCTCTCCGTATCTATGGTATTATATTATTCCCTAATCTTCCGAATTTTGTAGATTTGGATGCGTGCCATATTTTTGCTTCAGGGAATCTAGTACCTACACTGCTAGGCGACGTTTATCATTCTGTTCACTATAAGAATGAGATCTGAAGGGGAAAGAATGTATCTTGTTGTGTTCCTTTGTTGTACAGATGGTTTGCTAGTCATATGCCCAAGACAGGTCCGTTTGTTGCTACTGTTGGTCCTTCGGAGTGGTCGGAGAGGCTGATGGGTTTGTCTGTAGAGAACATTATCTGGTTTAACAAGGATATGCTTGGTACAGAGATCATTTATAGTTGCAGTGGATTTCCTAATGTCCCTTTGGTCGGAAGGAAAGGATGCATCAACTATAACCCATCCTTGTTAGTTAGGTAGTTTGGATACGCGCTAAGAGATCCTCCTGAAGGACAGGAGATACGGGAATCTCTGTATCTCACTGGATTGTTAGAGGGTGATACTTTGGCTAGAGTGGAGAGAGCTTGGAGTAGCGTTCACAGGAAAGGGAAGGTTGTTCTAGGGAAAAGCAACAGTAGAGCCTACGACCCTTATCTGACTTAGATCCAAGATAGAGCAAGGAGGTTTTAAATGCCTTTCCCATCTGTAGAGCCATTGTATCCTCTCATGAATGAGGAACCTACCACTATGGATATCCAGAAGTACAACCAGTTGTGGTCTGAGAAAGAGGAGCTTCGGAAGGCTAATGAAGAGTTAGAGAAAGAGATCATTCAGCTTCGGAGTGAGAAGATTAAAGTCGTGCGTTCTTTCAGGAGGCAGACTGAGCTGGTGAACAGATTGGGTACAGATTTGACCAAGCAGACTAGTGCTCAAGAACGTTTGGGTTTAGATCTAAAAGTCTTCAGTGATGTTCTCGCTTCTAAGAAGAAGGACTTGGATAGGGCTTATCTGGAGATTTCCAAGTTCAATGATCAGTGGAATGCTACTCTTTCCAACCACAAGGAACGTGAGGATAAGTGAAGCAGCAGATTACCAAACTGAAGACTTGGCTCAAAGCGAAGGATGAGAGGATTGCAGATGAAGCTTCACTCAGATGTGACAGTGACTGCAGATTGAACAAAGCTTTGACTACCTTGGAGGATTACAAGCTGAGGGCTGATTCGAAGCTTTGACTGCAGATTGAACGAAGCTTTGACTACCTTCAGTGAGGGAGCCTAGGAAGACTTTGCTGAGGATTTACAGACCACTATCAGACAGAGATAGGTGCTCATTCAGGGATTACTCGTCAGACCAGATCATCCTGAGACATAGGAGCTGTTGGAGGAGTTTCGTGCTCGTTGCCGTACTTGATTTCTTTCATTCCCTTTATAGCTTGTTGCTTATATTTGTATCGACCATCACTAGACCTATTGGATGAGGTCTTTCTATTGATTCTTGTACCCAGTTGTATGATTGTACATTGCCTGTTGGCCTTTTCTTGTAAGAATGAGGTGTTTGGCTCTATGCTTGTCTACAGGTTCTCCATTGTCATGTTGTTATTCTTGGAACTAGAATCGGGGGGAAATTTCCTTGTTGCATACTGTCGCTACGCGAAAAATGACACAGAGTCGCCACCGGATTTTATTTATCCCACGGAGGGAAAGGGAAATAGTGATAAAACCTTTGGGAAAAGAGCGTGGTCATCGCAACCAAGTCTTAGGGTTCGGGAGTCGGTTATGCGAGGGGAAGGTATTAGCACCCCCTCGCATCCATCGTACTCGATGGGAACCTCCTAGGTTATTTAGCGTGAATGGGTGTTTTATTCTAAAAGTTTACTTGTTTAAAAAAGAGGGGTTGGTTTATTTATTTTAATGCTCGCCAAGGATTGTGGCCCTTGTGCCTACGTATCCTCACTTAAAAGAAGTGAAGAATCAGAGCTCCGTAGTTCGGAGGCTTGTGAAATTGTTGTTTGTTGGTTGATTTTATACCTTGAAAAAGGGTTTTTTGATTGAAGCCCTAAGGCGAAAATAAGTTTGATGAGTTGATGTTATTTTTAAGTTTCTTAAGAGAAATTGTTCTTGATTAGGATTATACACAAAAGACTTTGGATAGAAATGAATGTTTCGAATAACCAAGTCGAGCGCCTTGTATCCAAAACATTCGGAACGAGTGTAGGAGGACTCCATTCTCATTCCTTTTCCACCACTTTAAAGTTCGTGGTGCATGATTCTAATCGTTTATGTTATTGTGTTTTGATTTTTTATGAGAAAAGAGAACCACTTGACGTTGGATCAATATTTATTGTTTGTAAAAGTATTTGAGGTGATACGAACAAGGTCGATGGCGGACGCACAAGGCGGCCGACTTACAAGGGTTGAAAATGGCTCGATAAAATCGAGAGTTTGTTTTTTGAAAATGGTTTTTTGGAATCAAAAGTCACCAAGGACAATAGCAACATTCATACTAAAATCATACAAACATGTGGGATTAGTCGGCTAAAAAAATCGAGACATGCAATAAAAAACGGCGAACTCCTTGAGAAAAATTTTTTGGAGGTAAAATATCGAAAAAAAGTAGCAAAACAGATGTGTAACACAGGTGGCCGTGTTGTGTGGCACGGCCCGTGTCATAGGGTGCATGCAATGTGGGTTTTGGAGCGTGACAGAGGTGCAACACGGGTGGCCGTGTTGTGTGACACGACCCGTGTTGTAAAGTCTGGGTGAAAAATGATTTTTAGGGCAAACAGAGCTGCAACACGGGTGGCCATGTTGTGTGACACGGCCCGTGTTGTGAGGCCTGGGGTTTTTGGTCGTGGAAACCTCAAACAGAGGTGCAACACGGGTGGCCGTGTTGTGTGACACGGCCCGTGTTGCGTGACACGGGTGGCCGTGTTGTGTGATACGGCCCGTGTTGCGTGACACGGGTGGCCGTGTTGTGTGACACGGCCCGTGTCAGGCTACCAGAGTGAAAAAACCTAACTTTTCTATGTTTTTCTTTCGTTTTTGTGGTTTCTTAAGAATGGTTTCTTGGTCCCTTTGGAACCTTACATGAAACATACAATACAACAATACATAAAAGAGTAAACAAAATGAATGTAAGAGCAAAAAAATAAAGGGAGAAAGGTTGGAGGAAATGGATACCCAAGAGCTTTCTATCCTTCTTGCAAGTCCTCCTTGATCTGGGTTGAATGTACCTCACTCCTCTTCACTCTATGTTGTGAAGGTTTTGTTTCTCAATGATCCTCTTGGTTCTATATCACTCTCTTTTTCTGGTTTGCAAAGCTTCCTATTTTTCTAGTTTTTAGGGTTTTGTTAGCTCTCTCTATTTTCTGGTTTTTGCAAATGTGTGTAGAATGGATGTTGAATGAATGAAGAGTCATCTCCTTTTTGTTTACAGCCCCTCCTCTTATCTCAGCCCCTCTAGGGTTTTCACTTCTCCCCACATATCAGATTTTTCATGGAGTGGTGTCTCTTACCACCTTTTCTCATGCCACTCTCTTTCTTTCAATTTCCATGCAAGAGCTATGCTGCATTTTTGCTGTTGCACTTTGCCTATGTTGTTTTTCTGCAGCACCTTGTGCCTTGCACCCATTTTGTTGGTTTGTGTTTGGACAGCTCCTCTTGGTCAAAGCTACTACCTCTTGACAGCATTTTGAAACCTGGTATTTAGATGCATTGTCACATGTTATTCCCTTGGTCTTGTGACATGTGATCTTGTGACATGAAGAAATTTGTCACCTCTTGCATGGGACTATTTTGCCTTGATTAAACATGCATATTCTTGGTCTTAAAACATTCCAATCTTGATTTAATCCTTGTATGTTTCTTGGATGTTTGTAAACATAATGTAGACTTGGTGTGGTATTACCATAACATGAATTTGACTAGAGACTTGAATGAAGATTAATTTCTAAACATTACTTAGAGTTGGAAGTCTTGCAACAAATGACATTCTCCTAATGTCATAAAAATTTCTCTTTGTAATATTCTTGCCTCTAATTCATGAATTCATGATAGATTTCCCTAGAACCATTAAACTTAAAATGGATGAAGTCTTGAATCATGGACTTGTGATCTTGACTCATGCTTTGCAAATTTGGACTCCACTTTATCAAGAATTTGAAACAAAATTTTGGATGAAGCAATCTTGAATTATGCCTTGCATTTCATGGTCATTAGGAATATATCTTGAATATCCTAATATGTCGTCAAGTAACTTCTCTTTGAAGAAATCTACAAGAATATACTTTCCAATTTAGATCAAACCTTAAATGATGAACCTTTCCTTCCATGTAGTCCAAGGTAGACAAGTTATCTCATTTGAAATGGAAAATGACAAATCGACCAAATCCGTACCCACATGCTTGATATCCAATAAAATGATGTATGGTATGGTGAATGTAGGGTATAAAGGCTAAAGGCGAAAATGAGGGTGTGACACATACATACATGTCTGCATTTTGCATAGCATTCTTGCATAGCAGGTACAGCGGAACCGTTTATCTTACCCCTGTTTGCTCCGTTAGATTGTTTCAGGATAGACAACCAGACTATTCACCGCTACGCCACAAGGGGGAATCAACTCAGAGCAATGGATCAAATTCAGGCTGAGATGCAAGAGTTCCATGAAAGGATGAGTCAGTTTATGGACCTTATGCAAGGAGTGGCTAACGGACAGGAATAACTTTGTACTTTGGTGCAGCCCTTGATTGCACAAGTTGACAATAACGATGTTCTTCATGGAGGAAAAACTGCTAATCCTCCTCCCAATGAAACTGGGACTCCTCATGCTCACTCTATGCCTACTTTGGTTATCCTTACCGCTAGAGGGAATGGTAATGGAAATGGCAATGCTGCTGGTTTTGGCAATGCTGCGGGTTTTGATAACAATGGTTTTGGGAATGCTAGAAATGGGAATGCTGGAAATGGTAATGTTGCTAATGGAAATGTTCATGGTCTTGATATCACCTGTGCTGCACATGGTAATATGGATAGGTTATGGAATTAAGACCGACAACATAATGTGTTCTCACCAAGGGCTGTTGTTGCTGTTAGAGGACAAGATGTAGAGGACAAGGTGAAAAGCTATGAGAACCAAAATTCCATGGGCCTTGACATGGCTAATCTGGGACTGATCCCAGATCTGAAAGTGCCGCTGAAGTTCAAAGTCCCTGAATTTGACAAGTATAAGGGTATTACCTGCCCAAGAGTTCATCTGAGATCCTACTACCGTAAAATGTCTGCTTACTCGGAAGACGAGAAATTGTTTATTCATTTCTTTCAAGACAGTTTTTCTGGTCCTTCGTTGGAGAGGTACATGAGTCTGGAACCTGTGAATATCCGCAGTTGGAGGGACCTAGCTGAGGCCTTTGTGAAACATTATCAGTATAACAACGACCTTGCTCCTAATAGGGTCCAACTCTAGAATTTGTCTCAAAAGACTGGTGAATGCTTCAAGGAATACGCCCAGAGGTGGCGGGAGCTTGCAGCCAGGGTGCAGCCGCCCGTGGTGGAACGTGAGCTGATTGATATGTTTTTCGCCACTCTTCCAGGTGTCTATTATGAGAAGCTTATCAGTAGCATGTCCGGAAGCTTCTCTGATTTGATCATCACTAGAGAGAGGGTAGAAAATGGCATCAAGTTGGGAAAGATCCAATCTGGTGAGAGTTCCTCAGCAGGAGGAGGAGGTAAGAAGGTATTTGGTAATAAGAAGCGGGAAGGAGATACCAATTCAGTGTCCAGTTCTCGAGGGAATAGACGGCCAGGGAAAAATCGTCAGCAGCAGCATGTTGCTAGTATCACAATTCCTGCAGTTCCTCAATAATAACAACCGCAACAACAATAGCAGAATCAGAACTATGGTTAAAGAAGATTTCAGGATCGAGGCCGGAATGTAAATAGACAATTTGATGCACCTCCGATGCCGTATGCTCAATTGCTTCAGCATTTTCTACAACTACAGTTAGTCTAGAAGAGGACTATGGCTCCCCTGACAGGACCAACTCCACCCAGTTATGACGCAAACGCTCATTGTGAGTTCTATTCCGGGGCACAGGGGCATAACATTGATAATTGCAAAGCATTTAAAGACAAAGTGCAGGATCTGGTGGATAGCAAAGCCATAAATTTTTCCCACGACGCTCCCAACGTCGTACAGAACCCCATGCCTAACCATGGGGCTGCTGGAGTCAGTTCAATCATTGAAGACGAGGGTTTATATCTGATAACTGATGTCAATGATTTGAAGATGCCGTTGGGCTTTGTGAAGGAAAAGTTATTGAAGGGAGGGATATTCCCGGGTTGCAATGAATCATGTGCTGAATGTGTAAGTCATCCTGAGGGATGTGCAGAGTTGAAGAGATGTGTTCAAGGTATGATGAATGAAGGGATGTTGCAATTTGACCGGGTTGCAGAGAAAAAATTTGAAGAGGTAATGGTTGAGGAAAGGAATGAGGTTGCAACGATCTCGATTCCCTACAAAACTATAACTATTTCAGCGCCTCCGAAGCCGCCAACTATTATCATCACTAAAATTGGTCCTGTGTCGTATGAGAGTACAAGAGCCATTCCGTGGAACTACGGAGCGGAAGTGTATTGCAACGGGCAGAAACAGGAATTGAAGAGCTTTCCAGTTGACTCAGTTGATAATATGGTTGGAGCAGGTGGTATTACTTGAAGCAGTAGAGTATTTTCATCGCCTAAGGTGGCTGCTGACCGAGCTGATAAAGGCAAGAAAGTTGTGGTGGAGGAAACTTCTCAAGCTGGAGAGAAGGAGTCTTTGGTAAATGACGCGGAGGATTTTATGAGGTTGATTAGAAAAAGTGATTACAAGATAGTTGATCATCTACAGCAAACTCCTTCCAAAATACCAATGTTGTCGTTGTTGCTATGTTCAGAAGCGCATCAGAATGCACTATTGAGAATATTGAACACTGCTTACGTGCCGCAAGAAATATCGTTTAACCAACTTGAAAGGGTTGTAGCACACGTAAATGCATGAAATGGGCTAGGTTTCACGGACCTGGATTTGACGCCAAAGGGCAGAAACCATAACTGTGCGTTGCACATATCAATAGAATGCCGAGGGGTTGTTATGTCTCATGTACTCGTTGATACAAGGTCGTCTTTGAATGTACTTCTGAAGAAGGCCCTGATGAAGCTGGATATGAAGGGGATGATTTGCACGCCAAGTGATTTGGTGGTGCGTGCTTTTGACGGCACCAAAAGATATGTGTTCGGAGAGGTGATGTTGCCAATCCAAGTTGGCCCGGAGGTGTTTGATGCAGTATTCTATATCATGGACATTCAGCCTGCCTATAGCTGTTTGTTGGGCCATCCATGGATTCACTCAGCAGGAGCTGCTACACCAGAAGCTCAAGTATATGGTTGGTGGCAGCATTATCACAGTATGCGGGGAAGAGGATATAATGGTCAGTCACTTGTCGTCTTTCAAGTACGTCGAGGTGGATGGAGAAATCCATGAGACCTTATGTCAAGCCTTTGAGACGGTTCAGATCAAGGACAAAGTGTCTGCTATGAGCAAAGCGTCCGAAATGGCCATATCCTTCTTTAAGGAAGCCCAGGCAGTGGTACAGGCTGGGACAACACCAGGTTGGGGACAAGTGCTGGACATTCCCCACAAACAAGACAAGTTTGGTTTGGGATACTGCCCATATGCTTCATCATCCATGCAGAACATGCCGCACTATAAGGGGCCTGTCCGGTTTACTCCATGGGGTGTTATCTTCGAGCAGATCAATGCAATTTTAGATGATGAAGAGGGTGATAGCGATTCTGATATGAACGCTTGGATCAAGTCGTGCATTCCAGGACAGAGCCTCAACAATTGTTCTATCAAGGAATTCATTCAAGTGACAACGGAAGAGTAATACTTTGTTTTTCTGATTATTGTACAACCCTATGTTCTACCCGGGGCATAGCGGTTTATATCTTCAAGGCCTTGCTTGTTTATGCTTGAACATCTTTTATCAATAAATCAAAGGGCGTTTTCTGCATTCAAATATTGTGATCCTTGTTTTTCATGTTTTACGTTTAACAATAAAATGGAAATGTGGCTTTGTGCTCGTTTTGCATATCATTTTAAGCATTTAACCATTATCATTGCAGGATTCACTCTGTAGATGACATCGCGCCAGAGACATCTATGACTCGCTTCGACTTTGATAATTCGATATTTCAAGCCAAAGAAGAGATTGATGAAGATGAAGACTTACCAGAAGAGCTAGCCAGACTCTTGAAACAGGAAGAAAAGGTTATTCTACCTCATCAGGAGGAAATCGAGGTTATTAACTTGGGTTGTGAGGAATGTCCGGATAGGGGCTGCGCTGCAGAATGACATCAAGCAAAGATTGGTTGAAATGCTCCGTGAGTATAGTGATATCTTTGCTTAGTCGTACGAAGACATGTCCGGGCTTGACATAGACATTGTGGTTCATCGCTTGCGTTGCGTGAAGAGTATCCGCCGATCAAGCATAAGCTCAGGCGTACTAGACCAGACATGGCTGTAAAAATCAAAGAAGAAGTCCAAAAGCAGTTGGACGCAGGATTTTTAGTCGTTACAACTTATCCTCTGTGGGTCGCCAACATCGTGCCTGTGCCCAAGAAGGACGGCAAAGTACGGATGTGTGTTGATTACAGAGATCTGAATAAGACGAGCCCAAAGGAAGATTTCCCGCTCCCTCACATCGACGTATTGGTTGATAATACTGCTCAATATTCCGTGTTTTTCTTCATGGACGGTTTTTCCGGTTATAACCAGATCAAGATGGCACCGGAGGATATGGAGAAAACAACGTTTATCACACCGTTAGGGATGTTCTGTTACAAGGTAATGCCTTTTGGGTTGAAAAACGCAGAGGCAACCTACCTGCAGGCTATGGTCATTTTGTTTCATGATATGATTCATCATGAGATTGAAGTCTATGTTGATGACATGATAGCAAAGTCGCAGACAGAGGAGGAACATCTGGTCAACTTGTTAAAGCTGTTTGAGAGGCTCAGGAAGTTCAAGTTGAGGTTGAATCCTAATAAGTGCACCTTCGGGGTGAGGTCAAGAAAGCTGTTGGGTTTCATTGTCAGTGAAAAAGGAATCGAGGTCTATCCTGCAAAAATAAAAGCTATTCAAAATATGCCAGTGCCGAAAATGGAAAAAGAAGTCTGTGGTTTCTTAGGGAGATTGAACTACATTGCTTGGTTCATATCTCATCTCGCAGCCACGTGTGAACCTATGTTCAAATTGCTAAAGAAAGATCAGGCGGTCTTCTGGAATGAAAATTGCCAAAGGGCATTTGACAAGATAAAAGAATATCTGCATGAACCTCCGACATTGATACCCCCAATCGCTGGAAGACCTTTTATCATGTACTTAACGGTTCTTGAGAATAGTATGGGTTGTGTTCTCGGTCAACAAGACGAGACTGGAAGAAAAGAGCACGCGATATACTATCTGAGTAAAAAGTTCACAGACTGTGAATCCAGGTACTCGATGTTTGAGAAAATGTGTTACGCACTCGCGTGAGCTGCCAAACGTTTGAGACAGTATATGTTGAACCATACAACCATGCTGATTTCGAAGATGGATCTGATTAAATATGTCTTTGAAAAACAAGCCCTTTCTGGGAGGATTGCCAGGTGGTAGATGGTACTGACAGAGTACGACGTCCAATATGTTTCCCAGAAGGCTATCAAGGGAAGTGTTCTATCAGAGTACCTTGTTGAACAGCCAATCGAAGACTATCAACCGATGAAATTTGATTTTCCTAACGAAGACATCATGTTCCTAAAGATGAAGGACTGTGATGAGCCATTACCCGACGAAGGTCTAGAGAAGGGTTCTCAATGGCGGATGATATTTGACGGCACTGTAAACTTCTATGGTAGTGGAATTGGGGCAATCATCACGACTCCTCATGGCACTCACATCTCCTTCACTGCTAGGTTGACATTCCCTTGCACCAATAATGAAGCCGAGTACGAAGCCTGCATCATGGGGCTAGAAGAAGCCATTGTTCTGAGGATCAAGAACTTGGATGTATATGGTGATTTAGCGCTGGTTGTTAATCAAATCATAGGAGAATGGGAAACCTAACAGCCTAATCTGATTCCTTACAAAGACTATGAAAGGAGGTTGTTACCTTTCTTTGATCGGGTAGAGTTCCGTCATGTGCTGAGAGCGAAGAATCAGATGGCAGACGCTCTGGCAACGTTGTCTTCAATGTACAAGGTGAACTATTGGAATGATGCTCCAAGAATAGTCATCTCGCGCCTCGATAGGCCAGGGTTTGTATTTGCCATTGAAGAGGTTTATGATGGCAAGCCGTGGTTTTACGAAATCCAGAACTTTCTCAAGAACCAAGAGTATCTTCCAGGGGCGTCGACCCAGGATAAGAAGACTCTGAGGAGATTGTATGACAACTTTTATTTGAACCAAGATGATGTGCTCTACAGGAGAAACTATGACTTGGTGTTATTGAGATGCGTGGATGAAAAACAAGCAAAGCTGCTTATGGAAGAAGTCCACGAGGGTGCCTTTGGTACACATGCCAGCGGGCATGCCATGTCTCGGAAGTGTCTACGAGCAGGGTATTATTGGCTGACGATGGAGTCTGATTGTTTCAAATTTGCGAAGAAATGCCATAAATGCTAGATTTATGCATACAAAATTCATGTTCCGCCGTGTCCTTTAAACGTTATGGCATCTCCTTGGCCCTTTTCCATGTGGGGCATTGACATGATTGGTAAGATTGAGCCAACCGCATCCAAAGGTCATCGCTTCATTTTGGTATCCATTGACTACTTTACCAAGTGGGTGGAAGCAACCTCTTATGCAAATGTCACGAAACAAGTCGTAGCCAGGTTTATCAAGAAAGAAATAATCTGTAGATACGGAGTGCTTGAAAGAATCATTACTGATAATGGTTCGAATCTGAACAACAAGATGATGAAGGAACTGTGCCAGGGTTTCAAAATCGAGCATCACAACTCATCACCCTATCGTCCAAAGATGAACGACGTTGTTGAAGCGGCCAATAAAAATATTAAGAAGATAGTGCAGAAGATGGTTGTGACCTACAAATATTGGCATGAGATGTTGCCCTTTACTCTAGACGGTTATCGTGATACGGTACACACTTCAATCGGAGAAACTCCTTTCTTGTTGGTATATGGTATGGAAGATGTCCTATCATTGGAGGTCGAGATTCCTTCTTAGAGAGTTCTGGTCGACGTCAAGCTCGATGAGGCAGAATGAATAAGAAACAGATTGAATCATCTCATCCTGCTGGATGAGAAAAGGCTAGCGTCTATTGCATACGGTCGTTTGTATTAGAGTCGGATGAAGAAAGCTTTCGACAAGAAGGTATGCCCTCGAAGCTTTCAGACGGGGGATCTTGTGCTGAAAAAGATTCTCCCACCACAAACACATCACAGGGGAAAATGGACTCCCAACTATGAAGGTCCATACATCATGTGAAAGGTTTTCTCTAGAGGAGCCTTGCTGTTATCCACCATGGATGGTGAGGATTTTACATCCCCTGTGAATGCAGACGCAGTTAAAAAATACTTTGCTTAAAGAGACCCGCTGGAAAGAAAAAGAATATCCAGGCAAAAATGGGGCATCTTGGCGAACCATAAAAAGAATGGGTTCATAAAAAAGTTAAGGATATAAAAGAAAGATGTACACCCGCAAATTTGAAAACCTAAAAAGGCGACTTTGGCAAAAATGGGTATCTCGGTGAATTGAAAACCTAAAAGGGCGATTCAGGCAAATGTTAGGGATTGAAAAAGCAAATGACTATGATCTGTGTGTGATCATCAGAGCTTAGTGGATTGAGGGAGGACCTGAGGGCCATTTATCTGAATCAATCTCTTCGGAGGACGAAGTGTCGGTGAAGCATCAGAGTCATGCGGGTCATAGATGGATCAACTTATGGTGTTCTCCTGTGCCACATTTCTGACATTCTGTATATTTCTGTGTATTTTTGTATATTTTTGCGCAGCTTCTTCTTTTCAGGGGTTGCATCTGTTGTAAAAACTTGCATATTTATAGGCCCATCTATCAATAAAACATATACTATTTAGTAATTGTTTGTTTTGCTTTAGCCTTACTATTTTTGTTTGCAAAAAACGCGTGATGTTTTTGATAAACTGTGCATACATAAACTTATAGGCTTTGCAATAATCATTAAAACTTTGAGTTATTTGAACAACGTCACGGGTGATGACTGAGATAGTTCTTTTGTACAGGATATCTTGTCTGTTTGTTCATTTTTGCAAGGTCGTTACCCTCGGGGCAATGCGTCAGAGGTGTATCTCCAGTATGATCACCATTTCCCCCGGCTATTGTTTTTTGAATATCTTTATCCCCTGTACAACTGTATGCAGATAGACCGAGCGGTTAAGTGTGTACGCTTCTCCCCAACAGTTGGTTGGTACTCATCTAGCTCTTCGCAGTTCGAGACCGAAGTGTCCAGCAGAGTAAGGTTATCCCTCGAGGGTCGAGATTGATGTTCCCGGCTGATTAAGTGTGTACGCTTATTCCCCGCAGTTGGGCAGTACACATTTAATCCCCGCAGGTTGCAGGGATGTAGTTGCTCCTCAGCGAGTCGAGACTGGATTTCTTTCCACTACGCAGGTGTGGAACCTTTCTCAGCAGCGGGGCAATGTCAGGTGTTATCTTCCCACAAAGTTTGAGCATATAACTTTGTATCCCCTCAGATTTCGAATTGTTGACTCATCCCCAAGCAGAGGTCGATGTGGATTCCCTCCTTGGGCGATTCCCAATAGAGTTAGTTTTTTCTCCTTGCAGGATCGTAAAGTTGTCTCTATCCTCAGCAAACTGTTTCCCTGGTAAGTCGTCACTTTCAGGTGAGTATTGGTGAGCCTGTTAGGGCTATTTTCTTCAGTAGGGCGCGTTGTGAATCTCGGTGGTTGACTCCAGATTCCCCGCGGAGTTGTTGATTCCCCAGTAGGGTGAATTGGTTTTCAATGTCTGGTTGTCTATCCGGCAGAGCCGTCGTTCCCCACGAAGAGTTGTATTACAGAAAGTCATTCAGTGCATCTTCCTCAACAGGTCTTTGGTGTGAATCCACAGCTGAGTGTGAACTGCTCATTCTCGTAGGAACTTTGTTCCCCAGTAAAAAAGTCGTCCAGGCTCGCCTCTCATCTGAAGTCCAATTGCGATTGGCATGTGTTGAGCTTTTCCCCAGTAGGGTGGATCTTGGATTTCTTTTCAGCATTTATTTTGCTGGTTTGGTTCCATTTCATTTTGTATTCTGTGCATAGCATCCTCCAAATGCGTAGCATTTCCATTTCGTATGGAGCATTATGCCATATTCAAACATACACATGTGAAACATAAGCCAGGTGGTTATCTCTTTATTTTCAGGCGTATCTCCGACAGATGACTGATATCTTTGCCCGAATGATATCCCGACCCTGGAAGTTTCCGTTAGCCCGCGTGGTATTCAGACCCTGGCTTTCGTTTTTCCAAGCGGTGTCATTAGACTTTAGCGGTTGTTCTAAACTCATATGGTGTCCAGAACATGGTACAATATTTGAGGGATGTGTTCATCTTATCAGGTGTTTCTTAACAAAGTTACTTGGTTAAGTCCCTCTTCTTTCCCCAGTGGGGTCACCAACAGAATTACTTGATTAAGTTTCTCTTTTTTCCTCGGCAGAGTTACTTGGTTAAGTTTCTTCGCGCTCCCAAAGCAGAGTTATTTAGTTAAATTTATCTCTTCCTCCCTGTAAGAGTTCTGTTGCGGTGAAAATTGGATATCAAGCTATTAATTAACTTGAACCTTATTTCTTTTACAACCGATCTTTAATTTATCCAAAGGAAAGGTCTAAGAAAGAAAACCCTTTTTCACGATGTAAACAACGCTTAAGAGATTCGGGGATCGGGGGTTGGTTATATCTAGGGAAGGTATTAACACCCTAAATATCTGTAGTACTCTACAGGAACCTTTTGTTCGATTGCTTGCTAAGTGTGAAATATGTACTGTGGATTGGGAAAAGATATGAGTTGAAACCTAAAATTATATACACTAAGTTTGCTCACAAAGACGTCGCATCTTCTGCCTACGTATCCTAACTAGGATAGAATCAGAGCAATCGTAGTTCACCTCACGAGGGAAAAGAACACTTGATGACGATCAAGATTCAAAGGGGGAATAAACATGACAATGTTTGTGTGGAGTTTGACAAAACTCCCTAATCTAAATTGTAGAAGGGGAAAGTAAAAGATCATGACGATGATTCTTACTCAGAGTTGACGAACTCTTTCCTAGGGTTCTAGTTGAAGAACGCTCCTAGTTGTTAGAACACAGATTGGTTCTTAATAATATCTCTTTGTTTTGATGATAACTGTTAGGAAATTTTGTATTTAAGAATTATATACTCTAAAATTTGTTTGAGAGTTTTACTGCAGATTGAAATGAATTTATCTCTCTAGAAGCAAATTTGAATTGTATACAAGAAGTTATCTAGACTCTGAAGCGCCAGATGCACTCATTAGAAGATTCTGATTGCTGATTACAGAAGATCCTGAGCGCAGTCTCCAAAAGGATCTGAAGCAAGAAGCTCCAGAAGATTCTGAAGCAGAAGCTCCAAAAGAATCTGAAGCAAGCAGAAGCATCTGAAGCTAAGAAGAATATTGTATGAAGAGTTTCTCAAAGCATAGTTTCTACAGAAGTTTCTGAAAATACTAAAGCTGCCAAGTACTGAAGTTCTGTGTCAAATATGCTCTGATGATCAACACGCTAAAAGCACACATGTTGCAGAAGACTCTGATACAGCAAAGTTCTGAACACCATTAGAAGACTCTGACTCAATCAGACTCTTATGAACTTGCTGAAAACTGAAGAAGAAATATTCAAAGTATATATCCGTTGGAGTAAATCAAACGTCTCTTTCCTCATTTGTGCTAGACACAAGAACACAGACAAAAAGGATTTTTCTGTGCTTTCTACTTCTAGGAAAGGTCACTTGATGTGAAGACACAAAGGCTCAGACCTTTTTGGGACACTCTTCTCAACGTACAGCTTCCTTGGATCAGCTGCCTATAAAAGGAAGACTCCACCAAATTCTTCAGTTAGACATTTTGCTGAAAAGAAATCATAACAATTCAAAGCTCTCATTCTTTCATATTCTTCTTAGAATTATTTGTACTTAAACTTAAGAGAAATATCACTGTTGTGATAATAGCTTTTTAGAAGCATTCATACTCTTGTTTTTGATTTACATTGATTGTAAAGGTTTTTCCTTAAGAGGATTCAGTTGGAATCAGTAGCTCTTGAGAAGACTAAGAACAGTTGTTCTTAGGTGTTACTATTGTAATCTGTTTGATTAAATAGTGGATTAAGTCCTTGTTGAGAAAGGAAAATCACTCTAGGAAGGGTGTGTCGCTACTGCGAAAATCGGCGCCGGCTGAACAGAAGAGTCGCCACCGTGCGTTATTTATCCCACGGGAGGGAAAGGAAACGCTCAGAGTAAACCTCGCACAACACGGGAAAGGTATGGTCATCGCAACCAAAACCTGGATTCGGGAGTCGGTTACGCAAGGGGAAGGTATTAACACCCCTCACGTCCGTCGTACTCGACGGGATCCACGCTTGTTTTCGGGTATGGATTGTTATTCTATCTACACTAATGGGTTAAGGGTTAAAAGAAAATAAAATGAAAATAAAATGACTCGGCAAAGTATCGCACGTTATGCCTACGTATTCTCGTCTGGAACGAGAAATCAGAGTCAACGTAGTTCGCCTACCTACGGGAAAGGAGGGGAAGGTTGCTCGCTAGGATATCGCATCCTATGCCTACGTACTTTCACACGGCATGAAAGATCAGAGCAAACGTAGTTCGGGCCACGTACGGCACAAGCTTGTCTTGGTTGATTTTATTCCTTCTGAAAAGGTTTTCTTGATTAACAGTCCCGGCGGACAAAAATGACGCTTTGATGAGTTTACCTTCTTTTACGACAGAAGTGTCTTTTATTGTGTTTGAAATCTTTATGTGTTTTTCTGTTTGTTTTGAGAAAGAAAGAGGCAGAACTCTAACCTATGGTTGCGAAGGGAAACAAACTAACCTAATGTTATCATGCACGGGTTAAGAACTAGTGTCTATCATGCTCCTCTCTTGCACAGAGAGAAACAGAGATCCTAAGGAATAGGCAGAAACAGAAACAAAATCAGATATATACAGCAAAGCGGTAAAATGCATGGATGCAACAATACAAGCGAGGCAAGGGAGTCCCACTCAACCTCGAACCTAGAAAACAATAGGCAAAAGTGAACAGACTTCACTTTCAACCCAGCAGGGTAAACAGCAAACAATACAGTCAGGAAAACCAATCAATACATCAAGAAATGAAGTACAGCAAAAATACACAGCCACAACAGCTCTACATCAACATCTGGCTACAAGCAATCTCTAATCAGTTACAGGCTTCAACCAGCATTAATCTCCATCTTCATGGCCTTCAGGCAAGGGCTTTAATCATCAGTCTCCTATAAGCAATGGCCTTTCTTCAAGTCTCCAATCTTCAGGGATGAACATCAGTCAACAAGAGGAGAAGGATGTTAGACAGTAAATTGCCTACCAAAGGTGGCTCATTAACTGTTAACATCATGCAGACAGGTTTCTCTCAAAAGTTCTATCTTCCAAATACTTTCACTGATCCTTCCAAAGGAAGGAGGTGGATATTTGAAAGAGACTTTGAATCATAGAGAAAGGATGGATGCAGACAAGGCATTCCATGTTTGAGAAGCAAGCTTTCTAATCTAGAGCTCTGCCTAGCTCCTAAACCCTAGTCTCCTCAGCAGCTGCTAGCAAGAACCTCCTCTCCAACTCTGGCAGTTGTTCTTCAATCTCTGGATATCCAATGGTCTTCATCTCTTCAAGTCTTCAGCTCTCCCAAGTCCCTAAACAACCCCAATACCCAAACAATCAAGAATATAATCCCCAGAGGGCACTCCACACCATTCAATCAGATATACAGTATATTAATAGCAGTAGGGGAATCCTGACTTTTTCTAAGGGATCTAATAACTACCCATAGCCCCTATAGTCCCATAACTAAACTAGTCAAACCCTAAGTCCTAAGGGAAAAGAATCAAATCTCCTAAGTCATCACCTAAAACCCTAGTTTTATTCATGTTATTCTCACCTAAACTAAACACCTAAAATTAACTTTTAAAAATGGGAATTAAGTTGTATCTACAAGTTCAATGTCTAAACTAAACAACCTAAAAAGAATGGGCAAAAAATATTGAAGCAATTAATAGAACAAAAATTAACAAAATTATGTATGAAATGAAATTATGTAAAATGTTATTTATTTAGAAAATATGGGAAAAATATCAAATAAAAAATAAAATTCCATTTTTATTTTTTATAATTTTCTTGACATCCTAAAGAAAAATATGCAAAAAGAATGAATTAAAAATGATGATTTTTCTATTTATTATGAATTTTTAAAAATGAATGAAAAATGGAAAGAAAATAAAAAAACAAATATAAAAAATAGCCAGAGGGGTGAGAATAGCAAGAAATTCATGTTCAGCGCGTTGGGCTTACTAAATTGGGGGGTGCGAATAGCTGTCTGAGCCCAATCCCCCCAATAAGTGAAACGGTGCGTTTTACTTTTTAAATTTTCCCACCAGACTGAGGTTTAATCGTGGCCGTTGGATACTTCTCCCAGGTCAAAGGTCCAACCTCAATCGTATGGCCACCAACCCTTCTTCAACCTCCAGCCGTTTAGGGTTTCAGAAACCCTTCCCATGCACAATACTTCCATCTCTTCATACTCTCTCCACACGCCATGAAAACACACGATGTAAAAAGCAAAACTCTTCCATTTCTTTCCCTCTACAAGTCTATGGCCATAACTTCCATTAAAAATCAAACAATCAGCCAATTCGAAGAAGGTAACAGATGGAAACCACCATTAGTGCCTGATATGAAACCTTTCCAATTCTTCACAAAACTCATCCTAAGCTGATCTACACTTCCTCATGATCATAACATGCTATTCTACTAACATTTTCGCGCCTTAATCCAAGAGTTAAGAGCCTCAACAGAATTAACACCTCATGTTCAAACTTCATGAAACTTCTCTAAAATCACCACAACCAGTCATCTACCTATGCTTAACCGTTCTATGCTATCAAAACCCTGAGATTCTCCCTAAACTAAGCAATTCGAACAGAATACAAACCTGGTGTAATTCCTTGATACAGGTGCTGAGATCTTCAAATCAACTGCTTGTAATGAAGGGAATGTGATCAGTAGGCTTGGTGATTGCTTCTGTATGCAACAAGTGTGATTCTAAAGCTTTGAATCACTCACTTCCAAAGTTCATGCCTCTTGAATGATAATGGTGAATGGTTCAATTCCTTCCTCAATTTGACAAAAGAAAGTATGGATTCTGATCCTTGTGAGATGCTGATGAAGACTCAATCAAGAATGTTGAAGTTTGGTGAGAAATTGAGGGAGTTTGAGAAGCTTATGCAAGAATGGGAAAATGAATGAAAATTGAAGCTTTGAACCAATGGGAACACCAACCCTTGCATGAATCAGCTTGCATGAATATATAGGTTGTATTAGAACCTCCTAGAACATTGGAGAAATTTCCCTTGCATTTTTCCTTTTCAATTTGGATTATGTTACTTTCAATTCAAGCAACCATGGATAACTCACAAATTATGAACTAATCTCAAAATTCCACTTTATCCAATGTCTTTAAAATGCCCTTTCCATTCAAAATGACCTATAATTTTGCATCATTTGGCCAAGATATGAAAAATACCATTTTTTAAGTCATTTTTCTTCATTAAATTCAACAATTTTGAAACCTTGTGCTATGAACTTTTCCAATCTCTCATGGTCACTTTTCTAGATCAAAATGTCATTTGGAGCAAGTTTGATGTTGTAAGTTTTTCCATTTGAGGCCTCCTTGTATGAGTTTTGGACATAGGTTAAAATGACCTGTAATTCACAAATGACCAAAATACCCTTTGCTTGCCAAGACCATAAGTTGAGTTCTACACATCATATGAAGGCATACTATACCATTCTAGAAATCTAAGACAATGAGGAACAATTCTTATGTTTACCAGAAATTCATTTGAAATCTCCTTGAGGGGTAAAAATTGCTTGGAAGTCAAGTCACTTTCACAGACAAAATTTCAGATACCTCAGATGACCTGTAACTTGCAAGGACCATAACTTGAGTTCTATAAATCTCCTTGATGTCTTCCACCACTCAAATTAAAGGTCTTGAGATCCTCTACAAGTTTCATGTTGTCCAAGAAGCCATTTGAAGCTTGAATTTTGACTTATCTTGCTTGGAAATTTGACCTAAACTAGGGGATTTTACATAGAAACCCTAATTTAGAAACTCCTCTTCTCCTTGATTTCTCTTGATTCCTGCTTAGCACAACAACATATCCTTATTCTCCATATCAAATGATGAACCCCACATCCCTTCAATAGACCTGAATGCCTTTGAATCAATCAATTGACCTAGGGTTGACCTAGGGTTGACCCAGATGAAACCCTAGTTGACTGTCTTCAACTGTAGCTCTTGTGATCACATCAACAACTTGTTTTCTTCTCCAAATGACTTTCTGAGTCCTCCAAGATGTCTAGATACTCCCCATACTCTCAATTCACAACTCATAATTCCCTTGTTGACCCTCAAACACCCCCAGATAGGAGATAGACTCAAGGCTTGATCTGCTGAACTCTCTGCTCTCAAATTCTTTTCTGATAATTTGAATGAGATGGAATTAGGATAATAACCTCTTGATAGGCCTCTAGAGATGAGAATAATGATTGGTCCCCTGTTGAATGACTTGCTATGCTTATGCTATGCAGATGAGTAACCTATGTTCATGACTCTATATGCAAATGCTAATGATATTGAAACATAAACCAAGTGAATAAGGTTGAGCAAATTTTAGGGTGCAACAGCTGCCCCTATTCAAGCGACTTGGACCTGATTGGGTGAAGAGCGAACGGCCTTCAAACATTCGCGGTACGAGACGGTTGAATACCAGTGAAACCAGAAATTTGCCAACCGCAAAACTAAATTGCGCTCCTGCTTGAGGAATGACATTCATCAGCCGAATCTGACTGTTACAGTAGCCCACTGATCTCGTAACGACCATGCTGGGGATAACAGATTGCTTGCTTGTCCACATTAGGACTCTGTCTGTCATTAATACGAAGAGATCTCAACTAGAACCTGTCCACGTTAGGCCTCCACTTGCTGTTAACCCAGAAAAATCTCGGCAACTCCGCTGGGGAACAATTTGTCTATATTTCCATAAACTGAATCGTCCACGTTAGGAATAACACTCTTCCACGTTAAGAGTAACACCTGTCCACGTTAGGAATAACACCTGTCCACGTTAGGAGTAACCTCTTCTGTATCTGTCCACGTCAGGACTAAACCTTTCATCTTTCCACGTCAGGAAGCAATCTTCTTTCTACATAAGGAGAACTATATTAATCTGTCCACGTAAGGACCCCAATACCACTCGACATGTCCGCGTCAGGACTCCAATCTTTCCGCGTAAGGAATACAATCTTTCCACGTAAGGAATCACAAACTTTCCACGTTAGGAAACCAACTTGGTCTGTCCACGTAAGGACTCTACTCTTTCCCCGTAAGGAATACAATCTTTCCACGTAAGGAATCACAAACTTTCCACGTTAGGAATCAACTTGGTCTGTCCACGTAAGGACTCCACTCTTTCCCCGTAAGGAATACAATCTTTCCACGTAAGGAATCACAAACTTTCCACGTTAGGAATCAACTCGTCTTGAATCCGTCCACGTAAGGACCCCAATCTCTCCACGTAAGGAAACCAACTCTTTCCGATTTGTCCGCGTCATGACTACATTTTTCCACGTAAGGAATCAACTTCTTTTCCACGTCAGGAATGCATCTCTTTCCACGTAAGGAATAAACTCGTCCACGTCAGAACTCATGTTTCATCAGGACTCAGGCCTCTTCGACCCGCTGGGGAAATAAAACTGATCCGCGTCAGGACTCACATCTTCGTCCGATCTGTCCACGTCAGGACCCACGCTTCACCAACACGAAGAAAGGTAACTGCTGAGAGTAAATGGTCCACGTCAGGACACCAACACAAAGAGTAATCAGTTCTGTCAACGTCGTGACTTCACATTCCACCCATTCCGAGAACCCGAATCTGTCCACGTTAGGACTAACACATCTCATCAACCCGGGGAAATAAATCTGTCCACGTTAGGACGCCCACTTCTGAAGAAATCCCGCCAATATAGGAATAAATTGTCCACGTCAGGACTTAGTTCTTCATTGATCCGAACCCACAAACTTCTTTAGCACTGACGTGACAGCGACTTTGAGGCGGACTCTACTGGGGATATCTGGAAACCAAACTATCGGACGCCTATTCTGATAACCGGCGGTGGCCTCTGAAATTCTGATTCATGGAACCCCTGATGACAACTAACTCTGCCTGGGAATAAAGAGAAACTTATCCTGATAACTCTGTGGGGAATACGGCCGAAACCGACATTATCATTGGATGTCCCATGCCAAGATCTTGAATGTTTGGTAGTTCATTTGAGCAAGAGTTCTCTCCACCTGAACTGCTAGAGTACAGAAACTGCTTCAGCAAAATAAATGCTGAAGATAATGCCGACTCCGCTGGGGATAGCCAGATGCTACAGAATTATTCCAGCAAAATAAATGCTGGAAGGGTGAAGTCAACCCTGCTGGGAAACTGGGACTCAAACCAAACACCCTGTTGAGGTAACCCCCTGCTGGGGAATATAACTTTGCTGGGGAGTAGCAGATGTGCACAGTATGATCGGACTTTCTGCTGGAGAGTGAACTGATATTACACGGTGTCCCTGACAAAATAAATGACAGGACCCACCACCAACTCTGTTAGGGAGAGTCTTGATCTTCGAGTTCCGCTGGGAGGAAAGAACACTTGCTGAAAAGAGAGGACTCTGCCGGGGATGGGATGATCCTCTTGGGAAAAACCAACTGACTCCGCCGGGAGAGGGTAAACTGACCCTGCGGGGAAGAGTGAACTGTCCGAATACAGCTCACAAACATTAATCCTTCGCGGCTAAACCACTCTGCCGGAGATACACTGTCTGAATACAGCCTTACGATCTTGGAATCGTCAATTCTGTTGAGGGTAAACGACTCTGCTAGATAATCCTTTTGCGCAAGCTACGACTAGCTGGAGAGTTCGATCCTTCTTTAGGAAGAACCTGCATGGCCTACGTGAGGGCTGAGTCTTTCGTTAGTGCAATCTTTTGATCATCTCCCTCGTACGGTTATGAAACCTGCAACAACACAAGCAAGACAAGACAAGCCTGTGCAACCAAATCAATTCAGGTTAGTGACGTTACTTTCAGTTAATTCAAAGCTTTAGCAACTGTTGGCAAGGGCCAGTGACGTTATACACACGCTAGTTTCATCAACTTAGGCGTTAATCATGCACAAAACAGTAAAGAACAGTGTCAAGTACTGAATAACGTATTTCCTTAATTGGGCCCCTGAATTGGCGGAGTTTTGTACACGGGATGTAACTCCTGAAATGAGGAAGCTACACAAAGCAAACATACAAATATACAAGTATGCACAAGAAGCATAAATATTGACAACTTAAATTTGTACACATGTCGGCAACGGGATGCGGATGAACACCACGAACTGATCCTCCCATGACTCGCCCGTCTCTAATGCTTTCCCGGTATCCCCACTTCTGAAGAGATTGTATCAGATAACTGACTCCTCAAATGTATTCTCCCGCATTGATGCCCATTGCAATGATCAAATTCGGACCGCAGTCATTTGCTTTTCAAATCCCTAACTTTTGCGTGAACCGCCCTTTACGGGTTTTCAGTTCACCGGGATACCCCTTTTTGCCGAAGTCGCCCAGTGTAGGTTTTCAACTTCGCGGGTGTACATTTTTTCAATTTTATCCCTAATTTTTTGCCCGAACCTTTCACTCTGTTTTTGGTTCGCCAGGATGCCCCATTTTTGCCTGGACTCTCTTTTTTCTGTCCAGCGGGTCTATTTTAAGCAAAGTATTTTTTAACTGCGTCCGAATTCACAGGCAACGTGAAGTCTTCACCGTCCATAGTGGACAACAACAACGCTCCTCCTGAAAATACTTTCCTGACAACGTATGGCCCTTCGTAGTTGGGGGTCCACTTGCCCCTGTGATCTGCTTGCGACGGGAGAATCCTTTTCAGCACAAGGTCGCCCGTCTGAAAGCTTCGCGGATGTATTTTCTTATCATACGCTTTCTTCATTCGGCTATGGTACAAACGACCGTATGTTAGAGAAGCTAGCCTCTTCTCATCCATCAAACTCAGTTGATTCAACCTGTCTTTCACCCATTCTGCCTCGTCCAGCTGAACATCTCGCAATACCCTCAGAGAAGGGATCTCAACTTCTAATGGTAGCACCGCTTCCATTCCGTATACTAACGAGAACGGGGTTGCCCCGGTTGATGTGCGTACCGTCGTACGATAACCGTGCAAAGCGAAAGGTAGCATCTCATGCCAATCCTTATAGGTCACCACCATTTTCTGAACGATCTTCTTGATATTCTTATTGGCCGCCTCAACAGCGCCATTCATCTTGGGTCGATAAGGGGAGGAGTTGTGATGTTCGATCTTGAAATTCTGACAGAGCTCCTTCATCATTTTGTTGTTCAGGTTTGAGCCATTATCCGTGATTATCCGCTCGGGGATTCCATATCGGCAAATGATATCTCTCTTGATGAATCTGGCCACCACTTGCTTCGTTACATTTGCATATGACGCCGCTTCTACCCACTTAGTGAAATAATCGATTGCTACTAGGATGAACCGGTGCCCGTTAGAAGCTGTCGGCTCAATCTTTCCAATCATATCGATTCCCCACATCGAGAATGGCCATGGCGATGACATCACATTTAGAGGACTCGGAGGCACATGGATCTTGTCGGCATAGATCTGGCATTTGTGGCACTTCCTTGCAAACTTGAAACAATCAGTTTCCATAGTCAGCCAATAATAACCTGCCCGTAGCAGCTTCCTTGTCATAGCATGCCCACCAGCATGCGTACCAAAGGTACCTTCGTGTATTTCCTCCATGAGCGACTTTGCCTCTTTTTCATCCACACAACGCAACAGCACCAAATCGTGGTTTCTTCTGTATAAGACGCCATCCGGGTTTAAATAGAAATTGCCTGCTAATCTCCTGAGAGTCTTCTGATCTTGACTGGATGCCCTAGCCGGATACTCTTTATTCTTCAGGAAATTAAGGATATCGAAATACCATGGTTTGTCATCAGATGCTTCATCAATAGCAAATACATAAGCTGGCCTGTCCAACCGAGAGATAGTGATTTGGGGTGCCTCGTTCCAGAAGTTGACTTTGTACATGGAAGACAAGGTGGCAAGGGCGTCAGCCATTTGATTCTCTGCCCGCGGTACGTGATGCAATTCAACTTTGTCGAAGAAAGGCAACAATCTCCTTGCATAATTCATGTAATGTATCAAATTGGGCTGCCGTGTCTCCCATTCCCCTTTGATCTGATTCACCACCAGAGCTGAGTCTCCGTATACGTCTAAGTTCTTGATTCGCAAATCAATGGCTTCTTCAAGCCCCATTATACAAGCTTCGTATTCGGCCTCATTGTTGGTAACGACAAAGGTCAATCGGGCAGTAAACGGGATGTGCGACCCGTGTGGCGTAGTGATGATTGCCCCTATTCCGCTACCGTAAGCATTCACAGCTCCGTCAAATATCATCTTCCATTTGGAACCCAACTCTGGTCCTTCGTCTGGCAACGGCTCTTCACAATCTTTCATCTTTAGGTACATGATATCCTCGTCAGGAAAATCAAACCTCATTGATTGGTACTCTTCAATAGGCTGCTCCGCCAGATACTCAGACAGCACACTCCCCTTTATTGCCTTTTGCGAGACGTATTGGATGTCATATTCAGTCAAGACCATCTGCCAACGGGCAATTCTACCTGACAACGCCTGCTTTTCAAATACATATTTGATAGGATCCATCTTCGAGATGAGCATGGTTGTATGATTCAGCATGTACTGCCTCAAACGCTTGGCGGCCCAGGCTAGCGCGCAACAAGTTTTCTCCAGCATTGAATACCGAGATTCGCAGTCTGTAAATTTCTTACTCAAGTAATAGATTGCATGCTCTTTTCTCCCTGTCTCGTCGTGTTGACCGAGAACACAACCCATGCTTCCCTCAAGAACCGTCAAATACATTATCAAGGGTCTACCTGCCACTGGGGGTATCAGAATGGGAGGTTCCTGCAAATACTGCTTTATTTTATCGAACGCCTTTTGACAATTTTCGTTCCACGTTACAGCTTGATCTTTCTTCAATAGCTTGAATAATGGTTCGCACGTGGCCGTTAGGTGAGATATGAACCGGGCGATGTAGTTCAGCCTCCCTAAAAACCCGCGCACTTCTTTCTCTGTTTTAGGCGTCGGCATTTCTTGAATTGCTTTTATTTTAGCAGGATCGACCTCTATTCCTCTTTCGCTTACGATAAATCCCAGCAGCTTACCGGATCTCACCCCGAAGGTGCATTTGTTAGGGTTCAGTCTCAGCCTGAACTTCCTAAGCCTTTTAAATAACTTCAGCAGATTCACCAGATGCTCTTCTTCTGTCTGGGATTTGGCAATCATGTCGTCAACATAAACTTCGATCTCTTTATGCATCATATCATGGAAAAGAGTCGTCATCGCACGCTGATATGTTGCCCCAGCATTTTTCAAACCGAAGGGCATCACTTTGTAGCAAAATGTTCCCCAAGGCGTTATGAAAGTAGTCTTCTCCATATCCTCTGGCGCCATTTTAATCTGATTATAGCCTGAAAAGCCATCCATGAAGGAGAATACGGAGTATTGAGCAGTATTATCAACTAACACGTCAATGTGAGGAAGTGAAAAGTCGTCTTTTGGGCTTGCTTTATTCAAATCTCTATAGTCCACGCACATTCGAACCTTGCCATCTTTCTTTGGCACTGGTACGATGTTGGCAACCCATGAAGGATACTTCGTCACAGCCAGGAAACCAGCGTCCCACTGTTTTTGAACTTCCTCTTTGATCTTCATTGCCATGTCTGGTCGAGTTCGGCGAAGCTTTTGTTTGACCGGCGGGCAATCTTCTTTCAGTGGCAGGCGATGCACAACCATGTCTGTATCGTGCCCGGGCATATCTTCATACGACCAAGCGAATACATCACTATACTCTCGGAGCATTTCAACCAGTCTTCGCTTGATATCACTCGGCAGTGCGGCTCCGATACGAATATTCTTCTCAACCCCTTCCGACCCCAAGTTGATAATTTCGATGACCTCATCGTGAGGCAGAATGGCTCTTTCCTCTTGCTTCACCAACCAAGACAATTCTTCAGGAACATCACTATCTTCGACAACCTCTTCTTCGGCCTGAAGTACCGGGTGCTCAAAGTCGGGACGAGTCATAGGTGGTTCAAGGATGTCATCTGAAAATGTTATCCTGCAAAAGGAACGGTTAAGCGCTTCAAAATGCGTATAAAGCGAACAACCACGTTGCCATTTTATTGAAAAATATAAAACAAGAAAGACAGGGATTACAGTATTTGCACATGAAAAAACGCCATTTATTTAATGATTGACACGCAATGTTCATAACAACACAGCCCTAAGCAAATCCTGATGCCCTGGGCAAGACATCAGATTATTCAACAATTAATAAAGCAAAGCATTACTATTTAAAAGTCACAGGAACAAGTTCCTGAATAGACCAGTTGCACAGTCCTTGTCCTGGCGTGCTTGGCTGAATCCAGGCATCCATATCGCAGTCACTGTCTCCTTCGTCAGACTCCGAAGCAGCGTTGATGGTCTCATGACATGCTCCACTGGCAGAGATGGTTATTGGCCCTCTGAAACGGGGTGCCCCCACGGCAGGAGTTGATGACGACGGTTGGTATCCCAGCCCGAACCGGTCCATCTTCACAGGGATGTCCAGCACTTTGCCCCAGCCTTTTGCTTCTCCTGTTTCTACTAGAGCTTGAGCTTCTTTATACGATGAGACGGCTATTTCCGACGCTTTGCTCGGCCCGGGACCTTTGTCCTTGATGCGCAACCCTTCAAATGCCTGGCAGGGTGTTTCGTGGATCTCTCCGTCGACCTCCACATATTTAAATGACGATAGATGGCTGACCAGGATGTCCTCTTCTCCGCATACAGTGACTACGCTGTCTCCGACCATATATTTCAACTTCTGATGCAGGGTGGACGTGACTGCCCCTGCCCCATGAATCCAGGGTCTTCCAAGCAAGCAGCTGTACGCAGGCTGTATATCCATGATATAAAACTCAGTTGCAAACACTTCCGGCCCCACCTGTAGAGGCAATGTAATCGATCCAAAGACTGTTCTCCGCGTGCCGTCAAACGCTCTGACTACCAAATCACTGGGCGTACACAAAATTCCTCTAACATCCAGCTTCATCATCGCCTTCTTGGGCAGCACATTCAAAGACGATCCGGTGTCAACCAATACGTGTGACATTACTGATCCTCTACACTCGACAGACACATGTAGCGCCATATTATGATCTCTTCCTTTCGGGGTCAAGTCAAAGTCAGTAAAGCCCAGGCTGTGGCCTGCGTTCACATGTGCCAACACTCCTTCCAGCTGATTCACGGAGACGTCTTGGGGTACAAAAGAAGTATCCAGGACTTTCAGCAAAGCATTTCTGTGAGCTTCCGAACACAACAGCAATGACAGGATAGATATTTTGGACGGCGTCTGCTGTAGATGCTCCACGATTTTATAATCACTTTTTCGAATCAAACGCATGAACTCTTCTACGTCTTTCGATGCCGATTCTTTGTCACTTGCTTGCACCGGAACGTTCTCAACCACTTTCCCTTTTCCCTTTGCTAATCTTTCAGCCTCCACTTCAGGGGATATAAAGATCCTACCACTCCTTGTCATACCTCCCGACCCAACAACATTATCCACAGTCTCGGCTGGCGGCTTATTAACATCAATCTTTATCCCGTCACAATACACCTCCAACCCATATGACCATGGGACTGCTTTTGTGTTCTCGTACGGGATCGGCCCGGCCTTAGTTATGGTGATCGGTGGTCGCTGAGCTGGTGCTGCAATAGTGATTGTCTTTCGAGGAATCGTTATAGTGGCCACATCATTCTGATCATCTGCTACTGCCCCTGCGGGCTCTTCAGTTGCTGCTTGGTCAAACTGCAATATGCCTTCATCAATTAAAGCCTGAATGCCCTTCTTCAAACCATCACACCCTCCAGCTAGGGTCCAACAGTCTAAGCAATACTCGTCACATCCCGGGTAAACACCCCCTTGTAACAGTCGGCTCTTTATCTCGCTCAGCGGCGTCTTTAAATCATCGACATTCATAATCAGATTTAACCCTTCCTCAGTCAGAATGGCGTTAGCCCTGTGATTAGGCATGGGCTTCTGCACTATATTCGGACCTGCCGTTCCGAAATTGATGGTCTTATTGTCCAAAAGATCCTGCACAACGTGCTTAAAAGCATGGCAACCTTCTATATCGTGGCCCGGGGCCCCAGAATGAAACTCACAGTGCCTGCTTGCATCGTAACCAAATGGGGGAGCTCCCGTTATTGGTGCCAGAGTTCTTTTCTCTACCAGGTTCAATCCCAACAATGTCTGCAACAAATCTGCATAGGTTGAGGGAGGCTTCTCAAACACTCTTCTTGGTTTGCCACCCTGGAATCTTCGCTGAGCCTGCTGTGCCCCCTGCTGAGGCTGCTGCTGCTGCATTGGTTGCTGCTGAGACGGTTGTTGTTGCTGAAGTGGTTGTTATTGATACGGGATAGTAACACTCGCCACCTGCTGCGGCTGACGATATTGACCTCGTCCCCTGCCTCGGCCTCGGCCTCGGCCTCCAAATACTACGCTTGCCTCGCCCTGACGGCGCCCACCAAAAGCCTTCCTATTACTGCCAAATGCAGTCGATTCCTCAACCTGGAATTTTCCTTGCTTAATGTTACGTTCAATCTTTTCTCCCATCAGAATTAGGTCTGAAAAACTGGCCAGAGACGTGTGAAACAGCATATCATGAAACAGACCGGTGAATGTGCCAACAAACATGTCATTCATTTCCTTATCTTCTACAGGAGGACGGACCCTGGCAGCCATATCGCGCCACCTTTGCGCGTACTCTTTAAAGCTCTCCCCCTTCTTCTGCGACAGTCCCGCCAACTGGACCCGATTGGGTGCTAAGTCGCTATTATACTTGTAGTGAGCTACAAATGCCTCTGCTAATTGCTTCCACGTCTTGATATCAGTTGGCTCCAACCCCATGTACCACTCTAGGGAAGGGCCTGACAAACTATCTTGAAAGAAATGCATTAGCATTCTCTCATCAGTTGAGTACGCAGACATCTTTCTGTAATAAGCTCGTACATGCACTTTTGGACATGTGTCTCCTTTATACTTATCGAACGCAGGAGCTTTGAATTTGATTGGCACCCTCAAGCCAGGTACCAAGCCCATTGTTGCCATGTCCAAACCCACAGCACTTTGGTTCAGGACTCCCCTCATCTGCTCTTCCAGCATTCTGATCTTCTGGGAGTCATCCATCGGCCCTTCGAAACCTCCTCCGGAGAAAGCGTCCTCCTGCTGATCTTCTTGCCACATACCATTTCCAGCCCCATACCCATCATATCCATTATTACGTCCAGCTCTGATCTGATTCATCCCCGGACCTCGGCCTCTGTTGCCGTACCCTTGAACACCTCCAGCAGGGCCAAAAGCCATAAACCCTGCGCCGTTTCCATTCCCGAAACCTCCGTAACCCTGATTGGTCGCACCATATCCATCCTGCCCAAAGCCTTGAGCATTAAAGCCATACTTCCTAGTGTTATCGAATCCCTGATCGTTGAACCCGAATCCAGTATTGACAAAGCCGTTGCCTCCCATATTATCTCCCAAATTGACATCACCCAGCCCAACGTTATGGACAGCAGTCTCATTCCCAACTCCGACGTTACCATTCACAGCAGCGGTAGCGTTGTTGACATTAGCAGCAGGTATATTGACTACAGGTGGAGCCACTGGCGTGGGAGTGCCATCTCCATGAACAGTATCGACTCGCACAGACTGATGCTCCTCATTACCGTGACCAGCATTCCGGGCCAACAGAGGTTGGACCATGGCTTGCAAATTCTCCTGACCTTTTGCAATAGCTTCCATGGTCTGCATGAAGAGAGCGAGCTTCTCGCGCACATCTTGCATCTCGTTCTGCATTTGATCCATGATTCTTCGACAGTTGGTGCGAGTAGAATAGCGGTGCGGGTGCTGATCTGCAATCCTGAAAAGTACCTGGTACAGAGCAGGAAATAAGACACCATCCAAAGGTTACCTGTAATGCAATATGAATATGAATGCAATGCAATGTGTGTCTGTGCATTGGGGAATATTCATCCCCCGATTCTAGTGTGAAGGTGCCAGTGCAGTGACAGTGTTGACAATAGGAATATCGGAGCTGAATCATAGAAAGCCTCATATATTGCAGGGAAAATCAATAAGCCCAGAGTACGATATCACTGATAGTACAAAGAAGGCATGACCTCAACCAACAATCCTGGTGATGGTCAGCACTATGCAAATAAAGCACACAAGTTACTACATGAAATGATCAAATCCTCCCATAGGTCTGGTATTCTTCTATCAACTTCTTGGTCTCTGGATGGCTTGGTCGATCAAGCAGCCCTTCAACAAGTTGGTTTCTCTTCTTAAGAACACGGCGCACGTCTTCAGCAGTTTCTTCCCATGTTGCTTCTCCGAAGCAATCTTCTAGCTTTCGCTTCTGAGACACCGCTTCATCTCTGCATTTGATTGCCTTGTTCAGTGCATGCTGGACACTATACCGGGTCATCACTTCTTCCTCACACTTCTTGATGCTAGACTTCAACTTTTCTTCGAGGTCGGAGACTTGCTGCTTCAGCTTATCTTCTCTCATCTTATTGTTGGTGAGAGTAGCATTCCAAGTCTTATTGCAAGAGGAGATTTCTCGGTGTGCTGCGTCAAGCGCCTTCTTTTTGGCTTCCAGCATGTCATGGGAGCTTCTGAACTCTTGCCCTAGACGTTCACGCTTTTTCCTTTCCTCAGTCAACTCAGCCCCTAACCTGTTTAACAGCTCGATTTGTTGTTGGAAAGCATATACAGCCTTGTTTTTCTCACTGCGCACCTGAGCTAGCTCCTGCTCTAACCCTTCGTTGATCTTCAACAAGGCTTCCTTTTCCTTCACAACTTGCTCGTAGGCCTCCCTAAAAACAGTAGTTGGCTCTTCTGTCGGGACGGGAACAGGAATTGGTGCATCCGAAAATGGCATCCCCAACTGACTGGCTCTCTCCTGAATCCAAACTCTATAAGGTGCATAGGCCTGACAGTCATTCTTTCCTAACAGTGGCTTCCCTTTGCGGTTAATACGTGTCCAGGCATGTTGCAACTTGGCTAATAACTCCCCCTTCACGTCCCCTGTAAAGTACAGAGATTCCCGTACTTCTTCCTCCTGAGGTGGATTCTTCAGTGCATATCCGAACTGACGAACGAAAAGAGAAGGGTTGTAATTGATACACCCTTTTCTTCCTATCAGCGGCACATTAGGGTACCCAGAACAGCTGAAGATGAGCTCAGATCCCAACAGGTCTCGATCAAACCACACAACGTCTTCGGAATATAGCCTCATCAGGCGCTCTGACCAACTGGCTGAGGTTGCACTGTCCACAAATGGTCCCTTCATGGGGAGATGACTTTTGAACCACATATTCAATAGAGGAGCACAGCAGTAAACAACTTTTCCCCTTCGGTTTTCGTTCTTATAATGCAATGAATGATAGAAGTCTCCGATCAACGTTGGCACTGGGTTGCCTGCAGCAAACAGATAGAAAGCATCCAGGTCCACAAAGTTGGGCAAGTTAGGAAACAGCACGATTCCATAAATGTATAAAGCCAAAATAGCGTTGAAAACCACCCAACAACCGTTCTTGGCGTACTCTTGAGCCTTGCCAACCAGAAAATCCAGAGAGAAACCGGGAACCCCAAGCCAAGAAGTCACTAACAACTCAGCAGCGTTCATATGCAAGGCTTTGGCTAAGTCATCCAACTTGGGCTCAGCAGCAGAGTGAATAAAGGGAACCTTGTTCTGCACGGGAAGCTCAGTAAACTCCACATACTCCTCAATGGTAGGCCCTAGAATGAAGTCAGCAAAAGTAAAGCATCTCAATGCGGGGTCATAGAACTGCATCAAGGTGTATAGCCCGTTCATCTCATCAGCCGTGGGCTTGCAGACTAATCTCAGTAATCTCCCATGACTCATTCTGAAGCTTCTCCTAACCTCCTCATCAGCAAGAGATATCAGACCAAGCAAGGAAGTAATATCAGGTGAAGGCAGCTTATACGCAACTATTTTCCTCAAACCAGCCATAATCAATACTCAGAAGTCTGGGCACTAGAACCGGGGAATATGCAAATGCACCTGCAGCACAGACGCACGTTAGTGAAATGCAAGTGGTAATGGGTATGCAGGCGATGCAATGCAAGTAACATGCAACAGGGACCAAATGCCGTAGCTGAATAGCCTGAACCCAATCAAGAAAGGTCTCAGATAGACCATCCAGAAGTCATCAAACCCTGGTCTCAGATAGACCTAAAACGAAGCTTCAACAATGGTCTTTGACAGATCTCAAACCATAACTCCAACTGGTCTCTGACAGACCTCAAGACTCTCAACTGGTCTTTGACAGACCTCCTAACTCTCCATAAATACCCAGGATCTCTGATCAAGAAATAACCGGTAGTCTGAAGGTCTAGTTACCTGCATAACCCCAAACCCTCTCACAGGTGGATGTCCTAGTAACTGACAAAGGTATGGCATCCTATGCGGTCGTCGGCGTCACAGACTTTCAGGGTTGATGATACGATTCCCAGAAGGAGTGGCATCATCAAATCCTGAAGAGGCCTCACTTAGCCAACTTCCAAATGATCGGTTCCCGGAGTCGACAATTCAGCTGACCAACAACCCCTTCGACCCAAAGGGTAGAAAAAGAAGCCAACCAGAAGAACCTCGTCCGAGTGTAGATTTCATGAGACACTAATGCAAGCAAAGCCGGCACGCGCCCACTACTTTCTACTCTAATTCTAGGTGCACTCAAGCCCAGGTCCGGCTTATCTCTCAATTAGAACACCCGTCACACCCCAATACCGCAGTAATAATCAATATATATAATGCTGAAAACAAAGGTCAGAAATATAAATCCATACAAAATCCTCGACGGGAAAACAAGAGTTAGGATTGACTCGCATAAGGGACGTTGGATCCCAGGAAACTATCAAGTCCCCAGCAGAGTCGCCAGCTGTCGCTACTGCGAAAATCGGCGCCGGCTGAACAGAAGAGTCGCCACCGTGTGTTATTTATCCCACGGGAGGGAAAGGAAACGCTCAGAGTAAACCTCGCACAACACGGGAAAGGTATGGTCATCGCAACCAAAACCTGGATTCGGGAGTCGGTTACGCAAGGGGAAGGTATTAGCACCCCTCACGTCCGTCGTACTCGACGGGATCCACGCTTGTTTTCGGGTATAGATTGTTATTCTATCTACACTAATGGGTTAAGGGTTAAAAGAAAATAAAATGAAAATAAAATGACTCGGCAAAGTATCACACGTTATGCCTACGTATTCTCGTCTGGAACGAGAAATCAGAGTCAACGTAGTTCGCCTACCTACGGGAAAGGAGGGGAAGGTTGCTCGCTAGGATATCGCATCCTATGCCTACGTACTTTCACACGGCATGAAAGATCAGAGCAAACGTAGTTCGGGCCACGTACGGCACAAGCTTGTCTTGGTTGATTTTATTCCTTCTGAAAAGGTTTTCTTGATTAACAGTCCCGGCGGACAAAAATGACGCTTTGATGAGTTCACCTTCTTTTACGACAGAAGTGTCTTTTATTGTGTTTGAAATCTTTATGTGTTTTTCTGTTTGTTTTGAGAAAGAAAGAGGCAGAACTCTAACCTATGGTTGCGAAGGGAAACAAACTAACCTAATGTTATCATGCACGGGTTAAGACCTAGTGTCTATCATGCTCCTCTCTTGCACAGAGAGAAACAGAGATCCTAAGGAATAGGCAGAAACAGAAACAAAATCAGATATATACAGCAAAGCGGTAAAATGCATGGATGCAACAATACAAGCGAGGCAAGGGAGTCCCACTCAACCTCGAACCTAGAAAACAATAGGCAAAAGTGAACAAACTTCACTTTCAACCCAGCAGGGTAAACAGCAAATAATACAGTCAGGAAAACCAATCAATACATCAAGAAATGAAGTACAGCAAAAATACACAGCCACAGCAGCTCTACATCAACATATGGCTACAAGCAATCTCTAATCAGTTACAGGCTTCAACCAGCAGTAATCTCCATCTTCATGGCCTTCAGGCAAGGGCTTTAATCATCAGTCTCCTATAAGCAATGGCCTTTCTTCAAGTCTCCAATCTTCAGGGATGAACATCAGTCAACAAGAGGAGAAGGATGTTAGACAGTAAATTGCCTACCAAAGGTGGCTCATTAACTGTTAACATC
This sequence comes from Lathyrus sativus, assembly GCA_963859935.3. Lineage (NCBI taxonomy): Eukaryota > Viridiplantae > Streptophyta > Magnoliopsida > Fabales > Fabaceae > Lathyrus > Lathyrus sativus. Next base: position 110,443,070 of record OZ012737.1, on the reverse strand, counting down.
ATGCAGACAGGTTTCTCTCAAAAGTCCTATCTTCCAAATACTTTCACTGATCCTTCCAAAGGAAGGAGGTGGATATTTGAAAGAGACTTTGAATCATAGAGAAAGGATGGATGCAGACAAGGCATTCCATGTTTGAGAAGCAAGCTTTCTAATCTAGAGCTCTGCCTAGCTCCTAAACCCTAGTCTCCTCAGCAGCTGCTAGCAAGAACCTCCTCTCCAACTCTGGCAGTTGTTCTTCAATCTCTGGATATCCAATGGTCTTCATCTCTTCAAGTCTTCAGCTCTCCCAAGTCCCTAAACAACCCCAATACCCAAACAATCAAGAATATAATCCCCAGAGGGCACTCCACACCAGTCAATCAGATATACAGTATATTAATAGCAGTAGGGGAATCCTGACTTTTTCTAAGGGATCTAATAACTACCCATAGCCCCTATAGTCCCATAACTAAACTAGTCAAACCCTAAGTCCTAAGGGAAAAGAATCAAATCTCCTAAGTCATCACCTAAAACCCTAGTTTTATTCATGTTATTCTCACCTAAACTATACACCTAAAATTAACTTTTAAAAATGGGAATTAAGTTGTATCTACAAGTTCAATGTCTAAACTAAACAACCTAAAAAGAATGGGCAAAAAATATTGAAGCAATTAATAGAACAAAAATTAACAAAATTATGTATGAAATGAAATTATGTAAAATGTTATTTATTTAGAAAATATGGGAAAAATATCAAATAAAAAATAAAATTCCATTTTTATTTTTTATAATTTTCTTGACATCCTAAAGAAAAATATGCAAAAAGAATGAATTAAAAATGATGATTTTTCTATTTATTATGAATTTTTAAAAATGAATGAAAAATGGAAAGAAAATAAAAAAACAAATATAAAGAAATAGCCAGAGGGGTGAGAATAGCAAGAAATTCATGTTCAGCGCGTTGGGCTTACTAAATTGGGGGGTGCGAATAGTTGTCTGAGCCCAATCCCCCCAATAAGTGAAACGGTGCGTTTTACTTTTTAAATTTTCCCACCAGACTGAGGTTTAATCGTGGCCGTTGGATACTTCTCCCAGGTCAAAGGTCCAACCTCAATCGTATGGCCACCAACCCTTCTTCAACCTCCAGCCGTTTAGGGTTTCAGAAACCCTTCCCATGCACAATACTTCCATCTCTTCATACTCTCTCCACACGCCATGAAAACACACGATGTAAAAAGCAAAACTCTTCCATTTCTTTCCCTCTACAAGTCTATGGCCATAACTTCCATTAAAAATCAAACAATCAGCCAATTCGAAGAAGGTAACAGATGGAAACCACCATTAGTGCCTGATATGAAACCTTTCCAATTCTTCACAAAACTCATCCTAAGCTGATCTACACTTCCTCATGATCATAACATGCTATTCTACAAACATTTTCGCGCCTTAATCCAAGAGTTAAGAGCCTCAACAGAATTAACACCTCATGTTCAAACTTCATGAAACTTCTCTAAAATCACCACAACCAGTCATCTACCTATGCTTAACCGTTCTATGCTATCAAAACCCTGAGATTCTCCCTAAACTAAGCAATTCGAACAGAATACAAACCTGGTGTAATTCCTTGATACAGGTGCTGAGATCTTCAAATCAACTGCTTGTAATGAAGGGAATGTGATCAGTAGGCTTGGTGATTGCTTCTGTATGCAACAAGTGTGATTCTAAAGCTTTGAATCACTCACTTCCAAAGTTCATGCCTCTTGAATGATAATGGTGAATGGTTCAATTCCTTCCTCAATTTGACAAAAGAAAGTATGGATTCTGATCCTTGTGAGATGCTGATGAAGACTCAATCAAGAATGTTGAAGTTTGGTGAGAAATTGAGGGAGTTTGAGAAGCATATGCAAGAATGGGAAAATGAATGAAAATTGAAGCTTTGAACCAATGGGAACACCAACCCTTGCATGAATCAGCTTGCATGAATATATAGGTTGTATTAGAACCTCCTAGAACATTGGAGAAATTTCCCTTGCATTTTTCCTTTTCAATTTGGATTATGTTACTTTCAATTCAAGCAACCATGGATAACTCACAAATTATGAACTAAGCTCAAAATTCCACTTTATCCAATGTCTTTAAAATGCCCTTTCCATTCAAAATGACCTATAATTTTGCATCATTTGGCCAAGATATGAAAAATACCATTTTTTAAGTCATTTTTCTTCATTAAATTCAACAATTTTGAAACCTTGTGCTATGAACTTTTCCAATCTCTCATGGTCACTTTTCTAGACTCAAAATGTCATTTGGAGCAAGTTTGATGTTGTAAGTTTTTCCATTTGAGGCCTCCTTGTATGAGTTTTGGACATAGGTTAAAATGACCTGTAATTCACAAATGACCAAAATACCCTTTGCTTGCCAAGACCATAAGTTGAGTTCTACACATCATATGAAGGCATACTATACCATTATAGAAATCTTAGACAATGAGGAACAATTCTTATGTTGACCAGAAATTCATTTGAAATCTCCTTGAGGGGTAAAAATTGCTTGGAAGTCAAGTCACTTTCACAGACAAAATTTCAGATACCTCAGATGACCTGTAACTTGCAAGGACCATAACTTGAGTTCTATAAATCTCCTTGATGTCTTCCACCACTCAAATTAAAGGTCTTGAGATCCTCTACAAGTTTCATGTTGTCCAAGAAGCCATTTGAAGCTTGAATTTTGACTTATCTTGCTTGTAAATTTGACCTAAACTAGGGGATTTTACATAGAAACCCTAATTTAGAAACTCCTCTTCTCCTTGATTTCTCTTGATTCCTGCTTAGCACAACAACATATCCTTATTCTCCATATCAAATGATGAACCCCACATCCCTTCAATAGACCTGAATGCCTTTGAATCAATCAATTGACCTAGGGTTGACCTAGGGTTGACCCAGATGAAACCCTAGTTGACTGTCTTCAACTGTAGCTCTTGTGATCACATCAACAACTTGTTTTCTTCTCCAAATGACTTTCTGAGTCCTCCAAGATGTCTAGATACTCCCCATACTCTCAATTCACAACTCATAATTCCCTTGTTGACCCTCAGACACCCCCAGATAGGAGATAGACTCAAGGCTTGATCTGCTGAACTCTCTGCTCTCAAATTCTTTTCTGATAATTTGAATGAGATGGAATTAGGATAATAACCTCTTGATAGGCCTCTAGAGATGAGAATAATGATTGGTCCCCTGTTGAATGACTTGCTATGCTTATGCTATGCAGATGAGTAACCTATGTTCATGACTCTATATGCAAATGCTAATGATATTGAAACATAAACCAAGTGAATAAGGTTGAGCAAATTTTAGGGTGCAACAGGGTGGATTGGAGTAGTTGAGTTCAACGAACCAGGATAAAAATAATTGTGTTTTTATTCTAAGTTTTAATCTTTCATACTTATTCAACCCCCCTTCTAAGTATTATCTCACCTTCAGTTGGCATCAGAGCTCCGGTTCTGTGTGTGCTACCACTTAACAGTGTCAGTAAAGATCCAGAGAGAAATACTTTGATATATATTTATTTGCTACAATGGCTGATAATACAATATCCAAAATTAACAACAAATATGAAGAAAGGGACATGATCAACACCAAACCCCCTATGTTTGATGGGGAGAAATTTGATTACTGGAAAGACAGAATTGAGAGTTTTTTCCTAGGATATGATGCTGATCTATGGGATCTAGTCATAGATGGATATGTCCATCCCACAGATGGGAATGGCAAGAAGATAGACAGAAAATCTATGACAGATGCTCATAAGAAAGATTTTAGAAATCATCACAAAGCCAGAACTATATTATTGAATGCAATTTCCCATACTGAGTATGAAAAAATTACAAACAGGGAAACTCCTTTTGATATGTTTGAATCTCTAAAAATGACTCATGAGGGAAATTCTCAAGTCAAGGAGACAAAAGCTCTGGCTCTAATCCAGAAGTATGAGGCCTTCAAGATGGAAGACTCTGAATCTGTTGAAGCCATGTTTTCCAAATTTCAGATCCTCACAGCTGGGCTGAAGGTTTTGGACAAGGGATACTCTACATCAGATCATGTAAAGAAAATCATCAGAAGTCTGCCTACCAGATGGAGACCAATGGTGACTGCCTTGAAGATGGCTAAAGATCTGAACAAGATCTCTCTAGAAGAACTCATCAGCTCACTGAGGAGCCATGAAATTGAGCTTGAGGAAGATAAACCTCAGAAGAAAGAAAAAGTTAAATTTGTTGCCTTAAAATCTAAAAAATCTGCTAAAGCTTTGCAGGTCATTGAAGAAAGCTCTGAAGAATCTTCTTCTGAAGAAGAAGATGAATTATCCATGTTGTCCAGAAGAATCAACAGACTCTAGAAGCACAAGGGAAAGAAGTTCAACAACTTCAGAAGATCTGATAATAGAAAGGAATCTTCTGGGCACAGAAGATCTAGCAAGAAAAAAGTTGTGTGCTATGAGTGCAAAGAACCTGGGCATTACAAGAATGATTTCCCCAAACTTCAGAAAGAAATACCCAAGAAGAAGTTTAACAAAAAGAAGAAGGTTCTGATGACAACATGGGATGACTCAGATGAATCTGAATCATCTTCTGAAGCAGAAGAAGAATGTGCTAATGTTGCACTAATGGCCAGCACAGAGGATCAAGAGGAAGGTACCTTAGGATATGAATCAGATTCTGAATCTGATGATGACGCAGAAGAGGTAATGGCTAAACTTACCAAAGAAGAACTTATAAGAGTTTTAACAGAAGTTCTTAAAAGTTATAACAATATCAAACTCAAATACAAGAAGCTGAAAAGCAATCTTGAATCTGAGATTGATCTTCTGAAGACAGAACTTGTTGAACAAAAAGAAATTAATCTGAAAATCAAAAATGACTTTGAAATAACTCAACAAGAATCTGAATCTGAGACTAAGTCATGTGAAAACATTTTAGAAAAATATGACTCTAGCTTTCATAGATTTCTTACTAAGAGCATAGACAGAAGCAAGATGGCTTCTATGATATATGGTGTTAGTGGAAACAACAGAAGAGGTATTGGATATGAATCTTCATCTGGAAGCAATCCAAAATCTGTTGACAAACTTTTCATCAAGAAGACACCTCTGTATTCTCAATTTAAATTTGGTCACTTAAATGACATTAAACACATAAGCTCTGAGAAGAATACTTATGTGTTTAAACCCAAGGCAAGTCAGAATAAACATTATGTTGAAAAACAGAAGTTTAGACAAACCTACAAACCAACTAACCCCAAAGGACCCAAGAAGATCTGGGTACCTAAAAACAAAATAATTCCTGTTGCAGATGTTCTTAGCAGCAAGGTCAGGACGCCAATCATGGTACCTGGACTCTGGATGCTCACGACACATGACAGGAGAAAAGTCTATGTTCCAAATCCTGGAACTTAGATCTGGAGGTGACGTGAAGTTTGGAGGGAACCAGAAGGGCAAGATCATTGGATCTGGCACTATTGTAAATGGTAAACTTCCCTCTATTACTAATGTTTTACTTGTTGAAGGGTTAAAGCATAACTTATTGTCCATAAGTCAATTAAGTGACAATGGTTTTGATATTACCTTTAATCAAAAATGTTGTAAAGCTATTAGTCAAAAGGATGGCTCTATCCTATTTAGTGGTAAGAGGAAAAAAAACATTTATAAGATAAATCTTTCAGAACTTAAAGTTCAAAATGTTAAATGCCTCTTGTCTGTTAATGAAGAGCAATGGGTCTGGCACAGAAGATTGGGCCATATTAATATGAGACGTATATCTCAGATTAATAAACTTAATCTTGTCAGAGGACTCCCTAATCTGAAGTTCACTTCAGATGCTCTTTGTGAAGCATGCCAAAAAGGGAAGTTTTCAAAAACATCTTTTAAATCAAAAAATGTTGTTTCTACTTCTAAACCACTAGAACTACTTCATATTGATCTGTTTGGACCAGTGAAAACTGCATCCATCAGAGACAAGAAGTATGGATTAGTCATTGTTGATGACTATAGTAGATGGACATGGGTAAAGTTCTTAAAACACAAGGACGAGTCGCATTCTGTGTTCTTTGACTTCTGCAAACAAGTCCAGAATGAAAAAGATTTCAAAATTATAAAAGTCAGAAGTGATCATGGTGGTGAATTTGAAAATAAATATTTTGAAAAATATTTTTCTGAAAATGGCATTGCTCATGATTTTTCCTGTCCTAGAACTCCACAACAAAATGAGGTTGTAGAGAGGAAAAATAGAACTCTGCAAGAAATGGCCAGAACCATGATCAATGAGACAAATCTGGCAAAACACTTTTGGGAAGAAGCAATCAACACAGCCTGTTACATTCAGAACAGAGTGTCTGTAAGACCTCTTCTGAAGAAGACTCCTTATGAACTGTGGAAGAACAAAAAGCCCAACATTTCATATTTTCATCCTTTTGGATGTACTTGCTATATGTTAAACACTAAGGAAAATCTGAGCAAGTTTGATTCCAAAGCACAGAAGTGTTTCATGCTTGGATATTCTGAACGCTCTAAAGGCTACAGAGTATACAACACTGAGACACAGATTGTGGAAGAATTCATTCATGTCAGATTTGATGATAAGCTTGGCTCTGAAAAGCCAAGGCAGTTTGATAACTCTGCAGATAGGGAAGTAGTCTTCATTGACTCTGAAGTTCCAGAAGCAGACAAAATTCAAGTGAAGGAACCAGAAGCAACTCCAGATGCTACTCCTTTAACTTCTCAGATGAATAATCTAAACATTTCTGAAGAATCAACTATTAGAGGATCATCATCCAGAATTAAAGCTTCTCATCCAGAGGATGTTATTATTGGAAAGAAAGATGATCCCATACGAACAAGATCCTTTCTAAGATCATCTGAAGCATCACTATTTGGACTAGTGTCAGAAATTGAACCATCTTCTGTAGATGAAGCTCTGCAAGATAATGATTGGATCATTGCCATGCAAGAAGAGCTAAATCAATTCAGCAGAAATGATGTATGGGATCTAGTTCAAAGACCTCAAGGATTCAATATAATTAGTACAAAATGGGTCTTCAGAAATAAGCTAAATGAGAAAGGAGAAGTTGAGAGGAATAAGGCAAGGCTGGTTGCTCAAGGGTACAGTCAACAAGAAGGTATTGATTACACGGAGACATATGCTCCAGTGGCAAGGTTAGAATCTATACGCCTTCTTATTTCATTTGCTGCACAAAATAACATCACTCTGTATCAGATGGATGTTAAAAGTGCCTTTCTTAATGGTATTATAGAAGAAGAAGTTTATGTCCACCAACCTCCTGGTTTTGAAAATGAAAAATTTCCAGATCATGTTTTCAAATTAAAGAAATCTCTATATGGATTAAAACAAGCTCCCAGAGCTTGGTATGAGAGATTGAGCAATTTTCTTCTGGAGAAGAATTTCATCAGAGGCAAAGTGGATACAACACTCTTTTGTAAAACAATTAATAAAGATCTTCTAATTTGCCAAATTTATGTAGATGATATTATTTTTGGATCAACAAATATTATGCTTGGAAAGGAGTTTGCTACATGTATGCAGGCAGAATTTGAAATGAGCATGATGGGAGAACTCATATTCTTTCTAGGAATCCAAGTTAATCAAACTCCAGAGTGTACCTACATACATCAGACAAAGTATGTTAAAGAACTTCTGAAGAAATTCAACATGTCTGATAGTAAGATGGCAAAGACTCCAATGCATCCTACTAGCTCTCTCGGCAAGGAAGAGGTAAGTAAGAAAGTAGACCAAAAGCTCTACAGAGGTATGATTGGATCTCTTCTTTATCTTACTGCTTCTAGACCTGACATATTGTTCAGTGTTTGCCTGTGTGCTAGATTCCAATCAGATTCTAGAGAATCACACTTGACAGCTGTCAAGAGGATTCTAAGGTATCTGAAAGGTACTTCTAATGTGGGTTTGTGTTACAGAAAATCTGATGATTTCAAATTAGTTGGATTCTGTGATGCTGATTACGCTGGAGACAGAGTGGAAAGAAAAAGTACTTCTGGAAGTTGTCAATTTCTAGGAAGAAATCTAATCTCCTGGTACAGCAAGAAGCAACCCACAATTGCACTTTCAACCACAGATGCTGAATATGTAACACCCATTTTAATTATTTAGTCATTTTATTATTATTTTAAATATTATATGTTGATGTGCCCTTTGGTAGGGTGTATTTGATGATGTTTGGTGGGTGTCCCTGAGATGGGAGGATCATTGGTGGTAATTTGGTGAGTTTATAATAATATAAGAAATAATAGTAATATTGGTGGTGGTATTATTATTATTATTATTATTATTATTATTATTATTATTATTATTATTATTATTATGATTATTATTAATATTTGTAGTAATATTATTAATATGGAGAATATAATATTATTATTAATATAGTTATCATATTATTATGATTTTTGGTGTGAATATGATAATATAATGAATAATAGTAATATTGGTGGGGGTATTATTATTATTATTATATATTATTATATTTATTAGTATTATTAATATTATTATTATTTTGGTGAGATAATAATATTATTACTATTATTATTATTATTATTTTGGTGAGATAATAATAATATTATTATTATTAATAGTATTATTATGATTAGTATTATTAATATTAGTAATATTATATTAGTATTATTAATATTAAGATTATTATTATTAATATTATTTTATTATTAGTATTAATATAATTGTTATTATTATCATTAGTATTATTATTATTATAATTATAATTATTGTTGGGTGTATTACTATTATTATTATTATTATGTTGAATATTACTATAATATTACAATAGTATTATATTATTATTATTATTATTATTATTATTATTATTATTATTATAATGATTATTATAATTATTATTATTAGAATTATTATTGGGAATATTAGTGGTTGGAATAAGTAAAATAAGAAGTGGAAGGGTTATGGGGAAGTTAGAATGGAAATATGAAAAGGCACGATAGAAACCGTGAGAAGGAAAATTGGGAGAATAGAGAAGAGCGAAGAACAAAGAGAAAGGGAAAAGGCTAGGGATGAAGAATCTTGGAGGAATTTATCACCGATCAGAATAATTATCCAGGTAAGGGGGGAGAAACTTGATTGGGATGGTATATATACATTATAGGGTAGAGGAGATTCCTTAACCCCGTAGGAAAATGTCGATCTATGAAGTTTTATATTGGCATGCTTGTTATTGTTGTTGCTAATGATAAATTGATGCTTGATATTGATGAATTGTTGATTGGTATTGGTGAATTTGGTATATATATATTATGGTGATATTAGTGAGATTATATGTTGTTACTGTAGTGTTGATAGTAACTATGAATAGAGTTTTGGTGAGATTTTGTGTTGTTATTGTAGCGTTGGTAATGATCATGATTATAAATTTGGAAAAATTATGTATTGTTCCCTGTGATGTTGTTAGTGACTCTGGTTAGGACCTTGGTGAGATTCAGAGTAACTCTGAAGTGTAGGTAATGTACCGTAATGTTGGTTCTAGAGTAGTAAGTATATGATAATTGGTAAGTATAATGGTGTGTTTGTGTTTGATGAATACTAGTAATTGATAGCGATGGAGTATAGGTCAATGTTGATGAATTGTTGTTTTTGGTTAATTTGGCGTATAGGCTGGGTTTAAGGTTTTTAGGGAGATTCTGTGTGACCTTTTAAGGCATCGGTAGAATGTTTAAGCGATGACTTTGGGAATAAGATTTAGGAACCGATTTAGTTACGGTAATGTACAAGGTTGGTACTAGAGTAGGCTGAGAATTTGAGTCGAGATGATAAGTTTGATTTGGCCTAGAATAGTACTGTAGAACTATGGGGAAGTTGGTGAATCGCAGCATTCGCTGGGCTTCGCCTGGCGAGTGTTGGCGAAGCTTCGCCTAGCGAATGCCAGCGAGCGTAGCAGAACCAGAATGTGACTTTGGTGATGTTTGGCCTTGAGCATTGGTCTGGGGTGACCTTTCTGGCCTTGATGCATTGTAAGGATGATGAGTGAGGGATCTAACCTGTGTACTGGGTGATAGTACTCATTTCCCTTAATATTGTTGGTGGACAATTAGTTAACGTATATGTATGTAGTGATCAGTAGGATCGTGTGTTCCCGGGTGTTGGGATGTGGTTATATATGGTGTTATAGTATGAATTTATTTACCATCTGATTGATTTATATGGTGTTGGTGTAATATATCTACACATATATGCATTGATGTATGATGATATGATCAGGAGGATCGTGTGCACTTAGTGTGCCTAAATATGATAGTTATGCATTGGTGTGTGCATATCATGGTGTTTTGGTGGGATGAATCATGTCTCAGGAGGAGCGTAAGTGATTCATCCATACTCCTTTGTGGAGAATGGTGGGGGATAGATCATGTCTCAGGAGGAGCGTAAGTGATCTATCCAGGTTCGATTGAATGAACCAATGAGTCGGTACCGCATGCATGGTGTTGAGTTGCATATTTGCATTATAATATGTTATATTGTAATTTGAACAGTAGGTTCGTTATATGGAGTTGTTGGGGTGAATATTGGTGTGTTGGTGTGTTTTACTACCTTTTTTACATGTATTACATTACCAATATATTTTTGATCATGTTTTCTCACCCCTTGGTTGTTGTTGTGTCTGTGCTTCTCCGGAAGTACAGATAATCCAGGTACTTAGATAACTTGGATGGTGGTGTGCCAGTCGAGTCTAGGATGCTCGGGATATGGGTGTTTTAATTGTTTTATGTCAAACTTGTTGTAATCCTGTGACGTATCACTTTTTTGTGAATTATAATAATAAAGATTTTACGAAATTTGGCGGATGGCCGAGAATGTTGGAATAATGTTTTCCGCTGTATTATTTTTGAGAATAATTAATAAAGTATTTTTATAAAAATTTGGTGATGTGATATCCCACTATTTTGGTGAAAACTCTGATGTTTATTTATAATGTTTATATTTTATTTAATTTGGGAAGTGGGGTGTTACAATTGGTATCAGAGCAGGTCGGTTCGTCCGGCCAATGTTGTCTAGTGTTGTTGTTCCCTGGTATGCGACATGTGCGTAAAAACACTGTCGATACATGTTGTTGGTTAAGTTTGTCGGTAGAAGTGGAATGATTCCAGTGGGGGAGAAGTTGTATTTCTCCGGAAAGCTACAATTTGGTGGCTTATGGTGTTGAGGAATGATATAATAGTTGGTAAAGATGGTTTGTACCCCATCATGATTTCGGGTGTCTATTAACAAATTGAGGAACTGATCACCCTTAATCTCTTGTTAATACTGGACGAGATTGTGTTGGATGGGATAGACGCGTCTTGCAAGCTTGGATGGCGTGAGCAGTGTATAGTCTTGAGTTAAGCTAAGTGCTTAAGGGATTATTTTGAGGAATTTGGCGTAAGACGGTGTTGAAGTGTCTATTTTGACTGAAACTTGGAATGAGAAGGAAAGTGAGAAAAATTGAGATTTGTCAATTATTTGCGATTGCCGGAGGTTTCCGGATGAGGTAGGTGATTTACTATCGGAGTGTGAAGTAAAGCTCACACGTTGACTTTGTTGTTGGAACGAGTCCGATATTAGTGACTCCATATGGTGTGTTTTCGTTGGGATTGGAGAAGTTGAAGAGTCAACTTGAAGACCTTCTAGGAGAGAGGTTCTTTTGTTTGAGTGTGCTACCGTAATGTGCACCAATTTTGTTGGTTAGACAAATAGAAGGTTTTGTGAAGCTTTGGGTGAACTATAGATAAGTGAACAGGGTGACTATCAAGGATAGGTGTTCGCTTCCAAGAGTTAATGATTTGATGGAACAATTGATCGAGGGATGTGAGTCCCTTGGTCATGTGATCTCGAGTAGAGTTCTTGTGGTGGATGGGACGAAGGTCAAAAGTTCTATCGTATTAGGAGGCTCAAAGATCTGCTGTTGAGATTGGATGTAATTATGTTTTAAATTATTCATAGATTTAAAATGTGTTGGATGGCTTCCTAAGTATAAAATTGTTGTTGTACGTTAAATTCCGAGATCGCAGCTTTTTACGGAATCGAAATCAGACACTCGGAAGTTGGGTAACGGTCGAAAAGAGGATGTTGGAACTGTCATGTTTGCCTGGCGAGCATACTGGCGAACGTCCATATTCGATGCGGTGTTCGCCTGGCGAAGGGGTCCTGGGCAGAAAATGTTATTCTGGTGTTTTTGCCGTAACGGGAGAACCGTAACTCGGAATGACGTGCGGTTCGAAGCGTTGGAAAGCTATTCAAACTATCTATGAGATGGTGAAGTATTGACATAGATTTAAGCTATTTATTGATGAAGTGTGTTTGAATGTTGTGGTAAGGACGGGCGGTACGGTATGTGTTCCCGCTATAACTCACAACTTGTTTGTCCACTTGGCATGGGATCTTCTTTAATTATTTATATAAGGCAATGGTTGTGTTAATAAATGATATTTTAAGGTATTCGAAGAGTATAGAGGATTATGTTGAGCATAAGGAACTGGAGTTATCAGTGTTGGAAAAAGAGCGGTGATATACTTCCGTAAGGAAAGTTCTGCCGAATCCGATAGAACTAATTGTGGTGTTTGTGATGCTTGTTGATATAATTAGGGGATTTGCTAAAGACAACTTCAGCGAGTTTCAATTATGCAAAAGGAAACTTGAAGTGTATAAGAGAAATCATCCGACCAGTGATTTAGAGTTGGTTACTATTGTGATTGTACCGGAGTCGGAGTCTTCAAAAGTTCAGACTGAGATCGGAGATGTTTGGTGATCTTAAGAGTTTAAGGTGTTTGTTTAATTTGAATAAGACGAATATGAGGCATAGGAAATAATTGGGACTTCGAAAAGAGTATGACTTCGAGTTGAATTACCATTCGGGTAAAGCGGACATGGTAGATGATGCAGTGAGTTAGAAATATTTGCATATACCGAAGATGATGGTGAAAAGAGTTAGAACTAATTGAGCAATTTCATAATATGAGTTTTGTGAGTAAGGAGACTTCTTATGGAGTTAAGCTTTTATTATTAAGATCTGACTAGTGATATCCTTGAGCAGAATCGAGAAAGTCAGAAACCTGGGTTGAGTAGTGAATTGGTTGAAATTGATAAATTAGAGTCGAAGAGTGGATTGTCGGGTTTGTGGAAATAGTACCATGATGTGTTATGATAGGGTATGTGTACCAGATGTTGTTGAGGGGAGTAGGAGTACTCGTGAAGAAATACATTGAGGTAGATGGAGTATCCATCCCGGTGCTATGAAGAAGTAACCGAATTTGAGTAGATTGTTTTGGAGACCTTGGATAAGGGGAGGAGTAGTTGAGGTGGAATATGCTGGTTAGAATTGTAGGAATTTGAAGAGTGAACATCAGAGACTGTTGAGTCTGATGCAGTCGTTAAATATTCCAGAGTGGAAATCAGGTAGTATTTTCACGAAATTGGTGTTGAGATTTCCAAAGAATTTGTAAAGACATAATTTTAATTTGAATTGTTAGGAGTGGATTAACTATTCCGTGTTGAGGATATACGAGATGCATATTGAGAAAGTGGTGACGTTGAATGAACCAATGAGTCGGTACCACATGCATGGTGTTGAGTTGCATATTTGCATTATAATATCTTATATTGTAATTTGAACAGTAGGTTCGTTATATGGAGTTGTTGGGGTGAATATTGGTGTGTTGGTGTGTTTTACTACCTTGTTTACATTTATTACGTTACCAATATATTTTTGATCATGTTTTCTCACCCCTTGGTTGTTGTTGTGTCTGTGCTTCTCCGGAAGTACAAATAATCCAGGTACTTAGATAGCTTGGATGGTGGTGTGCCAGTCGAGTCTAGGATGCTCTGATACGTAACACGGGATATGGGTGTTTTAATTGTTTTATGTCAAACTTGTTGTAATCATGTGACGTATCACTTTTTTGTGAATTATAATAATAAAGATTTTACGAAATTTGGCGGATGGCCGAGAATGTTGGAATAATGTTTTCCGCTGTATTATTTTTGAGAATAATTAATAAAGTATTTTTATAAAAATTTGGTGATGTGATATCCCACTATTTTGGTGAAAACTCTGATGTTTATTTATAATGTTTATATTTTATTTAATTTGGGAAGTGGGGTGTTACAGAATACATTACTGCTGCTGGATGTAGCACGCAGATGCTCTGGATGAAGAGTCAACTAGAAGATTATCAAATTTTTGAAAGTAACATTTCTATCTTTTGTGATAATACTTCTGTTATATGTTTGTACAAGAATCCCATTTTACATTCTAAGGCAAAACATATAGAAATTAAGCATCATTTCATCAGAGACTATGTTCAGAAGGGAATCATAAATTTAGCCTTTGTTGATACAGATCATCAATGGGTAGATATTTTTACAAAACCCCTTGTTGAAGATAGATTCAAATTTATTCTGAAAAATATTGGTATGGATTCTTGTCCAGAATGATATTTGTCAGAAGCAAATTTTTTTTCAGATGCAATAATGCTTAATACTCTGAAGCATTTCTTCTGATTGCTCATTCTATTCTGATCAATATTTCTTTTGTGAAACTCTGAACTAACTATCTTTAGAAGATCTGAACGTTGGCTAACGTTTCATTTCTTAAGAGAATTCAGAACACATGCAAGCAAACACGTGTCACACCAAATCTGAAGAGGTGGCGTGTACGTAACTGAAGAGACGTTTGAGGTGAAGTTTGAATAGTGAATATCTTGATTTTCCCCCCAAATTGTCAGAAGCAATTAATGTTTTGAAATGATTATTATTCCTTTCATTTATTGCTTGTTAAAACGTGCATATTTCTGACTGTTGATTTGCCTAAGTGTTTTAGTATAAATACATGACTTGTATTCACTTTCACACTTTTCACACTCTCAAAATTTTACATGCGTTTTCATCTCCTCTTTTCTCTGCATAAAAACCCTATACCTAAGCGTTTAACAAAGCACTCTTCAATGGCAACTTCATCATCAACAGCTGCTCAATTCCAATCTTCTATGGCTGCTGTAACTTCAGAAAACATGGGTGTTGCTCCCTATTCTCCTCCCAAAAGAACTCTTCTAACCCCTGTTGATAAATTGGAAGTTCTATGTGATTCCATGGTTGAGTTTGACTCCCTTGCAGAAAATGGGTTTGAGTTTCGTTCCATCATTGGAGCTCAAGGATGGGTTAAGTATTTTGATAGGCTCTTTGGACCAGTTTACCCTCTACTTGTGAAAGAATTCTGGATCCATGCATCAGTTTACCCCAAGTTCATCTTGTCTTTTGTGCTGGGAAAAGAAATTATTATCACAGAAGATCTGATAAGAAAACTAATTGGTTATGAAGAAACAAATGGTGTTTCCCACTTGCCAGCTGGGCATGTGGACATGGATGAGGTATATGAAGAAGTAATGACTGCTGGTTAAGCTTCTAACAAATTCAAAGATCTGAAGCCTGACTACAAGATCTGGGCCAAGATCTTCATGGGATGCATCCACCACAGGAAGTCAACTAATTCTCCATACTATGTCAATAATGAACAGCTATATTTCATGTATTGCCTTAGTCAGAGCACCAAGGTAGATCTTCCATACATTCTTTTTATGCATATGTGGAACCATATAAATGCATCTAGAGAGTATGTGAAGGAGAAAGGACAGAAGATCAAAACTTGGATCCCCTTTGGAAGATTGATCTCAGATCTTCTTACTGAGAATGGTTTGGTCACTGCTCTGTACGCTGCTGGAGTTACAGAGGAATTAGAATTTATATGGGAAAGCCTCTGAATGCTAAAAGTCTTCAGAGACTCAAAATTGTTGATGAACTCACAACAACTCCCAAGAAGCTGAATGTGTCAGAATTAAATAAGAGGGTTCCTTTAGATGACTTTCCTTTATTCTTTGCTGAAGAGCCTAGACATATAGTGGTTATGTATATTGATGAATGCAAGAAGGAAGGAAAACCGGTTCCTGCTAATGTGATTCAGCTAGCAAGACAACCTCTACCCATTGCAGAAGAAGAAGAAGAAGCACAACTACAGAGGAAAAGGACTCAGCCAGTAGTAGACTCTGCACCTGCTCAGAAGAAGGTCAAGATTGCTGAGAAGCCCAAGAAGCTCTTGAAGAGAAAAGAATCTGAAGAAGTTGCTTATGTACCTGCCAAGAGGATCAAATTAAAAGGTACTAAATCTTCTGTATCTTCTGCAAATGTTGTTATCAATGATTCTAATATTAAGTCTGTACCAAAACCACCTTCTACACAAACCACTTCTGTTATTGCTCCCAGCTCCATATCACCACAAAAACAAACCAACCTGAACCTTCTATACCTTCAAAAGATTACATTCCAGATCCTATTCCCACACCTACACCTACACCATCATCTAAGATCTTAATTCCCAATCCAAACCCAAGATCTTTTATATCTTGTGCCCAAGTATCATCTCTATTTCATAATATGTCTTATGGTTTCAAACTAAAAGATTTTTATGATAGAGTTGAACCTTCTGACCCCATCAACCCTCTGAAACCAAAACCTTTCTGACTCCATCGCTAAATGCTTTACTCAGATCAAAAGAAAAATCTCCTGAGATACCCTTCATTCCATACTATCCTCCTCCTCTGATCTCCATCCAACAATCACTTTTTCCACCAACTCCCCAACCTAAACCTATAACTCTGGAAACTTTGTTACGACCAAAGCCCAGACTTAATGTTGATCATTTATTTCAAACATTTTTGCAAGAAATACAGATGTATTTAGGTACTGTTCAGAAGAAATGCTCAGCAACAATGGATGCCAAAGAATCTGACATCATCTGGAATGGATTCATTAACAAATTCAAATATGTAGCTTCAAACCTGAAGAACGTCTGTTCTGATGATGCAAAGCTCAGATTTGCTGAGGCTGCAAGGACTCTATTCTGGACTGTCAACAAATCTGAACCTCTGCTTCTTTTAGATGCTCCTCCACCATCAACAGAATCTACTGAAAATGCATCTGAAGAAAATCCGTTGGCTATGACTCTGGTAGACCCTCCTTCTAATTCCAATGCTCCAGAATCTACAAAACCAATGGAAATTGACTCTGTTCAGGCTACAGAACCTCATCATACTTCTTCATCTGAGATAAAGAAAGAACATCCAGATTTTGAAGATAAGATTGTTGCTCTGGAAGCTGGACAGTCAGAGATAAAATCCTGGATTGCTAAGCAGGATAAGAAGTCTGAGGATATGACATAATGGATGTCAAAGCAAGATGAAAATAATGAAACTATGGCTAAGTGGATGTCCAAGCAAGAGCAATCATCCTCTGATATTACAGATCTATTGAAGATGCTTTTGTCCAAACACTCTTAGATTTTTTTTCATTCTAATGTTTTTGCATCTGTACTTTATTGCTATATCTTCTGATGTTTGCCTATGTACTCTTGATCTGATCTTTTGGAATGAATCAAAGTTTTGCTCCATTGAATTATCTTATTTACTGTTTCCTTTTATTTGTCGTTTTCAAGTTTTTACTTTTTGCTTATGATAAAAAAGGGGGAGAAAATATAGATCTGAACTGTTTAATATAACTTCACCAGAATGAAACTTCAGACATATTTATTCTATCTAACATTTAATCTGATTATTTCAGAACATTTGATAAGTACATTCTATAAAAGAAACTCTGAGTCTCTCAGATCATTTGTCTATTATCAAACTCTGAATCTTAAATCTGCAAGACATTCTGACCTTCAAATGTTATAAGAACAAACAAGATCTAACTCTGAAGATTACTCAAAGACAAAAGGGAAGTTTCTATTCCTTATTTGTATTTAACTCAGGGGGAGATTCATCATCTCAGGGGGAGTTATAATTCCAATATGTTCAGTTAAACAAAATTTCTAATACTTTTTGTCATCATCAAAAAGGGGGAGATTGTTAGAACACAGATTGGTTCTTAATAATATCTCTTTGTTTTGATGATAACTGTTAGGAAATTTTGTATTTAAGAATTATATACTCTAAAATTTGTTTGAGAGTTTTACTACAGATTGAAATGAATTTATCTCTCTAGAAGCAAATTTGAATTGTATACAAGAAGTTATCTAGACTCTGAAGCCCCAGATTCACTCATTAGAAGATTCTGATTGCTGATTATAGAAGATCCTGAGCGTAGTCTCCAAAAGGATCTGAAGCAAGAAGCTCCAGAAGATTCTGAAGCAGAAGCTCCAGAAGAATCTGAAGCAAGCAGAAGCATCTGAAGCTAAGAAGAATATTGTATGAAGAGTTTCTCAAAGCATAGTTTCTACAGAAGTTTCTGAAAATACTAAAGCTGCCAAGTACTAAAGTTCTGTGTCAAATATGCTCTGATGATCAACACGCTAAAAGCACACATGCTGTAGAAGACTCTGATACATCAAAGTTCTGAACACCATTAGAAGACTCTGACTCAATCAGACTCTGATGAACTTGCTGAAAACTGAAGAAGAAATATTCAAAGTATATATCCGTTGGAGTAAATCAAACGTCTCTTTCCTCATTTGTGCTAGACACAAGAACACAGACAAAAAGGATTTTTCTGTGCTTTCTACTTCTAGGAAATGTCACTTGATGTGAAGACAAAAAGGCTCAGACCTTTTTGGGACACTCTTCTCAACGTACAGCTTCCTTGGATCAGCTGCCTATAAAAGGAAGACTCCACCAAATTCTTCAGTTAGACATTTTGCTGAAAAGAAATCATAACAATTCAAAGCTCTCATTCTTTCATATTCTTCTTAGAATTATTTGTACTTAAACTTAAGAGAAATATCACTGTTGTGATAATAGCTTTTTAGAAGCATTCATACTCTTGTTTTTGATTTACATTGATTGTAAAGGTTTTTCCTTAAGAGGATTCAGTTGGAATCAGTAGCTCTTGAGAAGACTAAGAACAGTTGTTCTTAGGTGTTACTATTGTAATCTGTTTGATTAAATAGTGGATTAAGTCCTTGTTGAGAAAGGCAAATCACTCTAGGAAGGGTGGACTGGAGTAGTTGAGTTCAACGAACCAGGATAAAAATAATTTTGTTTTTATTCTAAGTTTTAATCTTTCATACTTATTCAACCCCCCCTTCTAAGTATTATCTCACCTTCACTAGTACGGGTGGGTCTTTTAAAATTTAAGTGAAGTCTAGGGTTTCTATTCTAAGGTTGAAAATGACTTAACAAAGTCAAGGGTGTGATTGAATAAGTTATCCATGACATCGAGGGTCAAATGGACAGACCTTCCTTTGGAGGGAAAATGGGGAGACGACTTGGACGAGAACTAACGAGTTTTGTCGCTTGGGGATAAAAGAAAATAAAATTCTAAACAAGATGACAATCAAGGTAAAGATTGATCATGGTTACAACCAATTAAATAATAAGTGATGGTGAGAATGAAACATGATGATAACATTTAACAGATGAAATAACCGATATTGCAACAGCGGTTCGCACTTGAAGAAAATCAACAGATGAAAATGGTAACAACTAAGAAATAAATCCTAGCATGTTATATATCATATATGGGCATGGATTCAAACAATTTTCAATAAAAATATTGAAGGGAAACACATACACATTTATCTGCAATTACATGAACGATCGCGAAAACACGCACATTTGCACATAAACAAACTAAGTGATAAAAAATGCAAACATGAAAATTAAAAGCATGGCGTGAAAGTACACATTAATACGAGCACAACAAAAAAAAGAACGGGCGAAAAACGATGAAAAACGAGTGAGATACGAGTTTTTGAAGTTTTGGTAAAAAATCACAAAATTAAACAAAAGACTTGCCCTCCTCAAGGGTCGAACTCAGGAACAAGGGGTGAAAGGCGCTTGGTCATACCACTGGGGTGGCTATACATCCGTTTGTATAAGCCACCCCTTTAATTAATAAGAGTAAAATGTGCACCAGGCTGGGCAAAATAACACATAACAAATGCCAATACGTTTTCTAGCGTAACTTCCTAACCGTTTATCGAAACGACATAAAATTTATATGGATTTGGGGTAGAATCAAACAAGGAATCTAATGGTGGTCTTAGTTTTTGAAAATTCTCAACCTACTGCAAAATTCGACAGCTGCTGTATTGAAGTGTAATGAGATGCATTTTGATATGTGTAGCCTCACACACATGTTCAAAACATATCAACCATGCACACATCATAGATAAATGGTAATGAATGAATTCAAGTCAATTTTGTGGTTAAAAATGCACTGTTATGAAAAGTCACATACAAGATGCAAAGTTGACTTGAAAGTAGGTATTTCAAGTTCAAGGTAACCATTGATCATAACAACCTTCTGTACACCTCCAACACAAGTTAAGGAATGAGTTTCAAATGAATTTTAAAGGCTGTACTGACTGTTTTGAAATTTGGTGATTCAAAGTGGATTCTTTGTGTGTGATCATGCATTTTTGTGTGTGATGTGTGTTCTAATCAGTTTTAACTTCAAATGACTATACAAACACATTATAAATGATAAATATGAAGTGCTAGATCAAGTATTTCAATTCAAAACCAACTGCTGCAGAAAATGGTGTGTGATATGTCACTTTGTGAAGAAAATGAGCATTTGAAGAGTGAATTTTCATGACAGTGAATTTTAGTGCAAGGTGCTCATGCCAACATGTCACAAATGACTAATATGAAGTGTGTGTAATGTGTCTTTGGTGAAAAACAAGTTCATGCAAAAAGTAGCTTGTGAGGTGTTGCTTTTGTGAAGAATCATGCATTTTGAAAAGTGAGATTTCATTACAGTATATTTCAGTGGAAAATGATCATTCCAACATCTCATAAATGACTAATATGAAGTGTATGTGATGTGGTTTGAGTGAAAAACAAGTTTATGCCAAAAGTAGCATTGGTGTAGTTTGAGTGTGTGTGAAAAGTGGTGTTGAAACATGAATTTTTGAGGCAGCTGTCTTGAGGCCAAAGTAACTATGTCAACATACTTCAAATGACATTTATGAGATGTTCAAATGTTATTTTGATGCAAAAAGGATTTGGTATGGAAAAATGGTTTTTGAGTGATTTGATGCATTGATGTACTTGTGCCAATATGTGAATTAGAATTCTATGTGCAAACAGCAAAGTGAAACATATAGGCACATCTCAAATGCACATTGGAACATGCTTGCAAGATAAAATCAGGTCTTCCAATGTTCTATGCAAAAATGAAGTTTCAGTGGCTGTGACTAGTTTTGGCAGCAAGTTAATAACAGAGGAATGCAACACACATGTCAAAGCATTTTCACAATTTGATGAGGTTGATGTTTCTACCTAACAGCATGAGAAATGAGTTACTAATTAATGATAGTCTTGGCAATGATGCATATAAACAATATGTGCAAACATGACAGCAACACAGCGATCAACCAAAACAAATTCTACAGTATGATGATGATGTCTAAATTTGATGAATGTGCACAACATATTTAATGTCATCCCAAAAAGTAATGGAATCTGCAAGGGACAAGACCAACTAGCACAGAGAAAACACTCCAAGTTGAACTAATCAAAAAGCCCAAGAATTCAATCATGACCATTATGAAACTTTGAACAAGGCCTACTGTTGTGAACACAACTTTCTGCATAATTGGTATGTGGTAGCAGGTTTATGACATAACAGTTCAAAACTATGGCATTGAATGAGAACACAAATTCAGCATCAACAGAAATGAAATAAACTTAAACCTCAACACACTCAAGATTTTAAGTACAACAAAATCATGCCAGCATCACATTAGAATCTAACAGCTTCAACAATAATAAGCTTGTGCTTCAGCAAGTAACAAATTTGAATCAATTTTATCAAATATTTTGGGACAGCATAATAATCGAATTCAGCATACCAATATGATAAAAACAGGTTCAAATACTTGTGCTAATACTCATGAGAACCTCCATCATTCTTTAAACATATGTCATGAAAATCAACAAGATGTACATATTTCAAATTCTACCAAAACACTCAAAAGTGTGATTTCATGAAAAATGATGCTAAAGCCAATAAGAAACAACTACATACCTCTTGATGACCCTTTTGAATATGCTAGAATAGTTGAGAAAACCAGAGATTCTTTACTTCACTTCTTGGCCTTGGTTCTTGCTTCAACTTCAAGTAACAATCCACTTATGATGCTATATTTAAAAACAAGAGTCTTCAACGGTTGTTAATTTCTTAGACAGTTGAGGAATGTCATTTGTGAGGTGTATGAATGATTAGAATGCCAAGATACTGTGTGGAATGAGTTTTGGCAAGTTTTGTGGATTTGGTCAAAGTAGTGTGGGAGGAAAGTTGACTTTTTGATTTTTGAGGTTTCTTGGAGGTTTAATGACTTACACACCTTCTATATGGTACTTAGAAGTTGTGTGGAGGGTGTTTGAGGTGTTGGAAAGGGTAGAAATGAATTTGGGCAGATTTCACTTCATGACCATTTTTGGTGTTTTTGTGAATTTTGTGATTTTTGAGAATTTGATGCAAGATGAGGGAGTTGTGATGACATAGCTTCTTTATGGTTTCTATCAAATGAATTTTCTGTGGAATGAGGTGAATGAGCCCTCCTTTTATAGAGAAATGGATTGAGGTGCTTGCTAGAGACCTTTCTTCACCATGAAGCAAGCTTTAAGATTTTTTTGAAACAAACCTCCCTTGGAGGGTTTTCCACTTGTTCTGCTAAAAGACCATTTTTTTCAAAGTCCCTTAATGATTTCTGATGTGTTTTGAAGCCTATAGATCATAGGGAAGGGGCTGGTACAACCTTTCCACTTTACACCTCATGCTTCGAAGTGTAACTTGTCCAATTGCTCCACTTGCAAGGCAATGGACTCAAACCTTTGATTTTGGGCTATTCTGCATAATTCTCTTTTGTTTCATGCTACCTACATCTCATACATCAGGTACAACAAGTTGGATCAAGAATATTTGGCAAAATTGGTGAAAGAAATCAATCTTGAAAGTTCAGCCAATGTGGGACTATAGTGTGAAATCCTCAACTTTGCACCTATGTAACTTTCTGCTCATACCTCCTCTTGAGATGTTCTAGTACAATTTAGAAAGCCCTCACATAGCTCTAAAACATTCATGTTTTCATGATTTTCAATTTCTCAAAGTAACTTGGCCAAAAAAGCCCTCCAAAGTTGCTAAAAATGAGCTTAAAAAGTGAAATTTTCCTAAGTCTTTTTCCCTTCTTGAAATGAATTTGACCATAACTCAAAATCTATGCATTTTCTGATCATGGACCAATCAGGGACTTTTGTAGTACTTGCCAAGAGCTTCCAAATGAGCTTTGAACCAACCCAATTGGATGTGTGGTTAAGGAGTTATGGTTTAGCCCTTTTCAAAACCCTAATTTCCCGATTTCTCGATTACTCCTTCATCCTTGATCCAATGGTCATGAAAATTGATATGCAAGTCCAATATGACATAAGGAACAACTTTGTTTCACAACTTGAAGTCCAATTCATAAAATTTGGAGAGTTGACTTTTCGGTCAACCGTACGACCGATCGGTGATTAACGAGTCGCCTGTTGACATTCTAGACCTCCTGAGACCTTGAAACTTCTTGGATGAACTTTAATAAG
Organism: Lathyrus sativus; assembly: GCA_963859935.3. Lineage (NCBI taxonomy): Eukaryota > Viridiplantae > Streptophyta > Magnoliopsida > Fabales > Fabaceae > Lathyrus > Lathyrus sativus. Next base: position 110,419,433 of record OZ012737.1, on the reverse strand, counting down.
CTACATGAACTTCATGGACCTCAATCACACCATTACAACACCTTCCAACATCAAAGTCAAACCACAATTGACTTTTACTAGTTAAAACCCTAATCGGGGCCTCCGGACTGCACTGTTCTTGATTCTGAAATGATTTCTTCAAATTGGCTTCTCATTTGACATTATGTAATATCCTTGACCTTTTTTCTTATTTGAATGAGCCCAAAACATTGACTAATCACAAACCCTGAAGTTTTGATTTTGACTGCACGAAACCCTGACTCATCTGCAATTTAACAAAGGCAGTCTTGCACTGGATTAAGGTTAGACAGTTCATGAGTATGCTCCTAAAATGATAATGAGAATCTAAGGGGTCAAAATTTTGGGGTGCAACAGTTGCCCCTATTTAAATATCTTCACTAGATGGAACTGAGAGATGACAATCCTCGTAGAATCGCAGTGAAAGGTATTTAAATATAGATGACCGAAAATTTTGTCCCTTAGATCTGATGTCATGCTAAAGGACAAGTTATGACATCCCATGGGCTCTAAATGATTCCTTATGATGCTTGAATGCAAACAACACAGACGCAAAGATATTAATAAAAGAAACAGTAAAACAACCAATGACAAATGCGAGGACTCGACACTGGGGACTCGTACTAGGGAAAACTAAATTAACAGTTCAGACATGACTGATAATGTAAGAAGGAAAACTTCGTATGGGGAATAGGCAAATCCAATAAAGATGACAATATTTTTGGAAAAGAAGTACTTCACCGGGGAGAAGAATAGACTTTCACTAGGGAAAAGGAGATATTCTTACTAGGGAGATGTAGACTTAATTCCACTAGGGGGGAGGAGAAAAGCAGACTTCATCGGGGAAGCAAAAGATTGGCTACAACCTCACTGGGGATGATCAGATGAGGAACTTCCTATAGCGAAGAGTTCAAACGGGATCTTCAGGAATGGACTAGAAACAAGACTAAGCACACTGGGGATACTAGTGACGACTAGATCTCCGGGACTTGACTGGGAACATGGATCACTGGGGATATATTCTCAGCTTCTGCAAATAGTTCACACAGTGCTGGTAATCAAGAAACGTCCTGGGGAAATTGGTAACGACCAGAATTCCAAGTAACGCCAGTGACGACTGGTCTTTTAATGGTGATTGGTGACGACCAAATCAGGGTATCAATGACAGTTGGTTATGAAACAATGCCAGTTAAGACTGGATTTTTAATGAAGATGGCGACGACCATGCTGGGGAATACCAATGACAATTGGTTACGAGGATGCTAGTGATTACTAGATCTTAGCTGGGGTGTTGGTAACGACCAAAACGAAACAGATTCCAATAACGATTGGACTCTAGATGATGATACCAGTTACGGCTGGTTTTCAAAGGGAAAATTGGTTGCAACCAACAAGATACCAATGACGATTGGGCTTAGGCAGAGCCATTGACGACTGGACTTCATGGGGAGAGTTAGTAACAACTAACAAGATACCAATAACAATTGGAACAATACCAGTGACGAATGGATTCCCCGGGGAAAGGTTGGTAACGACCAAACCAAGAGGCGCCAATGACAATTGGACTTTTAAACAGTGCCAGTGACGACTGGACTTAAAAGTAAATAGATGGTGACGACCAAATGAATGCCAACGACAATTGGTTTGAACAAAATGCCGGTTACGACTGGACTTATACTTGGAAATGAAGCAAGTAAAAACTTAGACTTCACGGGGATTGATAGATGTCACCGACTCGGGGAACAAACGAATCACATTGATCCCATGATGAGGAGTGTACGTAGACTTGGGAAATAAACCCGAAGACCTACTGGGAGAATAGAGCCTGTAGGTAGATTTTGCTGAGGTGAATTCAAACAGATGTCCAGAAATACTTCGCTGGGGAAAGAACCTTCATATAATCACAAGAAATCCTGAGGGATAATCTTCAATCTTGATAACCATACATGGCCAAAGGACTCTTCGACGCTCAACTTGCTATCATTTCATTGGGGAATGTAAATTCTGACTGTGTATCAAGACTCCTGCTACCCTGAAGTTTCGGGGAAGTAGGATTTTCCTCGAGTCTTTCCAAAAGTTAAAACATTTTGTTAAATCTTTCCAAGTTATTTTCAAAAATTTTGACTTTAATGCTTTCAAAAACAATCGTTGACTAACGAACGGTATTTTGCATAACAAAGAAAATAAGGAACTGATAATTTGCACAAGAAAGAAAAGGCTCAAAAGGCTGATTTTATTTAAAGTATGAAATCTTGCCAATGACAATATTCCATGAAAATTTTACAAGTAAAATGGCAAAAGTGGATAAGGTTACATTGAATCCTATGACCTAATTATCCCTAAAGACTAGAATTCTCCAAGATCCTTGCTTCTAACGAGAGTTGTTGAGATGAATCTTTGTTGAGTCTGCAGTGTTGATGACTTCGTCTGATGCAGCGAAACGCCTTTGTCCCTAATTTTTGCCTGGATCGCCCTTTCGGGTATTCAATCCACCGGGACGCTCATTTTTGCCTAAGCCGCCCTTTCGGGTTTTCAACTTAGCGAGCTTTTTGATTTCGTTCCTCTTTTTTCTTTTCTTCTCTTTTTTTTACCCTAACTTTTGCATAAACCGTTCTTTTGGATTTTCCGATTTATCGGGTACTTTTTAGGCGTAATACTTCTGAACTGCGTCAGAGTTTATCGGGTGTGTGAGTTGTTCTCCGTCCATGGTAGTAAGGATCAGTGAACCTCCGGAGAATACTGTCTTCATAATAAAGGGGCCATCGTAATTAGGCATCCACTTCCCTCTTGCGTCTTTGTGAACTGGTAAGATCTTCTTGAGCACAAGTTCTCCTTCGCGGAACTCTCTGATACGGACCTTTTTATCGAACGCTCTCTTGATTCTTTTTTGATACAACTGGCCTTGACACATCGCAGACATGCGCTTTTCATCGATGAGATTCAGCTGATCAAATCTTTCTTTAATCCATTCCGCCTCTTCTAACATGGTTTCCATGATGACTCTGAGGGATGGTATCTCGACCTCGATGGGAAGAACTGCGTCCATTCTATATACCAGAGAAAAGGGAGTTGCCCCTGTGGAAGTGCGGACGGAGGTTCTGTATCCGTGCAGGGCAAATGGTAGCATTTCATGCCAATCTTTGTAAGTTTTAACCATTTTCTGCAAGATCTTCTTGATGTTTTTATTTGCAGCTTCCACAGCTCCATCCATCTTTGGGCGGTAAGGGGAAAAGTTGTGGTGTTCGATTTTGAAACCATCACATAATTCTTTCATGACTTTGTTGTTCAGATTGGTGCCGTTGTCTGTTATAATTCTGCTTGGGATCCCGTAACGACAGATGATCTCCTTTTTAATGAAGCGAGCCACCACTTGACGTGTAACGTTAGTGTAGGATGCAGCTTCAACCCATTTTGTGAAATAGTCAATGGCGACCAGAATGAAGCGGTGTCCATTTGAAGCTTTCGGTTCAATTGCCCCAATCATGTCAATCCCCCACATAGAGAAAGGCCATGGTGACGACAGTACATTCAACAGTGTTGGAGGCACATGCATTTTGTCCGCGTAGATCTGATATTTGTGACATTTTCTGGCGTACTGAATGCAGTCAATTTCTAAAGTTAACCAATAATAACCAGCTCTCAAGATCTTTTTGGACTTGGCGTACCCGTTGGCGTGAGTACCAAACATTCCTTCATGAACATATTTCATTAACAAGTCCGCTTCTCTTTTGTCAACACATCTGAGTAAGACCATATCATGATTTCTTTTGTAAAGTACACCATTGCTGAGGAAGAATTTGGATGCTAATCGTCTCAGTGTTTTCTTGTCAAGTGTTGTAGCATCTGCGGGATATTCTTGTTTCAACAGATAATTCTTTATATCATGATACTAGGGTTTGCCATCGGTTTCTTCTTCAATCATTTGACAGTAAGCAGGCTCTGTCTTGCGTTCAATTTTGATAAGTGTGCCATCATTGACATCTCTAGTTTTCCACATCGAGGCCAACATGGCTAAGGCGTCGGCGATGTGATTCTCTGCTCTTGGAACATGTTTAAAGGTGATTTCGTCAAAATACTTGATCGTTTCAATGATATAAGCTCTGTAAGGGATCATGTTTTCATGTCTTGTCTCCCATTCACCCGTGACATGGTAGATAACCAAAGATGAGTCTCCACTGACTTCGAGATTTTTGATTTGGAGATCAATGGCTGCTTCGAGACCAAGGATACACGCTTTGTATTCAGCAATGTTGTTAGTACAATCAAAGTCTAGTCTGGCTGTAAACGGAGTGTAACCACCTTCAGGATTCATTAAGACTGCACCTACGCCATGTCCGCTATAATTGGAGGAACCGTTGAACATCATCTTCCACCAAATATCTGTCTGTTGACCTTTGTCAGAACTTGTTTCTTCACAATCTTTCACTAACATGATATCTTCATCCGGAAAATCAAACTTCAGAGGTTCATAATCTTCGACAGGTTGATCTGCGAGATATTCTGATAACGCACTACCCTTGATGGATTTCTGAGCCACATATTGAATATCATATTCTGATAGTAGCATATACCACCGGGCGAGTCTTCCGGTTTGTGCAGGTTTCTCAAAGATGTACTTTATTGGATCCATTTTCGAGATCAACAAAGTGGTGTGACAAATCATATACTGCCTCAAACGCTTAGCGGCCCATGCTAAAGCACAACAAGTCTTTTCTAGGAGTGAGTATCTGCTTTCACAATCAGTAAATTTCTTGCTTAGATAATAAATGGCATGCTCCTTCCGTCCGGATTCGTCTTGCTGGCCCAGAACGCAACCCATTGAATTTTCAAGTACTGTCAAATACATAAAGAAAGGCTTTCCCGGAACAGGTGGTATCAAAATTGGAGGTTCTTGGAGATAACCTTTGATTTTATCGAACGCTGTTTGACAATCAGAATTCCATACAACTGTTTGATCCTTTCGTAACAACTTGAAGATCGGTTCACAGGTAGGGGTCATATTGGAAATGAACCTGGATATGTAATTTAACCTGCCAAGAAAACTTCTAACCTGATTTTCGGTCTGCGGAGCTGGCATGTCTTGAATGGCACGGACTTTGTCTGGATCCACTTCAATCCCCTTGTGGCTGACAATAAAACCGAGTAATTTTCCTGATCTGACTCCGAAAGTGCATTTTGCGGGATTCAATCTCAACTGATATTTCCGGAGTCTTTTGAATAACTTCAACAAATATTCTAGATGGTCTTTTTCTTTTTGAGACTTGGCGATCATATCGTCGACATATACTTCTATTTCTTTGTTCATCATGTCGTGGAACAAAGCCACCATAGCTCTTTGATAAGTTGCGCCTGCATTCTTTAGACCGAACGACATTACTTTATAACAAAACGTCCCCCACGGAGTGATGAAGGTTGTTTTTTCCATGTCGTCAGGATCCATTTTGATTTGATTGTAACCAGAGAAACCGTCCATAAAGAAAAACACTGCAAACTGAGCTGTATTATCTACCAAAGTATCAATATGTGGTAAAGGGAAGCCGTCTTTTGGACTGGCTTTGTTTAAATCTCAATAATCTACACACATCCTAACTTTTCCATCCTTCTTTGGGACAGGAACAATATTGGCTACCCATTATGGATATTTGGAGACTGCGAGAAATCCTGCATCAATTTGCTTTTTTACCTCATCTCTGATTTTGAGAGCCATGTCGGGTCTGGTTCTTCTGAGTTTCTGTTTAACCGGCGGGCATTCAGGTCGGAGCGGTAGCTTGTGAACTACTATATTTGTGTCTAGTCCCGGCATATCTTGATACGACCACGCAAACACATCCACATATTCTCTTAGAAGTTCTTCTAACTGTTGTTTTACCTTTGCCCCAAGACTTGCCCCAATTTTGACCTCTTTCCTATCTTCTTCGGTACCAAGGTTGATAACTTCTACCTGTTCCTTATAGGGTTGAAGCTCTGCATCCTCTTTTTGGGCCAACCTTACCAGTTCATCAGGAATTTCACAGTCTTCATCCTCGTCTTCAGCTTGGTAAATTGGTGAATCAAGGTCAGGAGGAAATGCATGGTCACAGGATTCAATGGGGTTTTGAACATTGCTGCAGGTGGGAATGGCTTAATTTTATTAAAACACACAAAGATAAATGCAGCATACACAGAAGGAGAAAATTTACTGTGGTTTTATAAAATTTCCATTTTCTTTTAAAGTGAAAGCGAAAAAAACAGTAAAGGAAATGAAGAATTTAACAAAATAGTTTGTTTTCTCATTGATATCTTTGAAAGCATGGGGCCCTTACAAAACATTCCTATAGCCTTGGGCATGGCTATGGAGATTTAAGACAACAACAAAGAAAGAAACAACAAATTACTTTAACTCGGGAAAAACTACAGGAACTTCGATAGCCTTCCAGTTGTTCAGAGTAGCTTCGTCATGATACAATAGTTGTCCTATGTCTTCACTTTCAAAATCTTCTCCCACGACGTTGATTTGAAAACCGCCACTGATGAATATTTCTTGAATAGCCTTTGGCCGGCTGTTGTCATGTATTGTTCCTTCTTCGTGAGTTGGTTTGTAACCCAACCCTTGGCGATTCATCTTCGGCTTTACCTCAATGACTTCTCCCCATCCTGCGGGAGTACCTTCTTCCAGCGTAGCTTTGGCGCCTTGAGTAGATGCGAAAGTTGGACCACTTTTTGCCACTATCTCCTCTAACATCACTGTGTTGGCTATTTCCAGTGCCTGGAATAAGGTTTCTAATGCGCCCTCTTCTGCTTCAATGTACCGGAACGACGAAAGATTACTGGCTTATCAATTACTAGCTTATCATTTACCACAAACTTCATTCTTTGGTGCAGAGTAGAAGATACCGCCCCTGCTTCATGGATCCAAGGACGTCCTAATAAACAACTGTAAGCCGGATTAATGTCCATCACTTGAAATACAATGTTGAACTCATGGGGTCCCACCAAAATTGGTAACTCTACTTCACCAATAACCGTCCTCCTCGAACCATCGAAAGCTTTTACAATCAATGATGTTGGTTTCATTTCCGCCCCAGCATAGGCTAATCTGGACAGTGATCTTGCGGGTAACACGTTTAAAGAGGATCCGGTGTCGACCAGTACCCGGGCTAGAGTATCTTCCTGGCATTTGATGGAGATGTGCAGCGCACAATTATGATTACGTCTTTCTTTCGGCAATTCAGCATCACTGAAACTCAACGTGTTGCATGCTGTGATGTTGGCTACTACCGAATCAAACTGACCGAGAGAAATATCTTTCGTTACATGGGCCTGTCTCAATACTTTTTGTAACGCTTCCCTGTGAGCTGGAGAATTTATCAAGAGTGACAAGATTGATATTTTTGATGGCGTCTGATGAAGCTGATCTATCACTTTGTAATCACTTCTTCGAATAATTCTCAAAAATTCCTCATCATTTCCTTCTTCTGTGCTCGGAGCTTCTTTCTCTTTGATTACCACAGCCGGAATAACTTCTTTTGGAATAGCTACTGATACTTTTGGCTGATAGATCCGACCGCTGCGGGTCATCTTGCTAGTGCCGGCAATATTTGTTACATCTGCCTGATCATCTGTCTGAACAACCCTTCTTGATTCTTGGTCTACTACGGTTACGTCGTATTTCCATGGAACAGCTCTTGTATTATCATAAGGAAACGGTCTCGGCTTTTGGATCACGATTGGCCGAGGTTGACCGATAGCAGCTCTGTTGAAGACGGGCCTCGCACTTTTGTTGAATACTGGAACTTTCTCTCTTTTCCTGGACAGATCGAAAACTGGCTCAATCACAGAAACTTCTTTTTTCCTTACCTTACCACACACTTGCAATGTCCCCTCATTCATCAATCTTTGTACATCTTTCCGTATCACATCACACCCACTGCAATTATTCAAACATTCTTCACAGTTATTATGAATACTTCCCAGTAGCCCTGCTTTTGACAACTTCTCATGTAACGTCTTCAGCGACGTTCTGATTTTTGACACATTATCAATTATCTTCTCCTCTGACTCTTCTATGGCATTAACCCCTCCGTGGTTTGGTAGTGGATTACTTTTAACATTGGGTGGTACATCATCAAAAGAGAAGATTTTCTTCTCCATCAATTCTCTCACAAGATGTTTCAACGCAAAGCACCCTTCTAGGTCGTGGCCAGCGGCACCTTCGTGAAAAGCACAGTGAGCATTTGGGTTGTAATGTGGAGATGTTTTATCTGGATTCAGTGGTCTTGTTGTTATCAAACCTTGGTGAACTAAAGAAGGGTATAATTCTGTGTATGTCATTGGTATTTGTGGAAGTGGAGGTTTTGTGGTTGGCCTCCGGTTTTGATAATTCTGTCTGGGTTGTTGAACTCTCTGCTGATGGTTTTGTTGATAGGCTGAAGCGTTGGACGCTCGTTGATACCCTTGTTGATTGGGTTGATATACGGGCGCTGCCTGCCCTGACTGATAACCTGGGACAGGATGGTTAAATGATGGGGCTACAACTGCCACATATTGTTGTTGGGCATACTGTACCGGATATATTGGTCGCTGTTGCTGAATTTGCTGAGCATAATTTGGTTGAACTTGCTGGAAAAACCCTTGTTGAGGCTGCTAGTAATGCTGATACGGTCTCACGGTACGATTTCTTCTTCCCATTACGGCATTTGTTTCACCTTCTTTCTTTTTGTGAAACCCACTGCTGACTTTCTTGATATTGTTGTTGTTAGAACTGCTGGAGTTGTTGGCTACCTTTCCACTTTTCATTCCCAATTCTACCCTCACTCCCACAGCCACGATGTCTGAAAAACTTGCAGACACGCTGCTGATCATTTTTTCGTAGAATTCTGGTCTCACTGTGTCAACAAACCAGTCTGTTAATTCTTTTTCATTCAGAGGAGGTTCCACCTGAGGTGCCATCTCTCTCCACCGTTTCGCGTACTCTTTAAACGATTCTGTACTTTTCTGTGACATGTTTAACAATTGTCTTCTATCCGGGGCCATATCCATGTTGTACTTATAGTGCTTCATAAAAGCGTCATCCAGGTCTTGGAAATTGTGAATCCTCGATTGGTCCAAACTTAAATACCACTTGGTCGGAGCCCCTTTTAAACTATCTTGGAAACAGTGGATCATTAACTTGTCTTCTTCAACGTGCGCCGCCATTCTTCGATAATACATGATTAGATGCGTGCGAGGACAGGTTGCACCAGAATATTGATCGAAACTTGGAACTTTAAACTTGGGTGGAATCACCAATCCGGATACTAGACACATATCTCTGGCGTCAGTACCAAAGATATCGTTCCCTTCCATCGCTCGGACCTTTCTTCCTATAGTTTCAACACTTTCTTTTAATTTCTCATGTGACTCCTTCTCCTCTTCATACCCCTCAAGACCTTCGTATACTGGTGGAGGATTGTGAAAGACAGGGCGTGCCTGAATCTGTACAGCAGCTGGAGTATATGTAGGAATTGCCTGAGGAACTTCTCCCCCTAGGGAAACTGTCTGCTGAGTGACTCTTGGTGGAGGTACAAAGCCTGGAGGTAACCCATAGGTTGGCATATTTGCAATAGTAACAGCCTTCGGGATTGGATCTGCAATGATTTCAGAGACAACGGTGGCTCGAGTGTCCAACATTGCACGAATGACTTGTAAGGCTTCCCTAATCTGTCCCATGCCTCCTCGGAGCTCTCCGAGTTCATTGTCGATTCTGTCCACATCTAAGTTCTGTTCTTCCATCCTTAAGCGAGCTTGGGCTCGAGTGTTGTACTGGTGGCGGGGTCTCAGTGTGATTCTGAAGACAAGACAGAGGGATGAGACACGACTCAGGAACATGCATATGCAATGCTTATGAAATGCAGACATGCAAAATGCAGGTTTTAAACATTCAAGGGAATAAAAGCTTTATATGCAAATATTATAACAGTAATAGGAAAAACAGACAAATCTTCATTGATAATAACTGGAGAGTTTACAACATAAAACTGGAAATGGAAATACAAGCTTCTTGCTACAAAAATAACAGAAAATACAACAAGGATTCTAGATTCTTCGACTGGATGGTCCTTCATCTTCAGGTTGATTCTTCTTTCCACTTATCAACTCTTGAAGTTCTTCCTTTTCTTGCATTGCCATGAAATACTTACTTCTCCATTCTCTCCCTTCTTCCTCGGCTTTTGCTAGAGCAGATTTCAATTCTTCTATTAGGGTGACCTTTGTTGGATTAGGCTCGAAGCTGGTAAAGAACATCTTCAAGGCCGCTTCTCTTACCCAAGATAGGTAAGTTTCTGAAACAGTGATGTCAGGGTAATCCAATGCAGTCATTCCTCTAGTGTTGATACGACGCCAAGCATATATAATCTGAGTTTTGTAAGCTCGATCCTTTCCTTCCTCAATGTAAAAACTTCTCAAGAGATCAAAGTCCAGTTCGTCTTTCATCGGGTATCCCCGCTGACGGCGAGCTAAGATGGTATTGTAGCTGATACAGCCTTCGGTGCTAATGAGTGGAACATTCGGGAAATCTCCGCAACTCTGAATCATAGGTATCCCCCCATAGATGGGATCATACCAATTGATGTCGGTATGTTTGAGCAGAAGAAGCTTTTTAGTCCAGGTGAGTCCATTTTGCCTATCCCAAAGAATTGGTACCCTTGGCAAGTGCGAAATAAACCACTTGTAAAGGAGAGCAGCACAGCATACGACTCATCCACCTCCGCGACGATTGCTATGATGAATAGAGAAATAGGTATCAGCTAACAACGTGGGCACTGGATTCTTGAGCCCAAAAAGAGTGATTGCATTTTCTTCCACAAAGTTATTGACAGTTGGGAATAAGAAGAGCCCATAGATTAATAAAGCCAGAATGGCTTCAAATGCCTCCATCCTCTTTGCCTCTGCATAGATCTGTGCTTTTTCAAACAAGAACATTGCTGGTAAACCGTACATGCTCCCTCGGGTAGTTAAATGAGAACGCACTTCAGCCACTTCTATGTTTAAGAGATCTGCAATGGTTCCTTCATTTGGAGTTCTTTCTCGTCCAGAGAACGGTCTAGGAGTAACATTCACCCCCATCAGGGTGGATTATTCTTCCAAGGTTGGGAGTAGTTGGTAATCTGGGAAAGTGAAACAGTGATATGTTGTGTCGTAGAACTGTACGAGTGCTGATAACATTTCTTCGTCGACTTGGATCTCAAGTAGAGACAATACATTCCCATATCTTTCTTTGAATGTTTCATAATCTTCTACCAACCCTGCTAGTCTTCTAAGATTTCCCAGATTTGGGATTTGGAACATACCTCCTGTGGTTGTTTTCTTTCCCGAGTTTATTGTGACAATGTCTGCAAAATCAACTTTATTTCCTTGAATGTTTAAATAACAAGAATGAAAATGTAAATGCAAAAGTTTTATGGAACTCAAATTTACCAAAATATCCTTTCATTTCATTGATTTTTCAAAGGGGTATTACAAAAGATTTTAGTACATCTTACAAAGGCCCTAACATTACAACTCAATATGCTCTAAAAGAAAGTCCTCTCTCTTCTTGATTCTTATGGGCTCTTCTTCCACCTGTGCTTTCTCAAGGATGAGTTTGTCTACCATAGCCTTCCAAGGAGTTGATTGATGGTTGGAATAAAATGCATCTTCCTGTGCCTTCCTCTTCTTGCTTGCAACTGCTTCCTCTTCTTTCAACTGAAGTTGTTTGCGGAGTTCCTCGTTCTCTTCCATAGCCACCTTATATTTGTACTTCCAGGATACCTCAGTCTGCTGTGACTTCCTCAGAACAATCTTCAGCTTCTCTTCCTCATACATGAAAATCAACGGCTGTTTTTCTATTAAGACCATAGGCTTTTGTGGAGGATAAGGCAGTTTCAACTGAATGGCCCTCTTTCGGACCCATTGGAGATAAGGTTCAAAAGAGATGCAGTTAGGTCTTCCCAAGTCCTATTTTCCTTTCCTGTGTATATGCCCCCATGCTTTGAGAATTTCATCTTTTAATTCTGAAACTCCTATGAAGAAAATACCTTCTACGTGAGCACTGCAGGGTTTATCTTTCAGGGAATAACCAAGTTGTCGACGAGCAAGCACGGGGTTATAGCTGATTCCCCCATTTGTACCAAGGAGAGGTAAATTCCCGAAGCTTCCACAACAATCAATGATTTTGATTCCATCGTAACTACGGCTGTACCAGTCAATATCAAAGTGAGTAAGAGCCATAATCTTTTCAGACCACCATCCTTTTCTCCAAAACGTATGGGCTTTGGGTAGATGAGAAACAAACCATTTATACAACAACGGAACACAACAGACGATCATCCCTCCTTTGTGAAGATTTCTTAGATGAACAGAGTGGTAAGCATCAGCTAGTAAAGTAGGTATTGGATTCTTCTTCAAGAATATTTTGATGGCATTGAGATCCACAAAGTTGTCAAAGCTCGGAAACAGAAAGATCCCATAAATAAGCAAGGCTAGAATAGCCTCAAAAGCATCTATACTCAAGTGATCGGCATAATACTGAGCTTTCCCAATCAAGAATTTTGCAGTCAGCCCAAAGATCCCTCCTTTAGTAACCATGTTCTTCTGAATGTCTACCAACTCGATACGTGTGGCTTTAGCAATTTCTTCATCTTTAGGGTCCTTCTCCATGACGGGAAAAGGAGATGCATCAAGGATGGGTAACTCAATCAGACAGGAATACTCCTCAAGTGTCGGCACTAACTGATAGTCAGGAAATGTGAAGCAGTGATAAAGTGGGTCATAGAACTGGAGTAATGTGGAAAGGAGTCCCAGATCTATTCTCTTCTTCATTCTCAGTAGAGACAAAAAATTCCCGTACCTGCTCTTGAACCCTTTTACATCTGTGATTAGAGTGCTCAACCTTTCAATCTCATCCACATTAGGGCTTTTGCAAGTGTACTTTATAGTTTTCTTTTTTCCATTGTCCATGATGTTCCCTGATATTTTATAAATAAGAGACTCTGAGTTCCATAAAACTTTTATGACATGATGTTTATGGATGCATGAATGCACAAACACAGATAATCACATATTCACAGATTTACACAAGTAATCAGACAAGGTTTTTGGTTTGGATAAGGAAAGAGGAGTCAAGGTCTACCCATCCCCAAAGGTATGTACTAAGGTTCCCACAACTGCAAAACAAGGTTCTAAAAGAGTTCCTGGAGTCCTCGACCCATCTTTCGGATATTATCAATTTCCCAAATACTTGGTGGTCGATAATATTTTCAAGAGAGTCTCGTCCAAGTGTAGTATCGCGTATCAACTACTTTGGAATTACTTCCTTATAGTCATCGCACTACATCCTAATAAAACCATAGTGGGGAAAAAGGTAATCTAAAGGTCCTCAGTATCACGGGCTCCTACATAGAAAGTAGCATTGTTTTCACGAATACTCGATCAACAATACTAACTCTCAGAAGGGCCTCTACTGAGTGGTGGTTTTCTCAAGTCAACTTGGTCGGGAATCAACTCCCTATAAGTCTCCTTGAATATACCACCGTCCTATCATAAGTACGCTTAAACACGGGTATAGTGTCGTCTCACTATTCAAAGTCCCCAAGAACCAACAGAGCACTTATGCACATATTTACAAGTATTCACAAATAAGCAAGTATTCAAACAAGATAGGCTAAACCCTCAAAACAAAAGGCAGTTCCCCAGTGAAGTCGCCATTTCTGTTGCGGTGAAAATTGGATATCAAGCTATTAATTAACTTGAACCTTATTTCTTTTACAACCGATCTTTAATTTATCCAAAGGAAAGGTCTAAGAAAGAAAACCCTTTTTCGCGATGTAAACAACGATTAAGAGATTCGGGGATCGGGGGTTGGTTATATCTAGGGAAGGTATTAGCATCCTAAATATCTGTAGTACTCTACAGGAACCTTTTGTTCGATTGCTTGCTAAGTGTGAAATATGTACTGTGGATTGGGAAAAGATATGAGTTGAAACCTAAAATTATATACACTAAGTTTGCTCGCAAAGACGTCGCATCTTCTGCCTACGTATCCTAACTAGGATAGAATCAGAGCAATCGTAGTTCACCTCACGAGGGAAAAGAACACTTGATGACGGTCAAGATTCAAAGGGGGAACAAACATGACAATGTTTGTGTGGAGTTTGACAAAACTTCCTAATCTAAATTGTAGAAGGGGAAAGTAAGAGATCATGACGATGATTCTTACGCAGAGTTGACGAACTCTTTCCTAGGGTTCTAGTTGAAGAACGCTCCTAGTACGGGTGGGTCTTTTATACTTTAAGTGAAGTCTAGGGTTTCTATTCTAAGGTTGAAAATGAACTAACAAAGTCAAGGGTGTGATTGAATAAGTTATCCATGACATCGAGGGTCAAATGGAAAGACCTTCCTTTGGAGGGAAAATGGGAAGACGACTTGGACGAGAACTAACGAGTTTCGTCGCTTGGGGATAAAAGAAAATAAAATTCTAAACAAGATGACAATCAAGGTAAATCATGATCATGGTTAAAACCAATTAAATAATAAGTGATGGTGAGAATGAAACATGATGATAACATTTAATAGATGAAATAACCGATACTGCAACATCGGTTCGCACTTGAAGAAAATCAACAGATAAAAATGGTAACAACTAAGAAATAAATCATATCATGTTATATATCATATATGGGCATGGATTCAAACAATTTTCAATAAAAATATTGAAGGGAAACACATACACATTTATCTGCAATTACATGAACGATCGCGAAAACACGCACATTTGCACATAAACAAACTAAGTGATAAAAAATGCAAACATGAAAAGTAAAAGCATGGCGTGAAAGTACACGTTAATACGAGTACAACAAAAAAAGAACGGGCAAAAAACGATGAAAAACGAGTGAGATACGAATTTTTGAAGTTTTGGTAATAAATCATAAAATTAAACAAAAGAATTGGCATCCTCAGGGGTCGAACTCAGGAACAAGGGGTGAAAGGCGCATGGTCATACCACTGGGGTGGCTATACATCCATTTGTATAAGCCACCCCTTTAATTAATAAGGGTAAAATGTGCACCAGGCTGGGCAAAATAACACATAACAAATGCAAATATGTTTTCTAGCGTAACTTCTTAACCGTTTATCGAAACGACATAAAATTTATATGGATTTGGGGTAGAATCAAACAAGGAATCTAATGGCGGTCTTAGTTTTTGAAAACTCTCAACCTACTGCAAAATTCGACAGCTGCTGTATTGAAGTGTAATGAGATGCATTTTGATATGTGTAGCCTCACACACTCATGTTCAAAACATATCAACCATGCACACATCATAGATAAATGGTAATGAATGAATTCAAGTCAATTTTGTGGTTAAAAATGCACTGTTATGAAAAGTCACATACAAGATGCAAAGTTGACATGAAAGTAGGTATTTCAATTTCAAGGTAACCATTGATCATAACAACCTTCTGTACACCTCCAACACAAGTTAAGGAATGAGTTTCAAATGAATTTTAAAGGTTGTACTGACTGTTTTGAAATTTGGTGATTCAAAGTGCATTCTTTGTGTGCGATCATGCATTTTTGTGTGTGATGTGTGTTCTAATCAGTTTTAACTTCAAATGACTATACAAACACATTATAAATGATAAATATGAAGTGCTAGATCAAGTATTTCAATTCAAAACCAACTGCTGCAGAAAATGGTGTGTGATATATCACTTTGTGAAGAAAATGAGCATTTGAAGAGTGAATTTTCATGACAGTGAATTTTAGTGCAAGGTGTTCATGCCAACATGTCACAAATGACTAATATGAAGTGTGTGTAATGTGTCTTTGGTGAAAAACAAGTTCATGCAAAAAGTAGCTTGTGAGGTGTTGCTTTTGTGAAGAATCATGCATTTTGAAAAGTGAGATTTCATTACAGTATATTTCAGTGCAAAATGATCATTCCAACATCTCATAAATGACTAATATGAAGTGTATGTGATGTGGTTTGAGTGAAAAACAAGTTTATGCCAAAAGTAGCATTGGTGTAGTTTGAGTGTGTGTGAAAAGTGGTGTTGAAACATGAATTTTTGAGGCAGCTGTCTTGAGGCCAAAGTAACTATGTCAACATACTTCAAATGACATTTATGAGATGTTCAAATGTTATTTTGATGCAAAAAGGATTTGGTATGGAAAAATGGTTTTTGAGTGATTTGATGCATTGATGTACTTGTGCCAATATGTGAATTAGAATTCTATGTGCAAACAGCAAAGTGAAACATATAGGCACATCTCAAATGCACATTGGAACATGCTTGCAAGATAAAATCAGGTCTTCCAATGTTCTATGCAAAAATGAAGTTTCAGTGGCTGTGACTAGTTTTGGCAGCATGTTAATAACAGAGGAATGCAACACACATGTCAAAGCATTTTCACAATTTGATGAGGTTGATGTTTCTACCTAACAGCATGAGAAATGAGTTACTAATTAATGATAGTCTTGGCAATGATGCATATAAACAGTATGAGCAAACATGACAGCAACACAGTGATCAACCAAAACAAATTCTACAGTATGATGATGATGTCTAACATGAATGTGCACAACATATTTAATGTCATCCCAAAAAGTAATGGAATCTGCAAGGGACAAGACCAACTAGCACAGAGAAAACACTCCAAGTTGAACTAATCAAAAAGCCCAAGAATTCAATCATGACCATTATGAAACTTTGAGCAAGGCCTACTGTTGTGAACACAACTTTCTGCATAATTGGTATGTGGTAGCAGGTTTATGACATAACAGTTCAAAACTATGGCATTGAATGAGAACACAAATTCAGCATCAACAGAAATGAAATAAACTTAAACCTCAACACACTCAAGATTTTAAGTACAACAAAATCATGCCAGCATCACATTAGAATCTAACAGCTTCAGCAATAATAAGCTTGTGCTTCAGTAAGTAACAAATTTGAATCAATTTGCTCAAATATTTTGGGACATCATAATAATTGAATTCAGCATACCAATATGATAAAAATAGGTTCAAATACTTGTGCTAATACTCATGAGAACCTCCATCATTCTTTAAACATATGTCATGAAAATCAACAAGATGTACATATTTCAAATTCTACCAAAACACTCAAAAACGTGATTTCATGAAAAATGATGCTAAAGCCAATAAGAAACAACTACATACCTCTTGATGACCCTTTTGAATATGCTAGAATAGTAGTGAAAACCAGAGATTCTTTACTTCACTTCTTGGCCTTGGTTCTTGCTTCAACTTCAAGTAACAATCCACTTATGATGCTATATGTAAAAACAAGAGTCTTCAATGGTTGTTAATTGCTTGGACAGTTGAGGAATGTCATTTGTGAGGTGTATGAATGATTAGAATGCCAAGATACTGTGTGGAATGAGTTTTGGCAAATTTTGTGGATTTGGTCAAAGTAGTGTGGGAGGAAAGTTGACTTTTCGATTTTTGAGGTTTCTTGGAGGTTTAATGACTTACACACCTTCTATATGGTACTTAGAAGTTGTGTGGAGGGTGCTTGAGGTGTTGTAAAGGGTAGAAATGAATTTGGGCAGATTTCACTTCATGACCATTTTTGGTGTTTTTGTGAATTTTGTGATTTTTGAGAATTTGATGCAAGATGAGGGAGTTGTGATGACAGAGCTTCTTTATGGTTTGTATCAGATGAATTGTCTGTGGAATGAGGTGAATGAGCCCTCCTTTTATAGAGAAATGGATTGAGGTGCTTGCTAGAGACCTTTCTTCACCATGAAGCAAACTTTAAGATTTTTTTGAAACAAACCTCCCTTGGAGGGTTTTCCACTTGTTCTGCTACAAGAAAATTTTTTTCAAAGTCCCTTAATGATTTCTGATGTGTTTTGCAGCCTATAGATCATAGGGAAGGGGCTGGTACAGCCTTTCCACTTTACACCTCATGCTTGGAAGTGTAACTTGTCCACTTGCTCCGCTTGCAAGGCAATGGACTCAAACCTTTGATTTTGGGCTATTATGCATAATTCTCTTTTGTTTCATGCTACCTACATCTCATACATCAGGTACAACAAGTTGGATCAAGAATATTTGGCAAAATGGGTGAAAGAAATAAATCTTGAAAATTCAGCCAATGTGGGAATATAGTGTGAAATCCTCAACTTTGCACCTATGTAACTTTCTGCTCATAACTCCTCTTGAGATGTTCTAGTACAATTTAGAAAGCCCTCACATAGCTCTAAAAGATTCATGTTTTCAAGATTTTCAATTTCTCAAAGTAACTTGGCCAAAAAAGCCCTCCAAAGTTGCTAAAAATGAGCTTAAAAAGTGAAATTTCCCTAAGTCTTTTTCCCTTCTTGAAATGAATTTGACCATAACTCAAAATCTATGCATTTTCTGAGCATGGACCAATCAGGGACTTTTGTAGGACTTTTCAAGAGCTTCCAAATGAGCTTTTAACCAACTCAATTGGATGTGTGGTTAAGGAGTTATGGTTTAGCCCTTTTCAAAACCCTAATTTCCCGATTTCTCGATTACTCCTTCATCCTTGATCCAATGGTAATGAAAATTGATATGCAAGTCCAATATGACATAAGGAACAACTTTGTTTCACAACTTGAAGTCCAATTCATAAAATTTGGAGAGTTGACTTTTCGGTCAACCGTACGACCGATCGGTGATTAACGAGTCGCCTGTTGACATTCTGGACCTCCTGAGACCTTGAAACTTCTTGGATGAACTTTAATAAGCTACATGAACTTCATGGACCTCAATCCCACCATTACAACACCTTCCAACATCAAAGTCAAACCACAATTGACTTTTACTAGTTAAAACCCTAATCGGGGCCTCCGGACTGCACTGTTCTTGATTCTGAAATGATTTCTTCAAATTGGCTTCTCATTTGACATTATGTAATATCCTTGACCTTGTTTCTTATTTGAATGAGCCCAAAACATTGACTAATCACAAACCCTGAAGTTTTGATTTTGACTGCACGAAACCGTGACTCATCTGCAATTTAACAAAGGCAGTCTTGCACTGGATTAAGGTTAGACAGTTCATGAGTATGCTCCTAAAATGATAATGAGAATCTAAGGGGTCAAAATTTTGGGGTGCAACAGTTGCCCCTATTTAAATATCTTCACTAGATGGAACTGAGAGATGACAATCCTCGTAGAATCGCGGTGAAAGGTATTTAAATATAGATAACCGGAAATTTTGTCCCTTAGATCTGATGTCATTCTAAAGGATAAGTTATGACATCCCATGGACTCTAAATGATGCTTTATGATGCTTGAATGCAAACAACACAGACGCAAAGATAATAATAAAAGAAACAGTAAAACAACCAATGACAAATGCGAGGACTCGACACTGGGGACTCGTACTAGAGAAAACTAAATTAACTGTTCAGACATGACTGATAATGTAAGAAGGAAAACTTCGTATGGGGAATAGGCAAATCCAATAAAGATGACAATCTTTTTGGAAAAGAAGTACTTCACCGGGGAGAAGAATAGACTTTCATTGGGGAAAAGGAGATATTTTTACTAGAGAGATGGAGACTTAATTCCACTAGGGGGAAGGAGAAAAGTAGACTTCACCGGGGAAGCAAAAGACTGGATACAACCTCACTGGGGATGATCAGATGAGGAACTTCCTATAACGAAGAGTTCAAAAGGGATCTTCAGGAATGGACTAGAAACAAGACTAAGCACATTAGGGATACTAGTGACGACTAGATCTCCGGGACTTGACTGGGAACATGGATCACTGGGGATATATCCTCAGCTTCTGCAAATAGTTCACACAGTGCTGGTAATCAAGAAACGTCCTGGGGAAATTGGTAACGACCAGAATTCCAAGTAACGCCAGTGACGACTGGTCTTTTAATGGTGATTGGTGACGACCAAATCAGCGTATCAATGACAATTGGTTATGAAACAATGCCAGTTACGACTGGATTTTTAATGAAGATGGCGACGACCATGCCGGGGAATACCAATGACAATTGGTTACGAGGATGCTAGTGATTACTAGATCTTAGCTGGGGTGTTGGTAACGACCAAAACGAAACAGATTCCAATAATGATTGGACTCTAGATGATGATACCAGTTACGGCTGGGTTTCAAAGGGAAAATTGGTTGCAACCAACAAGATACCAATGACGATTGGGCTTAGGCAGAGCCAGTGACGACTGGACTTCATGGGGAGAGTTAGTAACAACTAACAAGATACCAATAACAATTGGAACAATACCAGTGACGACTGGATTCCCCAGGGAAAGGTTGGTAACGACCAAACCAAGAGGCGCCAATGACAATTGGACTTTTAAACAGTGCCAGTGACGACTGGACTTAAAAGGAAATAGATGGTGACGACCAAATGAATGCCAACGACAATTAGTTTGAACAAAATGTCGGTTACGACTGGACTTATACTTGGAAATGAAGCAAGTAATAACTTAGACTTCACGGGGATTGATAGATGTCACCGACTCGGGGAACAAACGAATCACACTGATCCCATGATGAGGAGTGTACGTAGACTTGGGAAATAAACCCGAAGACCTACTGGGGGAATAGAGCCTGTAGGTAGATTTTGCTGAGGTGAATTCAAACAGATGTCCAGAAATACTTCACTGGGGAAAGAACCTTCATATCATCACAAGAAATCCTGAGGGATAATCTTCAATCTTGATAACCATACATGGCCAAAGGACTCTTCGTCGCTCAACTTGCTAGCATTTCATTGGGGAATGTAAATTCTGACTGTGTATCAAGACTCCTGCTACCCTGAAGTTTCGGGGAAGTAGGATTTTCCTCGAGTCTTTCCACAAGTTAAAACATTTTGTTAAATCTTTCCAAGTTATTTTCAAAAATTTTGACTTTAATGCTTTCAAAAACAATCGTTGACTAACGAACGGTATTTTGCATAACAAAGAAAATAAGGAACTGATAATTTGCACAAGAAAGAAAAGGCTCAAAAGGCTGATTTTATTTAAAGGATGAAGTCTTGCCAATGACAATATTCCATGGAAATTTTACAAGTAAAATGGCAAAAGTGGATAAGGTTACATTGAACCTATAACCTAATTATCCCTAAAGACTAGAATTCTCCAAGATCCTTGCTTCTGACGAGAGCTGTTGAGATGAATCTTTATTGAGTCTGCAGTGTTGATGACTTTGTCTGATGCAGCGAAACGCCTTTGTCCCTAATTTTTGCCTGGATCGCCCTTTCGGGTTTTCAATCCACCGGGACGCTCATTTTTGCCTAAGCCGCCCTTTCGGGTTTTCAACTTAGCGAGCTTTTTGATTTCTTTCCTCTTTTTTTCTTTTCTTCTCTTTCTTTTTTACCCTAACTTTTGCATAAACCGTTCTTTTGGATTTTTTGATTTATCGGGTACTTTTTAGGCGTAATACTTCCGAACTGCGTCAGAGTTTATCGGGTGTGTGAGTTGTTCTCCGTCCATGGTAGTAAGGATCAGTGAACCTCCGAAGAATACTGTCTTCACAATAAAGGGGCCATCGTAATTAGGCATCCACTTCCCTCTTGCATCTTTGTGAACTGGTAAGATCTTCTTGAGCACAAGTTCTCCTTCGCAGAACTCTTTGATACGAACCTTTTTATCGAACGCTCTCTTGATTATTTTTTGATAAAACTGGCCGTGACACATCGCAGACATGCGCTTTTCATCGATGAGATTCAGGTGATCAAATCTTTCTTTAATCCATTCTGCCTCTTCTAACTTGGTTTCCATGATGACTCTGAGGGATGGTATCTCGACCTCGATGGGAAGAACTGTGTCCATTCCATATACCAGAGAAAAGGGAGTTGCCCCTGTGGAAGTGCGGACGGAGGTTCTGTATCCGTGCAGGGCAAATGGTAGCATTTCATGCCAATCTTTGTAAGTTTTAACCATTTTCTGCAAGATCTTCTTGATGTTTTTATTTGCAGCTTCCACAGCTCCATTCATCTTTGGGCGGTAAGGGGAAGAGTTGTCGTGTTCGATTTTGAAATCATCACATAATTCTTTCATGACTTTGTTGTTCAGATTGGTACCGTTGTCTGTTATAATTCTGCTTGGGATCCCGTAACGACAGATGATCTCCTATTTAATGAAGCGAGCCACCACTTGACGTGTAACGTTAGTGTAGGATGCAGCTTCAACCCATTTTGTGAAATAGTCAATGGCGACCAGAATGAAACGGTGTCCATTTGAAGCTTTCGGTTCAATTGCCCCAATCATGTCAATCCCCCACATAGAGAAAGGCCATGGTGACGACAGTACATTCAACAGTGTTGGAGGCACATGCATTTTGTCCGTGTAGATCTGACATTTGTGACATTTTCTGGCGTACTGAATGCAGTCGGTTTCTAAAGTTAACCAATAATAACCAGCTCTCAAGATCTTTTTGGACATGGCGTACCCGTTGGCGTGAGTATCAAACATTCCTTCATGAACATCTTTCATTAACAAGTCCGTTTCTCTTTTGTCAACACATCTGAGTAAGACCATATCATGATTTATTTTGTAAAGTACACCATTGCTGAGGAAGAATTTGGATGCTAATCGTCTCAGTGTTTTCTTGTTAAGTGCTGTAGCATCTGCGGGATATTCTTGTTTCAACAGATAATTCTTTATATCCTGATACCAGGTTTTGCCATCGGTTTCTTCTTCAATCATTTGACAGTAAGCAGGCTCTGTCTTGCGTTCAATTTTGATAAGTGTGCCACCATTGACATCTCTAGTTTTCCACATCGATGCCAGCATGTCTAATGCGTCGGCCATGTGATTCTCTGCTCTTGGAACATGTTTAAAGGTGATTTCATCAAAATACTTGATCGTTTCAATGATATAAGCTCTGTAAGGGATCAAGTTTTCATGTCTTGTCTCCCATTCACCCGTGACATGGTAGATAACCAAAGCTGAGTCTCCACTGACTTCGAGATTTTTGATTTGGAGATCAATGGCTGCTTCGAGTCCAAGGATACACGCTTTGTATTGGGGTGCTTGCTAGAGACCTTTCTTCACCATGAAGCAAGCTTTAAGATTTTTTTGAAACAAACCTCCCTTGGATGGTTTTCCACTTGTTCTGCTACAAGACCATTTTTTTCAAAGTCCCTTAATGATTTCTGATGTGTTTTGCAGCCTATAGATCATAGGGAAGGGGCTGGTACAGCCTTTCCACTTTACACCTCATGCTTGGAAGTGTAACTTGTCCACTTGCTCAGCTTGCAAGGCAATGGACTCAAACCTTTGATTTTGGGCTATTCTACATAATTCTCTTTTGTTTCATGCTACCTACATCTCATACATCAGATACAACAAGTTGGATCAAGAATATTTGGCAAAATTGGTGAAAGAAATCAATCTTGAAAATTCAGCCAATGTGGGACTATAATGTGAAATCCTCAACTTTGCACCTATGTAACTTTCTGCTCATAACTCCTCTTGAGATGTTCTAGTACAATTTAGAAAGACCTCACATAGCTCTAAAACATTCATGTTTTCATGAGTTTCAATTTCTCAAAGTAACTTGGCCAAAAAAGCCCTCCAAAGTTGCTAAAAATGAGCTTAAAAAGTGAAATTTTCCTAAGTCTTTTTCCCTTCTTGAAATGAATTTGACCATAACTCAAAATCTATGCATTTTCTGATCATGGATCACTCAGGGACTTTTGTAGGACTTGTCAAGAGCTTCCAAATGAGCTTTGAACCAACTCAATTTGATGTGTGGTTAAGGAGTTATGGTTTAGCCCTTTTCAAAATCCTAATTTCCCGATTTCTCGATTACTCCTTCATCCTTGATCCAATGGTCATGAAAATTGATATGAAAGTCCAATATGACATAAGGAACAACTTTGTTTCACAACATGAAGTCCAATTCCTAAAATTTGGGGAGTTGACTTTTCGGTCAACCGTACGACCGATCGGTGATTAACGAGTCGCCTGTTGACATTCTGGACCTCCTGAGACCTTGAAACTTCTTGGATGAACTTTAATAAGCTACATGAACTTCATGGACCTCAATCCCACCATTACAACACCTTCCAATATCAAGGTCAAACCACAGTTGACTTTTACTAGTTAAAACCCTAATCGGGGCCTCCGGACTGCACTGTTCTTAATTCTGAAATGATTTCTTCAAATTGGCTTCTCATTTGACATTATGTAATATCCTTGACCTTGTTTATTATTTGAATGAGCCCAAAACATTGACTAATCACAAACCCTGAAGTTTTGATTTTGACTACACGAAACCCTGACTCATCTGCAATTTGACAAAGGCAGTCTTGCACTGGATTAAGGTTAGACAGTTCATGAGTATGCTCCTAAAATGATAATGAGAATATAAGGGGTCAAAATTTTAGGGTGCAACAAGTTCCTTGATTAAGTTTCTCTCTTCCCCAGCGGAGTATTCTCAAGATGGATTCATTAGCTTCGGTTGATCCGGCCTTAGGACTCAGGGCCCGCTTTTATTTAGCGAAGGTCTGGAGGCAATGTTAGAAGTCCTTATATTTGGGTTTGATTCTCTCTTTTATTTAGCGAAGATTTGGCGGCGATGTCAGATGTTAATACCTTCGGGTTTGTTTCTCGCTTTTATTTAGCGAAGGTCTGGCGGCGATGTCAGAAGTTTTTATATTTGGGTTTGATTCTCGCTTTTATTTAGCGAAGATTTGGCGGCGATGTCAGATGTTAATACCTTCGGGTTCATTTCTCGCTTTTATTTAGCGAAGGTCTGGCGGCAATGTCAGATGTTATTACCTTCGGGTTCGTTTCTCGCTTTTATTTAGCGAATGTCTGACGGCGGTGTCAGAAGTGCCTATCTTCAGATTGGGTATTTGTATTTTATCAAGAAAGATATCTGACGACGATGTCAGATATGTGTGGATACCTGACGGCGAGGTCAGATATGTTCTCCGACATGATGCAGATTCCTGACGGTGATGTTAGATGTGTATCAAAATTTGTTGATTTCTGGCGGCAATGTTAGATGTTTCATCCCTTACAAATTTTTGGCAGCGATGTCAGATATGTGGTTTTCTGGCAGCGATGTCAGATGTGTATCAACTTTGTGGTTGTCTGGAGGCAATGTCAGATGTGTGTGGATATCTGGCGGTGATGTCAGAAATTTTTATCCCCTACAGATGTCTGGCGACAATGTTAGTTGTTTATCAGTTTCTTGTTGATCCGATCTTAGAGTCAATGCTCACTTTTATTTAGCGAAGGTCTGCCGACAATGTCATAGGTTTTACTGATTGGATATTGATTCCTAACGGTGATGTCGGATGTTTCTCAACTGCATGAATGCCTGACGGCGAGGTCAGGTTTTTTTATCACTTGCAGATTCCTGGCGGCGATGTCAGATGTGTGTGGATTCCTGACAGTGATCTCGGATGTTTCTTAACTGCGTGAATACTCGACGGCGATGTCAGATGTTTATCTCCTGCAAATGTGTATCAGCTTCGTGAATTCCTGGCGGCGATGTCAGATGTCTTCATCAACTCAATAGATGCCTGGAAGTAATGTCAGATGCTCTGTGTTGATCCGATTTTCAGAGTTGTTACTCGCTTTTATTTAGCGAATGTCTGGCGACGATGTCAGATATGTTTGTCGACTTGATGTCAGATGTATTTTTCGACTTGGTGTTAAGGCCTGCGGCAATGTCAGATGTTTTACCGGCCTAGTGCCTATGCATGACGGCGAAGTCAGAGATATCTTCTTCCAGAACTGATGTTACTACCTGACGGCTGATCGCTCCGCAAGTGCACAAAAATATCAAAGTAATATAAAAGATTGTCGAACCCACAGAGACCAATGTCAATCTACCGTTATCTATTATTACGGCGTAAAGCTAAGGCTATTGGAATTAGGAAAATTGAATGCGAGTGAAATTAAATGCAAAAGAAATAAAGAAAATTGGTTTAAAGAAATGCGTTAAAGGATATCAGTATGCAAAGACTTAGTTATCTGGGATTCGACAGGTCACCGATGCTTCTTACTCTTTGCAAACATTGTTCAGAAGAAAATGACGGTTTAAATACCTTTGTCTCACGATGGTTGTTGACGCAAGTAACAACTCTAAGGCGGAACGTATGCTGTCACTATCGCGTTCGGGGTTAAAATTACTTTTTGAAAACCATTAAGTTCTAATCCATTTTAAAGTGCTTTCGCTGTTATTAAAACGAATGCCTAGTGTTTACTATCTGGTCCTAGCCGCAGCTGTCGCTTGTTGGTTCGTACCTTAATATGGTTTCCCACTGTCGTGGCAAAACCACCGTAAATAGCTTCTCACTGTCGTAACAAAGGTTTATTTAGAATTTAGATTAAAAACTACGGCCAGAAAGGTTGTTTGTAGAAAGCGAAGATGTCGGTTACTATCGAGTCCTATCCTACTAATTCAGTTACATACCGATAAAACTAACTTAGCTAGACATGATAATTAATGCGAACGGAAATAGACATAAACAACGGAATAATAAAGCGTGCATCATAATAGAAATAAAGTAGTAATTCAATTAATAAAAACCTGTAAATTGTACTGATCTCAAATCCTTGGGTAGTCCACCACAATGTCGGCAGGATTCTACTTTGGCGAGAAATAAAAGGTACAGGAAGAAAATACAATATTCTGAACTGAAGGAAAATGGAAAGGAAAATAAAAGTAACGATAAATAACTTTGATGGAACTTTGGCAGAACTTCGGGATGAAGAATCCACACCTTTCTCTGTGAATCTCTTGTCTATTTATAGGAGATGTTTCTTATCTCAACTTCCTGAGATCATGCGTGAGATATGGAGAAAGTGGTAGTAACTTCCAGTAGTGGGCAGTGAGTGGAGAAAGTGTAGGAAGGATTTAAGTTGAGATTGATCGTGAATTCTGATTCTGCGTTTTTTGTCTGCGTGACGATCGTCATGAAATGTGACGGTCGTCACACGCATGACGACCGTCATGGACCTGTGACGGTCGTCACAGCAGCAGAATCCGTATCTGCTGTTTTTCATCTATTTTTCATCCGTTTTTCATCTATTTCTTCTCCTTTTCTTTCTTTAGTCCAAATTCTCCCGAATCTGCAAAACGAAGTAAATTAATCATATAATAGAACATAAATCAAGATAAATTAATAAAAGTCACAAATAAATGCATGTAAATCAAGCCAAATAAACTATATGATTTCGCGTTATCAAACATCCCCACACTTAAACCATTGCTTGTCCTCAAGCAATCGACCAACACAGTAAAAAGAAATAAGCATAGTTTGAAACAAAGTCACGACGAAACTCTAATCATACGTGGCTGCTAGGCTAATGTTAGATCGATAGGTACTAAATATTAATACCAAGGATATCATAACGACACAATTTCAAAAACTCCCTACTTATGCAAACCAATCGGAATCATGCCATTATAACTCAACCTATAACTCATGCTCTCTTTCGCCCCATTTCATTATAGTGCAATCACATTAAGCCCGTTATTCATACACATTCATGGCAAGTAGACCTGTTAGTGACTACGATCTCATTATTATTTCATTTTTTTCTGCAAATATGCTTGAGCATCAATTAAACTTAAAGAGTTTGTACCGTTAGGCTAAGTGCTCGGGTGAGGAGCACCTAACTTAGAAGGAACATGTCTTTTTCTTCATAATTTTTTTTTCTTTTCTTTCTTAGTTTCTCATTTTAACCTAGAGATCATACACTTATTTGCATCGGTTTCTTACTTAGTGTGTTTAGGATAGTGCTGACTGCTTAAATAAACTACTTAGGGATTACTGCAAGAACCTGGAGTTTTAAGGTCTCGGCATAATGAATACTCAAATTTATTTTGCATATTTAGGGGGTTAAGGTTGTCAGGACGATATCAATTTTATCAAAACTTTCCCAAGTTTTTCTAACATAGCCTAAACAGCCTATATACTTTCAGAGTACCATGTCATGAATCAAAAAGTTTTTGTTGGAGGTTAAAATTTTGAAATTTTGAAATTTTTGGGGAAGTTTGAATAACAGGCGAAAACCACTCATAAAGACTCGACAGCACATGCAAAGATTTTGACATAGCATTAAAAATAGATAAAAACAATAAATCAAACTAAAAGGCAATAAAATGAAAGTGATAGAGTTCCTCCCCCACACTTAAACCAAACATTGTCCTCAATGTTTCAGTAAAAGGTGGAAAAGGAAAGATAGAACCTGTATGAATGCTACTGCTCTTGCTATCCTTGTCTTTGTTGATCACTTCTACTTCGGTGGTGGGCATTTTGAGATACTTTGTTTGTGTAATTCTCGAACCAGCTCATCATGTTGCTCGCGTCAAGAGGAAGTACTCATCATCAGTGTTCCCACCAGCAGCGACACTCGTAGGAATGTCCGTGGGCATAACTCATCTTCTCAGATCGTCATCTAGAGAGTTTTCGCCTAGATATAGCTAAAGCGTAACAAGCGATACATTTCTTTATTTTCTGCCGATTTAAACAAACAAATTAAAATAAAGACCTTGTGGGTTGCCTCCCACATAACGCTTTGTTTAGCGTCGATAGCTCGACGGCTAAGGAGTGCAAGTACTCATGGTGATTCTTTCGAGAATGGTTCCTCGATCGAACTTTGAATAGTCTTCGGTTTCTATGGCTACTTATCAAGCCATCTCTCATATCCCTCACCTTTTCGTTTCTTTCTTCTGTAGGGTGGTTTCTTGTTTTGAACGCGTGGTGGTGGTTTTGGATCTATTCTGCGTATCAGCTTTTCAAATTTGGGCTTTGTTATTTCATCCACCACCTCAAAAGTTAATCGTACCCTTTTAACAATAATAATGACCCTAGTTTCAGGGTCCTCGAATTTTCTTTTTCTATGAAGGGCCTTAGACAAAGGTGCATTGGTGTGTATATTTTTCAATACCTCCACATATGTTTTGGATTGGGAGTCTACCTTAACGTGTGCAAACCTTTGTGGAAATGAAATAAGTGGGGTATAGGGAGGAGGGGCAACAATAGGTGCTTCCTTCTCTACCTTTTCGACAACCTCCCTTTCGGGTGGTGTCGGTGGATTTTTCTCAATAATTATGCTTGTCTCACGAAAACTCTCCTCAGACTCATCATCACTCTCCCTAGGATCTTCTATTTGTTCTTCATTACTAGTGGTTACAACATTCACATGGCTCTAAGGGAAGGGTCCTAGAGATGTTTGTGTAAGCAAAGAGGTTTGAGTCTCCAAAGCCTTGCTGTGAGTCGCGAGGGAATCAACTATAATGCTCATCTGCTTAAGGTCTTCATCAATTTGGAGATGTTGTTTTCTAAAGTCTTCATTTTGGAGAGTTTGTGTCTCCATAAAGCGCTCCATCATAGATTCGATCCTAGAGTGAGTAAACGTCTCTTCGAATTCTTCTAGTAATAGTTCAAGGTTGGATGTATCGAAATCTTGCGTTTCCTCAAAACATTTGGAGTCGTCATCGTATAGGGAATTTGGGTGAGAGTGCGTAGTATTGAAATCTTCTAATAATATTTCGAGGTCGGATTTAAGCGGAATTTGTGGTTCCTCGAAAGATTGGGGGTGGTAGTTATAATATGGAGGGTGGTAACTATAAGGGAAATATGGGTTATACATAATGATTTAGATAAGAGTGCCTTAGTCTATATTATGCAACAACGGAATCACAATATTGACTGTTGGTCCCCGGCAACGGCGCTAAAAACTTGATCGCTCCGCAAGTGCACGGAAATATCAAAGTAATATAAAAGATTGTCGAACCCACAAAGACCAATGTCAATCTACCGTTATCTATTATTACGGCGTAAAGCTAAGGCTATTGGAATTAGGAAAATTGAATGTGAATGAAATTAAATGCAAAAGAAATAAAGAAAATTGGTTTAAAGAAATGCGGTAAAGGATATCGGTATGCAAAGACTTAGTTATCTGGGATTCGACAGGTCACCGATGCTTCTTACTCTTTGCAAACATTGTTCAGAAGAAAATGACGGTTTAAAGACCTTTGTCTCACGATGGTTGTTGACGCAAGTTGCAACTCTAAGGCGGAACGTATGTTGTCACTATCCCGTTCGTGTTTAAAATTACTTTTCGAAAACCATTAAGTTCTAATCCATTTTAAAGTGCTTTCGCTGTTATTAAAATGAATGCATAGTGTTTACTATCTGGTCCTAGCCGCAGCTGTCGCTTGTTGGTTCATACCTTAATATGGTTTCCCACTGTCGTGGCAAAACCACCGTAAATAGCTTCTCACTGTCGTGACAAAGGTTTATTTAGAATTTAGATTAAAAACTATGGCCAGAAAGGTTGTTTGTAGAAAGCGAAGATGTCGGTTACTATCGAGTCCTATCCTACTAATTCAGTTACATACTGATAAAACTAACTTAGCTAGACATGATAATTAATGCGAACGGAAATAGACATAAACAACGGAATAATAAAGCGTGCATCATAACAGAAATAAAGTAGTAATTCAATTAATAAAAACCTGTAAATTGTACTGATCTCAAATCCTTGGGTAGTCCCCCACAATGTCGGCAGGATTCTACTTTGGTGAGAAATAAAAGGTACAGGAAGAAAATACAATATTCTGAACTGAAGGAAAATGGAAAGGAAAATAAAAGTAACGATAAATAACTTTGATGGAACTTTGGCAGAACTTTGGGATGAAGAATCCACACCTTTCTCTGTGAATCTCTTGTCTATTTATAGGAGATGTTTCTTATCTCAACTTCCTGAGATCATGCGTGAGATATGGAGAAAGTGGTAGTAACTTCCAGTAGTGGGCAGTGAGTGGAGAAAGTGTAGGAAGGATTTAAGTTGAGATTGATCGTGAATTCTGATTCTGCGTTTTTTGTCTGCGTGACGGTCGTCATGAAATGTGACGGTGGTCACACGCATGACGGTCGTCACAGCAGCAGAATCCGTATCTGCTGTTTTTCATCTATTTTTCATCTGTTTCTTCTCCTTTTCTTTCTTTAGTCCAAATTCTCCCCAATCTGCAAAACGAAGTAAATTAATCATATAATAGAACATAAATCAAGATAAATTAATAAAAGTCACAAATAAATGCATGTAAATCAAGCCAAATAAACGATATGATTTCGCGTTATCAACGGCGAGGTCAGGTGTTTTTTTAAAATTGATGCAGAGGCCTGACAAAAAAGTCAGACGCTTATTATTAGCTGTATAATGTTAGATGATCTTTCTGACTTAATGTCGACAATTTGAAATTGGTAATCAGTTCGCTTGTTACCATTGCAATTATTAGTTATGTTATTTCCGGATATTTTCATCCCCAATCAGTGTTGGCAGTTTATTTCTGCGGTTGGCAAATTTCCGGGTTCGTTGGTATTCAACCGTCTTTTACCTTAATTATTTAAAAGTCGGTCGCTTTTCAATCATTCAGGTATAAGTCGCTTGAATAGGGGCAGCTGTTGTACCCCAAAATTTGCCCAACCTTTTCTTCACTTGGCTTATGTTTCATTGCATAGTCCTAGCATGTGCATTTGCATATCATAGGTCACTTGCAGGGGATCAAGAGAAGTGTGCATAACAAGAGAAGGTTACCAAGGGTTTTAAGCCTAAGCAAGAGGTTTTATTCAAGTGGTCAAGTGCTTATCATCATCAGGAGAAGGTCAAAGCTCTTTGAGGGAGTGGATGGATAGTTATGGTTTATCTCTTATCGTGGAGGCCAATTGAAGATTATCAAAGGATTGTGAGTCCATGGTTATGGATATGAGATGTTGTGGGAGCTCATGGAGTGCTTGAGAGCCATTGTAGCGCTTATCCAAGTGGTTATATCATGTGCAAGAGGTTGCAGTCAAAGGATCGCATACCTAGGGTCTCATCTGCCTAGTGCAAAGTCAATTGGAGATTTGAAGGAGATTAAGACTTGGTTGTAAGTCATTGTGATCATGGAGAGTTGTGTTGAATAATCTAAGATGATATTTCAAGATCACATCAAGAAGAATCAAGAGTGTGAGAAGTTACTAAATTAGGGTTTCAGAGGGTTGTCAGTGTAAAATCCCCTATTTAGTGCTTGACTTCAAGACCACATATCTCAAGATAAAAGTTTCATCTCACTTTGATGCAAACACCAGACTTGTAGAGCATGTTTTTAGCTTTCTTTTGAGTACTAGAAATCATCCATTGGGTTTCTGAAACTCAAGTTATGATGCTGACAAATTATGGGTTCTCAGATGAATGTATTTTGAGTCAACAAAAGTGAACCAACTTCCAATGAATTTTTGACCTAGAATCATGTTTCATCTCATATTGACCCAAACATGAAAGTTATTCCTTATGATCTTAACTTTCCAAAAAGTCATAGAAGTCCTTCATCTGATGTGTAGAACTCAAGTTATGAGGCTTGCAAGGCAGGGGTATTTTGGGAAAGTGAGATTATAGGTCATTTCCATTATAGGTCATTTTCATCCCTTTGCACACTTCAAATGGAACTTTCTCCAACATGAAACTTGCTTCAAATGAGCTCAGTTCCATCAGGGAACATCAAACTGGATTGAATTATGCTAGGGTTTAGAGATTGGTGAAGGAAAATCAAAGAAAAAGGACTTTAAAGTCATGATTTGAATTGAATTGTTTTAAATCCCTTTTCATATTATATTTGTGCATATTTTGAGTCACATTATCATACTAAGTGAAATGAACAAGTTGGATTGGAGTGGTGCAAGCTAGAATTCATGGAATTTCAAGTAACTTCAAACATAAGTCTCACATTCAATTTCAACCATTGGATCAATTCAAGGGATAATTCTCATCCACAAGATCAAAGCATAATCCTAACAATTGATTTGAATCAGAAACAAGGCAATTGGAGCCAATTTTGCGCATGAACATGAAACTTGAACTTCAAACTTTGGATTTCTCCAATTCACCATAACAGCCCAAATTGGGCCTCCAAACTCTCTTGGATCCATAATATAAAATGTTTTGATGAAGAATGCACCTTCATTCATGCAATTTCGTGCCTAGATAGCAAGAATACAGTTGGAGTTTTCAAGAGCAAAGTGAAATCGTGATTTTGGAATTCAAGCCAATTCAAGCCAAATCAAGATCAGCATTCTATTCCTTAATCTTCATTGAACGTTTCTGCATCTTTTTGCGCAAGCTCAAGCAAGTTAGAAGCCCCAACGGAGAGGCTCCGTTAGGTAATTTACTTTTCAAAATTTCTCTCTCAATACGCATCTATTGCACGCCATTTTTGTTGCATATTGAAGTCCTACATATATAGCCAAAATCTAGATAGGTTAGAGTTGTGCTTGATGCAATTCAGTTGTGGTACTTAAATCTTTGATGCTTCATTTCTCTATGTTCTTGCATGATAAATAAAATCCAAACCTAGAATCGTGATCTACGCAATGAGAGCTTTAAATTGGTATAAGATTGCGCATGTTTTGGTTAGGTTTTAGGTCATCAACTCCGGCCAGGTGCACCGGAGAAGACGACCGGAGCACAGTGATCCGGCGTCTGGTTCTCCCCTCCGTTGCTTATGTGTGCCTGCCACTTGTGCGTTTGAAACTTTGACTGATCATGGATCAACGACTTTGATCTTTTTGACTGGCCACACATGCACTTGTTGACTGCCAACACATAAATGAAACACATAGTTTCATTTGGACACAGCTTGCATTTTTCATTGGGCTCAAAGCGCTTATTACACCCCCCTCTCTTGGAAGTCTAATGAAATGAAATGAAACAATTGCTATTCAGCACACATTTGTTTTTTTTTTATTTTCTTTTTCTTTTTTTAATCTGTTCGATTTTAATCCATTTAAAATACTTCCAAATGAGATAAAATTCTACAAAAATACTTTTAGGACATTTCAAGATGTTAAATAATTTTAGGAAATTTTACTTTTATTTTTTGGAAACTGTTTCAACTAAAAAAGGATTAATCATTTGGAAGTGTTTTAATTGGATTAATTCTTGTTCTTTATTGTTCTTGATTTTGTTTCTTGATCAATATTCCTCTCCAATGATTGAAATTTTTTCCTCATATCCATGATGAGTTGAAGAATTTTATAGGAAAAATTTTCCCATGGTTTGTGGCATTTTGGTTTGACTTTTAAGGCATTTCTATTGACCCTTGATTCTTCCATTTCAAAGTGGTACACCTTAGGGATTTATTTCTTATGGTGGTGCTTTGATGGAACATTGCCATTGTGCTTTTGGACTCTAGTTGCCAACTAATTTGTGATCATTTGAGATTTTATTTGGTTATTTTTTAGCCTTTTTCCTATTTTTGAGGTGACTTACAAGTTAGGTTACTTCTAAGG
The DNA here is from genome assembly GCA_963859935.3 of Lathyrus sativus. Lineage (NCBI taxonomy): Eukaryota > Viridiplantae > Streptophyta > Magnoliopsida > Fabales > Fabaceae > Lathyrus > Lathyrus sativus. The sequence goes on along the minus strand of OZ012737.1, from coordinate 110,385,140 downwards.
GAGGTTCACACTAGTAATTGACCTAGTTTGATTTGGAAATGACCTTTGTGGATCCATTGAACTCCTAACTCTTGTTGAATCATATTTTTAACACATTGAGGTGTTTGGATGTTTATTTTTAGGTTATAAATTGGTTCATTGCTTGTTGAAGTTTGCATTCTTTTTAGGCTTTCCATTTGAGCTTCAAATGTTGAATGTGTTGAATGACTTAGGTCTTCTTCCATGCCTTTGCTTGCATTCTCTTTTGATGTATGTGCTTTTTGTTTTGTGCATCTTCTCTCCTCATACCCATCTTTGTCCAATGACTTCGGGATCCCATTTGAGATAGCTTGGTCCCTCCTTTGGAGGTACTTGAAGCATGTCATGAGTGGTGCTTCCTTAAGGACTTCTTTTGCTTGTTTCTTCCATTATTTTGGGCTTGCCTTTGGTGTAGTGCCCTTATGAGTTCCTTTGGTTCTCATATTGCCTCCCATTCTCCAATTCAATTGTGTCCTCCTTTATTTTCATTTGGTTTGCCTTTGGGCATTGTGGTTGATGTGTGAATGGTTGTAGGATTTATTCACCCATTTTCATCCCGCTTTTGTGTGCAATTGTATGCTTTCTTTTAGATTGTTTTCTTCTTTGCTTTTGCATTTATTTCTCACACTAATAAAGGTTGAGATGTGCTTATGGAGGTATTTACCCCACACTTTTTCTTCCCTTTGCTTGTGTGTTGCATTGCATATGCATACTTGCATTTTTCTATTTTATGCTTCCTTCTTCTTCTTCCTTCTTTGCCATGTTCCATTAGGATCTCCAATATCTTTTGTTTAAGAGAGGTTATGATATACCTAAGGTTTGAACCCATGTTGAAAACATTAGGTAGCATTCCCTTTCATCCCAATCATAGGTGCATTTTGTATGAGAACACTAGGTTTGAGTTAGTCTCTCTTTAGAGTGTCATTTCTCTTCTCATCTTCAAACAATTTCAATACACTTAATAAAGGTTAATGAATGTTGTGCGTTATGAGCCTTAAGTACTTGGGAAATGGTGATTGGGGGGCTTCCTCTCAATGGCCTAGAGTGTTTAGTGTACAGCGTTTGGGTGATATGCAACGCATCCGCTCTTAGGTCATAGTCTTTAGTGCAACATGAGTTACAAATCAAACTCAAAACACTTCTTCTCTAAAAAACAAAAACAAACTTCAAATCATTTTATCCTTTGGGATCTTAATGTGGAAAACCTTTTTCATAAGCAGAGTTTCGTTAACTCTTGGTTCTACCGCAAACAGGTAACGCCTAAGTCTCCAATGGTCAAGCTGCATACACCTAACTGCTATAACTAAGTTTTAACCCTACTCGGGCCTAAAACATTTTTAACCATTCGGTGTTCTTGTTAGCCCGAACTAAGTTTGCTCTGATTTCTCATACCAGATGAGAATACGTAGGCACGAGAAGACGATGTCTCGGCGAGCAACCTTCCCCTCTTTCACCTGTAGTTAGCCGAACTACGTTGACTCTGACTTTCCCATTGTACGAGGGAATACGTAGGCATAGAGAGGCGATGCTCTGCCGAGTCTCTTTTCTTTTCTTTTGTCCCTCAGACCTTTAGTTAGATAGTAAACACTCTTTTAGATAGATAATCAAGCGTGGATCCCGTCGAGTACGCCGAACGTGAGGGGTGCTAATATCTTCCCCTTGCGTAACCGACTCTCGAACCCGAGACATGGTTGCGATGACCTGTCTTTTCCCGTTTTCGTCAGGTTTTCTCTGATTGTTTCCTTTCCCTCTTTTGGGATAAATAAAAAATAGTGGCGACTCTTCTGTCATTGTTGGCACCTTTTTCGTAGTAGCGACAGTGGCCTTGGCGCCTTTACTTGAATTTGAATGTTTTGAGGTGTCTTGTTTCTATTTGCTCGTGTGTGTGACTCGATGCCACCTCAATTAATGAGGTCTACCTGGCATCTGAGTGTGCTGGATGTTTGGGTTGTGCTGAGCATTTTTGTGTTATTCGCACCTCTGTTTTTAAGCCCATTTTCATGTTGAACATGAAATCAGTTCAACTGGATTTTGCTTTTGCACCCCCTTTGTCTTCTTTTCTAATTTATTTTCTTTTACTATTTTCATTTTAATTTTATTTTTAATAGTTAAAATCATTTTAAAAATCAACAAAAATATGTTTTCTGATTAATTGATATGCTGAGTTATTTTCACTATTTTTTATTTTATTTTTTCATTTTATTTTTTTATTTTTAATCAATTTATTTTGCAAAGAGGTTTCCATGTTTACCCTTGTGAATTAGGCTTGTTGTTTGACACCATTTGAATACCTTCTTGAACCCATTTTCCTCTCACACTTGGGTGCTTGATTGAGGACTATTTTGGGATGGTTTTGGTGTCTTGTTGATCTTTTCTTGATTGTTCTTCATTTGTTTTTGTTTGACCCTCGAAACATGCTCGACAAATTGAGTGCCTTGCCTTGTTTAATGCCATTGAAGGTGCGTTGATGCAATCCATGTTGTGATCTTTTGCACACTGACCCTTGGTGGACTTAACTTGAGTTTGGAATTTTATTTAGTCATATTTCTATTTTTAGATGTTGAATCAAAACCTTGTTGTTTTAACCATGTGTGTGTGTGTGTGTGCATGTCTTGACCTAGTCTTTTGAGTTGGTTTCTTGTGTGATTCCATGAGTGATTGATGAGTCTTGTGTGCTCTTGATAACATGTTTGAGGTTCTATTTTTTATGATTAGGGGTCCCTTGAAAGTTCGTTTCGTCTCATATGCTTTGTGTGAACATACTTTCCTTTTGTGGTTGGCTTGTGAGATGTTTGCATGACCTTTGGTGCTTCAACTTGAGTGTGATCCTTCTTGATCTTGTTTGATAATTTGAATTTGAACTTGATGCATATCATTTGAATTTGCTTCTGATCTTGATGAATTGATACTTGATCTTGGTGCCTTTTGTGGTTTGTGCCTTTCCTTGAGAATGATTGGAAGGCATGTCCTTGTTTTGAGTTGTTTGGATGTTTTCCTTTGAATGATCATGAATGAATGCTTGATTTTGATAATCATGACGTTGTTCCTGCCCCACTCTATCTCTCCCCTCATTTATTTGTTTATGGTTTAACATTTTACATCTTCCTTCCTAAGATGTTTAAGGCATGTGGTCTTGTGTGGTTACCTTGTTTATCATGGTGCTTTAGCTTTTATATTGTTGATTTGGGTGTGACATATGTGTTCTCTATTGATGTGTCATTGATGTATGCATCATGTTTGCATGTTCCAATTCATTTTTTGTTTGTGTGTTTGTTTCTCTCATCCATTTTAATCTTCCATGACTTGTTTAAGTCTTGCCTTTTGTTTCCATTTCCGATTGATTAGTGATGTGTTTACTTGTGTTTACTCACATGATCCCCTAGGATTCCTAGTCCCTCTGTTAAAGATGGTAGTAGGAGAGACATTAGGCTTTCAATTCTATGCATGATAACATTAGGTATACTTCCTTTTCATCCCAACCTTAGGACCATTTTACATGACAACATTAGGGTTCTCAGCTCCCTTTAGTGCTCTTGTGTCTTCTCCTCTCATCTCAAATTTCTCTAAGACACTTAATAAAGGATGACAAATGTTGTCCGCAACGAGCCTTAAGTACGTGAAAAATGATAAGTGGGGGGTCTCGCCTCACTTGTCTAGAGTGTTTAGCATATGCCCTTTGGGAGATATGCGACGCATTCGCTCTTGTGTCATAGTCTTTAGTGCAATATGAGTCTCAAATCAATTCAACCCACTTCTTCTAAAATTCACAAACCAAACTCAAACCTTTTCATCCTTCAGGATTGCTCCAAACTTCATTTTCAGAAAAGAGTACGTTGTTTTTCCGTTCTACCGCAAACAGGCATCGTCCCTAACTCCTGGAATGGAGATTTAACGTTGCTCATAAAAAAAACTTAACCAACAAGTGGTCTTGTTACCTGAACTACGTTTGCTCTGATTTCTCATACCAGATGAGGATACGTAGGCACAAGACGATGATTTCTTGGCGAGCAACCTTCCCCCCTTCACCCGTAGTTTCCCGAACTACGTTGACTCTGAGGGGATACATAGACAATAAGCGTGGATCCCGTTGAGTACAACGGACGTGAGGGGTGCTCATACCTTCCCCTTGCGTAACCGACTCCCGAACCCAAGATTTGGTTGCAATGACCTTGTCTTTCTCGTTCTATTAGGTTTTCTTTGATCGTTTCCTTTCCCTCTCTTTGGGATAAATAACGTTTGGTGGCGACTCTTCTATTTGTTTCCGCCGGCTCCTTTTTCGCAGTTGTGACACTCAATAAGGACTTAATCCACTATAACCAAAACTGATTACAGACACCACAAAGACTAATTGTCTTTGTCTTCTTGAGTATATCTTCCTAAACCTGGGTCACTCAAGGAAAACCACTCAAACAATATTTATATTTACAAGTTGTGTTTACAAAGAGTTCTTCTTAGAAAGCAGATTTAAATAAGTTAATACAATGAGAATCTCACACAAATAACGAGAAAAAAGTCATTATGTGGTTACAAAGAATATACACAAAAATAAATATTTACTTCAGCAAAATGTGTATGTTCAATAGGATAAGCAATGCAATAGCAACTAGCAGCGTTAGCTTGAGAAACTTCTTCCAATCATCCAAGTCTTCTTTATATAAGAAGATAAAAGATCTGTTGGAGGCTAGAATTGGAATAGTATAAAGCAGTTGTCTCTTTCATAACGATTTACAAATGGAAGGCAAAATGGTGTAATAGTATTTCCCTTCACCCACAAAAACAGGGTAGTGGAGAAACGAATGATCTTGTACTATTTATTATTTTCTTGACGCAAAATCTTTTGAACTTATTTTCTAATCTTCATAGGCTTCTAATAAAATAATATTGAAGCATGCTTAGAAAGATCAAAAGACTTTTTTAGAGAATCTTTAGAACCTTGGTCTTTAGTGTCTTGACACAGTTCGTCACAACCTGGTCTTTAGAGTCTTTAGATCTTATTCTTCAGAATCTCCAAAACTTGAGTGCAGTATCTTAAAGGTAGAATCCTTCATAGGATCTTTAATCAGAGTCACAGTCAGAAGCTTTAGCGCAAACATTATTCAGAATCGTTGTCTATGAGCTTTCTATAACTTGATAATATCTTATAAAGCACTTGTATCTCTTCAGAGTTAGATTGTGTTAATTTCAGAGTCTGATGACATCACACATCAAAGCTTCGAAGTCAAAACTTGTTAAGCAAAAGCTACACACTAGACACAAAACTATTAGTGTACAAAATTTTTCTCTACGAGACATTGTATTATTATCATCAAAATTAAAGGCCAGATGCAGAACCAAATATTGTCCTAACAATCTCCCTTTTTTTATGATGACAAAACCATGTATTTTGATAAACAATTTTTAATAGGTTTAATCACATAAAAACATCAGAGTGAGGTTTGTATGCTCCCCTTGAATTTTATATTGTTAAAAATTATTTTTCAACTTAGAATATCAGAGTTAGGTTTGTAAGCTCCCCCTGAATTTAAGATTTAAAGTAATTTTAACATATATAAAAAAATTTAAAACAGCATGAACGAAATAACTTCCCATGAGACATAAGGTTGGTTGTAATTACTTTCTCTTAAGACAGAAGCCTAGTTACTCTCTTCCCATAAGGCAGAAACCTGGTTTGAATGATTAAGGTAACTACCTAGAATGCAATAGGTTAGGTACATAAGTATTTCCTTCAGTGTCCATTGCTTGAGTGTCAGAAGATCTGGTTTCCATATCCTGGTTTCAGATGCTAGATTGTATAATTTCATTCTAGTGGAAATTAGAACTTGTGTAAGGCACAAGTTTTAGAACCATGTTTTATTTAGAGCTTGTAATTGTCTGGTTTATATGCTTGGTTTCTATGTACGTGGTTCACCTTTGATTAAAAGACCACTTATTTCCTTAAACAAAATTCAGAATCCTATGAGCCCTGTTTAGTTAGGATGGAACCCGAAACACTTGGTTAAAATAATGAACTATCACAAAGTTATCAGAAAGAATACCAAGATAGAAAAACTGTTAAAAACATGTTTAGGTTTTTAGAATGGAAATTAGATATATCAAAATCAATCACTCTTTTTCCCCATTTATCATCATTCAAAAAGAAATAAAAAGACAAAGTAAACCAAACAAACTTCATTTCATTAAATAGATAGGCGGATACAAAAATGAAACAAAAAGGTCTCTACAAGTAACCCTTCAATCATTGATGTCCTTTCCTTCACTTCAGAATTCTCTATAGCTAGATGCTCCAACTTCGTCAAAATGTGTTCCTCATAACCAAAGGTCTTCTTGACACCAGATTCATTTGCAACTTTAAGAAAAGTCTCAGAAGCAACCAATGTAGTCTAAGCTAGAGACAGATGAGGAATCACTTCTGGAGCAGGGAGCAGAAGATTCTAGATCTTCAAAATTGACTTCTATCCATCTTCTGAATTCATTTGTCAGATCATTCATATCATATAGGTTTGCATTATCTTTTCAAACCTCAATGAGAGCATCTAGTCTGCCTTCAATGACAACTATAAAATATGCAAGCATATCTTCTGAGGGAGTTGGATGGATGTTGGTTTGAGTAGGATACATAGCTGAATAGGGGCGATAATTCCTTTCTGGAGAAGCAATGACTTTGACCTCTGATACAAATTGTTTTACTAAATCATCATGTTCCTCATGATTAGGGTTAGAATGAATTCAGTACCAGAGGAAATGGTAATAGTAAGTTCAGAGTAATCAGTGGTGAAAGGGCCATTTTTCTAAATCATCCCATGAACTCATCAAAAACAAGTTCACCATAGATAGGTTGATAAGTTGGGGTTGGTGGAGAGGGTGTGTCTTCTGGAATGACACGGATTATATGCCTAGGAAAACTGATATGAGAGGGAGTGGAAAAGTCAGAGTCTAAGGTGTGGGTATCGATATCAGTGGGTTTAGGTGAAGTGGGGGTAGTTACAAAAGTGGTAGAAATAGTTATAGTTGGTTGTTCAGTGGTTGTGATGATGGTTGATTCTGTATAGGTCAAGTTAGGTATGCGGAGTGAGATAGAAATGGATGGTGTGGATGATGTTATGGTTATTTCAAAAATACTAGAGACTCTATGAGAAGGGTGGTTATGGTTCCAAAAGGGATTTTTGATGGTGAAGATGTTTGAGAAGGAACAGATGAAGTAGCCATAACACAACTTACAGTGAATAAGGGAATCTCGGAAAAAGGAGACTTATCAAGATTCCTAGAAGTAGTTAATACAGAAGATCTAACAACTTTAGATTCAGCTTCAAGTCTCATAGTGTACGTTATAATTCTAGGTCCAAAAGTTCTAGCAACTTTGGTGGGAGTTCTAGATGATCTAGAAGTTTCCTCGCCAGAAGATTTAGACTTCCTTTTTCTCCTCAGAGGGTGAGTATCAACGATATTTTCTGGAATATCCTCAAAGTTTAACAAATATTCTTGTTAATTCCTTTCAATGCAGATATCCTTGTAATGTTGCAAAACATCCTTTGGTTCTTCTTGAGTAAATAAGGGATAATCTTCCATAGGAATACTCCTAGAACCAATAGAGGTTTTGTTAAGAAGTTTTGAAGGATTGAAAACATTATAAATCAAAGACACATTCTTCATTTCCTTCCATTGAAAAAATCAACTTCCTTTGACATCCCAACTTCATTCAACTTTTGTACCATCTTTCTTTCAACCAAAATGTCTGAGATCAACCTACCCATAGGTATCTACTTTCTCATCTTAGAACTTCCATTTCTTGTTTCTTTCACCATAACCTTAAGTTATTTGAAAAGGATAGAGGGTTTATTCATCTTGACATTATTGACCAAATAATACACGTATACTTCTAATCAATATTGATATAATCTAGAGAGTTTGAAGAAGGTCGAGGATGAATGCATTCAGGAAAGATCTTGAACCAAATCCTAAGAAAGAACTTCATGAAGTTTCTTAGGATTAGAAGAGGGATTTTTATATGTAAAGATGACCTTACCGATCTCTTTCATCTTCTTCTTATTAGAAACCATATTGAAACATATTTTTCCAATTCCATCATGTTCTAGAAGAGTAGCAGTGGATTTTTCAAAGATGGAAATCTTGTGACCCAACACATATGAGGTCACTTGAAGAGATGAAGCTTATAAAAAAATCCAAAATTTCTTAACCAGCTAGTCGTAGAATGGTCCTTTGAGACGTTCAAAGTAACCTTCCCATCCTTGAAATCTCGTAGTTTCTATCGGATCATATCCATTGGCTTTGAAATTATCAAAATCCACCATTAATTCACATAGAATAGATAACTCATTAATAGGAGTAGACAGAGTGGGTTCTTGAAAACCTTCTAGAAATTGTTCTTATTGCTACAGTTGTTGCTGAGATTCTTGAGCAAATGTTTGTTGTTATTGTTGAGAAGCCATTGGTGAAGAGAGAGCATTTTTAGGTTTTGATAACTATTTTGGTTTTAAAACAAGTGTGGGAAGTGAAGAGTAGAGAAGGTGTGTGAAGTGAGCGAATTGAGTTTAAATAGAAATTTTGCAATCATGAAAAAAATAAATAATAATGACAAAGGATTAAAGAGTGAAGGTTTTAACCTTATCCCAAGGTTAAATATTTAACCCAATATGTCACACAGAGGTTAGAAAGCGGTTTAGTTTTCTAAAATAGCTTCTTTTTAAAACCGTCTCATTATCCAAGATGGATTGACAACTATTAAATGAAAAACTTGTTCAGTATCCATAAAGCATATTTGTCTAACCAAACAAATTCTGACAGGATACATCTAAACTTATGAAACCTTCTCACTTCAAAAGACTCACATGTTATGAACCAAAACAAATCTCTGAGTCTCACTTAATCATTCTGATAACATCTTTTTCATTTTGAACACAATTCCATTTTCAAAATTTTCAGAATGAAAATGAATCTATCTCTAGAAAGGGGTTTTGTAAAGATATCAGTCCATTGATGGTCTGTATTAATTAATTTTAGTTCTAAAATTTCCTTATGAACATAGTCATGTATAAAGTGATGTTTCATCTCAATATGTTTAGCTATAGAATGCAAAATGGGATTCTCAGATAAATAAATAGCATAAGTATCATCCTAGAGTATAGGAATGTTACTCTCATATATCTGAAAATCCTCTAGCTAACTTTTCATCCAGAGCATCTGAGTACTGCATCCAGAAGCTGCAATGTATTCAGCTTCAACGGTTGATAAATATATTGTTGGTTGCCTTTTGATGGACCATGAAATCAGGTTATGTCCCAAAAACTGACAGCTTCTATAAGTGTTTATTCTCTCAAGTCTATCTCTAGTATAGTCAACATCACACCAACCCACTAGCTTGTAATATTTATATTTTCTATAGCACAAGCCAAGGTTTATCATACCTTTCAGATACCTAAAGATCCTCTTAACAATTGTTAAGTCGGACTCTCTAGGATCTGATTGGAAGCGATCATACAAACATAAACTAAATAAAATATCAGGTATAGAAGCAATCAAGTATAAGAGAGATCTAACCATACCATTGTATAACTTCTTATCTACCTTAGTATTTACCTCATCCTTCTCAAATATACATGTAGGATGCATACCAGTCTTAAACATCTTACATTCTGACATGTCAAACTTCTCCAAAAGTTCCTTGGTGTACTTTCTCTGATGGATGTATGTTACTTCTAGACTCTGATTGATCTGAATACCCAGAAAGAACTTGATTTCTCTCATCAGACTAATCTCAAACTCTTCTTGCATAGACTTAGCAAATTCCTTGCACAAAGTAGCATTCGCAGAATCAAATATAATATCATCAACATAAATTTTAACAATAAGAATGTCATTTTTGAATGACTTACAAAAGAGTTGTATCAACTTTCCCTCTAGTGAAATCACTTTCAAGAAGAAAATTGATTAGTCTTTCATACAATGCTCCGGGAGCTTTTTTCAGACCATACAATGATTTACTAAGCTTGAAAACAAAATCAAGATTTTTAGGATTTTCAAAACCAGGGGGTTGGTGTACATACACTTCTTCAGTGATGTAACCATTTAGAAATGTACTATTAACATCCATTTGATATAAGATGATGTTGTGATTAACATTAAATGAAATTAGGAGACGAATAGACTCTAACCTGTAAATTGGTGCAAAGGCTTATGTATATTCAATCCCTTCTTACTAACTATAACCTTGTGCTGCCAGTCAAACCTTATTTCTTACTACCTCTCCTTGTTCGTTCTGCTTGTTTCTGAAGACTTACTTTGTTCATATAACATGATTTCCTTTGGGTCTTGGCACTAGATCACACACGTCATTTCAAGAAAATTGATTGAGTCCCTCTTTCATATCTAGAATCCATTATGTGTCTTGGAGTGCTCCATGAATTGATGTAGGCTCTATCAGAGATTCCAAACCCATAAGGGTTTCTTCAAAGGGCTTGAAAGTTGATCCGGTTCTGACAGGTTTAGACTTGTCTCCCATAATCAGTTCTTCAGAATGTGAAGATCTTTGTCCGTGCCTTCTCATATGAGTCTAAGCTTCAACAACTTCTTTTTAAGGAGCTTCAGAGTCTTTGTCTTCATCTTCTTTATCTTCTGAAATCTTTCCTGCCGAACTTGAGTAAGTCATCTCCAAATTTGCAAATTTCTTAACTAGCTTTGACTTTTCAGAGTCAAGCTTATCAATGAATATGACATGGATTGATTCTTCAGGAATATGTGTCTCAGTGTTATATACTTTGTAGCCTTTTGAGCGTTCAAAGTATCCTAACATGATGCACTTTTGTTCCTTAGAATCAAACTTGCCAAGATTCTCTTTAGTGTTCAACATAAAACAAGAACATCCAGAAGGTTGAAAATAAGAAATGTTGGGTTTCATATTATTCCATAGTTCATAGGGATTCTTACCCATAATAGGTCTTATAGAGATCCTATTCTAAATATAACATGTTGTGTTAATTGCCTCTTCCTAAAAGTGCTTGACCACATTAGTCTCATTGGTCATGGTCTTTGCCATTTCCTGTAAAGTCCTATTCTTCTTGTCTACAACTACATTATGTTATGGAGTTCTAGTGTAGGAGAAATCATAGGAAATTTCATTCTCATCAACGAGTTTCTCAAAATATTTGTTTTTGAATTCACCACTGTGATCACTTCTAAATTTTAAAATTATGATATCCTTCTCATTTTGCACTTTGGAGCAGAAGGTAGAAAACACAGAATGTGACTCATCCTTGTGTCAAAGAAATGTCACCCATGTTCATCTGATGCAATCATCAACAATGACTAGTCCATATTTCTTATCATTTATAGAAGCAGTTTTCACTGATCCAAACAAGTTAATGTGAAGAAACTCCAATAGTCTGGAGGTTGAAAGAACATTTTTAGCTTTGAAATAAGTTTTATAAAACTTTCCTTTTTGACATGCTTCACAAAGAGCATCTGAAGCATACTTCAGATTTTGCAGGCCTCTGACTAAATTAAGCTTGTTAAGCTAAGAAATACGCCTCATGTTAACATGACCGAATCATCTATGCCATGTCCATTTCTCTTCGGTAACAGACCTAAGACATTTAACATTCTGAATTTTTCAAACCAGAAAGTTTAATCTAATCAATGTTGTTTTTCCTTTTTCATTTAAAAAGAACTGAGCCATCCTTTTGAATGACAGGTTTGCAAGACTTTTGATTGAAAATAATGTCATAACCATTTTCACTTAATTGACTTATGGACAGAAGGTTATGCATTAGTCCTTCAACAAGAAAACCATTACTAATGGAAGGGAGATAATGGTTACCTACTGTTCCGGAGCCAATGATCTTCCCTTTTTGATCACCTCTGAAATCGACATCGCCTATATGCTTAAGTTCCAGGCTTTGGAACATATTATTTCTTCCTTTAATGTGTCGCGAGCATCCAGAGTCCAGGTACCATGACTTATGTTTTAACTCTGCTGCTAAGGATATCTGTAACATAGATTATATTATCTTTAGGTACCCACATTTTTCTAGGTTCTTTAGGGTTAGTCATGCCATAGTTTTTCATATCGTTAGGTTTCTGTGCAGGATATTTATACATGAATGCATGATTAGAATGGGCATGAGATTTCGCTTTAGCCTTATGTTCTGCAAACATATCCTTCCTGTATTTAGGGATATTTGCATTATAACGATGTTGGGATTTGTAATACTTGTCGAGATATAATTTTATATTGGTGTGAATCGCATATTCTTTCTTTTCTAACCGTAATTCCATTTCATCAGTAATGTTCTTTTGACTATAAAACGTCATAAACAAGAAATTTAGTGGTAAGATCCACGAATTCTTCTTATATGCATCTATTTTTTATTTTGAAAAAAAACCAAAACTCGGAGTCAATAATTTGTCATTCGTTATGGATTTCTTTTTTCTTTTTCCATTCATTGATATCCTTCTTATATTTGTCCTTCTCCTTCTTTTTTCATTCATTCTCATCCTTCTTTCTCTCCAACGAAAATACTTTCTATCTACCTTTAGGCCTAACATCATTTTGTTTCCCAGAAGGAACAAAATGAGATTCAAGAGTATTAGGATTATCATCTTTCTTAAAATCAGATTAGTCATCAGAGTCATAGAAGATACCCCTTGTCCCGTTTCTACTAATGCCATAAATCATGGAAGCCACTAAGATTCTATTCAGGATTCTAGCAAGAAATTTCTAGAAAGACTTATCATACTTCTGTGTGATATCACCAAAACCTGTAGAGGCTTTAGAAATGATTTTCTTCTCATGTTTGAGACTTTTGCTTTGAGGCACAAAGTTGTTTTTCAAAATGAGATTTTCTTCACTCAAACTTAAAAAATATTTTTGAATCTTACAGTAAGCTTCTGATTCAGATACATGAATCTTCTTTATATCCTTGTATTTGTTCATAAGATTCTGATATTTTCCAGAACTTTTGATAAACTAGATTCAAGCTCAGAACGAGAAAGTTCAGAAAATACCTCTTCAGAATCTAAATGATTTTGATTCAGACGAAATCGGTTCTCTCGGAGCTTCTATGCAAGGCATCAGCACCACATTATCCTCCACCTCTTCAGAGTCATCTTCAAAAGACTCTGAATAATCTCATGTAGCCATAACACCCTTTACCTTCCCTCAGAAGTTCTTCTTAGGCCTTTATTTCTCAGCACCACGTTATTCATGAATGTTATGAACACACATGCATGTAAAAATATATATAAGTGAATGTCACAAGTAATATAGCCACTTACATTAAGGAATATAAATGTTGGTTTTTTTCTAATATTGTTCAACATATTGTGTCGCTACACAACATTGTACATTGAAAATATCTTACGGGTTAAACCAATTAAACCAATTACAAGGTCAAAGAAAATAATATTACTAAAAAGTTTCATATAAACATAAACTTACCCATTAATAATTTACCTCATTTTATGTTCAAGTGGTTTATGTAAGGAACACATTGTTGTTATTGTATTCGTCTTAAGCAATATGATGATCAATTACTAATGATCCCTGAATAAACACGATCATATATACAATTAGTATTTTTTGAAACAAAACTAACTATAAAAGATAAACCACAATTTCAAAATTACTTACGCATTGAGAATGGTGCTAAGTAACATTATTTCCCCTTGACTTAACTGTTCTAAAATGTAGGACTCGATCTCTTTTAGCTTTCTAGAACTTGACACATGTCAAAGCTTCAGAGTCAGAACCTGTTAAGAAAAAGCTACACACTAGACACAAAACCGTTAGTGTACAAAATTGTTCTCTAAGAAACAATGTAATGTTGCCATCAAAACTAAAGGCTAGATGCAGAACCAACTCTTGTTCTAACAGTTTTAGCATCAAGTCCAACATATGACCCTATAGAACAAAATTTTACTAATAATGACTAAAATGTTGCCTAAAGCGTGTATTGATAAAATCCATCGATTGCAAAGGAATTTCATTTGGGTGATACAATTGATAAGAAGAAATTTCACACAATTAGGTGGGAAATGATAACCATGCCTAAATCGATAGGAGGACTTGGATTGAGAAAAATTGATTTCATGAATAAAACATGTATTATAAATCTAGGATGAAGGACTATTAGCAATTCATATTACACATGGTGCAACGTAATATGAAGAAAATACAAATTCATGGATATCCATGAGTTATCTCATTATCGGGGAGCTGGTTCAGGTATATGGAAAGAGATTGTCAAACTAGTGGCTCATAATGTATCGTCAGGGTTTTAGAGTGTTGAAGATGGGCGAAGTATTGAAGCTTAGAGTGATAGTTGGTTGGAGACAAGGGTTTGTATTAGTTATTATGATGTACAAATTCCTGAAGGCCTGATAGGAGTGAAGATGAATGATTTGGTTAATGAGAATGGTGAGTGGAATTGGCATAAGATGCAGAAATGGATGCCTCAATCAATGTTGCATATAATTCAATTAACCCTCCCTCCAAAATCAAGCTATGAGATTTATGTGTTTATCGTGGCCAGTACTGGTGGTGGTGATTTTTCGGTCAAACAAATGTATAGGATTCTGACCAATTTTAACGAGGAGATTATGGATAAAGGGTGGAAGATGATATGGAACCTCAATGTTTTGGATAGAGTAAAGAGTTTTATATGGCTTGTAAAGAATGATAGTATGCTTACTAATTGCAGTAAAAACAAGAAAGGAATAAGGCTCATTATGTGTAAGTTATGTATGAATGTTTTTTAAACTACCATGCATGAAGTAAGGGAATGCCCTAAATCCTTGCAAATTGGGAGAAAGTGGTTCCTAGCAGAATAACACATAATTTTTCATGTTGAATTGTCTGATTGGATTATGCTTAATCTCAAAGAGAGAAACGATGATGGTAGAAAATGGAGCAGCTATTTGGGAATAGTTATCCATTCTTTGTGGACTTGGAATAATAAAGAAGAGCATGACGATTCATTTATGAGACCTTATGATTTGGGACTTTATATATCTCAAAGATTGAAGGAATATGATGATTCTAAGAACATTAATATTGTAGTTATAGATAGAGTTAAATCGATTAGTATTATTGGTTGAAAGCCTCCTCCTTGAAATATGTGAAATTAAACAGAAATGGTACGTGCAAGGAAAATAGTGTCATTGGTTATAGGGGAGTTATCAAAGACTAGAGAGATCATTGGTTGAGTGTTCTTGCTAAATATTTAAGGTTGTGCAATGCTTTCATGGACATAGCTTTGGGGTGTTTTTGAAGGATTTAATCTCACTATGACTCTAGATTTGTGTAGGGTTGAGATAAATTTGGATTTCATTGTTATAGTACAAACCATAGAGAATGTAAGCTCGAATATGGGTGAAGGCTTGGCTTTGATAAAGAAGATCTAGAGGTTATTCGATGATCACAGGGTTGTAAAATTATTGCAATTATTTAGATAAGTGAATAAATGTGTTGATATGTTTGGTAATATAGGATGCATTCTAGACTCTGAGTTTATACTTTTTAACTCGATATAGAAGTTTATTTCGAGTTCGTTAGATGATGATGTTAGAGGTAAAACTATCCCAAAGATGATGTATTTGTAGTCTTTGTTTCTGGGCTTAGACCCTTTTTATTGTAAAAAAAATGTATTTTTAATTTGAGAATATTTTCTTTTATTATGTTGTCAAGTTAATGAAGTTTAATTTGAATAATTAAATATATTGAACAATACTATAATATATTTTAACCATTTTGAAGTATCGTCAAACAAATGGTGATGACTATTGCAAATACTCTATTGGGAATTTCATGTAATAAGTTATCACGGGAAATTGAACCTCAATTCCTCTAAATGTATGTGATTTTTCATTATTATTTATAATTATAGATATTCAAATTCATTTATTTTAACTTTATATATATATATATATATATATATATATATATATATATATATATATATATATATATATATATATATATATATATATATATATATATATATATATATATATATATATATATATATATATATATATATATATATATATATATATATATATATATATATATATATATATATATATATATATATATATGGCCGAGCTAGAAAAATTATAAAGCCTAGGCAAAAAATTTAAAGACCACAAATTCACATTGTATATAATATATAAATAGTCTAAAATAAAAGAGATGAAACATAAACTTACATTAGCGTGTTAAATAAAATTACAAGGCAAATGTCCTTTTTGAGACTTATTTGCGGTGAATGTTCGAATAATATCAAGATCATCAAGTGACTTAAATATTTGTCGTTCGGTGTAACATACCATCAAGTCATTGAACCACATGTCATTAATCTTATTGTGAAATTTAGACTTGATAATCTTCATTGCTGAAAAAGCTCTTTCAGTGGATGTTGTCGATACCGGCAATATCAAAGCCAACTCAATAAGTTTGTAAACCAATGGAAATACCAAATGTTTCTCAGTTTGAACCATCTTCATAGCCAAGCTTTGAACATCTTCACAAGTGGAAAATGAAGCAAATCTTTTCACTTGAAGAACATAAGTTTCAAGTTGATCCCTTATTGTTTCACGGTCATTATCAGAAAAGTCTGCATCATAAATATCAGCAAGACGAGCAAGCTTATCAATATCAAACTTGGAGAACAAGTTTTTGGGGTCAAGACATGAGAAGCAATCAAGGATAATGTTACTTCCTTCACTAAAGCGATGATCCATCTTCACACATATTTTATCAACAGCAACATAAAAAATCTTTGCACGGTAATGATGAAGATTAGTGATATTCCTCCCTTCTACCCTTGAACAGCCCTGAACCGGTATTTCGTCATCCATATTTGGCACCGGAATACCTTTAGCAACAGAAAATACTTAGACGTCGGCAAATAAATTATCCCAACCACTATCTCTTTTTGTGGTCAACCGAGCTTTGACAACATCAACTAATTCCATGGCATTCACATTATTAAGATATTTTCTTTGCAAGACATTTGAAAGCTCGTTTGTGATACCAAACAACTTTAAAATTAACTTCAAATTTAAACCTCTCCATTTTTTATATCAAACCTACTGCTTGAGATGGTCTACGTTCATCTCCATCAACCATAATAAAGACCTTTAACACGGAGGACTACATTTGATCCAAACTAAGCAGTGTAGTATGATATGAACCCCATCTAGTATCCCCGAGTCTAGTGAGACTAGATGATTGGTGCAAGCCCCTTCCTCTAGATATGTCACCAATCTCAAGTTTATTTAAAATATCTTGTTGTTTTTCCTCCGCCAAAGCATCCCTCCTCTTAATAGATTCACTTTTTGTGGTCACAATCAAGGATATGTACTCAAAGAAATCATGAATAGATTAGCAACTACTAGCAACAGACACAGCAACCAATTGCAAATGGTGAGCATAGCAATGGACATAGAAAGCATAAGGGTTTTCATCTAGAATCTTTCTTTGCAAAACATTAAATTCACCTCTCATATTTGAAGCTTCATCATATCCTTGCCCTCATATCCTTGAAATAGATAACATGTACTTATCAAGAAAACCATAAAGAGCATCCTTTAATGACTCAGATGTAGTATCTTTGACATGATGTAGAGCAATAAATCTCTCTACAACATTCCTCTTATCGTTCAAAATCCTAAAACAAATTCAACAATTTTACTTGACGGCATAGATAATAGTAGGTAATGAAAATTGAAAATTGGAAAATACAACTACTAACCTCAACATCATCGTCATTTTCTCTTTGATAAATATATTACGTGACTCATCAATAAGCACGGAAAATTGTCTATCACCAAGCTCTTCCATAATCACCTTGGTTACTTCATGTCCACAACACGTTGCAAGCTCCATTTCACTGAAAGTCATTGTGCATTTTTTTCCTCCACGGTCAAAATCACCCCTCACTTGTTCATTCTTAGATTTTATCCAATCTACCATCTCTCTAAACTTTCCCTTATTTAGAGAAATAGAGGATTCATTATGGCCACGGAAAGTCATGCCTTATACAACGAGATATCTTAAACAATCTACAGAACAAGTCAAACGAATCTTATACAATTCTTCTAATTCCTTGGTTGCTTTAGCAAACTTACTTTCCATGTTTTGTCTTTGATTATTATAATCATCGTAGTGTTTGACACATGTGTTGTGCAAACTATTATGACTACAAATGTGATCTTTCAAGCCTTGAGATGCATGCTTCCAAATATAATCACTTATAAAAAGCACTTAATTAATTATCACTTAACCAATCCAAATCTAATGACATATAAATTAAACAACGAGATAATGGCTTACAAACATGACACGTCTATAGCACCCTAAAATTTGCCTTTCCATTTTAGCATCATTTTGCTTTTGTTTCTTTGCATTTTCACATTTTCTGCATTTACGCAGCATTCGTTCTTGAGACAGGGGATCAAGGTTTTCCCGTGCCTCAGTTTTCATCTCAGTGCATGAACCTGAATAGTAAGCATTAGAGTCTCTGGAATTTATTTTGCCCAGTAGTCGAACGACCAATTTCATTTCATTTTGCAGGGTATTTTTAGCTCAGGAAGCAGCATTCAGGTTATCGCAAGTGTCACAACTGCGAAAAACACCCGGCGGAAAACAGAAGAATCGCCACCTTTCGTTATTTATCCCAAAGAGAGGGAAAGGAAACGATCGGAAAAACCTAACGAAAAAGGGAAAGACAAGGTCATTGCAACCATGTCTGGATTCGGGAGTCGGTTACGCAAGGGGAAGGTATTAGCACCCCTCACGTCCGTCGTACTCAACGGGATCCACACTTTGTTGTCTATCTAAAAAGGGTGATAATCTATCTAGCTAAAGGCTCACAGGACGAAAAGAAAAAGAAAAGAGACTCGACACAGTATCGCCGCTCTATGCCTACGTATTCCCTCATGCAATGGGAAAGTCAGATTCAACGTAGTTCGGTTAACTACGGGTGAAAGGGGGAAGGTTGCTCACCAAGACATCATGTCTTGTGCCTACGTACTTTCATCTGGTATGAAAGATTAGAGCAAACATAGTTCGGGCTAAAAAGACCACAGGTTGTTTCAAAAGTTTTTAGTCTCGAGTAGGGTTAACAAACAGTTATAGTAGTTGGTGTATGCAGCTCGACCATTGGAGACTTAGGCGTTACCATTTGCGGTAGAACTAAGAGTTAACAACACTCTTTTATCTGAAAAGATTTTCCTCGACTAAGATCCCAAAGATGAAATAGATTTGAAGTATTTTGGTGTTTTTTTAGAGAAGAATTGTTTTGAATTTGATTTGTAACTCATTTCGCACTAGAGACTATGACCTAGGAGCGAATGCATTGCATATCACCCAAAGGGTGTATACTAAACACTCTAGGCAATTGAGAAGAAGCCACTCAATCACCATTCCCCAAGTAGCTTAAGGCTCGTAGCGTACAACATTTGTTATTCTTTATTATGTGTCTTATAAGTGTTTGAAGATGAGAAGAGAAAGGACCTACTAAAGGGAGACTAAATCAATCCTAAAAGTTGTCATGCAAAGTGGACTTAGAGTTGGGATGCAAAAGGGAACTACCTAATGTTGTCATGCTTGGATTGAACACTTAATGTCTCTCCTACTCCCATCCTAAACGGAGGGACTAGGAACCCTATGGGCATCATGGCAAAAAGCACAAGAAAGCACCAAGTAAATTCAATCACAAGTAAAAGAGGAAAACATGAAAGTGCACCACTTAGAATGGTGGGAGGGAGGAAAAATGTGTGGGGCAGCAGCCGCCACAAGCTCGTCTCGACCTCAACAGACCATTGGAGACTTAGGCGTTACCGTTTGCGGTAGAACTAAGAGTTAACAACACTCTTTTATCTGAAAAGATTTTCCTCGATTAAGATCCCGAATGATGAAAAATATTTGAAGTGTTTTTGTGTTTTTTAGAGAAGAAGTTTTTTGAATTTGATTTGTAACTCATGTCGCACTAGAGACTATGACCTAGGAGCGAATGCGTCGCATATCACCCAAAAGGTGTATACTAAACACTCTAGGCAATTGAGATGAAGCCACTCAATCACAATTCCCCAAGTAGCTTAAGGCTCGTAGTGTACAACATTTGTTATTCTTTATTATGTGTCTTATAAGTGTTTGAAGATGAGAAGAGAAAGGACCTACTAAAGGGAGACTAAATCAATCCTAAAAGTTGTCATGTAAAGTGGACTTAGATATGGGATGCAAAAGGGAACTACCTAATGTTGTCATGCTTGGATTGAACGCTTAATGTCTCTCCTACTCCCATCCTAAACGGAGGGACTAGGAACCCTATGGGGATCATGGCAAAAAGCACAAGAAAGCACCAAGTAAATTCAATCACAAGTAAAAGAGGCAAACATGAAAATGTAACACTTAGAATGGTGGGAGGGAGGAAAAATGTGTGGGACAGCAGCCGCCACAAGCTCGTCTCGACCTCAACAGCGATGCAAGAATGATGCAAACATGGAAAGGAAAGCCAAAGATGAAAGCAAACGATCATGCAAAGAGTCAACACTTTGAACCACATCCATAAGTATGCATCCAAGTGGAAAATGAACACAAGTATCAACCAAATCATGATCAACCAAGCACAAACAATGGAAAACACCAAAAACATTTCACTCCTAATGCATCATATCAATTTATGAAGATTCGAAGTGAAACGGTACGCGAACAATTAAACAAAGTAGCAAAACAGGCCTGCCAGCACAGTGTTAATCGGTTAACCCCCAGGGTCAATCGGTTAACACACTGTTAATGTTTGAAAAGTTTGAAAATTTGAACTGGTTAATCGGTTAACCATATGCGTTAACCGATTAACACTGTAAAAACTTTGAAAAAAACCTGAAAATTTGAACTGGTTAATCGGTTAACCATATGCGCTAACCGATTAACACTGTGTTGACGGCAGAAAACAGCCAAGCAGAATCACTTTTCAACAGCTTATCACTTCTCCAAACATGCCAATGATCACATAATCACTTAATCACGAAATTTAACTAGCAAATCATGATTCCAACAGCATGTATACAGATCCAAATAGCATCAACACAGATCATATGAATCACAACGCAACAAATCAATCAAAAAGTAAAACCATCATGATGAACATGCAATTAAGCTAAAACAGAATTCGGATCAAGAATTTCTAACCTACGAAGCGGAGATTTGCTTCAGTTGATATTGATTTGCTAGAAATGAGTAGATCGAAGCAAGAAACCTGGAATACTTCAAGATCCAAGTTAATCCTTGTAATAGAGATGGAGATCCTTCAAGATTAAGCCAAATTGCTTCAAATAATCACTTCTAGCTTGACTTCGAATTTCAGATCTAGATTTGCATGAAAATTGAATGGAGAAACTAATCCAATGGAGATGATAGATGAAGGTTTAAGCTCAAGAATTAATGGATTCCAATGAAGAATCAATTAATTCAATGGAGAAAGAGCTTTGGTGAGGGTTTTGGAAATGATGAACTTGAGAGAGAATTAAGAGAACTGAGAGAGAATTCTGAATTTGAAAATGGGAATCATGAGAGATAGATTGCTTTGGTTTGGAGTAAATCACTTAAGTACTCTTTTGGCTTGGATCCAAAGCAAGGTTTGGAGAGTGGATTGGAAATTTTGGAATGGAATTAGGAGTGGGATTTTGGAGGGAATTGAATTAATTTGAAAACTAATCCAAATTTCAAAATAGTTCTAGATCCTTCCCAAGTGTAAAAATGCATTTTCAAATGACCAAAATTGAACCCCAAATGGCTCTGCATTGAAAAATCACGTACAGAGGAAAAAATCACATTGGTTAATCGGTTAACCATATAGGTTAATCGATTAACCCCTTTAAATTTTTGAACCTGGGCTGATTTTTCATTGGTTAATCGATTAACCATATAGGTTAACCGATTAACACCTTCAAAATTTGAACTCTGGCGCCCTTTGGAGGGAAACCTGCTTGCTTGCCCGTTTCTTGCTGTTTCAAACCTTATTAAGCTTCTGGAATGCGTTTTTGAACCTTGTAATCATGAGACTGCTCACGATAGCCTGAGCGCCACTTTCTTGGCTGAAAATAACCTGCAAAACAAAATAAAATCGGTTGCTTGACCATTGGGCAAAACAAAAGTCGCCTGATACCCACTGCTTTGATTGCTTGCACTGAGAGTGAATTCTGAGTCACAGGAAAACCTCGATCCCCTGTAAAATGAACAATGCTATGCAATGAAAATGCTAAAAGAAAAAAGAAATGAAACAAAAGCCAAGCCAAGAAAAAGGTTGGGAAAATTTTGGGGTGCAACAGCTGCCCCTATTCAAGCGACTTGGACCTGAGTGGGTGAAAAGCGAACGGCTTTCAAACAATCAAGGTAAAAGACGGTTGAATACCAACAAACCCGAAAATTTTCCAATCGCATAAGTAAACTACAAACTCTGATTGGGGATGAAATCTTCAGAGATAACTGCTCTGATCACAAACATACTCCGCTGGGAAAAAGAGAAGCTTAACCGAGCAACTCTGACAGGGAGAAAGGAGAAACTTAACCAAGTAACTCTGCTTGAGAAAAAAATAATAAGATGAACTCGTCGATCAAAACTGTGTCATGGTCTGAATACCATACAGGTTAAAAAGGAACATTTCAAATTTTCGGAATCTGGATATTTAACGAACAAAATGAGTCAATAAAATTTGTCGGAGTCTGAACACTCAACGTAGGGATCGGAGCCTGGATGCTCAACGTAAAAGCCGGAGCTTGGATGCTCAATGTAAAAACTGGAGCCTGGATGCTCAATGCAAAATAAGGAATTCATCCTGAATTAGAGATTTGCCGGAGTCTAGATACTCAACGACATAAGAGAAATTACAACCTATTGGAAATCGGTCGGAGTCTGGATACTCAACGTAATAACTCGGAGCCTGAATACTCGACGAAAATAAACCGGATCCTGGATGCTCAACGTAAACTTGACTGGAGCCTGGATACTCAACGAACAAAGGAGATCATCACCATATGAAACTTACCGGAGTCTGAATACTCAACGGACAAAAGAATATACCATTTGCAAATTCACCGGAGTCTGAATACTCAACGGAGAAGCCGGAGCCTGGATGCTCAGGTGACCAGAGCCTGGGTACTCAACGAACAAAGGAGTTATTACAACATGGGAATTGACCGGAGTGTGGGTACTCAACGGACAAGAGAATATACCAATTGCAAATTCACCAGAGTCTGAATACCCAACGGAGAAGCCGGAGCCTTGATACTCCATGGACAAAACAATATACCACAAATTGGAAGTTCACCGGAATCTGGATATTCAACAGAGAAGGAGTACAACCACAAAAATTATCAAGGTCTGGATACCCCACTGACTTTACCGGAGTCTGGATACTCGACGGAAAAAGCCAGAGCTTGAACGCTTGAAATAAGCTGGAGCCTGGATGCTTAACAAAGATTGACTGGAGCCTGGATGCTCAACGGACGAAGAAACACTCATTAGGGTCTGGACACCGCTGGAGTTTTAAGAATACTGTTTCAAATTGCCGGAGTCTGGATACTCAACGAACAAAATGGATCACATCACAAACTGCCATGGTCTGAATACCATACAGGGCCAAAAAGTACATCACACATTGGAAATTTGTCGGAGTTTGGATACTCAACGACATTGAACGGAGTCTGGATACTCAACGGACGAAGGGAAAATATCACAAATATACCCATCAAAGTCTGAACACCACACTGTCTTTACCGGAGTCTGGATACTCGACGGAAAAACACCATAATACCAATTGTCGTGGTCTGGATACCACAACCATCTTTACCGGAGTATGGATACTCAACAGAAAAAGGAAAATCCCATCAATTGGGAATAGACCGGAGTCTGGATACTCGACAGACTAAGGAATTCATAATAAATACTCCACAAGGTCTGGCTACCAAATGAGTTCAAAACGACATGACCCGCTGAAATCCGAAGACACTGCTGGGGAATGATATAAGTCGGGGTCTGGATACCGCGCGGGCTACCGGAAATTTCCATGGTCTGGATACCAAGGGAAAGAAGACCAAACCTCCAGGGATACACCTAAAATAAAGAGATCACAACCTGGCTTATGTTTCATATGCACATGTTTGAAAATGGTGTAATGCTCCATACAAAATGGAAATGCTACGCGTTTGGGTAGATGCTACGCACGCATGCAGATGCAAAGGAACTGAATCAACAAAATAAATGCTATGGATATGGAAACCGCCCTGCTGGGGAAAGAGCACACACTCATGCCAATAACAATTGGACTTATGCCGAGGAAATGGGCCCTTGTTGGCCTCCTACAAAGAAAATGTCAGGGTAACGAAATTCCTCCCAGCCTGCTGGGGATTACTCAGCTGGGGACGAATCTAACTTGGCTGTAGATTACTCAGTGGGGAGAAAATCCAATCATGACTCACTGGGGAGTACGTACGAACCTGCACTTCATGGGAATTAGATGCGCACCAACGGATGAGGGAAAGCGTACATGTTATATGCTCACTCAACCTGCATACAAACTCTACTGGGGATAGAGATACAAACTTTGCTTACTGGGTATTAGACTCTGGCTGGGAATAAAACGAATTTCATCCACACTTCTTTTCCTCAAGGGTAACGACCCTGCAAAAATGAACAAATAGACAAGATATCCTACGCCACGGAACTATCTCAGTCATCATTCGTGACATTGTTCAATTAATTCAAAGTTTTAACAATTATTGGCCAAGGCCTGCAAGTTTATGTATGTGCAAGTTTATCAAAACATTGGGCGCTTTTCACAAACAAAACAGTAAAAGTTAAGACAAAGCAAACAAGATACTGAATAGTATATGTTTATTGATAAATGGCCTGTAAATAGGCAAAGTTTTACAATAGATGCAACCCCTGAAAAGAGGAAGTTGCGCCAAAAAAATACATATATGCACAGAAATATACAAAAGTGTACAAAAATGTCGACAATGTGGCACAGACAAACACCATGAGCTGATCCCCCTATGACTCGCCTGACCTTGATGCTTTCCTGACGCTTCGTCTACAAAAGAGATTGATTTGGATAAACGGCCATCGGGTCCTCCCAATCCACTAAGCAATAAAGTTCCAACACAGACCGCAGTCATTTGCTTTTCAATCCCTAACTTTTCCCTGAACCGCCCTTTCGGGTTTTCGATTCACCGGGATACCCATTTTTGTCAAAGTCTCTTTTTCCAGTTTTCGACATTGCGGGTTTACATCTTTTTCATTTTTATCCCTAATTTTTTCCCGAACCCAATTCCTTTTTTATGGTTCGCTGGGATGCTCTTTTTTTGCCTGGACTTTTCTTTTTGTGTCCAACGGGTCTCTTTAAGCAAAGTATTTTTTAACTGCGTCTGCGTTCACAGGAAATGTAAAGTCCTCACCATCCATGATGGATAACAACAAGGATCCTCCGGAGAAGACCTTTCGAACGACATATGGACCTTCATAGTTGGGAGTCCATTTGCCCCTGTGATCTGATTATGGTGGGAGAATCTTTTACAGCACAAGATTGCCCGTCTGAAAGCTTTGAGGGTGCACCTTCTTGTCGAAAGCTTTCTTCATCCGGCTCTAATACAACCGACCGTATGCGATAGACGCTAGCCTCTTCTCATCCATCAGGCTAAGTTGGTTCAATCTGTTCTTTATCCATTATGCCTCATCGAGCTTGACGTCGACCAAAACTCTTAAAGAAGGAATCTCAACCTCTAATGGTAGGACAACTTCCATACCATATACCAGCGAGAAAGGAGTTGCCCCGGTTGATGTGTGTACCGTCGCACGATAACCGTGAAGAGCAAAGGGCAGCATCTCATGCCAATCCTTGTAAGTGACAACCATCTTTTGCACTATCTTCTTGACAACCATCTTTTGCTCGATTTTGAAATTTTGCCACAATTCCTTCATCATCTTGTTGTTCAAATTCGAACCATTGTCAGTAAAGATTCGCTCGGGTACTCCATATCTGCAAATGATGTCCTTCTTTATAAACCGGGATACGACTTGCTTTGTGACATTGGCGTACGAGGCTGCTTCAACCCATTTGGTGAAGTAATAAATGGCGACCAAGATAAAACGATGACCATTGGATGCGGTTGGCTCAATCTTGCCAATCATGTCTATGCCCCACATGGAGAAAGGCCACGGGGACGCCATAACATTCAATGGGCACGGCGGTACATAAAGTTTGTCTGCATAAATCTGGAATTTATGGCATTTCTTCGCAAATTTGAAACAATCTGACTCAATAGTTAGCCAGTAATACCCTGCTCATAACAGCTTCCAAGACATGGAACGCCCGTCGGCGTGTGTACCAAAAGTACCCTCGTGAACCTCTTCCATAAGCAACATTGCTTCCTTTTCATCCACGCATCTTAACAACACCAAATCATGGTTTCTTCTGTAAATAACATCATCCGGGTTCAGATAGAAATTAACAGACAACCTCCTTAGCGTCTTCTTATCCTGAGCCGAAGCCCCTGGCGGATACTCCTACTTCTTGAGGAAGTTTTGTATATCGTAAAACCATGGCTTGCCATCAGCAGACTCCTCAATGGCGAATACGAAAGCGGGCCTATCAAGGCAAGAGATGACTATTCTTGGAGCATCATTCCAAAAATTCACTTTATACATCGAAGATAGCGTTGCCAAAGCATCTGCCATCTAATTCTTTGCTCGCGGCACATGGTGAAACTCTACCCTGTCAAAGAAGGGTAATAACCTCCTTGCATAATCTTTGTAAGGAATTAGATTTGGCTAATGAGTTTCCCGCTCTCCCATGATCTGATTAACCACTAGCGCTGAATCGCCATATACATCCAAATTTTTGATTCTCAAATCAATAGCCTCTTCCAGACCCATGATGCACGCTTCGTACTCGGCTTCATTATTAGTGCAAGGGAATGTCAACCTGGCAGTGAACGGGATATGAGTACCATGAGGGGTTGTAATGATTGCCCCAATTCCACTACCATAGGAGTTAACAGCGCCGTCGAATATCATCTTCCATTGAGAACCTTTCTCTGGACCTTCGTCAGGTAATGGCTCTTCGTAGTCTTTCGCTTTGAGGAACATGATGTCTTCGTCAGGAAATTCAAACTTCACCGGTTGATAGTCTTTGATTGGCTGTTCAGCGAGGTACTCTGACAGAATACTTCCCTTGATGGCTTTCAGGGAAACATATTGTATATCGTACTCTGTCAGTACCATCTGCCACCTGGAAATTCTTCTTGAGAGCGCTTGCTTCTCGAAGACATACTTGATCGGATCCATCTTCGAAATCAGAATGGCTGTATGATTAAGCATATATTGTCTTAAACGTTTGGCATCCCAAGCAAGTGCGCAACACGTTTTCTTGAGCATTGAGTAACGAGACTCACAGTCTGTGAACTTTTTACTCAGATAATAGATCCCATGCTCTTTTCTTCCAGTCTCGTCGTGTTGACTGAGAACACAACCCATACTATTCTCAAGAACCGTTAAGTACATGATTAAAGGTCTTCCAGCCACTGGGGGTATCAGTATCGAAGGCTCCTGCAAGTATTTTTTTTCTTATCAAATGCTTTTTGACAATTTTCATTCCAGAAGACCGCCTGATCTTTCTTTAGCATTTTAAACAATGGTTCACACGTGGCCGTGAGATGAGATATGAACCGAGCAATGTAGTTCAATCTCCCCAAGAAACCACGAACCTCCTTTTCTGTTTTCGGCGCTGGCATATCTTGTATAGCTTTTATTTTTGCAGAATCGACCTCGATTCCTTTTTCACTGACAATGAACCCCAATAACTTTCCGGGCCGAAATCCAAAAGTACACTTATTTGGATTCAACCTTAATCTGAACTTCCTGAGCCTCTCAAACAGCTTAAACAAGTTAACCAGATGTTCTTCCTCCATTTGCGACTTTGCTATCATGTCATCAACATAGACCTCAATCTCATGATGAATCATATCATGAAATAAAGTGACCATAGCCCGCTGGTAGGTTGCCCCTACGTTTTTCAACCCAAAAGGCATTACCTTGTAGCAGAACGTCCCTCACGGCGTAATGAACATTGTTTTCTCCATATCTTCCGGTGCAATCTTTATTTGATTATACCCAAAAAAAACATCCATGAAGGAAAATATGGAGTATTGAGCAGTATTGTCAACCAATACATCAATGTGAAGGAGCGGGAAGTCATCCTTTGTGCTCGCCTTATTCAAATCTCTGTAATCTACACACATCCGTACCTTCCCATCCTTGTTAGGTACGGGCACGATGTTGGCGACCCACGGAGGGTAAGTTGTCACGGCTAAAAATCCTGCGTCCAACTGCTTCTGGACTTCTTCTTTGATTTTCACAGCCATATCTGGTCTTGTCCTTCTAAGCTTCTGCTTGACCGGCGAACATTCTTCATGCAACGGCAAGCGATGAACCACTATATCAGTGTCAAGCCTGGGCATATCTTCGTACGACCAAGCAAAGATGTCACTATACTCGCGAAGCATCTCAATCAGTCTTTGCTTGATGTCACTCTGCAGCACAACCCCTATCCAAACATTTCTGACAACTTCTTCAGAACCCAGATTAATAACCTCGATTTCCTCCTGATGAGGCAGAATAATCTTCTCTTCTTGTTTCAAGAGTCTAGCTAGCTCTTCTGGCAAGTCTTCATCATCATCAATCTCTTCTTCAACTTGATATATCGGTTGATCGAAGTCGAAGCGAGTCATAGGAGGTTCTGAATTAGTGTCATCTGCAATAGGACTCCTGTAAAAAAATGGTTAAATGTTTTAAATGATATGCAAACGAGTACAAACCACATTGCCATTTTATTGTGGAAATAAAAATAAGAAAGACAAAGATCACAAAATTTGAATGAGAAAATGCCCTTTGATTAATTGATAAAGCAATGTTCAAACATAAACAATAAGGCCCTGAAACAAAATACCGCTATGCTCCAGGTAGAACATAGGGTAGTACAATAATCGGGAAAACAAAGCATTACTGTTTTGTTGTCACTTGAACGAATTCTTCAATAGACCAGTTGCGCAGGCTCTGTCTTGGAGTGCAAGGCTTGATCCAAGCATCCATGCCACAATCACTATCTCCTTCTTCATCTGACACAGCGTTGATCCTTTCGAAGATAACTCCTACCTTAGTGAACTGCACAGGTCCTTTATAGCGCGGCGCGCTCTGCGAGGATGAAGGAGAAGAAAATGGCGGGCGGTACCCTAAGCCAAACTTGTCTTGCTTGTGGGGAATCTCCAATACCTGGCCCCAACCTTGCGTTGCCCCAGCCTGCACTGCTACTTGGGCCTGTTTAAGAGAAGACATGGCCACTTCCGGCACTTTGCTCACAACGGGAGATTTATCCTTAATCTTGACCGTTTCAAAAGTCTGACAAAGGGTTTCATGTATTTCTCCGTCCACCTTGACGTACTTGAAGGATGATAAGTGACTATCCATTATATCCTCTTCCTCGCTCACCATAACAACACTACCACCAACCATATACTTTAGCTTCTGATGCATCGTGGAGGTCACAACTCCTGCTGAATGAATCCATGGACGACCTAGTAAACAACTGTAGGCAGGTTGAATGTCCATAATGTAAAACACTGCATCAAATACTTCCGATCCCACCTGAATGGGCAATGTCACTTCTCTGAACACGGATCTTCGGGTACCATCAAAAGCGCGCACCACCAAATCACTTGGTGTGCAAATCAATCCCTGCATGTCCAACTTCATTAGGGCTTTCTTTGGAAGTACGTTCAAGGACCATCCTGTATCCACGAGTACATGAGATATAACAACCCCTCGGCATTCTAATGATATGTGCAACACACAGTTATGGTTCCTGTCCCTTGGCGTCATATCCAGGTCTATAAACCCCAAGTCGTTCCATGCATTTACGTGTGCAACAACCCCTTTGAGTTGATTAACCGAAATTTCTTGCGACACGTAAGTAGTATTCAGTATTCTCAACAGTGCATTCCTATGAGCTTCAGAACATAGTAGCAAAAGACAAGATGGATATCGTAGAAGGAGTTTGCTGCAAATGATCGACTATCTTGTAGTCACTCTTCTGTATCAGCCTCATAAACTCTTCTGTGTCCTTTAACAAAGATTCCTTCTCCCCAACCTGAGAAGTTTCCTCTACCACTGGTCTCTTCCCCTTGTCAACCTTATCAATAACCACTTCCGGCGATGAAAAGACCCAGCCACTACGGGTAATTCCTCATGCTCCCACAAGATTATCTACTAAATCCGCAGGGGGACCATTTAAATCTAGTTTATGTCCGTTGCAATACACTTCAGCTCCGTAGTCCACGGAATGGCCTTGGTGCTTTCAAACGGTACGGGACCTGCTTTAGTTATGGTTATTATTGATGTTTTTGGCGCATAGATGGTAACGGTTTTGTATGGAATGGAAATTGTTGCAATCTCATCCCTTTTCTCAGCTACCAACTCTTCAGGCTTTCTTTCAACAGACCGGTCAAACTGCAAGACTCCGTTATCCATCATATGTTGAATATAGCTCTTCAACTGCCTACATCCTTAAGGAATATTCAGACACTCAGCACAATATTCAGCGCAACCTGGGAAAACACCCCCCTTCAACAACCTAGCTTTCACAAAGCTCAAAGGTATCTTCAACTTATTAACATCTGTTACCAAATCCAAAACATCCTCCTCAATAATTGCATTGACCCCAGCTTGCCCATGATTCGGCATGGGATTTAGTACGACATTAGGAACATCATTGGAGAAGTTAATTGCTTTACCGTCAATTATGTCCTACACTTTATGCTTAAAGGCTTTACAATTATCGATGGTATGCCCTGGGGCACCTGAATGAAACTCACAGCGAGCGTTTGCGTCATACCCGGGTGGAGGAGGTCGAGTCAAGGGAGCCAAAGTTCTTTTCTGAATAAGTTGCAACTGTAATAAAGCTTGCAATAGCTAAGAATACGGCATGGGAGGCGCATAAAAATGCCTATTTGTTGCCCGACCTCGGTCTTGATATCTTCTATACCCCTGTTGATTCTGCTGCGATTGTTGTTGTTGTTGTTGCTGAACTGCAGGGATGGTAATACTGGAAATCTGTTGTTGCTAACGATTTTGACCTCTACCTCTCTCGCGAGAACTGGACACTGAGTTGGTATCTCCTTCTCGTTTCTTGTTACCGAACACCTTCTTACCTCCTCCAGCGGAGGGTATTTCACCAGCACTTATCTTTCCTAACTTGATACCATTTTCCACCCTCTCTCCGGTGATTATTAAGTCAGATAAACTACCCGACATACTACTAACACTACAAGAAAATTGGCAAATTGCGACGGTTCATTTTGACATATTACGACGGTTTTAACCATCGCAATTTGTAAGTTACGACGGTTTCAACCCCGTCGCAGAAACGTGCGTCGCGAGGCCATATTGCGACGGTTGTGAAAACTGTCGTACAAACCGTCGTTATTTTCACGACGGGTAGCTAACTGTCGTAATCTCCATATTGTGACTGTTTTCAACCGTCGTAATTATATTTACTAATTCTAAATATTATTTATTTTCACGACGGGTAAATAACTGTCGTAATCTCCATATTATGACGGTTTTCAACCGTCGTAATTATATTTACTAATTCTAAATATTATTTATGCTAGTTGCGATGGTTTAAACCGTCGTAATTTTATCTATAGAATTTTTTTTATAATATTCTATTTTTATTTAAATTACTTTCATCTCTGTCTTTTTTATAATAATTTTTTTAATTTAAACTATTTTTTTTGATAATATATCAAATATATAAAGACTCGCGTATATCAAATATATAAAAACTCACATATAACAAATATATAAATTTATATAACTTAAAAAAAAATTGATATTTCATTATATCACTTTTCTAAATAACTTATTATATTTTCTACTAAATATATACTTATGAATATCTAAATGATCAAATGTCATAATCTATAACTTGATATATACAATATAATCAATATAATTGTACAACCTATGATGATCCAAGATATTCTGCCCAATTTTCCACACCTAGTGATGATCCAAGATTTTCTACCGATGGCGGAAGAATTCTTTGGTATGATTTTGCCTTAGAGGATAGACATGAACATCTACAAAAGCTTAAAAATTACTTCCAGTTAGCACCAATAAAGAAAATCACTTGTGGTCTTCTAGTATCATCATGAGCCCTTCATAATCAGTTTTGTAGTCTTCTAGTTGCTGCTAATCTTTTGGCTTCACCAACCCCCTTTCTAGTATCAACGTCGCCATATTTGAACATTCTCGTTCCCCAAAACTTGTGTTGTCATTTTCTATTAATTTCTCAGATTTTCTCAGCAATGCAAATAATAGTAATGAAGCTATATAGTCTATACTCACATTGTCATAATCCAGGTTATCGTACATCCTCCCATATGGCCTCACGGGACTTTGATCAAAATAAGGCCTCACAGAACTTCGATCAAAATATGGTCTCACAGGAGCACCATATCCCCTGGAAGAATCCATACTATTATTCCCCATAGTATTACCACTAGGCCCCGCGTCATCAAGAGATGCGGCTGAATCAATGACAACCTGCAGGAGCATAATGCAAAGAAATAAAATCATTTATAAATCAAATATTCACACACACACACACACACACTTATATATAAGTATGAAATGAGGAATGAATAGTTAGTCAAGTTTCAGGAGAAAGAAATTATTCAGCCTTGAATACAATACCTGGAAAGTTACACACTTATATATAAGTATGAAATGAGGAATGCATAGTTAGTCAAGTTTCAGGAGAAAGAAATTATTCAGCCTTGAATACAATACCTGGAAAGTTGTATCTGTGTCAGCTCCCACAATTTTCTGCATAGAAATTGGACTTCTTGCAAAAAATAGCAAAAGGTCAACCTTGCCTGCTGAAATTCCTACCCTTCTTGCTAATTCTTCTTTGCTTGGGTTAATATTTCCCTCTTCCGTGTACAACTTCTTTGCCTCCATTACCTTGGTAAATGTGTGATATACCCTCGGCTGAAAATAATACAAGGTTTCTTATATCGAAATAAAATTGATGCTCGCAATGCAACAGAAACACAATTTTTACTCCCTGTCAATCACATAAAAAGCGGGAAGATTATATTTAAACAACTAAATTTAATCTGAGATTGACAATGTTACTTATGTTATTGCCAAACCGTTCAAGTACGTCAACTGGAAGTTCTCATACCATATGCACATGTTTTTCGAGTGACTGTATGAAGAATTTTTCATCGAAAATGTCACCGAAGTGGCTGCAAGATGAAGAATTCGTAAACTTTTCTAACTTAAACAAGAGGACTACAAAACCTAAAGAGCTCTATACTTGATATATACAAAACAAAGGTTGCATATCAGATGTCTCAGTTAAGAACATAATGGAGAACATCATTCTTTAAAAAAGTAGTTCATTTGAATGACATACTATAAGCCAATGTTGTGGCAACTATTGTAATAGACTCTCAGTTCAACATTGGTAACTGTTACTAATGAGTCTTGCTTGCATCCATAAGTAAGTTTAAGATGACTCTGACGTTCAGGATACTCAAGTGGTCTCCTGTTCTAGGTGAATAGGCTAAATATGTCAAAAAAGCAAAAGACCAATGCTCAAATTGATGAGGTAAGCAGAGTTGTCTCTTTTCATTTAGAAAACTTATCAATTTTCTATAAGACATCAATTCCAGAGAATGATGATAAATAAGAATTAAGAAAACAGTCACAGTAGAAAAATAGAAGTATGCTCTATATAGTACTGAGCCTCACTTATTTTCCCCAGCTAAGATGCATGGTATTAGTTGATTAGTTATTCCCTACACATACACTACAATCCTTAAATTTGAAGTTGATTCCAAAGATTTAATGCAACAACCTTAGCAGTTTCCATCAAGTGGAGTCAGCTCCAAAAATTTACTCTAAAAAATTCAAGGTGATCTTCTGTCCCCAGACTGTATAATCTTTTTAAAATGAGATCCTATCAGATTTATC
Source organism: Lathyrus sativus (assembly GCA_963859935.3). Lineage (NCBI taxonomy): Eukaryota > Viridiplantae > Streptophyta > Magnoliopsida > Fabales > Fabaceae > Lathyrus > Lathyrus sativus. The sequence continues at coordinate 110,351,010 of OZ012737.1, read as the reverse complement.
TTGCACGTGACTCAAAAATGGTGGACCTAAAGGAAGTAGAATGTTGAAAACCAATTCATTTTTCAAATTCAAACACACATGTGAATGACACGGTTGAAAAGAAACTCAAATAGTTTGAGCTATTGCAATGAGATTTGATAGCCATTAAGCAGATTCAAACTAAGCATAACAAAAGCAAATACCTTGAATCCCTCCATACACTATTTAAATGGAATATTGGAATAACAAGAGTTGCATTTAGTAATCCAGCCACAGCAACTGCATTACATATCTGCGCAGTGAGTAGTATAATAAGTGCCAGAACAATATGGGCATGACTTAATAGCAAACCAGATCATCAATGTTCATCAAATAAGCATTAAACATGTATAAATACAACGAACAACATAAATACAAAATAAATACAAACATTTTGCAGAGAAATTACTAGTAGCAAGTGATTCATTGAATACACAACGAAGAACATAAATACAAAATCACCAAAATTAAATCGAATACGCATTCAGCATAGTAACTTGCATAACATAAAATTTAATTTGAAAGGTAACCGAAGTGATTCAAATAGCAGGCAGAAATTAATCACAGCAGCGGAAAAATAGTGTAATTAACAAGATATAATCCCAGCAGCGGCAATATATTTAGAGAATCAAATTGATGATAAAATCACATTTAAATGATGACAGTAGTAACAAAGTTCAGTGAACAATTGTTTTTAACACTGAGATTTTCTTAATTTTAACACTGAGGTGACAGTAATAACTTGTAGTAACATTTTCTCTAATACAACCAAGTTAATGACATACATGTGGCTTGATACTATAAGGTACAATGTGAACACAACTGAGTTGAAACAACAACGAATAAATAAAACTACAAAATAAGTACCTAAACCATGCATTTAAATTGATATTCACATCACCAATTGCAGCTGCATAGTTGTTGATGGGTAGTATCCAAAATGATGCCAGAAACTTGATTGCGGTGTGCTTTGAAACTTGATTGAAGTATCAGCAGTCTATACAGTAGGTGGTGGAGTTGCCGGTCCAGCAGCAGGTTGCATAGATTCCAATATCACTAGACATAACTGCCTGCATTCCTTCAACGCCGCTTATACCAATTCCAATATCTGTTTCTTGGAGCATTCCAACATCATTTGCACCATCGCCGATTGCAAGAGTAGTACAACCTGTTTTAATCTTTACTAATCTAGTAACCTGCATTATTGTAATAGAAAGACTAAACATGTTCAAATCAGCATTATAGGAAGAAACAAGGGTACGCATATAGAAAGACTAATGATAATTTGTTTCATTTCTTGCCGAAGTAACCTACAAGAAAACCTATGGTGACACTGAAATCATCATACCAATGACTTCATATTACTATGACAGAATTTTCAAAACTGTTGATAAGTACGAACTCACCCGACATTGATTGCTGTCTCCATTTTATCACCAGTCAAAACCCATAACTTTATTCCTTCCTGTGCTAGCTTATCAATACATTCAGGAACCTATATGTCAAAAAGCGATTGCAAAGTTTTAAATGCACTTAGTTCAAACTTCAAAAAGCTAGCTGAGAACTGAGCATAAATAACTTTATCACTAGTTGTAACATACCCCAGTTTGTCTTCAACTGCGGTAGCACCCAGAAGAATTAAATCCTTTTCGATCTTTTCTAATACATCCTCCACAATCTGCTCTCGATCTGCACTTACTAAGCTCCTGGATTCCATCAATTCTTTATTAAAAAGAGTGTACTCTTCTTCCTCAAGTTCACAATAGGCCAATATCAGGGTCCTCAAACCAGCATCTGCATATTCCTTAATGTGCTGCTTAGTCTTTTTCTCAAACTCACTTCCATTCTTCACAAGTCGTTCAAACATGACACTAATGTTGATAAACACAAAATAGAAACAGTTAAATATTATCAGTTGAGCTAGGATTTTGAGACTGAATATATTATAATTTTAAATGCAACAAAATAACAAGTCCATAAATTTGGTGAATGCAACAGTCCTAAAATGCCTTATTATATCTTGTCAAATGTCAATAAATAACAAGCAAGTAGGAATACTTGTGTCCTGTTTTGATCTATTGGAGTTCAAAAATAGATCCTTACCAGTCCCTTTAATCCAATTGACACAGGACGGTTATCCAGTGCTTCCATAACTTTTGAGGAAATACTCTGCACAGATATACACGTAACTATGAAGAAAGAATTTAACTTACAAACTCTATTATCATGTTGAATTTAATAAAACTTACTTGCAAGACCTCAATTGTTGTCTTAACTCTGTCTTTATTCCACAGCTTAAGCATTAGTACTGTAAGGTGAAATGTCTTAGGCTTAATGAATATAGATTTGTCAATCCCCAAGTCTGTAAGAGTGGGAAAAAAACAGTCATATTTCATATTAAAAAATAGCACATAGAAGAATGAGATTAAAACAGAAGAATTAATATCTAAGCTAAATCTTACAGAAGAAAAGAGTTGACTAAGCTAAGCTAAATCTTGATACTAATAAAAGAAAAGAAAAACAAACTACTTACAGTGATATTTGAGCCCTTTCCATCTAATCTACTCCCCTTACTACAATAAATATCCAATTTTTTATGACAGAATCAACTGATAAGTATGCAATAATAAATGTTTATATAAGTATACATACCCTGGTTCAGTCACATAAACAAGACCACATTGAAATCGGAAGTTCCTAGCCTGCATTAAAGGTGATAAACATAACCATAATGAGAAAGGTAACTTAAAATTTAAAGAGCAACAGAAGCAACCTGTGGAGGGCTGCTTAACATATTCTGAGTTCAATTTTGAAAAAGATGTTAGTTGTTATACAACACCATGACAAGTTACCAATCCAGATAACTATGTTGCAGTAGTAACTAGAAGAAGAACAAATTGATATTCTATTTCATACATATGAGATGGAAAAATGGCCATTTATGGAAAAACAGTAATTTAACAGAAGAAGGCACCTAGAGACAAAAGCACCAATAGAGTATTTCTCCCACTATGAATTGTAGAATTGGGATGTGTGAGAGCTAACTCATCTTTTGCTGCAGTAGAAGTTGTCTGCAATATTTACGAATAATCAGATTAACATAAATTGGCAGGAAAAAAAAGTACTTCGATAACTCAACATTGGTGATACACGAGTTGAGTACATACGGACCTGATAAGCTTCCACGGAACAATCAGCAGCCTCTTTCCTCTCGTCACCATTCTTAAACTCCGCCAAATACCGATAATAATCCCCTTTCATCTTATAGAAAAATACGCTAGATTCACCAGCAGAAGATGAAGGAATAAGGTGATCATCAATAGTAGTCATGATATCACTGCAAATATTCAACAACTCGGATTCCACCTTGTTTCTATACTCCCTTATCATCTTCACACTCACATCATTCCCTTTCGCATCTTCCCTATGCTCAATCGAGGATAGAATCCTCCATGAAGCCCTATGAGCACCCGCCACATTCTTCATTGCTTCCACCATTTCTATCACATCAAAACAGTAAAAGTTTAATTTTTTTTTTTACAGAATTCGATAACCCAATTCCAATTTCAGCCGCAAATCGTAAAAAATAACTGATAAAAACTCAAAAGGGGAATCTTTCAAACAAAATCAAACGGTGTAACCCAGAAACTAAATTGAATTAAAAAAGTTGTAATCGAATTAAACATCAAGGTTAGAATAGTGGAAGCTGTCAAATCTGAATATATATGAATCATAGGAAGAAAAAAAACGAACTTTAGGAAGAAAAAAAGTGGAAGTTAAGAAAATGGGTTACCATCATAGCGTTCGGCTTGTTCAGCGAGTTGGCGATATAGACAGAGGCACACCATATACTTGACCAATATAATATCTTAATACAGTCTACTTTTATATATATATATATATATATATATATATATATATATATATATATATATATATATATATATATATATATATATATATATATATATATATATATATATATATATATATATATATATATATATATATATATATATATATATATATATATATATATATATATATATATATTAATATTGTTACCAAAATTAATTTTAATAAAAGTTAATTATTTAAGTAATAAAACAAAACATATTTTAATATTATTTTAGACAAAAATATTAAACTACATTGTCATGATAATTATAATAATAATTTATTAAATTAATTAATAAAATTAAAAAGGTTGAAAAATAAAAATGAAAGAAAAAAGTGGAAAATTATAAGAATAAAAAAAATAGTGATTATGATTGGCTAAAGTAATTGCGACAGTTCGCTTTAACTGTCGCGAGTGTGGAAAGATGACAGTTCTTTGTTAACTGTCGCAATTATTTTATACAACATGCCTAAAAATCCTGCGACAGTTGGCTCAAACCGTCGTAAGAACTGTAGTAGTCCAGGAATAAGGACGGTTTTTGTATACCTGTCGCAAAAAATCTACGACAGTTGACCCTAACTGTCGTGACAACCGTCGCAATTCAGGAATAAAGACAGTTTTATGATAACCGTCACAACTGAAGTGTCGTAAATCTTCGTTTTTCTTGTAGTGTAATGAGCTTCTCGTAATAAACTCCAGGCACAGTTGCGACAAACATATCAACGAGCTCACGTTCCACCATAGGCGGTTGCACCCTGGCTGCTAACTCCCGCCATCTTTGGGCATATTCTTTGAAACATTAATTGTTCCTTTGTGAAAGATTATGAAGTTGGACCCTGTTAGGAGCAAGGTCGTTGTTGTATTGATAATGTTTCACAAAGGCCTCAGCCAAATCCCTCCAACTGCAGACATTCACGGGTTCCAGACTCATGTACCATTCCAACGAAGGACCAGACAAACTGTCCTGGAAGAAATGCATGAGCAATTTCTCATTGTCTGAGTAGGCAAACATCTTACAGTAGTAGAATCTCAGATGAACTCTCGGGTAGGTGGTACCCTTGTATTTATCAAAGTCTGGGACTTTGAACTTCGGCGGCACTCTCAGGTCCGGGATCAGTCCCAGGTAAGCCATATCAAGGCCCATAGAGTTTTGACTTTCGAGGGGCTTCATTTTTTCTTCAATCATCTTAATCCTCTTATCAGCTTTAGAGGGTAACTCAGCAGCCACAACCCTCGGTGAGAACACATCATCTTGCCTGTCTTCATTCTAGAGGTGATCCATATTACCATGTATAGCACAAGTGGTGTCAGGACCATAACCATTCCCATTAATATTACCACTTCCCACATTACCAAGACCAGTGTTGTTGAAACCTGCAGCATTAACGGCACCAGCAGCATTACCACTCCCTCCAGCAGTAGGGATAACTACAGTAGGCATGGATTTATCAGCTCGAGGAGTCTCAACATGTGAAGGATTGGCAACGTTCCCACCATGCAACACACCATTGCCATTAATGAATTCTTTGATTATCCATTGGAATCAATGAATTCTTGAGCTAGAACCTTCATCCTTTATCTTCATCATCTCCATTTTTCCATTTGATTTTCGTGCAAACTTGGATCTGCATTTTGAAGTGGATCTAGAAGTGATTATTTGGAGTAATTTGGCTTGATTTTAGTTGACCATTACTTCTATTACAAGAATTAGCTTAGATCTTGAAGTATTCCAGATTTCTCTCTTGGATCTGTTCAATCAGAGTTGAATCAACAATTACCAAAGCGAATCTCTGCTTCGTAGGTTGGAATCCTAGATCTATTGTTGTTTCGAACTTATTTTGCATGATCATGTGGATTTTCATCTTTGATTGACTTTTGGTTGATTTGATCCATTTGATTTGTGATCTTGTTGTTTAAATGTATTTACATGACCATTAGATCACTGGTTTATGGTTTAATTTCGTGCATAATTGATTATATGATCATTAGAATGATTGCACATTGGATAGGTTGCTGAAAAGTGTTTCTGAACTGCTGTTTTCTGCTGTTTTTCGCCTCTAGAACAGTGTTAATCGGTTAACCAATTGGTTAATCAATTAACCAATGCAAATATTCAAATTTTCAATCATTTTTAAGTGTTTAATCGATTAACCCCTGGTGTTAATCGATTAACATTGTGCCAGCAGGCCTGTTTTGCTGTTTTTCAAGGTCGTTTTGGTATCGTTTCACTTCGAATCTTCATGGATCAGTATGATGAATTAGGAGTGAAATGTTTTGGATATATGCCATTGTTCTTGATTGTTTAATCATGATTTATTCGACATGTGCGTTCGATTTCCACTTGGATGCCTACTTTCGTAGTTTGTCGTTCAAGGTGATGTTCATCTTTTGTGCTTGCATATTCATGTTTGCTTGCCTTCTTGCATTTGCATTTCCTCTTGTGTTTTGCATCTTTATTTCTTGCATTAATAAAGGTCAAGATGTGCTTGTGGTGGTGCTTACCCCACACTTTATTTCTCCCTTTGCTTGTGTGTAGCATTCCATGTTTGCATCCCTATTTTCACTCTCATTTGTGTTTGATCTTTCTTCTTCCTTTGTCTTCCTTTGCCATGTTCCCCTAGGATCTAACCTTCCTTGTTTAAGGTTGGTTATGATAGACATTAGGACTCAAACCATGCATGCTAACATTAGGGTAGATGATTCCCCTTTCAATCCTAACCTTAGAACCACTTTGCATGACAACGTTAGGGCCGAGTTTCCCTTAGATCTTCCGTGCGTCTCTCTTCTCATCTCGAAACATTCTAACTCATTTAATAAATATGATGAACATTGTACGCTATGAGCCTTAAGCACATGAGGAATGATGAGTGAGAGATCTCCTCTCGCTTATCTAGAGTGTTTAGTGTATGTCCCGTTTGGGGGCGATATGCGACGCATTCGTTCCTATGTCATAGTCTTTAGTGCAACGTGAATCACAAACTGAATTAATTCACTTCACTAAAAAACACAAAACAAAACATCAAACCTTTTTCCTTCGGGATTAATTGGGAAAACCTTTTTCAGAAAAGAGTGTTGTTAGGCTTTGGTTCTACCGCAAACAGGCGTTGTCCCTAACTGCTAGAACAAAGGTTTAACCCTACTCGGTTAAAACGCTTAATCAACCTGTGGTTTCATGTCAGCCCAAACTATGTTTTCTTTGATTTCTTATACCATATGAGAATACGTAGGCACAAGACGCGATGTCTTGGCGAGCAACCTTTGCAACACCCCACTTTCCGAAACAAATAAAATATAAACATTATAAATAAAACTTAGAGTTTTCACCTCCCAAGTGGGATATCACATCACAAAATCCAACATGCTCTTCATTCGAAGGTTTTCACAACAAGACAGTGGAAAAATGTTCATTAATAAAATACATCAAAGTCATGATACGTCACAGGAAAATAAAACAAGTTCAACATAAAACAACTAAACGCCCAAGTCCCGTGCTACGTATCAGAGCATCCTAAGACTCGACTTGCATACCACAATCCAAGCTAGCTAAGTACCTGGATTATCTGTACTTCTAAGGAAGCACGGTCCATAACAACATCAAAGGGGTGAGAAAACATGATCAAAATATATCGGTAAATACATACATGAAATAAAGGTAGTAAATACACCAATCACATAGTTTATCACCCAACATTCAACAAACACGACATATAGTCCACCATCCACACAATACACCATAATGCAATTATGCAACGCGACACCATGCATGCGGTACCGACTCATTGGTTCATTCTATGGAACCCGGATAGATCACATACACCCGCCCTTGGCCATGATCCGTCCTCACCATTCCCCACTCAAAGGAATACGAATGAATCACATACATTCCCCTGAGCAATGACTCATCCCACCACTACACCATGATATGCATAACACCAAATGCATACAAATTAACACAAGCATACATTGTGCATACGATTCTCAGATTGCACCACCATACATCACATATACATAGATATGTCATACACCAATCAATCAGACACTTACATGAAGTATTAAGGAATTCACTTCCTATCACTAAACACACACTCTTCCTCATTCAATCACCATCCCTCCACTTATCATGATCAAAGGGATCTTACAAGGCTAATGCACAAGGCAAAACATTACCAAAAACCACATTCTACTGTCAAGTTCGTTGGTTCATTCACCAGGCGAAGGGATCATTCGCCAGGCGAACCTTCGCTGGCCACACTCGCCAGGCGAACTTTATACCCTTTAGATCTGGGAGTTTATTTGGAATTACTCGCCACTGCTCGCTAACATTCGCTAGGCGAACCTTCGCCAACACTCGCCAGGCGAAACCCAGCGAATGCTACGATACCCCAAAATCCCCATTGTTCTATAATGCTATCTGAGCCAATTCCAAGCCTAACATGCTACCTCCAACTTCTATCCTATTAACAGTACAAATATTACATACTACTCTCATTGATTGCCCCCTAATTTCCACTACAGAACAAACCTTCAGGTATACCTCCAACTTCTCTGAAGTCACCCAGAACTTCACTAAAACCGTAACCTCAGCCTATACCCCCATATTCAACAATATCAACAACAATTCATCAACATCAAGCATCAATTTATCATTATCAACAACAATTACAAGCATGCCAATATACAACTTCATACATCGACAAATCCCTACGGGGTTAAGGAATCCCCTCTACCCAATTCATGTATATACCATCCCAATCAGTTTCTCCCCCCTTACCTTGATAGTTGTTCCAATTGGTGAAGAATTCCTCCAAAGTTGGACAGGTCTGACCTTCCCTCTTCCTTTCTGTTCTTCGCTCTTCTCCTTTCTCCCAATTCTCTTCTCACGGTCCTATCGTGACTTTTTAGTTTCCTCTCTCTCTAACTCCCTATTATCTCCCCAACTCCCAATATTAATAATATTATTACTAATAATAATAATAATAATAATAATAATAATAATAATAATAATAATAATAATAATATTACCACCGATACTAATAATAATAATAATAATAATACCACAAATATTACTACTTATTATTAAATCAATATAATATTATATCAACTCCACATTTATCAAATAATCCTTATAAATCAAGGATACCCACCAACATACTCCATCACACCCCCACCTAAGGGCACACCAAAGTACAATAATTAAAATAACACTAAAATGACTAAATAATTAAAAATAGGTGTTACAACTCTCCCACACTTTAATTATTTTCGTCCTCGAAAATTACCTGATGGAAACAATTCTGGATACGCTTCCCGCATCCTGCTTTCCAACTCCCAGGTCAAACTCCCTCCTGCAGCACTTCCCCAAGCTACCTTCACCAAAGATATCTCCTTCCCTCGAAGCTGTTTCATCTTACAATCCTCGATCCTCAACGGCATTGTTTCAACAGTAAGATTCTCTCGAACCTGAACCTCATCTCTCTGAATCAAATGAGATGGATCGGAGACATACTTTTGCAGTTGCGACACATGAAACACATCATGTAAATTCGACAGTTCAGGCGGCAACGCCACCCTATAAGCCACCGCACTAATTCTCTGCAAGATTTGATACGGTCCAATAAACTTAGGATCCAACTTCTTGGACTTCAACGCACGACCCACACCAGTTACCGGGTTAACTCTTAGGAATACGTGATCACCTTCACTGAATTCCAGATCTTTTCTCCGGTTATCATGATAACTTTTCTGCCTACTCTGAGACACTTTCATTTTCTCACGAATCATCTGAATTGTCTCAGTAGTTTGATGTACAATCTTTGGCCCAAGTACTACATTCTCACCAGTTTCATACCAACACAGAGGAGTCCTACACCTCCTCCCATACAAAGCCTCAAACAGTGTCATTCCGATACTAGAATGGTAACTGTTATTGTACGTGAACTCAATCAATGGTAAATGAGTATCCCACGCACCACCCTTTTCCAACACACAAGCTCTCAGCAAATCCTCAAGCGACTGAATAGTCCTCTCTGACTGGCCATCAGTTTGCAGATAATAAGCTGAGCTCAATTTCAACTTAGTACCCAAAGCTTCCTGTAAGCCCTTCCAAATATCCGACGTAAACCTCGGATCTCTATCCGACACAATACTGGACGGGACACCATGTAACTTCACAATTACTCGAATATAAATCTCTGCCAGCTTCGTCAACGGGAAACTAATATTAATTGGCACAAAATGTGCATACTTCGTAAGTCTATCCACAATCACCCATATAGCATCAAACCCTCTCGCCGTATTCGGCAAACCCGTAACAAAATCCATAGTTATACAATCCCATTTCCAAACCGGAACTTCCAACGGTTGCATAAATCCAGACGGTCTCTGGTGCTCCACCTTCGATTTCTGACACGTCAAACAAGCATAAACAAATTGAGCAATATCTCTTTTCATACCAGACCACCAAAATAACTTCTTTAAATCATGATACATCTTTGTAGCTCCCGGATGGATACTCAGACTACTGCGATGTCCTTCACTTAAAATTGACTTTTTCAGCTCGTCATTATCCGGCACACAAATCCTGCCTCTAAATCTCAACACACCTGTACTATCCAATTTAAAATCACTTCCGACTCCAGGCATCAAATCCACTAACTTCACATCTAGCCGCTGGTTCTCTCTAATCATATCCAAGAAATCATTATTCACCTGCAACATACCCAATATCACACTATCCGACGTAGTTTCGCAGACCATACTCAAATCTCTGAACTGCTCAATTAGTTCCATCTCTTTCACCATCAAAGCCGACATATGAATCGCTTTTCTACTCAACGCATCCGCCACTACATTGGCCTTACCTGGATGATAACTTAAACTGAAGTCATAATCCTTCAAGAATTCCAACCATCTTCGCTATCTCATATTCAACTCTTTCTGATCAAACAGATATCTCAGACTCTTATGATCATTAAACACTTCAAACCTCGAACCATACAAGTAGTGCCTCCAGATCTTTAACACAAAAACAACCGCAGCCAAATCAAGATCATGAGTAGGATAATTTCGCTCATGTACTCTCAATTGCCTCAAAGCATACGCTACCACCTTACCATTCTGCATAAGAACTCCGCCTAATCCCATCTTAGACGTATCACAGTACACCACAAAAGGTTCACTCGGAGTCGGCAACACTAACACCGGTGCCGTAGTCAATTTCTTTTTCAACTCTTCAAAGCTTTCTTCACAAGCAGGATCCCATACAAACACTTGGTTCTTTCTCATCAACTGAGTCAACGGCAACGCCAAATTAGAGAAACCTTCAATAAACCTTCGGTAATAACCTGCCAAACCCAAAAAGCTTCTAATTTCCGTTGCTGTCTTTGACGGTTCCAACTGCAATACTGCACTCACTTTTGATGGGTCCACCGCTATACCATCACCAGATATTACATGCCCCAAGAAACTCACCGTCTTCATCCAAAAGTCACACTTCGACAGTTTAGCAAACAGCTTATTATCCTTCAGCACCTGCAAGGCAATTCTCAAATGTCCTGCATGCTCTTCATCAGACTTAGAATAAATCAGTATATCGTCAATAAATACAACAATGAACTGATCTAAATAAGAATGAAAAATTCGGTTCATGTACTCCATAAATACTCCCGGCGCATTAGTCACTCCAAAAGGCATTACTGCATATTCATAATGTCCATATCGAATCCTAAAAGTCGTCTTCTGAATATCACCTTCTTTTACTCTGATCTGATGATAACCCGACCTCAAGTCGATCTTATTGAATACACAAGCTCCCACCAGTTGACCCATCAAATCATCAATCCTTGGAAGAGGATACTTATTCTTAATGGTCACCTTATTCAACTGACGGTAATCGATGCACAAACGCATACTACCATCATTCTTCTTTACCAACAACACTGGAGCTCCCCACGGTGATACACTCGGCCTGATAAACATCCTATCCAACAATTCTCCAATCTGAGATTTCAACTCGGCCAACTCCACTGCCGACATCCTGTACGGCGCCATAGAAATGGGTCTCGTACCAGGAACAAGATCAATACTAAATTCAACTTCTCTCGTCGGAGGTAATTCTGTAATATCATCAGGGAACACTTCAGGAAATTCATTCACCACTGCCAATTCTTCCATCGATGCTCTGCTGTCACCCGACAATGCCGTAAATAAAGCAAACACTTTCACTTCGTCTTCCAACAAGGTCCTCAATTCTTTATTGGATAACAAACTCGCCAACGCTTCCTCTTCCGGAGTAAGGAACAACAACACTTTCCAAAAACAATCGATGTAAACTCGGTTGAACTCCAACCAGTTCATACCCAGAATAACATCCAAATTACCAAGTGGTAGACAAATCAGATCCACTCCAAAGTCTCTACCGAAAATGGTTAGTGAACACTTCAAACACGCCAAAGAAGTAGTCACTGAACTAATAGAGGGTGTCTCAATAGTCATTCGTCCCTCAAGAGTAGACGACACCAGTCCTATTCTCTTCACACAATCAACAGAAATGAACGAGTGGGTTGCACCCATATCAACAATAGCAGTCAAAGGAATATTATTGATAATACAAGTACCTTTGATAGCACGTTCCTCAATGACAGCTTGAGTCCCTGCCAAAGCAAACACCTTAACCCCAGCCGGAGACGCCTGAGACTTCTTCGGCTTCTCACAATGCATACTGATATGACCTTTCTCACCATAGTTATAACAGGTCGGCATAGTGGCTTTGCAGTCAGCTATCACATGGCCTGGCTTACCACACTTGAAACACTTCTTTACTCCCTCCTTAGGACAGTCCTTAGCACGATGACCTGCGCTACCGCACCGGAAACATTTCACATCAGCAGACGCGCTCCCTTCTCAGGGCTTCTTATCAGTAGCAGCCTTATGTTTTCCTTTATCCGCAGAAACACTGTAAGGAGTACCACTGAACCTCTGCTTACCCTTACAGTCATTCGCAACCTTATAATGCGCAATCCTGGCCCTGTTATCATTGTTATAGATTCTGCTCCTGCTTACCAGCTCAGGATAGTTCTTGATCTTTTGACAAGCAATCCCCAACTTAACTTCCGGATGCAGTCCATTCTCAAATTTTAAACACTTAGAGGTCATCGCATCTTCCGTATTGTAATGAGGACAATACTGCACCAACTCTTCAAATTTCGCAGCATATTCTGCTACGGTCAGATTACCCTGCTTCAGTTCCAAGAACTCTATCTCCTTAGCACTCCGAATGTCTTCCGGAAAGTACTTCTCTAGAAAACCCTTACGAACTACATCCTAAGTGATTGCAGTTCCTGCAGTCACCCATCTCTGGCGACTGTTATCCCACCAAGCCTCAGCTTCACCTTCCAGCATGTGAGTACCAAACCTCACTTTTTGCTCATCACTGCAATTCATAGTCCTGAAAATCTTTTCAATTGCCTTCAGCCACTTCTGTGCAGCTTCAGGGTCTAAAATTCCTCCTTCAAACATCGGCGGCTTGTTGCTCCGAAACTGCGCCAAATATCTAAATTGTGCATCCGCAACTTGGTTCTGGTTAGAAACTGCCTGCGCCATCGCTTGTATAGCAGCAGCCAAAGCAACATCATTCCTTCCTGCCATACTGCTCAACAATAACAACACCAGGTTAAACGATACACAAACTCTATCCTAAGGACAGACTCAACTCAACTACACTGGCCGGACGGACCGACCTGCTCTGATACCAATTATAACACCCCACTTTCCGAAACAAATAAAATATAAACATTATAAATAAACATCAGAGTTTTCACCTCCCAAGTGGGATATCACATCATAAAATCCAACATGCTCTTCATTCGAAGGTTTTCACAACAAGACAGCGGAAAAATGTTCATTAATAAAATACATCAAAGTCATAATACGTCACAAGAAAATAAAACAAGTTCAACATAAAACAACTAAACGCCCAAGTCCCGTGCTACGTATCAGAGCATCCTAAGACTCGACTTGCACACCACAATCCAAGCTAGCTAAGTACCTGGAGTATCTGTACTTCCAAGGAAGCACAGACCATAACAACAACAAAGGGGTGAGAAAACATGATCAAAATATATCGGTAAATACATACATGAAATAAAGGTAGTAAATACACCAATCACATAGTTTATCGTTCAACATTCAACAAACACGACATATAGTCCACCATCCACACAATACACCATAATGCAATTATGCAACGCGACACCATGCATGCGGTACCGACTCATTGGTTCATTCTATGGAACCCGGATAGATCACATACACCCGCCCTTGGCCATGATCCGTCCTCACCATTCCCCACTCAAAGGAATACGAATGAATCACATACACACCCCTGCGCAATGACTCGTCCCACCACTACACCATGATATGCATAACACCAAATGCATACAAATTAACACAAGCATACATTGTGCATACGATTCTCAGATCACACCACCGTACATCACATATACACAGATATGTCATACACCAATCAATCAGACACTTACATGAAGTATTAAGGAATTCACTTCCTATCACCAAACACACACTCTTCCTCATTCAATCATCATCCCTACACTTATCATGATCAAAGGGATCCTACAAGGCTAATGCACAAGGCAAAACAGTACCAAAAACCATATTCTGCTGTCACGTTCACTGGTTCATTCGCCAGGCGAAGGGATCATTCGCCAGGAGAACCTTCGAAGGCCACACTCGCCAGGCGAACTTTATACCCTTTAGGTCTGGGAGTTTATTTGGAATTACTCACCACTGCTCGCTAACATTCGCCAGGCGAACCTTCGCCAACACTCGCCATGCGAAACTTCGCCAACACTCGCCAGGCGAAACCCAGCGAATGCTGCGATACCCCCAAAATACCCACTGTTCTACAATGCTATCTGAGCCAATTCCAATCCTAACATGCTACCTCCAACTTCTATCCTATTAACAGTACAAATATTACATACTACCCTCATCGATTGCCCCCTAATTTCCACTACAGAACCAACCTTCAGGTATACCTCCAACTTCTCTGAAGTCACCCAGAACTTCACTAAAACCGTAACCTCAGCCTATACCCCCAAATTCAACAATATCAACAACAATTATTCAACATCAAGCATCAATTTATCATTATCAACAACAATTACAAGCATGCCAATATACAAATTCATACATCGACAAATCCCTACGGGGTTAAGGAATCCCCTCTACCCAATTCATGTATATACCATCCCAATCAGTTTCTCCCCCCTTACCTCGATAGTTGTTCCAATTGGTGAAGAATTCCTCCAAAGTTGGGCAGCTCTAACCTTCCCTCTTCCTCTCTGTTCTTCGCTCTTCTCATTTCTCTCAATTCTCTTCTCACGGTTCTATAGTGACTTTTTACTTTCCTCTCTCTCTAACTCCCTATTATCTCCCTAACTCCCAATATTAATAATATTATTACTAATAATAATAATAATAATAATAATAATAATAATAATAATAATAATAATATTACCACCGATACTAATAATAATAATAATAATACCACCAATATTACTATTTATTATTAAATCAATATATTATTATATCAACTCCACATTTATCAAATAATCCTTATAAATCAAGGATACCCACCAACATACTCCATCACACCCCCACCTAAGGGCACACCAAAGTACAATAATTAAAATAACACTAAAATGACTAAATAATTAAAAATGGGTGTTACAACCTTCCCCCTATCTTTCACATGTAGTTAGCCGAACTATGTTGACTCTGACTTTCTCATTGCACGAGGGAATACGTAGGCACAGAGCAGTGATGCTCTGCCGAGTCTTTTTTATTTTCTTTTTTGTCCTGTGAGTCTTTAGCTAGACAGATTAAGCACACCCTTAGATAGACAACAAGCGTAGATCCCGTCGAGTACGACGGACGTGAGGGGTGCTCATACCTTCCCCTTGTATAACTGACTCCCAAACCCAGGACTTGGCTGCGATGACCTTGTCTATTCCTTTTTCGTTAGGTTTTTCCGATCTTTTCCTTCCCTTCTCTTTGGGATAAATAACAAAAGGTGGCGAATCTTCTATTTTTCGTCGGGTGTTTTTCGCAGTTGCGACAACTGGCGACTCTGCTGGGGACTCTGGTTCCCTATGCGAGTCAATCCTAGCGCTTGTCTGTTACATCTTTGGGTGTTTACTATTGTGAAGTTATTTTTGCTTTATGTACATTATCTATTATATATTATTGCATTTGCATTTTGCTGCTGCTGTGCTGTGGGGTTGTTCCATTGAGAGATAAACCGAACACGGGCTTGAGTATACACATAGGATTAGTATGGAGAGTAGCGGGAGCTTGTGTAGAATTTGGCCATGCAATAGCTCGTGCGAAATTCACGTTCAAACGAGGTTTTTCTTTGGAAATATTATATCCTGCGCATCTGGTGCAATTGAGGGAATATTGATTTAGAGAGACTGTCGACTCTAGAGACCGTTCATTTGGGAAGTCAGCTAAGTGAGGCCGTTTCGTTTAACTATGATGCCAAACTATAAATGGTGAACGTATCATCGTTTCTCGAAAGTCTGTGACACTGACCACCCGCATAGGATGTCGTACTTTTCAAGACTAGAACCCACATGTGAGAGAGGATGGATTTTGCAGGAAAATTAACCTCCAACTTACCCGGTTTTCTTGTCAAAGCGGACCTTTGATCTTTTGATACTGTGGGTTCCTATATGTTGGTATTCTGAGGTTTTGGTATTCTCTCGCCAAAGCAAAGCTATGGTTGTATTCAGTCAACGACACAGCAGCGAATTTGAGCATTGGATACCTTGATCCCGAGTTTGCATCTGCATAATCATCCTGCATTTAACATGGCATGTTTGTGTGTGTTACAGGTTCTTGTCTTTCCCTTGATTCTGGTACTGGTCTTCTGTAGAGATGGAAGCAAGCAGAAAGAGGATTGTTATGTACAAGTTTCCTGCACCTGAGTTAAGACCTTTATTTGGTCTGATTTCCCTGGCTGATCCTGGTGTTCCTGCAACCTTCAGGGAAGATTATGGGGGTATTTTGAATCTTGTCCGTAAGATCACGAGCTATGAGTATGGAGCTATTCATACCCTGTTACAGTTTTATGATCCACCACTGCGCTATTTCACATTCCTAGACTATGTGTTGGCTCCGACCATGGAAGAATTCGCCTTCATCTTAGGTGTTCCAATCCTAAATAAGGTGCCATACTTCAGTTCCGAAGAAGAACCTAATCTTGAGAAGTTATATGCCGCTCTCTCTTTGAGTGCCTCTGACTTGGTAGACCATGTTATCAGTAGAAACAGAGTTTCCGGCTTTACTTTATCTTTCTTGGTGGACAAGGCTCGGGAGTACGATGGAAAAGGTTGTTGGGTGGTTTTCAGTGTTATCTTGGCTCTGTGTGTCTATGGTATTGTGTTGTTTCCCAATGTACCGGACTTTGTGAATTTTGATTCTTTTCATATCTTCGCTTTCGGGAACCCCGTACCTACTCTTCTGGGAGATTTGTATCATTCGGTACATTACAAGAACGAGAAAAGAAGAGGAAAGATGGTTTCTTGTTGTGCACCGCTGTTGCATAAGTGGTTTGTTGATCACCTTCCTCGCTTTGGAGCTTTTGTGGATTTGAGGGATTCGTCTGAATGGTCAAAGAGGCTTATGGGTTTAATAGAAAAGAATACCGTCTGGTTCAACTGAGACCTGCTGGGTCGCGAGCTTATCTTTAGTTGTGGTAGCTTTCCTAATGTGCCCTTGATAGGGAGGAAAGGCGACATCAACTATAATCCTTCTCTGGATGTCAGACAGTTTGGTTATGCTTTGAGAGGACCTCCAAAAGAAGAAGAAGTGCAGGAATCTCTGTACTTCACAGGTGTAGCTGATCCTTGTTTCTCGGCCAGATTCGTGGACGCTTGGGGTAAAATTCATAAGAAGGGAAAGCTTTCTTTAGGAAAAGGAGACTGTAGAGCCTATGATCCCTACTTGGAGTGGATTCAAAAGAGAGTTGGAGAGGTACTATTGTCGTTTCCTGTTGAAGAACCATTATATCCCTTAGTCATTGAGCCACCTACAACCGTCGACATCCTGGGATATAACAAGCTTTGGGCAGAGAAGGAAGAGCTGCACAAAGAGAATGAAGAGCTGAAATAGGAGATCAGTCAGCTGAAGCATGATAAGGGTGAAGTTATTTATTTGTCGAAGACGAAGTCAGAGGTATTGACCGAGTTAGAGAAAGAACTTGCTGATCAAGTACAAGCACGGAAGCAAGTCGGTATTGATCTGAAAAGCACTTGTAGCGTTCTGAAGAGCAAGAAGGAGGATTTAGACAGAGCATATCTGAAGATATCTAAGTTCGAGAAACAGTGGAATGCTACTGTTACTGCCAACAAGAGTAGAGAGGATCAGCTTCGTATTCAGGTTGATAAGTTAAAGGCGCAACTCAAGGCTAAGGAGAAAGAGGTATTGACAGAATCGTTCCACAGATGCACGATAGAGCAGAAATACCAGGAAAATTTATCAGCACTTGAAGAGTTCAAGATTCGAGCAGAGGTGAAGAAACCCAGGCTTGAAGATGCCTTCGGCGAAGATGCTTGGGAGGATCATTATTATCATCTCCGGGATGTGATACGCAAAACGGACACCCTCATCAGAGAGTTGATTGATAGACCAGATCATTCAGATACGAGGGTGATGCTTAGGGAGGCTCAGGCCTGGGGCAAAGAGCATGGTTACTAGGGGGTTTATCTTTTGTAGTTTCTTTGTTTTTATATCTTGATCATCACCAGGGATGTTGGATGAGATCAATACATCTTTGTATGCGGATATTTCTCATTGGTCATTGTATTATCTCAGCTTTACCTGATATATGAGAAGATTATTGTGGTGTTCTTATCCATCTTTGTTGTTCTTGTTTATTGAAACTGGAACCAAGGGGGAGATCTCCTTGTGCATACATAGACATGTTTGCATTTTGCATCTTGCATTTTCATTTTCATCGCAGGTGTTCTTAGTGGCCTTTTGTTCCTAACTCTGTTTGGTTTTCTTTGAGGCAACAGGATTGAGGAGTTCAATTTCCACGGATATTCAACTCGAGGGAATCAGTGAAGTGTAATGGATCAGATTCGGGCAGAGTTGAGGGAAGTCCGAAGCCAGATGGGACAATTCATGGTGGGCATGCAAGCCTTGCGCCTGGATCAGAAAGCGCTTAAGGAGGAGGTTCATCAACTGAAGACTCAGATGGGCCTGATCACAGAAGTGATAAGGGACGTGCTAAGAAAGGAGGGAGATCGGGTGCCTAAAGCTGCAGCAGAGATGGTTGTCCCACCTTTATCTGTGCCTCAAGGATCTTCTGCACGACTTGAGTTTCCAGGTTCTCCCTGCCAGCAGTTACCTCCTGTTTCCCGAGACAATTTTAAGACTAGGAGGTATGCTCAGAGGCCGGAGCAACCCGACAAAATCTTCAACCAGATCCTTATGACTTATGCTCAATTGCTGCAACTCTTGCTTCAACTTCGATTGGTTGAACTTCGGACTCTGGCTCCATTTACTGGCAAGCCACCACCAGGCTATGATGCAAGTGCCCGTTGTGATTTCCATTCTGGGGAACCAGGGCATAATGTCGAGAACTGCAAAGCTTTTAAGCACAAATTTTAGGACTTAATTGATTCAAAGGAAGTTGAGTTCACACCGGGTGGCGTAAGTGCACCAGGTGGTCCTATCCCATTCGTTGCAAAAAAGGTGGATGTACCTATTCGCTCCCCTGAAGCTGCATCAGGTTAGGAGTATGTATTGCAATATGTAATCTCAGAATCTCCATGCCCACAGTTGTTGCATGTTCCTAGGCCAAGCCTAAGGATGAAAGTACCTGAACAAAGGGAGTCCCCTATACTTCAGACTCAGTCTCCAGATGTTTCAACCGTTCAGAGTCAACAATCTTTTGGGTCTTTGTATCAGATATCATGTTCTCGCCAGAGCCAACGGTCATACTGTCATCCGCCGCGTCAGCACGCCAGTCAAAGACCAAGGAAGCCAGAAAGACATTTTACTCAGCTTCCAATATCATATAGCCAGTTGTTGTTGAATTTGATCAAAGGTGGATTGATAATGCCAAAGAAGGTTAATCTCGTGATTCCGCCGTATCCACCAGGTTTTGATGTCAACGCCCACTATGAGTACCACACTGGGACACAGGGTCATTCAACTGAAGACTGTAAGGTGCTTAAGATCCAGGTTCAGACTCTGCTGGACTCAAACATGTTCGCGACCACACCTCAGGGAATCCAGATCAGCAATCTTCCTTCGTCGAGCCATGTGGGCTCAGTGGTTAATGTTGTGGAAGAATTTACCTATGGAAGAGGTTCGGAAGAACATCAGACTGACTTTGACGAGCAATTCTGAAGGTGGCTGATTCAGCGGCAAGTCAAGATTTGAAAGCCCGATTCCCAAAAGCTGGCAATCTTTGTTTTATCATGTCATTTCTTTGCGTTCGTAGTTTCTTTTTGCTTAAGTGCAAATCTCATTTGTAAAGCTTGTTTATTTTTAATTGATATTGATAATGAAATGAATATGCAGGTTTTGATTAAATCCATTTGAGTTCACTAATTGATTTGTATTTATGTCAAACGCTTGTTTAAGTGGAATCCGGGGAGGATGACGAAATTGAAAGACGCGCAAGCTTCTGATTGTATGCTTTTGAATGAAACCTGTTGATGATGTGCAGGAATTGTTTCAAATTCCTAAACACCGGAGATATAAGGATGATAATCCCTTGTCAACCCCTTTGAGCCTAGTAGTAGGAGTTTCTTTCTGAAAATGGAAAAACCCTCAATCTTAACCTGGGGCAGGGTAGGTGTCAGTGAATTTGACCGAGCGTCCAAATTGCAAAAGGAGTGTTCTCGTTCAAGGATCAATCACACATGTACAGGTCGTGCCTAAAAAACTACAGTGGTTATCCATTACCAACCAAGGAGTAAAACAGTCGTAATCCCTCTCAAACGAGCCAGACAAGCCGGTGTCACACGATTTGTTTGAAAAAAGAAAAAGAATCAAAAAAAGAAGCCCGCTAAGTCGAGTCTTGAAAACAAGAGACTTAGGCAAAAATTAGGGCGTCCCGCTGGACTTTGAAATCAAGAGAAGCTCAAAAGAGTCAGTCCAGGAAAAAGTTAGGGAAAAAGCAGAAAAGTGAAAAGGATTACAAAAGGAAAAAAATCCTCGAACAAGGAAAATTCGTGTGACTCCAGGCATCAAAAGATGAAAAGCGAGTGACTGTCACTCCCAAAAGCTTGTGGTTTCCTGAACCATCACTCATGTCACTCAACCTTTGAAAGGTGAGCTCTAGTGTCAAATTAGCTGAATGTAGGATTGGAGAACATCAAGGAGAATGGGTGGGTTAGAATAAGCTTCGAGCCTTATATCCTTTCTTTCAAACTGTGAACCTGACCAAATTACAACCTGCATAGGTCCTAATTGAAGCATGGTTCTTTCGAAAGCATACTTCGGTAAAGATCGCGTTGAAACTGACTCCTAAAAGGATTCCTCTTACCATATTGGTGCCAAGGTTGACATTCTGATAAGTGGTTAGTTCACTATATGTCACAAATTTTTCAAGTGAACAGACTTGGATTTCAAAACTGTCATATGCATTGCATTAATGTATCTTTTGTGTAGAACAATTTGTTTTACTTGTGAATAAGCACTTGACATCAAGAGAGTTTCCATAGTGGAAAGTTTGATCTTGATAGAATGCAAAACTCATGAATACTTCGTTGAACCGGGGCAAGCTATATCAAACGATCGTATCATGGGAGTCAGCCATCCGAAAGTTAGTTAATCCGGGGCAATCAAGTCGAGATTCATTAAACCTCTCGGAGATTATCCAGGGGTACTTCTCCATAAATCAGTCAGTCAGGGGCAAGGTCGTTGCAAGGCTAGGGCAGACTACCCCGAGAACCCAAAAGCTATTCTTATCCAGAAGGAAATTAACTTGAAGTACCTCTTCAAGGTTCAAAGTGTTGAAGCCGTTCATGTTAACCCATCAGGGTACATAAATTTCAAGTATTCTCGTGAGGAAGTTTTTGCAGAGATCCCACGGGCTGGGGGGGAAATTGAAAACGAAGGAATTGTTCCTCCCCATATTTTCAGGGCTTAGCAAAGTTACTCAAACAGGTTTAGTCGATCTTCAAGTTCAAGACGAATGTCAGGAAATCGGACAAAGCATTTCCCAATATCGGTTGTACCTGACCTTCCACAGAAAACCAAAAGCCCAACCATACTTGGCACAATCATTCCCGGTGAATCAAAAGTACTGTCACCAGCGGGGGTGTGTAGTGTATCTCCAACAGAAGAAAGCTTTATCTCCCTACAAAGGCTAATCTCCAATAGGGTGGATTTGTTCCCAGCATGTTCCCAGCAAAGTAGGTTGAAGTCAGCGGCAGGGTAGATTGTAATCCAGTATTATTCTCCTGCAGAGGCAACGTCTTTGACGCCCTTTCTCCAACGGAGTCGACATTCTAGTGTTATCGGTATTCAGGATTTTCTTCCTCGAGCAGAGTTCAGTGCTGATTCCTCGATATAGCAGTGTTTAAGCAGGGCATGATCCATTCCCCAATAGAGTGGAGTTCTCAGTAGAAGTCTATGATATTCCCAAGTAGGGCGGTTTGTTACTTGTACGTCCTCAAATGGAGGATTCCCTTCCGAGCAGAGTGGAGTGGTCAGCGGTGTCTTGGTTGCCCCACTGAGTGGAATGTATGGTGTTTTCCCCTAGCAGGGTGGAGTTTTTTCTGGAAGGTCATCCAAGGCGTTTCCCCGGTCGAGCCTTTTGTTCCCTGGAAAAGTTTATCCTGGGGATCCATCAAGGATGTTTCCCTCAGCAGAGTTTGATTTCATCCTCGACAGAGTTGGTCGCTTCTCCAGCATTTATTTTGCTGGAGTGGTTCCTTAGCATTTGTATTTTTGCATAGCATCCCCCCAAATGCGTAGCATTTCCATTTTATATGGAGCATTACGCCATTTTCAAACATATGCATCTGAAGCATAAGTCAGGTTTGGTGCCAGAGGTTGTTTGATTCAAGAGATTTTCGTGTTATCCCTAATTCGTGTGGATCTTTGGGTTGGTCATTTTATTAGATTATTCCCAGTTAGTCGTTTGGTTAAACGTCTTCTTTATCCAGCTGAGTCGTTTGGTTAAACGTCGTCATTCTCCCCAGGTGAGTCGTTTGTAAGCACCTTCTTCCCTGGTCGAGCCTGTTGTTCAGATGTCTCTTTCCCCAATAGAGTTGTTTGGTGAACTGATGTTCTTTGACAGAGTCGTGTGTTTGTACCTCTCTTTTCCTTTTGGGACTTTCATTGCCAAGTGTGAGTCGGTTGATTCTGTTGCTTGCCTATTCGAGGTGCGTTATCCTAACTTTTGGTTGGTAATCACCGGCTTAGTCCGAATTATGGTGCTTGGCATTCCAACTTTTGATTGGTAATTCCAGCGTGATTTATCCCAACTTTTGGTTGATAATCTCTGGTTCCCCCTCGCAGAGTCTTTGCTCCAACTTTTGGTTGGTAATCTTTGTTTCATTCCAACTTTTGGTTGGTGACCTGTCGGTGTTTGGATGTTATTCCAACTTTTGGTTGGTAACCCTCGTTTTCTTCGGGAAAGTCAGACATTCCAAATTTTGGTTGGTGACCTTTATTATGGTCAGTTCGCTCTTGTTCAACATTTCCGGCGATTCTAACTCTTGGTTAGTAGCCTTTTATTCCAACTCTTGGTTGGTAGTTCTAGATGATCATCCCAACTTTTGGTTGGTAGTCTTCTGTGGTGGAGTCAGCTTCGTTTAGCGTCCCCGGCAATCTTAACTCTTGGTTAGTAGCTCTTGTTCCAACTTTTAGTCGATGAGGATTTTTCTTGGCAATCCTAACTCTTGGTTAGTAGCTCTTGTTCCGACTTTTGGTCGATGAGGATTTTTCCTGGCAATACTAACTCTTGGTTAGTAGCTTTTGTTCCGACTTTTGGTCGATGAGGATTTTCCCTGGAAATCCTAACTTTTGGTTAGTAGCTTTTGTTTCGACTTTTGGTCGATGAGGATTTTTCCTAACGATCCTAACTCTTGGTTAGTAGCTCTTGTTCCGACTTTTGGTCGATGATAATCTGTCCTGATGATCCTAACTTTTGGTTAGTAGCCTTGTTTCCCAACTTTTGGTTGGATGTTATCCCCTCCAGTTGTTATCCTAACTTTTGGTTAGTAGTCTATCGCTTGATTGTTTGTTATTCCAAGTTTTGGTTGGTAATTTCCTTTTCTGGATTTGTTATTCCAACTTTTGGTTGGTAGTCCTCCTCTATTCCTCAGCGGAGTTGTTATCCTAACTTTTGGTTGGTAATTTGTGACTTGACATGTGTTTGTTTCCAATTTTTGGTTGGCGAAGTTTTATTGATTTTATTCTAACTTTTGGTTGGTAATCTTCGGTGTGTAGGAGTTATCCCAACTTTTGATTGGTATTCCTTTGGTATTGTTTTTCGGGAAGATTTGTTGGTGGCATTGTTTGATTCCAACTTTTGGTTGGTAGTGTTGTTTAATTCCAACTTTTGGTTGGTAGCCTTGCTTGTTATTCCAACTTTCGGTTGGTAAGGTTTGGTGAACATTATCCTAATTTTTGGTTGGAAGTCTTTGATTCTCCAGTAAAGTCGCTATATCCAGCTTGGTCGTCTTTGTTGACGTTATCCCAAGTCTTGGTTGGTAATTTTCGTTTCCTGGTTGACGATTCCATCTTTTGGTTGGTAGCCTTTGTTTTGGGTGGATGATTCCAATTTTTATCGGTACTTTTCAACTATTGGGGGTTGATGTTTTTTTCCCACATAGTTCACCTTTGGTCAGTCTTCTGGTGATTCTAACTTTTGGTTAGTAACCTTGGCCTTCAGCTATTAGGTTGGAGGTTATCCCTTGTGAATTTGTAGTGGTTCCGACTTTTGGTTGGTAGCTTGTAGTAGGTTGTCCCATCTGGTGATTTCAACTTTTGGTTGATAGCTTGGGTTCAATTTTGGTTAGTGTTGTGGTGATTCCAACTCTTGGTTGGTAGCGATTGGTTTTTGCCCCGGAGAGTAACCATTATCCTATCTTTTGGATGGTATTGTCGATTATTATCTTTTGATAGGTGTTTATCCCGTGCAGAGTCGTTTGGTAAGTCTACTCTTTCCCTAGTGAAGTCGCCACAAGGATACTTGGTTAATTTTCTCTTTTGTTCCCCAGTAGTGTTGTTATCCCAACTCTTGGTTGGTATCTTTGGTTGTATCCCAACTCTTGGTTGGTATTCTGAGTTTTTATCTCAACTCTTGGTTGGTATCTTTGGTTGTTTCCCAACTCTTGGTTGGTATCTTTGGTTGTTTCCTAACTCTTGGTGGGTATCCAGAGTTTTTATCCCAACTCTTGGTTGGTATCTTTGGCTGTTTCCCAACTCTTGGTTGGTATCCAGAGTTTTTATCCCAACTCTTGGTTGGTATCCAGAGTTTTTATCCCAACTCTTGGTTGGTATCTTTGGTTGTATCCCAACTCTTGGTTGGTACCCTTCTGTTTGTTTTCCAACCTATTGGTTGGTATCCTTTGGTTGTATTCTGAAAATTCTGGCCATCCCACGATGGATGTTCTAACAGAAGTTATAACATCCACTGTGACATTCACTACAGACCTACTATTATGAAGTAATCATAAAGCAGTAAATAACACAGTTGGTTATTGACCCAGTTCAGTGAAACACACTAACATCTGGGGGCTACCAAGCCAGGGAGAAATTTCACTATCAGTAGAATTAATTTAGAGTGAAACCTCCAGTTTGCACTCCTCACTTAAAAACTACCCAATGACAATTTAACCTAGAGACACTCTAGACCTGAGTATACCCACTCACTCCCTACAATCATACACCAGTGATATCAGGCAGTTACAAATTAAACAGTAGAATGAAGAGACACTTCAACTACACACATACCTTGATCTTGCTTCAAAGCTTTGATCAAGTGACACACACTCTTGCTTAACAGCTTCGAGTGGTACACAGCCAAGAAACTACCTAACCAATGCAATCAACAGTTGCTTGGATTACAAGTGTTCCTAAGACACAATCGTGAAGAACAACTTCTTCACTTCTAAACCACTATGGTGGTTTCTCTGCTTCTCTATCTCCAACCGCTGCCTTCTAGGATTGCTTCTCCTGTTATTTATAGTAGCAGATCAGTCCTTGGGCCTGGGCGCATACATTAGGTTTTATCCATCATAAAACCTCTCTTTAGTATTCTGCACGTTTGCCACTTTAATCAGGTACATATTAGTTCCCCTAGGGCGACTAAAATGTCTCCTGCATTCCAGCTTGAGCTTCTGATTTGTTTCCTGAGTTCTAGCTACCAGAATAACAAACTTCCGCTTGATGTCATACGACCTATGTCATAACATTGAGTATGACATCTAGCTTAACTTATAGTTAGCTTAGTTAACTTACCCTGCACAGTCCATATTATGAATGTATCAACATCAGACATGACATTCATACATGCACTAATATTTTGCCACAAAATGCAGCCAATCCAGAGCACTTACAAACTCCCCCTTTAGCAAATTTTTGGCTAAAACACTCTGTACTTACACCAGAGATTTACACACAGCAGGAGACTTAACATAGGTCCTGTCATGCAGGTAAGTCACTTGCTGCTCAAGCTCTCAGACTCCTCACAGTTGGCTTTCAGCCCTGTTAACACTCACTTTGTTAACTCTCTGTAGACTACTACTACAGCTGTCACCCTTTGCTAGTTGAGTAACACACAGAGTTACTCCCCCTCAACTGATGCATATCAGTTGCACACTTCACCTGCAAACAACCTGCAATCACATATATTCATCCAACCTGCTCTGGATGTTATGACATTCAGGATAACATCCTGTCACACAGTTGTGCAACTCCCCCTGAAGGGATGCACTATGCTAAGGGATACATTATGCTTTTATTCTGCTCCTGCACATAGTTCCTAGTTCTAGCATACATGGCATACATATCATATCAGTAACAGCCCAAACAGCTGTTATCACACACCTCATTAGCAGCACCTGTTGTTACCACTGCAAATGTACCTTGCAAATGTACCATGGTGCATATGCTCAAGCACAGATCATGGTTGTCTTGTTCTTCCACCTACTGTTACTACCACTACCACATAACCTGTGGTACTCATATTTGTTATCAACCAATTCTTCCATCTGTTGTACCTGCTCATGTTTTTATCTAACACTTTCTCCCCTTTTTTAGCCATAAATTGAGATCCAACTAACACATAGCATAGACCATAAATTGTACCAATACATAAGGATGGGGTTACATTACAAAACTTCTCATAGAGAGCCCTACATAATTCTTGCTGTCAAAGGGATCTGCCCAACATAATTCAAAACATAATACAACAGTTCACACAACCAGCTCAATCAGCACGAGCTTCACATCATTTTATCAGCACATGTCATCCTTCTTCTTCAGATGCAGAACTGGACCTACCTTTATCAGATTCTCCGTCACTAGTCTCCTCAGCCTCAGGGGATTCATCTTCATCACTGTTCTCTCTTTCTTCCTCTGAATCAGCTTCCTGATGATCACTCTCTTCTGCACCATCGTTTTGTCTGTCCTCATCAATGAACTCATCCTTGTCACTTTGCTCAAGGGCCCTGATTAGTGCTTCAATAGTTCTTTTTCTCGCATCCATCTCTTGACATGTTTCTTTTAGCTTGATAATCACTTCAGCTTTTGTTGATGTGGACTGTGATGTCTCAGCTGATGTTGCAACAAGGTCAGGGACATGGTTGCCAAGAAATAGCTTGGAATGAAATGACAAGGGGCTTTCTCGTTTGCTCACAACATCAGTCCTTTTGAGAATGTTGGGAAACTGTTTCAAAATGATGCCACATGTGAGGGAAGGGAATGCAATGGGACCCTTGATCCTATAGATGCCCGTATGCTTCATAGTTTGATCAAACACATATGTTCCAAAATCAAATTTGGCCTTGGTCCCAATAACATAGATGATTTTACCAAGTCCAGTTGCCACGGTAGATTTATGGTTCGTGGGCACCCAATTTGCTGCTCCAATCTTATGCAACATAGCATATTTGATACTCAATTTGCTGGCAACTAGCTTTCTTTTGGGTGGTCATCTTTGTACCTGGTTGCCTGTTATCACTTGGCATTGTCGCTACTGCAAAAAACGAGGCCGGCAAGACAGAAGAGTCGCCACCTTTCGTTATTTATCCCTCAAAACGGGAAAGGAAACGATCGGAAAAAAACCTGACGAAAAGGTATAAGACAAGGTCATCGCAACCATTGTCTGGATTCGAGAGTCGGTTACGCAAGGGGAAGGTATTAGCACCCCTCACGTCCATCTTACTCGATGGGATCCACGCTTGTTGTGTTTATCTGACGGGTTTGTTAAACTATCTACGCTAAAGGTCTGGTCTAAAAAGAAAAGAAAATGACTCGGCAAAGCATCGCATTTTATGCCTGCATATTCCCGTCTGGAACGAGAAATCAGAGTCAACGTAGTTTGCCTAACTACGGGTTACAGGGGAAGGTTGCTCGCCGAGATATCGCATCTCGTTCCTACGTACTTTCATACAGCATGAAGGATCAGAGCAAACGTAGTTCGGGCTACGGAGAACACAGGTTTGTTCAGCTGCTTTTTCTCCAAGTAAAGTTAACAGACAGTTCCAGCAGTTGGTATTTGCAGCTCGACCTTTGGAGACTTAGGCATTATCGTTTGCGGTAGAACTGAAAGTTAACAGAACTCTCCTTTAAGAAAAGGGCTTTCCTGATTAAGGGTCCAAGGAGACAAAAAGATATTTGATCTTTGTTTTCTGTTTTTTTTTTACGGAAGAAGTGTTTTTTAGTTGTCTGTAGTTTGTACAGCACTAGAGACTATGACTTAGGAGCGAATGCATCGCATATCGTCCAAAGGACATATACTAAACACTCTAGATGATTGAGAGGAGACCGCTGAAACATCATTTCCCAAGTAGCTTAAGGCTCGTAACGCGCTCGTACTAACTTGCCTTTATTATGTTTTTTTACTGTTGTTTGAGATAAGAAGAGAAATCGACTCTCTACGGGGAAACTGACTTGATCCTATAGTTATCATGCAATATTTGTCCTACGGTTGAGTTTAGAGGGGAGACTAACTAATGGTATCATGCATGGTTAGAATCCTAATGTCTGTCATAACTTCTCTTGAACAACAGAAGTCAGAGCTCCTAGGGGAACATGGCAATAGAAAGCAAATAGTGAATAGAAAAACTGTACAGAAATTACTGTAAAGATGCATGCAATGCAAGTGAGGGAGGAAATATGTGTGGGGCATAAGCCTTCACAAGCTCATCTCAACCTCAAGCCAGATATAAATAACTGCAAAGACAGTAAAAGGAAGTAAATGTAATTTAACAGACCACACACCACACAGGAAAGGGAGCTGAGCTCTACCAAATACCAGCAAGCAAAGCCACCCAGTAAAAATACAAGCAGAGGGAGAAACTCAACCTCTAATGCAATACAAGCAAGGGGAGAAACTCAACCCTTATGATGCACTTAGGCCTATGGTTGTCTACATGAAGCCTACTACTAATGCAACACTCCAAGCAAGTCACATCAATACACATCAATACAGTTAAACAAGAAGAAAACAGACAGGGAAAACAAGCCAGCAATCTCCACAGCAGAGCAATCTTCTGGAAGCAATTCAATCCAAAGTCTGTATCTGCTCTTCAAGTCCACCATCTTCAAGAGAAGTAAATGAATTCAACAAGCAACCAAACAAGTCTCTACCCTATGGAAGGAAATTTGGTGTTGGGAGGTAAGGGTAAGTTCCACAGGAGCTTATCCCAGGCACTCAACCAACAAAAGATCTTTGGGGAAACCTAAGGGTTTGGCTCCTTCAAGAGGTGTGCCATATTCCCCCCACAGGAGGGACTGTGCTACCTCAAGAAGGTTCCTAAAGAGGAAAGAATGAGGGAATTTTAGGAGAATGGAAATTAGAAGCAAGGTAAGTTCCATAGGAACCTACCACAGACACTCAACCAAATCCATTTCCTTTAGAGCTTGCTCAGGCTCAACTCCAATGTGAAAGGCAGAGAATTCCTCCACAGGAGGAATTATACCCATAATGAAGGATCCTAATTAAGCAAGGGAGTATTTGAAAGGGAACTAATCCTAGGGAAAGATCATCACCTACTTGAATTGCTAAAGAACATCCAATGTTATCTCCTAATGATTACCTATTCTAAGGTCAAGTTGTAAAATAGGGAACTAAGGGAAATCAATCCTAAAAAATCTAAGGAAAATCCTACATCATCTTATATGTGTCAACAAGCTATGGTAGAAAAATCAGAAGCTAAATCTAAATCTAAATGCCCAAATTAAATCCAAAGCTCCAACGGTGCACTAAAGGAATCACTAAAGAATACTCCTAAACAACTACCCTAAAATCCTATTTAAAATGATCTAAAAATATCTAACAAAAATCACATAGCAACATTAACATATATACAGCCAGCACACAAAATTCCAAGATCAAACTCCAAAATATGAGAGAGAAAGAAAATTAACAAATTCAGAACAACATTATTTTATCATTAAAAGTGCACTAAAAGAGAAAATGTGAAATAAAAATGGAAAATGCATGGAAAATTAAAATGAACAACATGATAGAAACCTAAACATCTAAATCTATAATCACAATTTTTTCCAGAATTTATTTACAACATTCACTATTTTTTATGAATTAATTCTCACAAGCAATTAAACTAAAAAATAAAAGAAGAGAAAATTAGAAGAAATAAGGGAGGGGTTCATCTAGTAGGGAAAATAAGGCTATTTGCGCATGGGCCCAAGACTGGGGGGTGTGAAAAGCACAGGGCGCTGGGCCCAATTGAGTATTCAGCAAAGTAAAATCTCACTCTCACTAAAACATGCCCAGGGGATGCATTGAGCAAGGATTCCAAGTGCATTCTTGTTTGGGCCTAGCAATGGGATGTGTGGTTAGCGCTACAACTAAGGCCCAAAACAAATCAACTAGTTCAGTTCAGTTTCTCAAAATTAACTAAAACCATAAAAAAAACACGCGAGGGATCGAACCCTCGCCTCCAAGGTTCACATATAGCGCTGAATGAACTTGTGATTCTCACTAATTGAAACGATGCGTTTCAAGGAAGGGTGATGTGACGCGCTTGCAAACCGTTGGATGGATGACTAAGTCTCCTTTCTTCTCATGCATGGACGGTGAGGATTATATCTTATTCCTTTTGAAATTCTGCAAACAGCAAGCTTGCGCACGAATACAGCCATCGATGGCGGCTTTTCCGGCCAACCTCCAAACAACACATCTCCCTCAATACTCAACCAAACGCAATGATTTTTGAACGAAAATTGTACGAAATTTCATGAGGATTACACCTAACCTAATTAAATGATCTAAAACTCCAAGAATCAAAAATTCTACACCCTAACCGAAAACGGATCCATTCTTAAATTGTCACTAATCCTCAAATTAACTGCCCAGAAATCATCTACAACCTAATTGCAACCTAACTACATGAATCTAGGGCATTAAAAATGCATGAATTGAGTGGAATTTCAAGAACTAGAAACCTGGTTTCAAGCTTCGATTTGAGGTGTTTCTGGCTTGACTCTTGCTCCAGAACTTTCTAGATCCAATCAGTGATGATGTTAGAAGAAGATTGAAGCTTCAATTGCACTTGAAATGGCCTCAATCAGAAATTCGATCTTTCACTTTTCTTCTTCAAACTCCAATGGTAATCTATGATCTCAGCACCAATGAATCACCAACCCTGCTTCTGATGAGTTTCTTAACCTTTATAGAATGATTTGGAACCTTCTAGAGGTAAGGCCCAGGCCCAAAATCAAAATTCCAATTCCAACTTTTCTCCAAAAATTTGATTATGGCATCCCCCAATTTCCTTTAATAGCTTGCCTATGAAGCTTCTAGTATCATACACTAACCTCCTTGAATGGATCCAGCTTGGTTAGGGCCCTGAATTTGGCCTTAGGAATGATTGGTGGAATGTTACTTACATGTGAAGAAACCTTATGAAAGGCCATGAATCATACTTCAAATGAAAAATACAAAATTGCCAATGTCTCTAAAACATAATTTCTGATTAAAATGAGTGGTTATTTGACTTGTTTTGGACCCATAATCAATTATTTGAATTTCCCACCAAAAATGCCTTTGAATTTCTTCTTTCTTCAAACCACTTCACACCAATCTTGGATATGAACCAAACCAATTCACCAAGAGCCTTTATTCAACCTAAAAACCATATTTTAAACAAGTTCCATGTTGAAAAAAATCCATTTGACATGTGCAAGTTGGAGATTTTGACCTATGATTGAAAATGGCCTATAATCTCACTTTCCAAAAATACCCCTAACTTGTAAACCTCATAACTTGAGTTCTACAAATCAGATGGAAGATTTCTAATACAATTTGAAAATATACGATAATGAGGAACAACTTTCATGTTGTCCAAAAGGTCAAATGAAACCACCTTCTAGGTCAAAAATAGCTTGGAAGTCAGATGATTTTCACAGACAAGTTTCAGATGCATCTGAGGACTTGTAACTTGTCTGGACCATAACTTGAGTTCTTTAAGTCCAATGGAGGACTTCTAGTACTCAAATTAAATCTAAGAGCATCCTCTACAAGTTTCATGTTGGCCAAAAATGGAGATGAAACTTTCATCTTGACTTACATGGCTTGGAAGTTTGGGCACTAAAAAGGGGATTTTACCCTAGGAACCCTGACTTAGCAACTCCAACCACTCTTGATTCTTTTTAACTTAATCTTGAAACAATCTCTCATATGCCTCAGCATCTCATTTCATGGTTTCAATGACCTAGAAGTAGGCTTTGATCTTCTTCAACTGCTCTCCTTGACCTGGGGTTAACCAGATGAAACCCTAGTTGCATCCCCTTCAACTGTGGCTCTTGCACTTGATAAAATGACTTGATTGAGCTCCAAAATGACCTTCAAGGGACTTCAATGAGCTCTACCCACACATTCTCTCCTTGATCAAGGCCTTACAATCCACTGCTGGTCTTCAACTGGCTCCAAGTGAGGAGATGAGCCCCAAACAAGCACTCAAACTTCTCAAGAACTCAACCCTCTGTCTGATGACCCTGATAACTTCTTAACCTTGCATAAAACCTCTAGATAGGCTCTCTGGACATAAACACCACCTGATCCCCTGCACAGGTGAACAATGCTATGATATTCAAATGATATGATAATGATATGCTAATTCTATGAAACATAAACCAGGTGAGAAAAGGTGAGGCAAATTTTGGGGTGCAACAGGCATATTGTGTTTTCTGAACCATTTACATCAGGACTAGCTCTATCTGATCTTCCCAGATATTTATTGATTGTTGATGGAGTGAAACTAACACATTCCTCTCTTACATGCACCTTGCCAAACTCTTTAGATTTTCTGTCAGCACATTCCTCTGAGAGATTAACTATGAATTCCTTGACAAGTAGCTCATAGCATGAAGAGAAGCCACTAACTGTTTTCATTAGTCCTACATCATTAATGAGTCTCATGATTTCTTTACTTTCAAGCACATTTTGTCCCAGCTCCCTTTCCACTGCCAGCCTTTTCTAAACCACATACTTCCACCTATTGACACACGAGGGGTAATGAAATGAAATATTGTCAATTGGGACTTCAGGGACCTGTTCAGCCAGTTTTCTCTTGGAGGGTTTCTTCTTGTTTTGAATGTCAATGACATCTTCAGCAACATCAGACTCAGTCTTTGATTCATTACCAGAGTCATCCTTTCTTTTCTTGGTGACCACTTTTCTCCAGGCTTTGGGAGGTCCAACTGGTCTTCTTTTAGTCCTAGCCTTCCTTGAGGGAGTGTCATGTTCAATTGTCTTCTTCTCTGTGAGGTCGTCTTGCTCAACAGCCTGTTCAACTGCCTTTTTCTTGGGGAGAACTTGTTCAGCCATCTTCTTATCTTTCCTTGTCATAAGCCTTTTAGCTATGCCTGGATTGATGTTTGCAATTAACTCGTTATCAGAGTATTCATCAAGGTCCACCAACTCAGCTTTCTTGGTGTCTTGTACTTCATCACCTCCACCATCCGAGCGTATACCCTTGTTTTTCTTTTCTGAAGTATGGTTTTTCAAGGTTCCAACATTGGGCATAGCATCCCTTTGATCATGCACAGTTGGACCAGACCCCTCATTGTTGGATGCAATAGGGATGTTCAGAGCCCTAGCCACCATGCCAGCAATGATGTTGTGCATGTTTTTGGCTCCATCATCATTCACACCAGAGGTTGCCGGAGTAGAAGTGTTACCTGAGACGAGGTCATTGGACCTTCTTGCATGTTGGCTCCTTGGATTTTTTACTAGAACCCCTTCTGAAGTCATCATGCGCAGGGGTGCTATTTCAAGCACTGAGTCAGGATTGCTTGACTCAGTTCCTATCTCAGACTCATTGGTGGGCATGTTCTTGGAGGGAGAGGATTTTGGAAAATGTTGAGACATTGTACAGGATGTTGATCATGTGAACAGGGGTTTCCGTTTGTTGAAGGTTGTAGGGAAGATGAACAGTTCGATAGTGGACCAAGTTGACTAGACGGTTGAGATGGAGGGGCTCACTAGGTGATATAGCAACTGAGGAGGGAACTTAATGTTTTGACCAATCAGTAAATTATTGAATTTTAAATTGTAATTCCCTATTCCCATTAATTGCTATAACTCACCCTTACTTAAAGGCCTTAATTTCTGTAACTCATTTTTCTGGGCCTTGATTCTACATGCACCAATTTCAGTCCTATTCATTGTATCCTTATCTGGTATAGCACCAATCCCTTGCCTTGTACACGAGTGACCCCTGAACATGCCTCCTTTGGACTCACCAGGACTTGTTTGAATGGTGTGCTGGATGTCACAGAACAAGGTTATGACATCAGGAGTGACATTGCTTCTTTTCTGCTGGGTAGTTTCCATGGACTCCATCAAGTTCCAATATAGCATATCTAGCTTTACCTGATGACCAATCTTTGGGTATCCCTTCTTGTCTAGCCTTCACACCTGACTTTTCTTATAACATGTCCTTCTTTCTAAAGCATATTTTGAGGATCCTTTTGCTGATGATTTTGACTTGATTCTTTTCTCTAGCCCTAGGTGATCCTTTTCTTCATTTACCAGTCCATTTATGTTACTACTGGGCTCCCATAGGTAACAGTTATTCTTGGATCTAGATCCCCTCATTTCTTCCTTACCCTCTTCATTGATCACCACACATTTGTCTTTGGAAAAGTGGACTCTCAAACCTTGATCACATAGATGACTTATGCTTATTAGGTTGGCAGTTAATCCTTTCACTAACAGGACATCCTTCAATTCTGGAGCTTTAGGACTGTCAAGTTGTCCAGCATCTGTGATTTCTCCTCTAGCTCCATCCTCAAAGGTTACATGGCTAGATGAATGAGGTTTGAGTTTGATCAACAGATCCTCAATCCAGTCATATGCCTGGAGCAGCCACTGTCAAAGTTCCTACTTCATTAGTAGGCATCCTTGGAAAAGTGTGTACTGCTAGTGCAACAATCTTGGCAATCCATTGATTTTTCTTGTTATGCATTTCTTTCTTAGCCTGATTCTGCCTCTTGCCAGGCTTGGCATGAAGTTGTCTTTTTCCATGTGTATCATGATGTTGTATTTTTCCATACTTACCTTGTTTGGTCTTGCTTTGGCCAGGGAATCCATGCAACCAGAAGCACACAGCTCGAATATGCCCAAGTTTTCCACGGTGGTAGCATCTATGCCTTTGGAATTGTCTCTTGACTTGATTCCAATTTCTGTGTGGAGGATGTTGTAACTTTGACTGTGACATCCTTTGTAATTTTTGAATCTCAGGCTGCAACCTCTTGAGTTTCAAGACAGGATTTTGATTTTCAATAAATCCTAGACCAGACTATTTCCTACAGTCTGACCACTCTGAAGAATCTCCTCTAGGGTGTCAGTTCTAGAGTTGAGCATCCTTATGGATGTTGTCATTTTCTCCGTTTCTCCTTTCAACTCCTTTACCTCTCCTTGGAGTGAGTTTATAGTAACTAGATGCTCTCTCTTTTCAGCTTCTAGCTCTTTGATGAGCTTCTTCTAATGCTCCCCTTGCTGGTACAACTCTGTGCTTCTGATGGACAACTTCTTATATGATTCAGCTAGTTCATCATAAGTTAGCTCCTCTTCACTTGAGTCACCATCAGATACACACACACTGTTGAGAACAGTAACATGTTTGGATGATTCTCCTTCTGATCCACTGTCAGAATCTTCATCAGACCAAGTGACTGTTAGACCTTTTCCCTTCTTTTTGAGGTATGTGGGACATTCCTTTCTAACATATCAATATCCCTCACACTCATGACACTGTACTCCTCTGCTTTGGTTGACTTTATCTTCTGTTTTTTCTTTGTCAGCAGGCAAGCTTCTAAAATAAGGTTTAGACTTAGCATCTATCCTTTTGGCCAGTTTGTTGAACTGTCTTCCAAGCATGGCTATTGCCTCTGATAGATCTTCCTCTTTTTCATGATCTGAAGCCTCTGCAGAGTTTGAGACAAGAGCTATACTTTTGCTCTTTTTCTCCACATCCTAATCACACATCCCCATCTCAAAGGTTTGAAGGGATCCAATGAGTTCATCCACTTTCATGTGGCATATGTCTTGGGGTTCTTCAATGGCTGTTACTTTCATACCAAACCTTTTAGGTAGTGACCTTAGAATCTTTCTTACAAGTTTCTCTTCAGTCATCTTTTCTCCCAGAGCTCCTGAGGTGTTTGCAAGTTCAAGAACATTCATGTAAAACTCATGAATGGTCTCATCTTCCTGCATTCTCATACCTTCAAATTTGGTGGTCAGCATTTGAAGTCTTGACATTTTGGCCTTGGAGGTTCCTTCATGAGTAGTTCTGAGAGTGTCCCAAACATCCTTTGCCAGTTCATAGTGGTGGACCAGTCTAAAGATGTTTTTGTCTATACCATTGAAGAGTGCATTCAATGCTTTAGAGTTTCCAAGAGCCAATGCCTCTTGCTCTTTGGTCCATTCCTCTTCAGGAATTTGCACAGATACTCCATCCTTTTCAGTCTTCACAGGATGTTCCTAGCCAGAGTTTGCAGCTCTCCAAGCCTTGTTGTCTAAGGACCTTAGAAAAGCAATCATCCTAGGCTTCCAATAGTCATAATTAGAACCATCCAGAATTGGAGGTCTATTGGTGAATCCAATATCTTTATCCATAGTACCAGAATTTTGTTTCCCTAGATCTCAACCAGTAATAAACAGGCAAGGTGCCTGCTCTGATACCAATTGAAAATTCTGGCCAGCCCACGATGGATGCTCTAACAGAAGTTATAACATCCACTGTGACATTCACTACAGACCTACTATTATGCAGTAATCATAAAGCAGTAAATAACACAGTTGGTTGTTGACCCAGTTCAGTGCAACACACTTACATCTGGGGGCTACCAAGCCAGGGAGAAATTTCACTATCAGTAGAATTAATTCAGAGTCAAACCTCCAGTTTGCACTCCTCACTTAAAACCTACCCAATGACAATTTAACCTAGAGACACTCTAGACCTGAGTATACCCACTCACTCCCTACAATCACACACCAGTGATATCAGGCAGTTACAAATTAAACAGTAGAATGAAGAGACACTTCAACTACACACACACCTTGATCTTGCTTCAAAGCTTTGATCAAGTGACACACACTCTTGCTTAACAGCTTCGAGTGGTACACAGCCTAGAAACTACCTAACCAATGCAATCAACAGTTGCTTGGATTACAAGTGTTCCTAAGACACAATCGTGAAGAACAACCTCTTCACTTCTAAACCACTATGGTGGTTTCTCTGCTTCTCTATCTCCAACCGCTGCCTTCTAGGATTGCTTCTCCTGTTATTTATAGCAGCAGATCAGTCCTTGGGCCTGGGCGTATACATTAGGTTTTATCCATCATAAAACCTCTCTTTAGTATTCTGCACGTTTTCCACTTTAATCAGGTACAGATTAGTTCCCCTAGGGCGACTAAAATGTCTCCTGCATTCCAACTTGAGCTTCTGATTTGTTTCCTGAGTTCTAGCTACCAGAATAACAAACTTCCGCTTGATGTCATACGACCTATGTCATAACATTGAGTATGACATCCAGCTTAACTTATAGTTAGCTTAGTTAACTTACCCTGTGTTGCACCCTAAAATTTGACCAACCAATTCTCCTATCTGACTCATGGTTTAAATTCATATTCGCAGCTCAGATGTATGATTTTTGTGCACAAGCAGGGGATATCAGAGTTGACAGCTTGATTTTTGTCTATCAGATATGGCAGACCCAGTCCAGATTGCCAGGGTTTTATTTTCGGGAAATTGCGCGCTCCTCGGTGATTTTTCAGTGATTTTGGGATATTCTGATGCCCGGGGATCTCCGTTCGATTCAATCTGGTCTCGTGCGCTTTTATGGGAGTCATTTGCATTCATCTGCATTTTTAGGATTTTTATAGGCTTTTGTGAATTTTTAATAGGCTTTATAGATTTTTCTGGAATTTAAATAGGGTTTTAGAATATTTTAATAGCTTAATTCTCTTTTTAGGATAATATAGAAAATAATATAGTTTTCTTTTATAGTTTTTTTTTTATTAATAATAGGTTTAATTGTTTTTAAATCATTTTTAGAATTTTAATAGAAAATTAGGATAATATAGAATTAATATGAGTTTAATCATTTTTAGAGTTAATTAGAGGTTAATTGATTTTTTAGGGTTAATTAGGATAATACAGAATTAATTAGGTTTTAATGATTTTTTAGAGTTTTAATTAGGTTAATCATGTTTTAGATTGATTTAGAATTAATTAGGCTTTTAATAATTGATTAGATATAATTAGGTTAGTTAATTGTTTCTGTTTTTTAATTCAGTTTTAATTCAGTTTTTTTATTCATTTTCGTGGGCCCAGTGAGGCGTTTTTTGTCAAGGCCCAGTTGATCTCATCAGTTCAGAAGTCCAAAAAAAAATGGTCCAAAGTCTTCCACCGCTTTCCAGCTGAGTCCAGAAGTGTCTAGAAGGATCCACGCCTCTCAGTGATATAAATAAAGCGCCACGTGTAGCACAAAGGGAGGACCCACTTTTCGCGTCCAAGCCACGCCACGCGTACACTTCACCCTCTCTCTCTCTCAGCCACGCGTGGAACGCGTGTCACACATGCAAGCTCCCCTTCCACCAGCAGCCACCACGTGTGCTTCACCAGACCCTCACCGGAAGAACTCCTCCGGCCACCTTGCATGTACTCCGGCCACCTGAACCAACTCCGGCCACCGTCCTTTCCACCGGAGCTACCAAAAGCCTCAGATCTTCATCTTCTTCCCAGATCTCCACCGTCTCCACCTCGCCGGAATCATCAACATTCATCATCTATCAAGGTTTTTTTTCCAGAACAACATTCATCCTCCATCAATTTTTTCCAGAAACCTTCATACCTTCAACATAATCTCCAGAAACCACCAACATCAACCTTCAGCCGCCATCAAATTTTTTCCAGAAAACCAACAACTTCATCCGTCTCCATCAAGATTTCCAGACATCCTACAATCTTCAAGCAAGAATTCTAAGGAACTTCAAGCCACGTTCATCGTCTTCATACAGTTTTTTCCAGAACGCCATTGTTCTTCAAGAAGTTTTCCAGAACAGCTTCAGAACTCCATAGTTCTTCGGTCCTTCCTCCAGAACGCCATCATCAATATCCAGATCTTCGTCAGCCAATTCCAGAAAGCATCTCAGACGATCAATCCTTAAGCAATATCTCCAAAATCCACTCCAACGGACATTCATCCTTCAAGAAGTATCTCCAGAAACGTCATTCCTCCAGGTTTGTTCATCCTTCTTACAATTTGTTTACTCATGCGTGGTTAGGGTTTGGGGAATCGTTGCTGATATGACTCTAGTATAAGCTGTGAGGCCTGGTTTTGATCTAGGATTGTTAGATGAGTTTGATTTCAGGTTGTGGTGAGGGTTTGTTGGATGTGTGAGAGTTGCAGAGAGAGATGAGGGAGAGGAGGAAGAACGAGTAGAAGCAGCTAGGGTTATGCTGATGAACAGTACCCAGGGTTGGAGAGAGGGATTTAGGTTTTGTTAACTGTAATTGGACTAGGGTTTGGCAAATTGGGCTTAGGCCCAAGCGAATTACTGAAGCCACACCTCCCAATTTACTTGCCCCCCCCTGGCGTGTGTAAGGTCTGAGTGAGTGAGTTGGGCCTTAGGCCCCAGGTTTACTTCCTGCACCCCCCGTTTAAGCCCAGTAGTGAGAATTAACTGTCATAAATCACTCATAGCACCCCCCTGCGCTTAGAGTCAGTTTTTTTTGTTTTTTCTGGACATTAAGTCATGGGCCTGCGCCAAACTGCTGTTGGCACCCCCCAGCATAGGCCCAATGTGATTAATAACTCATAATCTTGCTGTTTAAACCCCCCAGTTTTATCTCAATTTTATTTCTTTAATTTCTTTTATTTTTTTTACATATTAAATAAATCATAAATAAGTGAATATAATTGTTTTGTTAATAATTCTTTTTCCATCCATCTCATGAAAATGTTTAGAAAATTAAATAAAAATAAAAGTGACGTTTTATGTTTTGTTGGTTATATTTTGCATATTTTCCATATTAATTGATGTGTTTTTAATATTTTCAATGCATGCATATCATTAAATAATTCATAAAAAATAGTAGAATTAGTCAAATAATTCCGTTCTTTTTTCTGTAGACTCGTAATTCAATGTAGAATTTTATAGTATAAAAACATTAGCTCAATCATGCATTTTCATTTTAATTGCATTTTTTCACTGTTATTGATGTTGAATAAATTGGTCTGTTGGCATGTCTGTGTTGCTGATTTTATTTCTTTCATCTGGTATTGAATTTTATTCTGATTTTCCAGTATGTTGTCCTAGAGCCATGTAGGTCTCCCATTAGATTTTTGTTAGATTTTTGTAGGGTGTTCTGCTGTGATTTGTCTGAGCCTGAAGATAGGGGAAGTCTTGATGACTTCTGACTTTGAAGTTCAACTGTGGTTGAACTTCAGAGATAGTCTCCTGTGGTTTGTTGGCCTGTGGGTTCTTCTTGAAGGTGGGAGCTGATGGAGGTCCTGTTGGAGCTTGCAGAGTTGCAGTGGATCGAGGCTTAGTCTAGGAGCTTGTTGTCTGTTTGCGAGGTTCGAGATCCTGAAGTTTGAAGGGAGTTTATGGTACTTTCCTGAGGAAGGCACTATGAATGACTTTCATCCTTCCTTCTCACCTCCTTCGTAAGTATCCAATGATGTCGGAGCCGACTTGTGAGTTTAATTCCTCCTGAGGAGGAATATGAACTGATCACATGTTGTCGAGCCACATGGGATACGATTCCTAAGTGGGAGCCTCCTAGTACTTTCCCGAGGAAGGTCCTAGGGGTCTATTCACTTAGTTCCAGTAGTTTGTCTAGGATTTCGTAAGTATCCAGTGATGTAGGAGCCAACTTGTGAGTTTAATTCCTCCTGAGGAGGAATGTAAACTGATCACAGTTGTTGAGCCACGTAGGATACGATTCCTAAGTGTCAGCCTCCTAGTACTTTCCTGAGGAAAGTCCTATGAGTCTGTTCACTTAGTTCCCTTAGTGCATATAGGTTCTTTCCCAAATATCCAGTGATGCCGGAGCCTTCATGTGAGTTTAATCTCTCCTGAGTAGGGATGTAAACTGATCACAGTTGTCGAGCCGCATAGGATATGACTCCTGAGTAGTAACCTCCTGGTACTTTCCTGAGGAAAGCACTATGGGCTTGTCTGCTTAGCTTCCTTTCTCTGGTAAGCTTATTCTGAAGCTTGGAGACTGGGATTGATTCCTCTTGCCTAGGAGTTTGTTTAGATCCTTGCTTAGGGTTTTGATTAGAGCTGTTGCTTAGATCCCTGCTTAGGGTATTATATAGAGTTTTGTTTAGAGATAGATTAGGAGATTATTTCAGGTTTGTTAGAGGCCCTGCTCAGGGTTAGTCTCTTTGTATTGTTTGACTTGTGTGATATTGTGTTGCATTAGACTTAGGTTCATCTAGATAGTTTCTGAGTAGGTGCATCTTAGAAGTAGACTTTGTGTGCATGAGAAGTTGAGGTGGTCCTCCTTCTGCTTGTTTGTTATTGCGTGGCTTTGCTTGTTGGTATTCGGTAGAGCTGAGCTCCCTTGCCTTTGTGGTTTGCGGCCTCTGTGCCTTGTTTGTTTAGCTGTTGCATTCATGCATATTTCCAGTATTCCTTTACGTTGCAGTTTCTTGTGTGTAGTTTAGTCCTGTTGCCATGATCCCTTAGGAGCTCTGACTTCTCCTCTGCGCAGTTGTTATGATAGATATTAGGATGGTCAACCAGGTGTGATAGCAGTAGGTAGATTCCCCTGTTTCTCAGTTATAGTTCTAGGGTTTCCCTTTCCTTGCTGTAGGAGCTTTTGAGTAGCTTGACCCGTAGTTAGCTGAACTACAGCTGCTCTGATTCTTCGTTCCAGACGAAGATATGTAGGCATAGGATGCGATATCCTAGCGAGCACACTAACGACTAACTTTTGTTCTCTCGCGGCTGTGCGATCGAGACTTTCCCGCTAACGACTAATTGTTATCCCTTTCTCTTGCCCGAGCGCATTTGAGACCAGATCGTAGTTGTAGGTTCCCGAGCCTTAGAGACCAGTTTGTTTTCTCACTGCTGCGTGAGAGCCCCTGTTTACCCGTAGTTAGCCGAACTACGTTTGCTCTGATCTTTCATTCCCGATGAAAGTACGTAGGCACAGGACGCGATGTCCTGGCGAGCAACCTTTCCCCCGTTTAGACGTAGGAAGTCGAACTACGTTGACTCTGACTTTCCCATTGCACGAGGGAATACGTAGGCCCAGAACACCGTATGTTCTGTCGAGTCCTGTCCTTTTATTTTCTGTTCAGACCAGCCATTAGCGTAGATAGATAACACACCCTTTTACCTATAAACACCAAGCGTGGATCCCATCGAGTACGATGGACGTGAGGGGTGCTAATACCTTCCCCTTGCGTAACCGACTCCCGAATCCAGGTTTTGGTTGCGATGACCATACCTTTTTCCCGTCTTTTGCGAGGTTTACTTCGAGCGTTTCCTTTCCCGCTCTGAGGGATAAATAACGCACGGTGGCGACTCTCCTGTCAAGCCGGCGCCGATTTTCGCAGTAGCGACAGCTGGCGACTCTGCTGGGGACCTATAGCATCTAGGGACTTTTCCCATCCCTTATGCTGGGACCGTTTCCCATCCCCTACGCGAGTCAATCCTAGCGCTTGGGTGTTTATTGGTTGGGTGTTGTGTATATTGTGTTTTACTTTTCTGCACTTTACTTCTCTGTACCTTTACCTTTCCGCATTTATTTTCCAGCATTACATTATTATGATTATTGCTGTGGGCAAAGGGAGGTTACTGTGAGTGAAAGCCGGACCTGGGCTTGAGTACACACCTAGATATAGTTGTGGAGAAGTAGTAGACGAACCTGTCTGCTGAGCAGGCACAGTTCCCTACGAAAATCTGCGCTCAGACGAGATTCTTGCAGAGGTGCTCCTTTCCGGTCCTGAGGATCTGAGGGGAGTCCAGACGTGAGGATTGTCGACTCTGGGGACCGATCATTTGGAAGTCAGCTAAGTGAGGCCTCTTCATGACTTGATGATGCCACTCCTTCTGGGAATCGTATCGTCACTCATGAAAGTCTGTGACGCTGACAACCGCATAGGATGCCGTACCTTTGTCCGTGGATTAGGTTTATCCTACCTGTGAGAGGGACCGGGTTATTGCAGGAAAACTGGCCTTCAGAAACCATGATTCAGTACCTTTATCAGATGGTGTTCTTGATTCATCTCCAGGTGTGTTGTCTGGGTCAGATGGGTTTCTTATCTGAGGTTGAGGCTATTATCAGATGGTATTTTCGTCAGATACAGAGGGTCAGATGGTTTTCTTACCAGGGGATTGATATTTTGAGTATCAGATGATAGTTAGTGGCATGAGGTTCTGGTGACCGTGATGGTTTTCTGTTCTTGATCACAGAGATATTCCCCTTCAGGCTACAGCATAGCCCCTGTGTTCGCAGATTGCATTATTTATCATATTGCATCATTGCATTACCATCTGCATTTAACTAACGTGTGTGTATTGCAGGTACATATTTTCCCTTCCAGTTCTGGTGTTCGTTCCTAGCAAGACATGGAAAACCTGAAGAGAGTATTGCCCTATAAGTTTCCGTCGCC
Source organism: Lathyrus sativus (assembly GCA_963859935.3). Classification (NCBI taxonomy): domain Eukaryota; kingdom Viridiplantae; phylum Streptophyta; class Magnoliopsida; order Fabales; family Fabaceae; genus Lathyrus; species Lathyrus sativus. Next base: position 110,306,705 of record OZ012737.1, on the reverse strand, counting down.
GAATATCAGTCTATTGTTAGAGTTGATGGCTATTGCTAAGAAGAGAGGAATGGGTGACTTCAGAAAGAGATATGGGAGGATTCTGACATACGTTTATCAGCCATCTGTCTACGAGACCAGCGGCATCTATACCCTGTTACAGTTTTACGACGCAGAGCTCAGGTGTTTTGTATTTCCCGACTTTGTGTTGGCTCCTACCCTGGAGGAGTACTCTGCACTTCTGGATATACCGATCCGTGAGCAGATGCCTTTTTATCGTCCGGACGCTGAGCCTAAGCTGGCTGAGCTTTCTGCCATCCTGGGCTTGAAAGAGTCTGAGTTGTCCGGGAAGATGATCAGAAGAGGAGACGTATGGGGATTTCCGTTGGATGTTTTAGTGGAGAAGGCTCGAGAGTATGCCCAGAAGGGTAAATGGGATGTTTTTGACGTCATCCTTGCTGTATGTGTGTATGGCATCGTGTTGTTCCCGAACATTCCTGATTTTGTTGATTCAGATGCCTTCTATATTTTGGCTGCGGGAAACCCAGTTCCTACTTTGCTGGGGGATATCCACCATTCAACTCATTATCAGAATGAAAAGCGACGAGGAAGGAATGTGTCTTGTTGTGTCCCTCTCCTATGCAGGTGGTTCACCAGTCATTTGCCTAAGTCAGGTCCTTTTGTCACGTCTGTCAATTCTCTAGGATGGCCCGAACGCTTAATGGGATTAACTGCTGAGAAAGTGGTATGGGTCATTAAAGAAGTATTTGGAGCTGAAGTCATACTCAAAGGCGAAGGATTCCCGAATGTTCCGTTAATAGGAAGGAAAGGTTGTGTCAACTATAACCCTTCCTTATTGATCAAGCAATTTGGGTACATACCTCAAGGAGCGCCAAAGCCCGAGGAGATACAGGAATCTCTGTATCTCACCGGGGCAATTGGGAAAGAGATGCTGACTAAACTTGAGAGAGCCTGGAAAAACTTGCACAAGAGAGGGAAGCTTTCAGGTAGCAGAGGGGATATTCGAGGTCCTAGCTCATATGAAGAATGGATTCGTGAGCGAGCTGTGAAGTTCCTTATGCCGTATCCAGCAGTTCAGCCATTGCATCCTCCTCCGGTAGAGGAGCCTACCACTGTGGACATTCAGGTTTACAAGCAGCTGATGGCGGAGAAAGAAGAGCTAGCCAGGACTAAAGAGGCTTTAGAGCAGGAGAATGCCAAGCTTCGGCATGAAAATATTGAAACAGGATATATCTCTAAGCAGCAGGATGAAACTCTGAAACATCTGAAGACTACGCTATTGGAATTGACGGAAACCAAGAAGCGTCTAGAATTAGATGTGGACTCCGTTAGTAGTGTATTGGCCACCAAGAAGCAAGAGCTGGAAAGGGCCTATGCAAAGCTAGCCAAGTTCAGAGAACACTGGGATCTCACTATGACCAAGCGCAAGGAGCGAGAAGGAGAGCTGAAGACACAGATTGCTCAGTTAGAAGAACAGGTCAAAGTGAAGACTGAGGAGCTTGAAGAAGAAGCCTGTCGCCGATACGAGGCCGAGCGCAAGTTGACAGATGCCATGAAGAATTTGGAAGATTTCCAGCATAGAGCAGATGCCAAGAGACCCAAACCTGGGGATGGTGCTAATGATAAAGCTTGGGAAGACTTTGTCAGAGACATCCAGGGGACAGTCAGGAAGAGGGATCGACTGATAGAAGGTTTGATTTATCAACCAGATCACGCAGAGACAAAGAAGATGGTCGAGGACTTCCGCAACCGTACCCGTATTTGATTTCTCTTGTATTCTGTATGTTGAGATCACCACCAGGCATGTTGGCTGGGATCCTCTTTGTCATATCAGCTGTATGGAGCATAGTTATGTAACTTCTTGACAAGACTGTTATTCTAATCAATATATGAGGGTTTTTCCAAATATTGTCTCTATGGTTTATCTCGGCTTGCTACCACTGACACCGGAATTGGAGGGAAAATATCTCCAATGCACACATGCACGTTAGCATTTTTGTATTTCTGTTTGCATAAATCATATTGCATAGCATTTCTCTAGCAGGTCAGAGCACTTATCCAGCCTTTGTTTTCACCAGAAAGTGATTCTCGGGGAATTGTTTGAGGCAAGAGTGGAGTGTTGAAGACGACCGAGGGGCTGAAGTAGATCTGAGCAGAATCAAGCAGCATAGTCGGTTACCTGTAATTGGTGGCTATGTCTGAAGGCAATCTCCAGTTTCCTGACACCCGGGCAGGGTTTACTATGGCGTCCAACCATCAGTATGATTTTATGGAAGGCTTCCCGCAAGCGAACAATCTAACTGCAGACCAAGTTGTACAGCCAGCTGTTGAGAACAGAGATCGACATGAGCAGTTTCTTGCCCGAAATGAACGTTATCCTCCTATTAACAATCAATGTGTTGCTTTCCCTGTGATGAATTACCGGAGAGATATTCCAGTGACCGGGTTAGTAGATCCAAGAGCTCTTGACGATGGTAGAAGACTCCGAGTGTTAGAAGAGCAAATGAAAGCCTTGGAAGCGAAAGATGCCGTTAACCTGGATGCTGTAGCCATGTGCTTGGTTCCTGACCTCGTGTTGCCGTACAAGTTCAAAATGCCGGAATTTGAGAAATACACAGGAGATAGCTGTCCAAAATTGCATTTGAGGATGTTCTGTCGAAGGATGACTTCGTTTGTGCGAAATGACAAATTGATGATCCATTGCTTCCAGTATAGCCTGACTGGGGCATCCCTGAGATGGTATGTGCAATTAGAGAGTAATCAGATTCGATCATGGGCGGATTTAGCCAGAGCTTTCATAAAGCAATATGATTACAACTTGGATTTGACTCCTAGTCTCGTAGATCTGCAAGAATTGTCTCAAGCGGAGAATGAATCATTCAGAGCGTATTTGCGAAGGTGGAAAGAATTGTCTGCTAGTGTTCGACCACCGCTTCCGGAAAGGGAACTGGTTGACATCTTCTTGGGGACTCTGAAAGGCCATTATTTTGACAAATTGTTCAGTTGCACAAGCTTTGTGGGCCTGATGAGGCTGGGAGAGATTGTTGAGCGAGGACTCAGGAGTGGAAAGTTTCGAGGTGTTCCTTACGTCCCAGTTGATAGGATTGAGTCAGTTGTCAGTTCTCAAGAAGAGTGGGAAGGAGATGATGCCACCTCAGAATCTCTAGCATCTCAAGATCAGTTTTCAGACACTTCAAGTCAACGATCATCCTATCGGCGATCGCGTCAGCATGCTCCACGAAGACCACGAAAGCCTGAAAGGCAGTTTACTCAGTTACCGGTGTCATACGGTCAGTTGTTGCCAGATTTGGTCAGAAGCGGATTGATAGTGCCGAAAGAGACTAAGCCGGTGATTCCACCGTATCCGCCAGGTTTTGATGCCAGCGCCTGCTGTGAGTACCATGTTGGGGCACAGGGGCATTCAACGAATGATTGTAAGGTGCTTAGAAGCCAGATTCAAGATCTGTTAGACGCCAGCCGTATCTGCATCACTTCTCAGGGTTGTGTTCAGATTAATGATTTTCCATCTTCCAGTTGTGGGGGTTCGTCAGTTAATATCATGGAAGGCTCCGCAGGAAGTGTGTGCTCCGAAGATTGTCAATCGGAGAGTTCAGTTGAATATGGGGAAAGTTTCTAGAAGTTTCTATGCCGGGCGTCGCATCTGTTTCTCTGCCTAACCCGTTTAGCTTTTGTGCATCAGTATTTGTCGATCACCACCAGGATTGTTGGATGGGGTCGTTATATTCAGACTCATTTGTGCTTACCTGCTGATTTTGTTGGGTGTACATGTGTTGGAGATGTTCATCTGTGTGCTTATAGTTTGAGTTTCTCTTTATCTCGTTATGAATATGTGTTTGTTTGCTACGCTGCATTATCATTTAGCAGGTATATCAGAACCGTGGGTCTTATTTCTTCAGCATCCAGTTTGTTGCAGGAATTCCCTCAGAGATATGGAACAGAATCAGGTTGAATTGATCGAAGTCCAAAGCCAGCTGGGGCAGATGATGAGAGACATGCAAGAGATGCGTCTAGAGCAGAAGATTCTCAAAGAGGAGAACAGTCAGCTGAAGACCCAAGTGAGCTTGATCATGGAGGTAGTCAAGAATGTGCTTAGAAAAGAAGACGATCAGCTATTCGAAGCCGCAATGAAGAAGCTCGTGCCACCTGTGCATGTGGAACCTGAGCAGCAGCAACAGAAGATACAGCCGGTTCAGCGGAGGATCCAGGAAGGAAAGCCAAGGAGAATATTTGAGGCACCGCCTATGACATATGCTGAGCTCTTGCAGATCTTACTGAGGTTTAATCTGGTGGAGAAAAGAACGTTGACACAACCAACGAGGGCATTTCCTCAAGGGTACGATGCCAGTAAGCAATGTGAATTTCATTCTGGGGGATTCGGACATGACATCGAGGGTTGTCATGCTTTCAAGCACAATGTTCAAGACCTGATTGACTCGCACGATATTGAATTCACGCCGGGCGGCGTAGCTGTGCATATTGCTCCTGTCTCAGTCGATGCTAAAATGACAGATGTTTCTAAAGCTGCAGTGGGTCAGAAGCGTATCCTGGAATCCATGGTGTCAGAATCTCCAGGCCCACAATTGTTGCCTATTCCTGGGGCAGATCTAAGAAAGAAAATGGTTAAGCATAAGGAGAGTGTTCAGTACATTGAAGGTCAAGAAACCAATGTTGCATTTGATACAAAGGGTGTTCAAGGGTCAACCCGATACCAGCAGCAGCAGCCTCAGCAGGGGGCACAGCAGGCTCAACGAAGATTCCAGGGTGGCAAGCCGAAAAGAGTGTTTGAGAAGCCTCCCTCAACATATGCCGATTTGTTGCAAACATTGGTGAGATTGAATCTGGTAGAGACAAGAACTCTGGCACCAATAACGGGAACTCCCCCGTTTGGTTATGACGCAAGCAAGCACTGTGAGTTTCATTCTGGAGCCCCGGGTCACGATATAGAAGGCTGCCATGCTTTTAAGCACAAAGTGCAGGATTTGCTTGACAGTGCAGCAATCAGCTTCGGGCAGAGAGGTCCCCAAATCATCTGAATGAAGGAGAAAGGGCTCTATAATTTGTTTGAGTCATTGAAAGCAGATCAGGACAGCGTCGAATTACCTCTAATAAAGATAGCTGGTTCAGCAGCAGGGCAGATGCAAAAGCCCAGTTCTCAGAAGCTAGCATATTTTCTTTGTTTTAGCTTGTCATTTCTTTGCATTTGTAGTTGCTTTCCTGTTTGAATTTGTAAACTTGCTTGTAAAACTTGTTGTTTTCAGTCAAATTGATGATAATGAAATAGATATGCATGTTTTGATTAAATCCATTCGTGTTCACTAACTGTTTTGCAAATGTCCAACGCTTGGTTAAGAAGAATTTAGGGAGGATGACGAAAATGACCGACATGCAAATTCCGATTGTATGCTTTTGAAGTAAAACCTGCTGATGATGTACAGGCATTGATTCAAATCCCTAAACACCGGAGATATAAGGAAGATAATCCCTTGTCAACCCCTTTGAGCCTTGTAGTAGGAGTTTCTTTCTGAAAACGAAAAAACCTCAATCTTAACCTGGGGCAGGGTAGGTGTTAGCTAATTTGACCGAGTGTCCAAATTGCAAAAGGAGTGTCCGTTCGAGGACCAATCACATCCCTAGAGGTCGTGCCTAAAAGACCACAATGGTTCAATCAAGAGTGGGACAGCCACGTCATTCCCAAAGAGTCAGACAACTAATGTCACACGACTTGTTCGAAAAAAGAAGAATGAAAGAGAGTCAAAAGCCCGCTAAGTCAAGAAGACTTCAAAACAAATGACTTAGGCAAAAATGAGGGCATCCCGCTGGACTTAAAAAAAATCAAAAGATACTCAAAAGGAGTCAGTCCAGGCAAAAGTTAGGGATATGAAAAAGAAAAAGTGAAAAGGATCAAAAGAAAAATCCTCGATGGAAATACAAGTCGTGTGACCACAAATGTCAAAGACGAAAAGTGAGTGACTATCACTCCAAAATCCAAAAGTTTCCCGAACTGTCATTCCTATTTCCTAAGCCTCTGAGAGGTGAGCGCTAAGGTCGAATTAGCTGAACGTAGGATGGGAGAACATCAAGGAGAACGGGGGGGTTAAAATAAACTTTGAGCCTTTATCCTTTCTTTCAAAACCATGAACCTGACCATGTTACAACCTTCAAAAGTCCTAATTGAAGCAGGTTGTTTCGAAAGCATACTCCGGTAAATGTCGCGTCGATTCTGACTCCTAAAAAGGTTCCTCTTACCATGTTGGTACTGATGGTGATAAGTGTTTTACGCATTATATGCCATAAACTGTTTTTCCTTTTCCCAGTGAACAGATTGGATGTCAAAGCTGTCATATGTGTTGCATTAATACATCTTTTATGCATAACAACTTGTTTTACTTGCGAGTGAGCGCTTGACAGCAGAAAAGCTTCCTACAATGGAAAGTATGGTCAAGATAGAATGCAGAACGCCCAAATATTCCGAGAGCAGGGGCAAGCTTTTATTGTGATCCCCAGTCAGGTCAGCTTTTCGAAGTCAGTTATTCTGGGGCAATCAGGTTGAGGTCTGGTGAAATACGCCGCAGTCAGGAGGTACTACTCTGAATCAGATAATCGGGGCAAGGTCATTGCAGTCAGGGGCAGACCATCTTAAGCACGCAAAGGTTGCTCGAGAAGCATTCAAGGTGAAGTGTCTCTCAGAAGTTCAGAACGCTGAGGCATGTTATATCAGACCATCGGGGCAATAGATTTGCAGATTTCCTTTCAAGGACTATCCCCACAGATGTCCTGTAGGCTGCGGCATATCAGAAGCGAAAGAATTGTTGTTCTCCGTACCTACAGGGTCATTCAGAGTTATTTAAGCAGATGCAGTCGATTTTCGAGAGCGAGATGAATGCGGGAAGTCGTGTCACTATCCCTTGACTCTTCACTAAAAGGTTGTGTATTCATGAAGAATATTTTCCAGCGGCAGTTGTATCTGACCCAGTAAGATAAGCTTAAGAGCTCAAATCCATGTTTGCGATTACTGTGGAGCCCATCCGTGTTGGCACATCGATTTCCAGATCCGAGCGTCGTCAGTACGCAGGAGGGCTCCCTCCTTTATCTCCAGCAGAGACCAATTTGTCATTGGTATGGGTAAGCTATTCCCAGAGGAGTCCAATCATATTCAGCACGTCTGCTATTTTACAGCGGAGTTACATTCCCCAGCAGGGCATTACTTCGTCGAAGTGTTCGGTTAAGTTCCCGGTATCCCCAGCAGGGTCGATTTCACTCTCCCAGCATTTATTTTGCTAGGACGATTCAGTGATATCCGGGTTATCCCCAGCAAAGTTGGCCTCGCCTTCAGCATTTATTTTGCTGAAGTGGTTTTCTGTACCCGGCCTTCTCCGGCAGCTCGAGCCTGCTAACATATTGCATGCATCATATTTGCATCATACCTGCATGACATTTCCAGAATGTGTAGCATTTCCATCCCAAATGGAGCATTACGCCATAGAAAGACTAAAGCATTTGCATAAGCATACAAAGCATAGGTCAGGTTTTCTGTCAACCTTATATGGCGCGTGAATTACTCTGTGATCAGTTCAGGGACATTTATTCAGCAGCAGTATTCAGACAGTTCAGCAGGTTATTTGTATCAGATCAGGCAGCAATTATGCTTTGATCAGTCAGTCATCTGATGTTGACAAGCTTTTCTTCCCGTCAATTCATATTGGCGATGTGTTCCTCCAATGAGTGGATTTCTCCGTCTAGCATTAGACGTCTTGAGTACGAATGTGGTTTTCTTTCCGTCTATCCATAGACGATGTGAAGTTGCGGGTGATCGCAGTAAGGTTTCAAGAAGGGGTTTCCCCAGGAGATGCTTTCCTTTCCGTCTATCAGTAGACGATGTGAAGTTTCAGGCAATCTTCAATGGAGTTCAAAATAGAGCTTTTCTAGCAAGTAGCTTTCCTTTCCGTCTGTCAGCAGACGATGTGAAGTTTCGAGCTATTGTTCAGCGGGTTTTCTTATTGCCAGATCATACATATGATGAGGTGTTTCCGCAGCGAGTCTTCTCCGGCTATCCTTAGTTGTTGAGGAGTTTCAAAATGATTTTGAATATTGGTTCTCTTTCTGGTTATTGGATATGATGACGTTTAAGAGAGACTTTTCTGACCATCAATCCCTATTGATGACGAGGCTCTTCGAAGAATGTTCAGTTTGCGTGATCGTTGATTCCTATTGACGACATGATTCTTTAAAAGGTGGTTTTCTTCCCGTCAGTCCATACTGACGATGTGGCCCCTTCAAGGATATTGACTTCTCCATCAATTCCCGTAGGCAGAAGGATTCTGAAATTCAAAGGATGATGTGAATATGCGTTATGGTGATGCCGTCTACCCTTAGACGATGTGAATATGGAGATTATGGTGATGCCGTCTACCCTTAGACGATGTAAATATGGAGATAATGGTGTCTTTCCGTCTATCCTTAGACGATGTGAGTATGCGTTCAGGCTTTGTTTCCGTCTACTCTTAGACGATGTGAATATTGATTCGTTCATCAATCAGGATGATTCCGTCTACCCTTAGACGATGTGAATATCGATCTGTTCATCAATCAGGGTGTCTTTCCGTCTATCCTTAGACGACGTGTGTATGGAGATTAAGAATATGATCCCGTCTATCCTTAGACGATGTGAATTCGGAGAATTATTTCTTCCCGTCTATCCTTAGACGATGTGTGTATGGAGATTGAGTATTTCCGCCGTCTACCCTTAGACGATGTGAATTTAGAGATTAATGGTGCCTTCCCGTCTACCCTTAGACGATGTGAATTGATTTGTCATTATGGTGACTTTCCGTCTATCCTTAGACGATGTGAGTATGGAGATTACGTTGTCTTTCCGTCTATCATTAGACGAAGTGAGTATTCAATCAGGGTGTCTTCCCGTCCATCTTTGGGCGATGTGAGTATATTTCTCTTCCTGCCTATCAGTAGGCAATGTGAAAGAATCAGGTATGTTGTTGCAACCATCAGGGTTTGTTATATGGGGTATCACAAGCAACGGGTATTCAAATCAGGAGTTCTTTATCAGATGATTAATCAGTTTGGTGCCGCAATGACTGGACTCGGTTTTCTGGACTTTATTCTCCAAGCAGTTAACAGTATATGCTTGCGGTTGGCAAATTTTCGGGTTTTATTTGTATTCAACCGTCTCGTACCTCTGAATGTTTGAAGGCTGAGCGCTCTTCAAACCCTTCAGGTCCAAGTCGCTTGAATAGGGGCAGCTGTTGCACCCTAAAATTTGACCAACCAATTCTCCTATCTGACTCATGGTTTAAATTCATATTCGCAGCTCAGATGTATGATTTTTGTGCACAAGCAGGGGATATCAGAGTTGACAGCTTGATTTTTGTCTATCAGATATGGCAGACCCAGTCCAGATTGCCAGGGTTTTATTTTCGGGAAATTGCGCGCTCCTCGGTGATTTTTCAGTGATTTTGGGATATTCTGATGCCCGGGGATCTCCGTTCGATTCAATCTGGTCTCGTGCGCTTTTATGGGAGTCATTTGCATTCATCTGCATTTTTAGGATTTTTATAGGCTTTTGTGAATTTTTAATAGGCTTTATAGATTTTTCTGGAATTTAAATAGGGTTTTAGAATATTTTAATAGCTTAATTCTCTTTTTAGGATAATATAGAAAATAATATAGTTTTCTTTTATAGTTTTTTTTTTATTAATAATAGGTTTAATTGTTTTTAAATCATTTTTAGAATTTTAATAGAAAATTAGGATAATATAGAATTAATATGAGTTTAATCATTTTTAGAGTTAATTAGAGGTTAATTGATTTTTTAGGGTTAATTAGGATAATACAGAATTAATTAGGTTTTAATGATTTTTTAGAGTTTTAATTAGGTTAATCATGTTTTAGATTGATTTAGAATTAATTAGGCTTTTAATAATTGATTAGATATAATTAGGTTAGTTAATTGTTTCTGTTTTTTAATTCAGTTTTAATTCAGTTTTTTTATTCATTTTCGTGGGCCCAGTGAGGCGTTTTTTGTCAAGGCCCAGTTGATCTCATCAGTTCAGAAGTCCAAAAAAAAATGGTCCAAAGTCTTCCACCGCTTTCCAGCTGAGTCCAGAAGTGTCTAGAAGGATCCACGCCTCTCAGTGATATAAATAAAGCGCCACGTGTAGCACAAAGGGAGGACCCACTTTTCGCGTCCAAGCCACGCCACGCGTACACTTCACCCTCTCTCTCTCTCAGCCACGCGTGGAACGCGTGTCACACATGCAAGCTCCCCTTCCACCAGCAGCCACCACGTGTGCTTCACCAGACCCTCACCGGAAGAACTCCTCCGGCCACCTTGCATGTACTCCGGCCACCTGAACCAACTCCGGCCACCGTCCTTTCCACCGGAGCTACCAAAAGCCTCAGATCTTCATCTTCTTCCCAGATCTCCACCGTCTCCACCTCGCCGGAATCATCAACATTCATCATCTATCAAGGTTTTTTTTCCAGAACAACATTCATCCTCCATCAATTTTTTCCAGAAACCTTCATACCTTCAACATAATCTCCAGAAACCACCAACATCAACCTTCAGCCGCCATCAAATTTTTTCCAGAAAACCAACAACTTCATCCGTCTCCATCAAGATTTCCAGACATCCTACAATCTTCAAGCAAGAATTCTAAGGAACTTCAAGCCACGTTCATCGTCTTCATACAGTTTTTTCCAGAACGCCATTGTTCTTCAAGAAGTTTTCCAGAACAGCTTCAGAACTCCATAGTTCTTCGGTCCTTCCTCCAGAACGCCATCATCAATATCCAGATCTTCGTCAGCCAATTCCAGAAAGCATCTCAGACGATCAATCCTTAAGCAATATCTCCAAAATCCACTCCAACGGACATTCATCCTTCAAGAAGTATCTCCAGAAACGTCATTCCTCCAGGTTTGTTCATCCTTCTTACAATTTGTTTACTCATGCGTGGTTAGGGTTTGGGGAATCGTTGCTGATATGACTCTAGTATAAGCTGTGAGGCCTGGTTTTGATCTAGGATTGTTAGATGAGTTTGATTTCAGGTTGTGGTGAGGGTTTGTTGGATGTGTGAGAGTTGCAGAGAGAGATGAGGGAGAGGAGGAAGAACGAGTAGAAGCAGCTAGGGTTATGCTGATGAACAGTACCCAGGGTTGGAGAGAGGGATTTAGGTTTTGTTAACTGTAATTGGACTAGGGTTTGGCAAATTGGGCTTAGGCCCAAGCGAATTACTGAAGCCACACCTCCCAATTTACTTGCCCCCCCCTGGCGTGTGTAAGGTCTGAGTGAGTGAGTTGGGCCTTAGGCCCCAGGTTTACTTCCTGCACCCCCCGTTTAAGCCCAGTAGTGAGAATTAACTGTCATAAATCACTCATAGCACCCCCCTGCGCTTAGAGTCAGTTTTTTTTGTTTTTTCTGGACATTAAGTCATGGGCCTGCGCCAAACTGCTGTTGGCACCCCCCAGCATAGGCCCAATGTGATTAATAACTCATAATCTTGCTGTTTAAACCCCCCAGTTTTATCTCAATTTTATTTCTTTAATTTCTTTTATTTTTTTTACATATTAAATAAATCATAAATAAGTGAATATAATTGTTTTGTTAATAATTCTTTTTCCATCCATCTCATGAAAATGTTTAGAAAATTAAATAAAAATAAAAGTGACGTTTTATGTTTTGTTGGTTATATTTTGCATATTTTCCATATTAATTGATGTGTTTTTAATATTTTCAATGCATGCATATCATTAAATAATTCATAAAAAATAGTAGAATTAGTCAAATAATTCCGTTCTTTTTTCTGTAGACTCGTAATTCAATGTAGAATTTTATAGTATAAAAACATTAGCTCAATCATGCATTTTCATTTTAATTGCATTTTTTCACTGTTATTGATGTTGAATAAATTGGTCTGTTGGCATGTCTGTGTTGCTGATTTTATTTCTTTCATCTGGTATTGAATTTTATTCTGATTTTCCAGTATGTTGTCCTAGAGCCATGTAGGTCTCCCATTAGATTTTTGTTAGATTTTTGTAGGGTGTTCTGCTGTGATTTGTCTGAGCCTGAAGATAGGGGAAGTCTTGATGACTTCTGACTTTGAAGTTCAACTGTGGTTGAACTTCAGAGATAGTCTCCTGTGGTTTGTTGGCCTGTGGGTTCTTCTTGAAGGTGGGAGCTGATGGAGGTCCTGTTGGAGCTTGCAGAGTTGCAGTGGATCGAGGCTTAGTCTAGGAGCTTGTTGTCTGTTTGCGAGGTTCGAGATCCTGAAGTTTGAAGGGAGTTTATGGTACTTTCCTGAGGAAGGCACTATGAATGACTTTCATCCTTCCTTCTCACCTCCTTCGTAAGTATCCAATGATGTCGGAGCCGACTTGTGAGTTTAATTCCTCCTGAGGAGGAATATGAACTGATCACATGTTGTCGAGCCACATGGGATACGATTCCTAAGTGGGAGCCTCCTAGTACTTTCCCGAGGAAGGTCCTAGGGGTCTATTCACTTAGTTCCAGTAGTTTGTCTAGGATTTCGTAAGTATCCAGTGATGTAGGAGCCAACTTGTGAGTTTAATTCCTCCTGAGGAGGAATGTAAACTGATCACAGTTGTTGAGCCACGTAGGATACGATTCCTAAGTGTCAGCCTCCTAGTACTTTCCTGAGGAAAGTCCTATGAGTCTGTTCACTTAGTTCCCTTAGTGCATATAGGTTCTTTCCCAAATATCCAGTGATGCCGGAGCCTTCATGTGAGTTTAATCTCTCCTGAGTAGGGATGTAAACTGATCACAGTTGTCGAGCCGCATAGGATATGACTCCTGAGTAGTAACCTCCTGGTACTTTCCTGAGGAAAGCACTATGGGCTTGTCTGCTTAGCTTCCTTTCTCTGGTAAGCTTATTCTGAAGCTTGGAGACTGGGATTGATTCCTCTTGCCTAGGAGTTTGTTTAGATCCTTGCTTAGGGTTTTGATTAGAGCTGTTGCTTAGATCCCTGCTTAGGGTATTATATAGAGTTTTGTTTAGAGATAGATTAGGAGATTATTTCAGGTTTGTTAGAGGCCCTGCTCAGGGTTAGTCTCTTTGTATTGTTTGACTTGTGTGATATTGTGTTGCATTAGACTTAGGTTCATCTAGATAGTTTCTGAGTAGGTGCATCTTAGAAGTAGACTTTGTGTGCATGAGAAGTTGAGGTGGTCCTCCTTCTGCTTGTTTGTTATTGCGTGGCTTTGCTTGTTGGTATTCGGTAGAGCTGAGCTCCCTTGCCTTTGTGGTTTGCGGCCTCTGTGCCTTGTTTGTTTAGCTGTTGCATTCATGCATATTTCCAGTATTCCTTTACGTTGCAGTTTCTTGTGTGTAGTTTAGTCCTGTTGCCATGATCCCTTAGGAGCTCTGACTTCTCCTCTGCGCAGTTGTTATGATAGATATTAGGATGGTCAACCAGGTGTGATAGCAGTAGGTAGATTCCCCTGTTTCTCAGTTATAGTTCTAGGGTTTCCCTTTCCTTGCTGTAGGAGCTTTTGAGTAGCTTGACCCGTAGTTAGCTGAACTACAGCTGCTCTGATTCTTCGTTCCAGACGAAGATATGTAGGCATAGGATGCGATATCCTAGCGAGCACACTAACGACTAACTTTTGTTCTCTCGCGGCTGTGCGATCGAGACTTTCCCGCTAACGACTAATTGTTATCCCTTTCTCTTGCCCGAGCGCATTTGAGACCAGATCGTAGTTGTAGGTTCCCGAGCCTTAGAGACCAGTTTGTTTTCTCACTGCTGCGTGAGAGCCCCTGTTTACCCGTAGTTAGCCGAACTACGTTTGCTCTGATCTTTCATTCCCGATGAAAGTACGTAGGCACAGGACGCGATGTCCTGGCGAGCAACCTTTCCCCCGTTTAGACGTAGGAAGTCGAACTACGTTGACTCTGACTTTCCCATTGCACGAGGCCCAGAACACCGTATGTTCTGTCGAGTCCTGTCCTTTTATTTTCTGTTCAGACCAGCCATTAGCGTAGATAGATAACACACCCTTTTACCTATAAACACCAAGCGTGGATCCCATCGAGTACGATGGACGTGAGGGGTGCTAATACCTTCCCCTTGCGTAACCGACTCCCGAATCCAGGTTTTGGTTGCGATGACCATACCTTTTTCCCGTCTTTTGCGAGGTTTACTTCGAGCGTTTCCTTTCCCGCTCTGAGGGATAAATAACGCACGGTGGCGACTCTCCTGTCAAGCCGGCGCCGATTTTCGCAGTAGCGACACCCTGGACAGTCCATATTATCAATGTATCAACATCAGACATGACATTCATACATGCACTAATATTTTGCCACAAAATGCAGCCAATCAAGAGCACTTACATATTCCAACTCTTGGTTGGTATCCGAGGTTTGTTATCCCAACTATTGGTTGGTATCCTTTGGTTGTATTCCAACTCTTGGTTGGTATCCGAGGTTTGTCATCCCGACTCTTGGTTGGTATTCGTTGGTTGTTTACCCAATTCTTGGTTGGTATCCTTTGGTCGTTATCTCAACTTTTGGTTGGCGTGCCTTGCTTTATCCCAACTCTTGGTTGGTATCTTTTGGACTTTTATTCCAACTCTTGGTTGGTATCCTTTGACTTTTATTCCAACTCTTGGTTGGTATCCGAGGTTTGTTATCCCAACTCTTGGTTGGAATCCTTTGGGTGTTATCCCAACTCTTGGTTGGTATCCTTTAATTGTTATCCCAACTCTTGGTTTGTATCTTTTGGATGATGTTCTGATCGTATTGGATTGTTATCCCTAGCGTGTCGTATTCCAACTCTTGGTTGGTATCTGTTTGGCATCCCCGCAGGGTACAAATTTTCGGGTTCTTTTGTATTCAATGACCTTATACCTTGAATGTTTGAAAGCGGATGCTTTTCCTCCCTTCAGGTCCAGGTTATTTGAAAAGGGGCAGCTGTAGCACCCCAAAATTTTCCTTTCCGTTTTAGCAGCATCTGGCTTTTGTTTCTTTGCATTTTTGCATTTTCTGCATTTGCATAGCATTCGTTCTTGAGACAGGGGATTAAGGTTTTCCCGTGCCTCAGTTTTCATCTCAGTGCATGAACCTGAATAGCAAGCATCAGAGTCTCTGGCATTTATTTTGCCCACCGGCCGAGCGACCGATTTTATTTTATTTTGCAGGGTATTTTTAGCTCAGGAAGCAGCATTCAGGTTATCGCAAGCATTCTCATGGTTATAATATGCAAGTGCTCTTGATTGGCTGCATTTTATGGCAAAACTTTAGAGTATGCACGTATGTGATACTGAATTGTTAGGACATACTTAATGATGTGTGTGCAGGGTAAGTTAACTATAAGTTAACTTAGTTAAGCTGAATGTCATACATAATGTCATAACACTGAACGTATGACATCCAGCGGGCAAGTTTGTTTTTCTGGTATCTATAAACCAGGAAACTAAATAGGAGCTCAAGCTGGATTTCAGGAGATTCTCTAGAAGCCCTAAGCGAACTAAAAGATCCCTGAATTAAGTGGCAAGTGTACAGATCATTGAAATTAGGTTTGTGATGGATAAAACCTATTTTATGCACCAAGGCCTAAGAGGACTGATAACTGCTATAAAGATCAAAAGATGCAATCCTGAATAGCAGCTCTTGACTGATAGAAGAATAGAGAGTGCAAATTGCAGAGTCCTTGTAAGTGAAGAAGGCTAGTCTTCACGTGTGAATTCTGTCTAGGAATACTTGTACTCCAAGCAATTGTCTGGTGGATACTTGCATTGGGTAGGTAGATTCTAGGTTGTGTCTCACTCAAAGTTGTGAAGCAAGAGTGTGTGAGTTCCTTGATCAAAGCTGTGAATCAAGATCAAGGTGTGTGTGAAGTGTCTCTTCATATTTATTCTGTAATTGTGAATTGTATATCAGTGTGGTGATTGAGGGGGAGTGAGTTGGTATACTCAGGTCTAGGGTGTCTCTGGGCTGAATTGTCACTGGGTAGGTTTTAAGTGAGGAGTGCAAACTGTGTTGTTTGACTCTGAATTAATTTTGCTACTAGTGAAGTTCCTCCCTGGCTTGGTAGCCCCAAGATGTAGGTGATGTTGACACTGAACTGGGTAAACAATTGTTGTGTTTTTACTGCTTTTATTATTACTGATTATTAGCTATTAAGTAGTAGATGTCACAGTGGATGTTATAACTTTGGGAATAACATCCATTGTGTGTTGGCCAGAATTTTCAATTGGCATCAGAGCATGCACCCTGCCTGTTTAAATCTGGGTGAGATCTAGGGAAAACAAATTCTGGTACTATGGACAAAGATATAGGTTTCACTAATAGATCTCCAATTTTGGATGGATCTAATTATGATTATTGGAAACCAAGGATGATTGCATTCTTGAAATCTATAGACTACAAGGCTTGGAGAGATGTGAACTCAGGCTAGAAACATCCTGTGAAGACTGACAAGGACGAAATAGATGTGTTGATTCCTGAAGAGGAATGGAATAAAGAGCAAGAGACCTTATCTCTTGGAAACTCTAAAGCATTGAATGCTTTGTTATATGGCATAGATAAAAACATATTCAGGCTGGTACACCACTATGAACTAGCAAAGGATGTTTGGGACACTCTCAGAACTACTCATGAAGGAACTTCTAAGGTCAAAATGTCAAGACTTCAAATGCTGACCACCAAATTTGAAGTACTGAGAATGAAGGAAGATGAGACCATTCATGAGTTTTACATGAATGTTCTTGAACTTGCAAACACCTCAGGAGCTCTGGGAGAAAAGATGACTGAAGAGAAACTTGTAAGAAAGATTCTAAGGTCACTACCTAAAAGGTTTGATATGAAAGTAACAACCATTGAAGAACCCCAAGACATATGCCACATGAAAGTGGATGAACTCATTGGTTCCCTTCAAACCTTTGAAATGGGAATGAGTGATCAGGCTGTGGAGATAAAGAACAAAAGCATAGCTCTTGTCTCAAACACAGTTGATACAGATGATGAAAAAGAGGAGAATCTGTCTGAAGCACTTGCCTTGCTTGGAAGATAGTTCAACAAACTGGTAAGAAGGATAGATTCTAGGTCTAAACCTTATACCAAAAGCATGCCTTCTGATAAAGAGAAGTCTGAAGATATAGTCAGCCAAAGCAGAGGAGTACAGTGCCATGAATGTGAGGGATATGGACATATTAGAAAGGAATGTCCCACATATCTCAAAAGGAAGGGAAAAGGCCTAACCGTCACTTGGTCTGATGAAGACTTAGGAAGTGAATCAGAAGATGAGTCTGCAAAACATGTCACTACACTGAACAGTGTATGTGTATCTGATGGTGACTCAAGTGAAGGTGAGCTAACTTATGATGAACTAGCAGAATCATATAAGAAGTTGTCCATCAGAAGCATTGAATTGTATCAGCAAGGAGAGCACCAGAAGAAGTGCATAATGGAATTAGAGGCTGAAAAGATAGAGCAACTAGCAACAATAGACTCACTCAAAAATGAGGTCAACTTGTTGGAATCCAAACTAGAGCAGATGGAAAAATCCATAAGGATGCTAAATCCTGGGACAGACACTCTATAAGAGATTTTGTAGAGTGGTCAGAGCTCAGGAAATAGGTCTAGACTGGGATTCGGGGACAGACAGAATCCTGTTCGGAAACTCAAGAGGTTACAACCTGAGATTCAGAAATTAAAAAGGATGTCACGACCAATGTCACAACATCCACCCCACTGAAACTGGAACCAAGTAAAAGGACCATTCCAAAGTTATAGATGTTACCACTGTGGAAAACTTGGACATATCAAATCTATGTATTTCTGGCTGCATGGATTTCCTAGTCATCATCATCAAGGCAAGTCCAAACAGGGTACTCATGTCAGGAAGCAGTATCATGCTCAACCCAAGAAAAAGGTTCCTAACAAGCAAAGATAATGGGTTTCCAAGACCTTTGCACTAGAAGCTCATACTTCCCTAAGGATGCCTACCAAAGAGGACTGGTACTTTAACAGTGGTTGTTCCAGACATATGACTGGAATTGAGGATCTCTTGACAAAACTCAACCCTCATACATCCAGTCATGTAACCTTTGGTGATGGCGCTAGAGGAAAAATCACAGGTGTTGGACAACTTGACAGTCTTAAAGCCCCAAAATTGAAGGATGTCTTGCTGGTTAAAGGACTGACAATTAACCTAATAAGCATAACTCAGCTATGTGATCAAGGTTTAAAAGTCCACTTTTCAAAGGATAAGTGTGTAGTTGCCAATGATGAAGGTGAGGAAGAAATAAGGGGATCCATAGAAATGAACAATTACTACCTATGGGAGCCCAGAAGTATCCTTAATAACCTGGAGAAAAAGGAAACTAGGGAAAAAGTATGGCTGGTGAAAGACAGACAACAGAGAAGATCCAACACATCAGCAAGAAGATCTTCAAAGTATGCCTCAGAAAGAAGGACATGATGCAAGAAACCTCATGGAGGGAAGCAAGCCAAGAAGGGATACCCATACATTGGTCATCAGGGAAAGCTAGATAGGCTATACTGGAACCTGATGGAGTCCATGGATGCTACCCTGCCTAAAAGAAGCAATGTCACTCCGGATGTCATGACCTTGTTCTGTGACATCCAGCGCACTATTCAACCAAGTCCAGGTGAGTTCAAGGGAGGCATGCTCAGAGGTAGCCCGTGTAGATGGATTCATGCATTACTTGATAATTATGCAATGAATAGGGCTGAAATTGGTGCAAGAAGTGTCAAGGACCATAAAGTTAAAAATGATCTACAAAAATTGCGGCCCTTGAGTAATGGTGAGTTATAGCAATTAATGGGAATAGGGAACTATAACTTAAAATTCAAAGATTTACTGATTAGTCAA
The DNA here is from genome assembly GCA_963859935.3 of Lathyrus sativus. NCBI lineage: Eukaryota > Viridiplantae > Streptophyta > Magnoliopsida > Fabales > Fabaceae > Lathyrus > Lathyrus sativus. The sequence continues at coordinate 110,287,817 of OZ012737.1, read as the reverse complement.
TACATTAAGTTCCCTCCTCATTTGCCATATCATGTTTTGAGCCCCTACACATCAAACGTCTACACCACTTAGTTCATTATCAAACTGTTCATCTTTCCTACAGCCTCGAACAAACAAAAACTCCTGTTCACACGATCAATGTCTTGTACAATGTCTCAACATTCACCAAAATCCTCTCTCTCCAAGAAAATACCCACCAACGAGTTTGAGATAGGAACTGAGTCAAGCAACCCTAACTCGATGCTTGAAATAGCACCCCTGAGCATGATGACTCCAGAAGGGGTTCTGGTAAAAAATCCAAGGAGCCAACATGCAAGAAGGTCCAAAGACGTTGTCCCAGGTAAAACTCATATTCCTGCAACATTTGATATTAATGATGATGGAGCCAAGAAAACGCACAACATCATTGCTGACATGGTAGTTAGGGCTCTGAACATCCCCATTCCACCCAACAATGAGGGGTCTGGTCAAACTGTGCATGATCAAAGTGATGATATGCCCAATGTTGGAACCTTGAAAGATCATACATCAGAAGAGAAGAACAAGGGTGTAGTCTTTGGTGGTGGAGGTGATGATGTGCAAGGCACCAAGAATGCGGAGTTGGTGGACCTTGATGAATATTCTGATAATGATTTAATAGCAAACATCAATCCTGGCATAGCCAAAAGGCTTATGACAAGGAAAGATAAAAAGGTGACTGGACAAGGTTCCCCCAAGAAAAAGGAAGTTGAACAGGTTACTGAGCAAGACAGCCTCACAAAGAAGACACTTGAACATGACACTCCCTCGAGGAAGGCTAGAACTAAAAGAAGACAAGTTGGACCTCCCAAAGTCGGGAGCAAAGTAGTCACCAAGAAGATAAAGGTTGAATCTGGTACTGAATCAGAGACTGAGTCTGATGTTACTGAGGATGTCACTGACATCCAACACAAGAAGAAACCCTCCAAGAGAAAACTGGATGAAAAGGTCCCTGAGGTTCCAATTGACAACATTTCATTTCATTACCCCTCATGTGTTAATAGATGGAAGTATGTTGTTCAGAAAAGGTTGGTAGTGGAAAGTGAGACAGCCTATGTCCCATTAGTGGAATTCTAATGAAACCTTATAAAAATACAGAAAAATTTGAAATTTTTAAAGGACAATACTTAATTATTTAAAAACATACTGTTTCACATACATATGCTTCAAATATATTTTACAGAGTTTGACACCGTTAAGACTAGCGGCCTTGCCACATAGATAAAACATAAAATAAAAGTACAGAAAGGAAACCAAAAAGAAAGCATACCAAAAGGGACCTCCTAAGTCCAACAAGACTGACACTTATACTGACTGTAGTAGTAGGGATGTGATTAGCGTTTGACAAAACACTAACAGCTCCCAATCTAGATGTTATAGTAACACATCTCCACGTCACTTCATATCCTTTCCTTCTGAGTTGTCGGGAAGTACGCAAGATTCGAGCTCATCGTCTGATCGTCATAAAATAATCCAAAATGCAAAACAAAAATGACACAGGGCTAAGATTCATGTACAAGTTTAAAAGTGGGAATGAATGTGTAAAATAATAATATATATGGAAACCATATTTATACAAACAAGCGTATCTTATACCCACAATTACATATACTTTATTTATTCTAATGCATCCCTGAACTATATGCTGACTCAGGCCACTAAACGCTGTCAATGATATCTATCCCATTTACCAAGATCAGATATCACTAGACCACATGCCACCAACGTACTCCCAATTACCAAGAGCTACGCCACCTAACTTCACATGGAGCCTAGGTGTTATAAGTCGATCGTCCCTGAGAATTCAGGCCAAGAACCTTGTCTTGCCTAGCATGCATAGATAATAATCCCCGTCGGGATTGCAGGCGACTGATCAACCTCGTGCGTCCCATACCGCACGGCGGTGGACTTACACATTCCTTAATGCAAGTCTATATGATCACTCACTCATCTTGTGGCAACTCTTAGCCATAAGTATTAAGTTAATAATGGGGAATTATCGTATCAACTTTTCAAGTTATACTTATTATCTAGATACTTAGGTTGAGTACCAAATCCATCCAATGTCTTGCCATATTTGATCTTTGTCCTTACATAATAAGTTCAGTTTGTATAATGGGTAATTGTATGGTTAACTTCCCAGGTAAGAGAGGTGGACTGTAAACGGCATAGTCGACCAAGTCTTTCCTTAGCCAGAACCCAACCAAATATAACTACTCATTGTATCCAACTTTCCTTATGTTAATGGGGATCAATTACTTAATATCTAGCAATGTTTTTCTCTCATTAACCGATTATTTCCTTAATCTATCAATCACAATCATTCAAGTATAAATAAAATAAACAATTATAAAATTAACCGAATAATGCAAGCACAATACAATACCAAATTGTCAAAGATTATTCCTATGATAATTAATTAAGGCCGGCGTAACCTCGCCTAGTGATTTGTGAAAATCATTATTTGAGAATAGGCTCTCCTTAATTATTTATCGCTAGTAGGGCTTAGGTCACCACTACACACATATATATTAAGTTATTTTACGCTAACCGTCCCAATCGTATACGAAATCTTGCCCCCACCTTTTGTTGAGTGTTGTTGAAAGTCCACAAGTGTTGTCTTCGATCTTTGCCAAGAACCTAATTTACGATAACCGTTGGATTGTACGAAATTTATGAAATAATTAGAATATAATTTATGGTTAATTGAACATAATCCCGTTATAACTTGAAATATTTATTTATTTAAATATATCATAATAACCTCCAAAATAATTATTAAATTCAAATATAAATTATATTATACCTCCTTTTGAATTTGTTTGTTTTAGAAAATTGTCAAGAGTATATTTCTAATAACATTTAAATTATAATAAAATTTGGGCATTATAACGACTTAAAATGGTAAAATTTATTTTGGACTTTATAAGTTCAATATATCGACGTCTGAACGGAATTTGCATAGAAAATTTAAAATAACCTTTATATAAATAACATAATTAAAATAATATAATTAAAATAAAATGGACATTATAACGGCTTACCGATTACTTATGAAAATGATTTGGGCAGAACTTTGACGTATAAAACTCCCTTGAAACTTTAGAAGAACTTTTACCACAAAATACTCTAAAGGTTACGAACCGATATCGTGGGAACTTCGATAACTAAAACTAATATTGCTATATGAAGAAATTAGAGAAGGAAAGAAGTAAAGAAGTAAGAAAGATGATTTGTGAATGAATGAATGAAAATGGGGTGGAAGAGACCCCTATTTATACTAGTTGTAAAATATTAAAATAACATAATTTATCATCTTTTGCCCATACCTTCCAACTTTTCAACTCTTGCTAGTAAATATGTCTCTATCAAATATTTACTAATCTTTCATCAATAGTGCTTTAGGTGTTCTAGTATGACTTTGTGAAAATAATTTATGACAAAGGTATGGGAGCTTGATTTCATGACATAATATTATGTAGGATATTAATAGAAAATGAGATATATATTTCTTTTATAAAAAGTAAAATGTTAATAATATTAATAATAATAAAAATAGTAAAAAGGATAGTTATTTGATATTTTTATTGTCTTAAGATTATTTTATTTATTAATTGGTTTATAGAGTAAAATGATAATATTCAAATAAAATAAAATCAATTAATAATAACAAAACAAGAACAACAATAATGATAATAATAATATGAATAATTAATTAACTTAAAGTTAAGGGTTTTAAGTACCAATTTAAATTTCAAAGTTTAGTTTATAAAATGAAACGATGATATTCAAATTGAAGAATAAAAGTAATAAATATAAAAAGTAATTAATTAATAAATTAATTATTATAAGTGTTAGTTTCAACATTTAATTTTTAATAACTAGCATTGTTAAAATCTCAAATCTAACTAGATATATTATTTAGTGTATGGAAAAATTAGGATGTTACATTACCACCCCCCTTAAAAGAAATTTCGTCCTCGAAATTTAGCGTACCTAAAACATATGTGGATACTTCTGACGCATGTCTTCTTCTCTTTCCCAAGTAGAATCACCAGTTACATCATCCCACACGACTCTAACCAATGGTATTTGCTTTCCACGAAGTTCTTTAATACGATGATCTAAGATCTTGACAGGTATAGCCTCATATTCCAAATTATCTCTAAGTTCCACAGTTTCAGGCTCAATGACATGTGAAGGGTCCGGATAATACTTCCTCAGTTGTGATACATGAAATACATCATGAAGATTAGACAAGTTTGGCGGCAAAGCAATGTGATACGCTACAGGTCCAATCCGCCGTAGAATTTGAAAAGGCCCGATAAACCTTGGTGTTAACTTCCTAGTTTTGATTGCTCGTGCAATTCCCGCCCTAGGAGTTACCCTAATGAACACGTGATCTCCTGCCTCGAACTCCAAAGGTCTTCTCCTCTTATCATTATAACTCTTTTGACGGTCCTGTGCTGCCTTCATTTTTTCTCTAATAAGTTTAACCTGATCTGTCGTTTGTTGCACGAATTCTGAACCCAATATTTTATTTTCTCCAACCTCATACCAACATAAAGGTGTACGACACTTTCTTCCGTATAATGCTTCATATGGAGCCATGCCGATACTTGAGTGAAAACTATTGTTGTAAGTAAACTCAATCAATGGTAAGAACTCGTCCCAACTTCCTTTGTGTTCAAGAGCACAAGCTCTCAACAAATCCTCTAACGATTGAATCGTCCTCTCAGACTGGCCATCCGTTTGGGGATGATAAGCTGAACTTAACCTCAGTTTTGTTCCTAACTCTAAATGCAACTGATGCCAAAAATTTGATGTGAATCTGGGATCTCTATCACTGACTATACTTGAAGGTATTCCATGCAATCTAACAATCTCCTTTACATATACCTGAGCTAGTCTCTCTAATTTAAACGTCTGGTTGATGGGAATGAAATGTGCACTCTTTGTCAACCTATCAATGATCACCCAAATTGCATCATGTTGTTTCTGAGTCTTAGGCAAAGCGGTTACAAAATCCATGGCTATTCCGTCCCACTTCCACTCTGGAATATCTAAAGGTTGTAGCAATCCGGCTGGCTTCTGATGTTCAATCTTTGCCTTCTGACATACCAAGCAACTTTGAACATATTCTGCTATATGTCTCTTCATTCCAACCCACCAAAACATTTTCTTCAAGTCTTGATACATCTTTGTGGCTCCTGGATGAAAACTCAACTTACTTTTGTGGCCCTCTTCCAAAATCAACTTTTGAATATCCTGATTTTGAGGTACACACAACCTTTCTTTAAACCTTAGGATTCCATCACTCCTTATGTTAAACTCTCCATTTTGACCATTTCTTATATTTTCCTTTATGCTCACTAGACGGTCATCAAGTTGTTGTTCATCTTTGATCCATTTCAGAAATTCATTAGACACGACAATAGCGCCTATGAATATACTTCCTTCATTGTGATGTACTCCTAAGTTTAAATCCACGAATTTGTCAATCAACTCTTCTTCCTTCAACATCATTGCAGATACATGAAGTTTCTTTCGACTCAAAGCGTCTGCTACAACATTGGCCTTTCCGGGATGATATTGCAACTCAAAATCATAGTCCTTCAAGAATTCCATCCAGCGCCTTTGTCTCATGTTTAAATCTTTCTGATCAAATAAATGCTTCAGGCTTTTGTGATCACTTAACACAGTGAACTTTGATCCATAAAGATAATGCCTCCAAATCTTTAAGGCAAACACAATTGCCGCTAACTCTAGGTCGTGAGTTGGGTAGTTCCTCTCATGCACCTTCAATTGTCTTGATGCATAAGCTATCACTTTCCTTTCTTGCATCAACACACACCCAAGACCTTGATATGACGCATCACAATACACATCAAAATTTCCTAATGGGTCTGGTAAGATGAGTATTGGTGATGAAGTCAATCTTTCCTTTAGCTTCTGAAAACTTTCTTCACACTCTTTAGTCCATTCAAAGTTTTTACCTTTCCTCGTTAACTGAGTCATGGGCAAAGCGATCTTTGAAAATCCTTCAATGAACCTCCGATAATATCCAGCTAGTCCAAGAAAACTTCGAATCTCGCCAACATTCTTTGGACTCTCCCACTTTGTTATTGCTTCGACTTTACTTGGGTCTACTGCAATACCTTCTTTACTAATTACATGACCAAGAAATTGTACCTCCTTCAACCAAAATTCACATTTCGAGAATTTCGCGTACAATTGAAGGTCCTTTAATATCTGTAGCACAATTCTCAAATGTTCTCTGTGCTCTACCTCATTCTTGGAATAAATCAGAATGTCATCAATGAAAACTACAACAAATTGATCTAAGTATGACCTAAAGATCCTATTCATGTAATCCATGAATACTGCTGGAGCATTAGTCAAACCAAATGGCATAACTAAGTACTCATAGTGTCCATAACGGGATCTAAAAGCTGTTTTTGGAATATCATCTTCCTTCACCCTGATCTGATGATATCCAGACTTCAAGTCAATCTTTGAGAATACTGATGCTCCTTTTAACTGATCCATCAAGTCGTCGATTCTAGGCAAAGGATACTTGTTTTTCACAGTGGCTTTATTGAGTTGTCTGTAATCCACACAAAGTCTAGAAGAACCATCCTTCTTCTTCACAAACAAGATTGGAGCTCCCCATGGCGATACACTTGGTCTAATAAATTCTTTCTCTAACATCTCGTCTAATTGTTTCTTTAACTCCGCAAGCTCTGAGGGTGACATTCGATAAGGAGATATAGAAATTGGTCCAGTTCCTGGAACCAAGTCTATAGAAAATTCCACTTCCCTAACCGGTGGTAAACCTGGAACTTCTTCTGGAAAGACTTCCGGGAATTCACAGACTACGGGAAAATTTTCCACACTAGGGGTTTCTCCTACTGACATGGAGAATAGCATCATAAAACTTTGAGTGAGGGTTTCAGCTTTGCTGATTTCTCCACTATCTTCTCCAAATGTAAAAATTTTCTCCTTGCATCTCAAGTTGACATCGTTGGCTGATAACCAATCCATTCCTAAGATGACATCTAGGTCTTGTAGCGGGAGTACCACAAGATCTACTAAGAATCTTCTATTTTCTAAGATTATTGGACAGTCTACACAGACTGAATAAGTTACCATTCTTTCTCCCGAGGGAGTTGTGATAGTCAACTTATAATCGTGATCAACAATTTCGAATCCCAAAAATTCAGCACAAGAGGTAGATATAAAAGAATGTGTAGCTCCTGAATCGAATAAAACTGATACCAACTTATCTCCAATTAAACACATACCTTGAATTAACCCAGCTGACTTTGAGATCTCAGCTCCTCTAATTGTAAATACTCTTCCTGTGGTTGGCTTATTTTGATTCTGAGGTCTCTGACCAACACTTGGGCCTCCATTTCTTGCTCTCCCTATGTTGTTATTGTTTATTAGGCCGCTCCTCTGGCCTGTTGGTTGACTTTGTCCTTGGGGACAATCTTTGAGAAAGTGGCCTTTCTGACCACAGCGAAAACAAGTTCCAATATTTCTATTTGGACAATCTTTGTTAAGATGTGCCCCTCCACAGCTGTAACACTTGAACATTAACCTTCTAGAATCCTGGTTATGATAAGGTGTAGGCCTTTGATATGGCCTACCCCCTCGTTGGATTCTTCCTCCGTGGCCTCGGTTAAAGTGGCCCTTGTGATTGTTGTTTTGGGTTGATCCTCCTGATCCATATTGATTCTTCCTATTGTCAATCCCTTCCAACTCCAGACACCTTTCTACTAGCTCACCAAAGCGCATAATATGCAGAGGTAAAACTGCCCTCTGGATATCATATTTCAATCCATCTTGATACTTTTCACACATCCATTCTTCCCTTGGATGCAAGCGGTAAAACTCAGAATACTTTAGCAAGGATTCAAACTTCCTAGTATATTCTCCCACCGTCATCACACCTTGACGTAGATTCTGAAATTCTCTCTCCTTCTCTTTCCTACATAACTTTGGAAAATACTTCCCCAAAAATTCTTCTTTGAACAAGGTCCAATTGATTTCTCTTCCTTCCTCTTCCAATAATCTATACTTTCCTCTCCACCAAGCTTCAGCATCGCCTGTCAGCATGAATGTTGCATAACCAACCCTTCTATTCTCTCTACAGTGAGTGAAAGAAAATATCTTCTCCATTTCTTGCAACCATTTCTCAGCACCCTCCGGATTAAAGTCACCACCAAACTGTGGTGGTTTTCCTTTCAGAAACGAGTTCAATCCTGTATCCTCATGCACCATTTCCCTTTGTTGTTGCTGAAAGAGTTGATGATCTCGAGTGATTTGCAGGATTTGAGCATTTTGTTGTGTTTGAACTAACACAGCTGCAGCAAGTTCACGAACATCTCGAGTGTCAGCTTGAGAGTTCGTTCCAGTTTGGGAATGATCTTCTCGTCCAATGGGAATGGTAGGTGCTCCTTCAGGAGTAACTTCATCACTCGCATTCCTACGTATACCTCTAGTAGTGCCTCTAGCAGCACTCCTACCACGCCTCGCACCTCTGACGTTCTGAACCATAACTTCCTGAAAAGGAATAGTTATTAGGTTCAATCATTCACAAGACATAAAGAACATAACAATTATGTATATTTATATCCCAATGAATGATTCATCGATAAGGATTTTTATCAAGTCTCCCACAGGCAAGGGATAATTGTGTCTAAAATGTTGAATTAATATCTTAAATATAACTAGAATTCAGGAAAACATAATCAACATTTAATGTATAAACAAAAATGTATCAATTTATTTAATAACAACGATTACAAAAATCGTGACCATGTCTCATTCAAAAACCTCTACTTGTAAACCAAGCTAAGACTAATAGTGGTAAAACTATAATTATCATTATTGCTACGAAATCTTTACCTAATTCTTCATGCTTGATGATACCAATAACAAACAAAATAATGACAAGAAGAGTGATGAATAAAAGAAAGGATTTAGCCATTTGAAAGGTATAGATAAATATTTAGGAATTGATATGAAAATAATGGATGGGTGTGAAGTATTTATAAAGTGAATTTTGTGAAGTGTCCGTTACGTTACCGTTGGGTTTGTGACCGTTGGGGAGGAAAAATAAAGTGTGCTAAATAAGTTTCCTAGACCATTATACTAGAAGGCTCTCAAGATGAAGACTCAATGCACAGAAGAAAAGTTATCATCCAGTTTGGAATCCAACTTGATACAGTCAGTATAATTCTAGACACTTACGGTCCGAGCTGAATCGACCAGCTCTGATACCATTAAATGAGACAGCCTATGTCCCATTAGTGGAATTCTAATGAAACCTTATAAAAATACAGAAAAATTTGAAATTTTTAAAGGACAATACTTAATTATTTAAAAACATACTGTTTCACATACATATGCTTCAAATATATTTTACAGAGTTTGACACCGTTAAGACTAGCGGCCTTGCCACATAGATAAAACATAAAATAAAAGTACAGAAAGGAAACCAAAAAGAAAGCATACCAAAAGGGACCTCCTAAGTCCAACAAGACTGACACTTATACTGACTGTAGTAGTAGGGATGTGATTAGCGTTTGACAAAACACTAACAGCTCCCAATCTAGATGTTATAGTAACACATCTCCACGTCACTTCATATCCTTTCCTTCTGAGTTGTCGGGAAGTACGCAAGATTCGAGCTCATCGTCTGATCGTCATAAAATAATCCAAAATGCAAAACAAAAATGACACAGGGCTAAGATTCATGTACAAGTTTAAAAGTGGGAATGAATGTGTAAAATAATAATATATATGGAAACCATATTTATACAAACAAGCGTATCTTATACCCACAATTACATATACTTTATTTATTCTAATGCATCCCTGAACTATATGCTGACTCAGGCCACTAAACGCTGTCAATGATATCTATCCCATTTACCAAGATCAGATATCACTAGACCACATGCCACCAACGTACTCCCAATTACCAAGAGCTACGCCACCTAACTTCACATGGAGCCTAGGTGTTATAAGTCGATCGTCCCTGAGAATTCAGGCCAAGAACCTTGTCTTGCCTAGCATGCATAGATAATAATCCCCGTCGGGATTGCAGGCGACTGATCAACCTCGTGCGTCCCATACCGCACGGCGGTGGACTTACACATTCCTTAATGCAAGTCTATATGATCACTCACTCATCTTGTGGCAACTCTTAGCCATAAGTATTAAGTTAATAATGGGGAATTATCGTATCAACTTTTCAAGTTATACTTATTATCTAGATACTTAGGTTGAGTACCAAATCCATCCAATGTCTTGCCATATTTGATCTTTGTCCTTACATAATAAGTTCAGTTTGTATAATGGGTAATTGTATGGTTAACTTCCCAGGTAAGAGAGGTGGACTGTAAACGGCATAGTCGACCAAGTCTTTCCTTAGCCAGAACCCAACCAAATATAACTACTCATTGTATCCAACTTTCCTTATGTTAATGGGGATCAATTACTTAATATCTAGCAATGTTTTTCTCTCATTAACCGATTATTTCCTTAATCTATCAATCACAATCATTCAAGTATAAATAAAATAAACAATTATAAAATTAACCGAATAATGCAAGCACAATACAATACCAAATTGTCAAAGATTATTCCTATGATAATTAATTAAGGCCGGCGTAACCTCGCCTAGTGATTTGTGAAAATCATTATTTGAGAATAGGCTCTCCTTAATTATTTATCGCTAGTAGGGCTTAGGTCACCACTACACACATATATATTAAGTTATTTTACGCTAACCGTCCCAATCGTATACGAAATCTTGCCCCCACCTTTTGTTGAGTGTTGTTGAAAGTCCACAAGTGTTGTCTTCGATCTTTGCCAAGAACCTAATTTACGATAACCGTTGGATTGTACGAAATTTATGAAATAATTAGAATATAATTTATGGTTAATTGAACATAATCCCGTTATAACTTGAAATATTTATTTATTTAAATATATCATAATAACCTCCAAAATAATTATTAAATTCAAATATAAATTATATTATACCTCCTTTTGAATTTGTTTGTTTTAGAAAATTGTCAAGAGTATATTTCTAATAACATTTAAATTATAATAAAATTTGGGCATTATAACGACTTAAAATGGTAAAATTTATTTTGGACTTTATAAGTTCAATATATCGACGTCTGAACGGAATTTGCATAGAAAATTTAAAATAACCTTTATATAAATAACATAATTAAAATAATATAATTAAAATAAAATGGACATTATAACGGCTTACCGATTACTTATGAAAATGATTTGGGCAGAACTTTGACGTATAAAACTCCCTTGAAACTTTAGAAGAACTTTTACCACAAAATACTCTAAAGGTTACGAACCGATATCGTGGGAACTTCGATAACTAAAACTAATATTGCTATATGAAGAAATTAGAGAAGGAAAGAAGTAAAGAAGTAAGAAAGATGATTTGTGAATGAATGAATGAAAATGGGGTGGAAGAGACCCCTATTTATACTAGTTGTAAAATATTAAAATAACATAATTTATCATCTTTTGCCCATACCTTCCAACTTTTCAACTCTTGCTAGTAAATATGTCTCTATCAAATATTTACTAATCTTTCATCAATAGTGCTTTAGGTGTTCTAGTATGACTTTGTGAAAATAATTTATGACAAAGGTATGGGAGCTTGATTTCATGACATAATATTATGTAGGATATTAATAGAAAATGAGATATATATTTCTTTTATAAAAAGTAAAATGTTAATAATATTAATAATAATAAAAATAGTAAAAAGGATAGTTATTTGATATTTTTATTGTCTTAAGATTATTTTATTTATTAATTGGTTTATAGAGTAAAATGATAATATTCAAATAAAATAAAATCAATTAATAATAACAAAACAAGAACAACAATAATGATAATAATAATATGAATAATTAATTAACTTAAAGTTAAGGGTTTTAAGTACCAATTTAAATTTCAAAGTTTAGTTTATAAAATGAAACGATGATATTCAAATTGAAGAATAAAAGTAATAAATATAAAAAGTAATTAATTAATAAATTAATTATTATAAGTGTTAGTTTCAACATTTAATTTTTAATAACTAGCATTGTTAAAATCTCAAATCTAACTAGATATATTATTTAGTGTATGGAAAAATTAGGATGTTACAGAAAGGGAGTTGGAACAGAATGTTCTTGAGAGTAAAGAAATCATGAAACTCATTAATGATGCAGAATTGATGAAAATAGTTAGTGAATTCTCTCCATGTTATGAGTTACTTGTCAAAGAATTCACAGTTAATCTCTCAGAGGAATATCCTGACAGGAAATCTAAAGAGTTTGGCAAGGTGCATGTAAGAGGGGAGTGTGTTACTTTTTCTCCAACAACAATCAATAAATATCTGGGAAGATCAGATAGAGCTCGTCCTGATGTAACTGTCTCAGAAAACAAAATGTGCCAAGTGATAACAGGCAACCAGGTACAAAGATGGCCATCCAAAGGAAAGCTAGTTGCCAGCAAATTGAGTGTCAAATATGCTATGTTGCATAAGATTGAAGGTGCAAATTGGGTGCCCACAAACCATAAATCTACTGTGGCAACTGTTCTTGGAAAGATTATCTATGTTATTGGGACCAAGGCCAAATTTGATTTTGGAGCATATGTTTTTGATCAAAGTATGAAGCATGCAGGCAGCTATAGCATCAAGGGCCCCATTGCATTCCCTTCACTCATATGTGGCATAATTTTGAAACAGTATCTAAACATTCTCAAAAAGAGTGATGCTGCAAGCAAACGAGAAAGCCCCTTATCATGTCATTCCAAGCTGTTTCTTGGAACTCATGTTCCTGACATTGTTGCAACATCAGCTGAGACATCCCACTCTACATCAAGAAAAGCAGAAGTGATTGTCAAACTAAAGGAAACATGTTAGGAGCTGGATGCGAGGAAAAGAACTCTTGAAGCTCTAATCAGGACCCTTGAGCAAAATGGAAATGTTGAGTTCACTGATGAGGATAGGCAAAATGATGGTGCATAAGAGAGTGATAGCCAGGCAGCTGATTCAGAGAAAGAGAGAGAGAACAGTGATGAAGATGGATCCTCTGAGGCTGAGGAGACTAGTGATGGAGAATCTGACAAAGGTAGGTCCAATTCTTCATCTGAAGAAGAAGAATTACATATGCTGATGAAGTGTTGTGAAGCTCAAGCTTATTGTTGCTGAGCTGGTTTTGTAAACTGTTGTGTTGATGTTTTTTTGTGTGAGTTCTTTTGGTTAGACCTATTTGACAGCAAGAATTGCACTGGTTGTGTGATGCTCTCTCTGAGCAGTTAGTTTAATGTGCACTTCACAATTGTTATGTTACACTTTTGATCTATGTTAAGTCATTAGTTAGATCTTAATTTATGGCTAAAAAGGGGGACAGAAAGATGGCAACAGCAGGTACAGTAGGAAATAGAGGACAGCAGGTGGAAGACTGCTGTTGCACCCCAAAATTTGCCTAACCTTTTTCTTACTTGGCTTTTATTTCATTGCATTAGTATATCATTGGTCTAGCATTTGCATAGCATAGAATTATTCATTTAGCATGGGATCAAGTGTGGTTCATATCAAGAGGAGCCTATCTAGAGGTCTTATTTAAGCTTGAGAGGTCACCAAAGTTATCAGGAAGAGGGTTGTGTTCTTGAGAAGTTTGGTTGCTTGTATAGGGTTCATCTCCTAACCTGATGACCAATTGAATACCATCAAGGGGTTGTGAAGCCTTAATCATGGATAGAGTGTGTGGGTAAAGCTCATGGAGTGTATTGAGGGTCATGGTGGAGCTCAGTCAAGTTATTATGCCAAGTGTGAATAGCCACAGTTGAGGGTGTTACAATTAGGATTTTCATCTGAATAACTTTGAGTCAACTGTGCAGTTGAGGAGGATCAAAACCTATTTCTAAGTCTTTGTGATCATGGAAAGTTGTGTTGAGATACATGAGGTGATATTCCAAGATCAATCCAAGAAGAATTCAAAGTGTGAGGAGTTGCTAAACTAGGGTTCTCAAGGTAAAATCCTCTATTTAATGCCTAACTTCAAGACCACTTATCTCAAGATACAAGTTTCATCTCAACTTTTGGCCAACATGAAACTTGTAGAGCATGTTCTTAGCTTTAATTTGAGTACTAGAAGTCCTCCATTGGAGTTATAGAACTCAAGTTATGATCCAGACAAGTTACAGGTCATCAGATGAATGTGAAATTTGTCTGCAAAAGTTAACCAACTTCCATGGAACGTTTGACCTAGAAGGATGTTTCTCCTCAACTTTTGGCCAACATGAAAGTTGTAGGTCTTGATCTTAGCTTTCCAAATTGTACTAGAAGTCTTACATATGATTTGTAGAACTCAAGTTATGAGATTTACAAGTTAGGGGTATTTTGGGAAAGTGAGATTATAGGTCATTTGGCATTATAGGTCATTTTCACTATCTTGCACACTTCAAATGAAGTTTTGTCCAACACAAAACTTGCTAAAAATGGGATTTTAAGGCTAGCCATGTATCCATGAGTCTTTGATTTGGCTTAGGGTAGGACTTGGTGTGAAGAAATTTGACAAAAAGGGAATTTAAAGGCCTTTAAGTGAAAAAATCCAAATTAATTCATATGTGTTCAAACCAATACAAACGAGTGCTCATTTTGATCAGAAATATCATTTTGAACATGATGGCAATGTTAGAAAGTCATTTTGAAGTATAATTCATGACATTTCACTTTGTTACTTCATGAATAAGTAACACATCAAAGGTTGGTCATATGATGCAAACAAGGACTCAATTTGATCCCTACACTCTCCACAGTCCACAAGCATTACAGATGAAGCTTCTTGGAGAAGGAATTGACTCATATGCGTGGCTTACATAGTTGGATTTTGAAGAGAAATGTGAAAATTGGATCTCACTGTTTGGATCTCCAATGGGCCTCCAAATCATCAAAATTCACTCTATATAAGTTCAGAAATGCATTAGGATCAAGGTTGGTGATCATTTGAAGCTGGAGCCAGAGATTGGAGTTGGAATTTCAAGATCAAAACTAAAAGTCGTGTTTGGAGTTTGAGAGCTTTTCAGAGCAAATCAAGATTTCCAATAGCATTATCCTTCATCAAGGAACGATTCTGCATCATCTGGAAGCTTGAATCACAGTGGAAGTGCCTCAATTCGAAGCTACAAACCAGGTATGTACATTTCAAAATTGCACTTATTCTAGGTTGATTTAGTTGAAATTGATCTGTGGTTAAGTTTTAGGAAGATGACTAGATGGTTTTAGGATAGAAATTTGGAAGTTTAGAGATGATCCAAGGTGTGACATGAATTCTGTTAGAGCTTATAACTGCCTGATTCTAGAGTTTTAGCATGATTGGAATGGCTTATGATGATCTATGATGGATGAGGAGTAGATCTGTGGTTTCAATTGGAAGTTTGATGAGATTTCAGGATGTGGTGTATTTTGGATTCTTTATCGTGTTTTAAAATTCATGAGGATTTAGGAGAAATGGATATGATATTTGGATTCAGCGTGAAAATGGAAAAGATTGATGTAAGGTTTGACATGTTTGGATGACCTGCAACTAGTGCCTCACCGGAGAAGATGGTGGCGCGGCCATCGGACCACCGTCTGGTTTGCCTGAGCATTCTTCCCTCCAATTCCAGTTCAAACGAGGAAGACAAGTTATTGACCCGTGGATCTTCTTGAAATGAAGACTTTGTATTCTCATCCAACGCTCGTGACTTAATCTCAGAATTGAACTTTGACCAAGTGAAACGCTGCGCTTCATTAATGCGCTGGCGTGTGGATAGCCCTCAGATGCTTTGACAAAGTGTTTAGATCCAACCAACCTGATATTTTCTCAACTTTTATTGTTTTTTAATTCATTTTTTATTTTATTTTAATTGCTTTGTCATTTTTAATTCATATTAAATTCATTATTGATCAGAAAAATACAATAAAAATATGTGGATGATCTAGATTTAATTTCTGATTTTTTGACATGCTTAGGTTTTATTTTCATGCAATTTTTAATTTAATTTGTTTTTTTGCATTTTCTTTATTTCTTTAATTTTGGCATATTTCCTCATTTCCTTTATGATTTTTGTATGATCATTTGGTATGGAATTTGAATGAGATTTTTTGCTGCCTGCTAGTATAGAGATGCATGATCCCTTAGGAATTATTTCATGATTTTTAGATAATTTTAGGTTCTATTTTGGATTAGGTTCCCATGACCTTCCATTTTAGGGTTCCCTTTTGATAACTTTAAGTTTAGGAATTCTTTAGTGGCTTTCCCCTTTGGTTTAGGCCCTGACCTTTTCACCATGGATACCTAACACATGTAGGTTCCCTTAGAAATTTTCATAGGATTTTAGAAGTAGTTTTGGTATTTTAAATGGATTTAAAACTTAGGCTAGTTTTGATATGCTTCTAACATGACTTCTCCTTTAGAATGACTTCAATGGTAGCCCATAGCATAAGATCAATTTTCCATTCCTTTTGGATAGTGCTTTAGGCATGTAGAGGTTTATGTTTGCTTGATTGTGGTGTTTGGTTTTGGTGTTTAGACCTCCCTTTAGTAGCTTTCTTGTGGCTTGATCAATTAGGGTTTAGGAAGAGCTTAGTTTTGATTCCTCTTTCTTCAAATAAACATGGATTGCCTTGATTGGTTTCCATTCTCATCCAATGATTCAAGATCCCTATGTGGAAGCCTCATCCCTCCTTTGGAAGGATGTGTGGCATATCACAAGAGGTAGAACCTTTGAGGATGCCTATCTCAGATGTATGGTTGAGTGCCATGATGGATTCCCTTGGTATCCATAATGCTTCCCATCATCAAGCAATAATCTTGATGTTAACTCTCTTCTCTCTTGTTGAAGCTTGAAGATGGAGCTTTCATGTCCTTCTCTTGAAGATGGCTTGGACTTGAAGTTGACTGCAGACTGTTAGATTGTTTTATTGTTAATCTGCTTTGCTGTTGAGCTGCTTGTTTGTTGTCTTATTTGCTGTATTTTCTGATTGCTTTGCTTTGCTTGTGTGACTGTTTGGTGTGTTGCATTAGACTAGGCCTCATGTAGATGTTTCTAGGCCTAAGAGCATCCTAAAGGTTGAGTTTCTCCCTTTGTTTGTCTGCATTAGAGGTTGAGGTTGTCTCCCTCTACTTGACTGTTATTGGTTGGCTTTGCTTGCTGGTTTAAGGTTGAGTGTAGTCTCCCTTGCCTGTGTGGTGTGTTGCCTATGGCTTGTTTTCTCTAGAAGTTGAGTTTGGCTCCTTTTGCTTGTTTTGTTGCATTGCATGCGTTTTTTTTACAGTCATTTATTTACAGTTATTTCTTTTGTTGTTGTTTTCCTTTGCCATGTTCCCCTAGGAACTCTGACTTCTCTTGTTCAAGAGAAGTCATGATAGACATTAGGGTTCTAGCCATGCATGATAACATTAGGTAGTTCCCTCCTAACCTCAATCATAGGATCAACTTTGCATGACAACTTTAGGATTGGATTAGTTCCCCTTTAGTGCGTCCTTTCTCTTCTCATCTTCAAACAAATCAAGATACAGTAATAAAGGTTAACTGATGTCGTACACTACGAGCCTTAAGCTACTTGAGAAAGGGTTGTTGGAGAGTTTCTTTCCAACAGCTTGGATGTTTAGTATGGCACCCTTTTGGTGACATGTGACGTATTCACTCTCATGGCATAGTCTCTAGTGCGATATCAGTTACAAACATCCATAAAAGATACTTCTTCCATAAAAGACAAAAAACAAAGATCAAACCTCTTTTGTCCTCTTGGACCTTTAATCCCTGGAAACCCTTTTCATAAGGAGAGTTTTGTTAACTCCCGATTCTGCCGCATACGGTAAACGCCTAAGTCTTCGTCAAGCGAGCTGCATAACCCAACTGCTAGAACCGTCTGTTAACCCTACTCGGATAAAAAGACAAATTTGTGTCTCTCGTTGTCCCGAACCACGTTTGCTCTGATCTTTCATGCCATGTGACAGTACGTAGGCACGAGATGTGATATTTCAGCGAGCAACCTTCCCCCCCATAACCCGTAGTTAGGCGAACTACGTTGACTCTGATTTCTCGTTCCAGACGGGAATACGTAGGGATAGAACTGTTGTGTTCTGCCGAGTAATTTTCTTTTCTTTTCAGACCAACCTGTTAGCGTAGATAGATAAAACCAACCCGTCAGATAAACACAACAAGCATGGATCCCATCGAGTACGATGGACGTGAGGGGTGCTAATAACTTCCCCTTGCGTAACCGACTCCCGAACCCAGACATGGTTGCGATGACCTTGTCTTATACCTTTTTGTCAGGTTTTTCCAGTTGTTTCCTTTCCCGTTCTGAGGGATAAATAACGAAAGGTGGTGACTCTTCTATTTTGTCGGCACCTTATTTTCGCGCTAGCGACAACTGGGGACTCTGGTTCCCTATGCGAGTCAACCCTAGCGCTTGTATGTTTACCTGTTGGGTTTGCTTTTATTTATCGCATTTTTACTTTCCGCATTGTATTTTCAGTATGATATCATTATTGTGCTGTTGTGGGAAGGGGCTCTGATGAGTGATAAGCCAGACCCAGGCTTGAGTTTACCTAGCATTAGTTGTGGAAAGTAGTGGGCGCGTGCTTGCTTTGCAGGTACTACTGTCTCACGAAATCCACGCTCAGACGAGATTCTCCCGGTTGACTTCTTTTCCGGCCCTTTGGGCTTATGGGGTTGTTGGTTTGGAGGATTGTCGACTCTGGAGACCGATCATTTGTGACTCAGCTGAGTGAGACCACTTCAAGAGATGATGATGCCACACCTTCTAGGTATCATATCATCGTTTCTTGAAAGTCTGTGACGTTGGGGAAACGCATAGGATGTCATACCTTGTCTGTGATTAGGTCCATACTTGTGAGCGGGGTCGGGTTATTGCAGGAAACCTTAACCTTCAGACTACCTGGTTTTCTTGACAGTGAATCAGTATTGTTGGGTTCAGAGGGTTCTCATCATCAAAGATGTGGTTGTTCTCGACAGTGCATAATTATTGGTCCTCTTCAGGGTTGTATTATCAGAGCAGTGTTGCGATTGTGTTGACACAGAGCCTCAGTCTCCTCAACAGCACAATCTCGATCCCCTGTTGCATGATTGCATTTTGCATTTTGCATACTCATTTGCATATCATTAACGTGTGTCTGTGTTGCAGGTGCATACATTATCCCCCGGTTCCGGTATTCTCGTCTTCTGTTGTGCTAGCATGGGATCTTTGAAGAAGAATGTGGCCTACAAGCTCCCTACCCCATATGTTGCTTTGTTGTCCAGTTTGATTTCCTTGGCAGATGATACAGTGAGAGGGGAATTCAGGAAATCTTATGGGAAGCTGCTCAGTCTGGTTCGTAAACCTTCGGTATATGTGTTGAATGGGTTGTATGCCTTGCTACAGTTCTATGACCCTCCGTTGAGGTGATTCACTTTTCCGGACTTCATTCTTGCACCTACTTTAGAAGAGTATGCTGAGTTGTTGGGTGTACCGGTTAAGACCCAGATGTCGTTTGTTCACATGGATGCTAAGCCTAATCTGGCTAACTTAGCTGTTGCTCTTCACCTGGATGCTTCAGAGCTGCTTCTGACCAGTTGGAATGGGGTTCCTAGATTTTCTCTGCAGTTTCTGGTTGGTAAAGCCCAATAGTGTGCTAAAGACGGTTGTTGGATTGTATTCAACGCCATTCTTGCCCTCTGCATTTATGGCATCATTTTGTTTCCCAACATGCCGGACTTTGTAGACCTGGACGCTTTCCATATCTTCGCATCAGGGAATTCAGTTCCTACCTTGATTGGCGATGTATATCATTTCGTCCATTACAAGAACGAAAATAAAAGGGGTAAAAATGTATCGTGTTGTGTGCCCTTACTCTACAGATGGTTTGATAGTCACCTGCCCAAGAAGGGTCTCTTTGCTTCCTTTGCAGCCACAGTTAAGTGGTCTGAGCGCTTGATGGGTTTATCAGCAGAGAGTGTTGTTTGGTTTGATCGAGATATGCTGGGTACTGAAGTCATATTCAGCTGCAGTGGTTTTCCGAATGTGCCTTTGATTGGAAGAAAAGGGTGTATCAACTACAACCCCTCTCTACTTGTCAGACAGTTTGCATATGCTTTGAGAGGTCCGCCAAAAGACGAAGAGATGCAGGAATCTTTGTATCTCAAAGGGCTTATAGAAGGGGATATGTTAGCTAAGCTTCAGCATGTCTGGAATGATATCAGTAGACGAGGGAAAGCATTGCTGGGCAAGAGCAATAACCAGGCTTATGCTCCTTATGTAACTTGGATTTGAACCAGAGCAGAGACAATATGGATGCCTTTCCCTCCTGCTGAGCAAGAGTGCCCTCCAGTGGTTGAAGAGTCGACTATCGTGTCTATTCAGCAGTATAATCAGGTGTTAGCTGAGAAGGAACAGCTGAAAAAGGCCAACGAAGAGTTGGAGAAAGAGCTGGCACAGCTTAGAAGCGAGAGAAACGAAGTCGTCCACTCCTTCAAAAAGCAGATAGAGTTGGTGAACCGGCTGGGCACGGACTTGACCAAACAGATAGCTGATCGTGAACGTTTGGGTTTGGACTTCAAATCTATCAACGATGTGCTTGCCACCAAGAAGCAGAACCTGCATGAAGCATATCGGAGAATCTCCAAATTCAACCAGCAATGGAATGCCACTATAGCCAGCAACAAAGAAAGGGAGGGCAAACTGAAACAACAGATCTCCAAATTGAAGGCTCGGGTGAAGGCTAGAGAGAAGATGTTTGATGAGGAAACTGCTCACAAGTATGCCACTGAAGACATGCTAAACAAGGCTATCGCTAACTTAAAAGATCGCAAGCAGATGTTCGAGTCTAAGAAGCGAAGGTTAGAGGACTGTTTCGGCCAGGGAGCGTCGGAAGACTCTGTTGAAGGTCTCCAGTGCACTATCATGTAGAGGGAGTTGCTTGTTGAAGGGTTGCTCACTCGGCCTGATCATCCCAAGACAAGGGAGTTGCTAGAAGAGTTTTGTGCCCGATGTCGCACTTGACTATCTTTGTAACCCTTTGTATTTTTTGATCTTTGCTGTAGGCTGACCATCACCAGGCTTGTTGGTCGAGGTCATGCTATTGATTCCCCATGTATTCAATGACATTGTATGCTGCCTTGTTGGGCCTTATATATATGAGATGTTATTTCAATTACTGGATCCGGACTTCTCATTATCAGCACTGGCACTCTGGCACTAGAATTGGGGGAGAAATCTCCCTAACGCACAGACACATGTTTGCATTTGCATAAATCATTTGCATAGCAGGTACCTTAAGTTGTTTCCTAACCCTCTATCGATGCAGGTTTCAGGATTGTCGATCAGCGAATTCATCGCTATTCTACGAGAAGTAACTACAAGAAAACTATTGATCAAATGCAAACTGAGATGCAGGAGATGCGCGACAGGATGGCACAGTTCATGCAGGTGATGGAAACTGTAGCAAAGGGCCAAGAGCAGCTTCAGACTCTGGTGCAACCTCTGATCGCACGAGTCGATAGTAACGGTGTGCTACATGGCGGAGTTGCTACTAATCCTCCTCATGGCGAGACTCTCCAAGCTGGTGATGTTGTACTGGTGGTTGTCCTCAATACGACTGAGAACGGTAACAGAGATGGGAATGGGAATGTGACTGGTAATGGTAACGAGCATATGGAAACCAACGGTAATGTTGGAGCTGGAAATGCTGGTTTTAATGTTGGAATGGGGAATGTTAGTTTTGGTGTTGGTGCTGGAAACACTGGTATAGGCATTGGTGGTGCCAATCAGGGCTATGGCAATCAGGGTTATGCCAACCAGGGCTATGGCAATCAGGGCTTTGGTAATGCAGGTTTTGGCAACGCAAGCAACAATGGTGTTGGGATGGGTGCCTACAACGCTGGTTTTGGTCCGGGTGCTGGCAATCAGGGTTTTGGTAATGTGGGGTATGGTCCCAGGTTCAATCAGAATGGCTTTGGTCCTAATGATGCTTATGTTGGGTATGATAATGGGGATTCTTAATGGGGAGAGGATCGTCAAGAAGATGCTTTCCCCCCGCCAGGCAGGGATCTTGAGATGCCCACAGACAATGACCGAAGGTTCAAGATGTTGGAGGAACAAATGAGAAATCTTGCCAATCAGAACTCCACGGGGTTGGACATGGCCAATATGGGGTTGGTTCCTGGCTTGAGGGTGCCACTCAAATTCAACGCGCCTACTTTCGACAAGTATAAGGGGGATACTTGCCCCTAAGAGTTCATGTACGGTCTTGTTATCGGAGAATGTCCGCTTATTCTGATGACAAAAAGATGCTGATGCATTTTTCCAAGATAGATTTTCTGGACCGTCATTGGAATGGTATATGGGGTTATAGCCCACTCAGATTGGTAGCTGGAAAGAGTTGGCGGAGGCCTTTGTAAAGCATTACCAATATAACAGCGACCTTGCACCGAACAGGGTCCAACTCCAAAATCTTTCTCAGAAGAATGGCGAGAGTTTTAAAGAGTACGCCCAGAGGTGGCGTGAACTTGCAGCTAGGGTGCACCCACCCATGGTAGAGCGTGAGTTGGTGGATCTTTTTGTGGGCACTTTCTCTGGTTTGTATTATGACAGGCTTCTCAATTGCACGATGAATAATTTTTCTGAGATGATACTCTTAGGAGAGCGTATAGAGAACGGCGTCAAGATCGGTAAGATTCAAGCAGGAGAATCAACCTCAGCTGGAGGTGGTAAAAAGGTTTTTGGGAACAAAAAACAGGGGGATACTAATTCAGTATACAACTCCCGAGGAAGAGGTAGAGGTCGAAACCAATACCGTCAACAACAGATTACTAGTGTGACAATTCTCGTACCTCAACAACAGCAACAACAACAGCAGCAGCAGCAGCAGAGCCAGCAGCATCCTGCCCAGCGAAGAATTCAGGATAGAGATAGGGTCGTGAGAAGAGTATTTGATGTGCCTCCACTACCGTATGCTCAGCTTCTTCCAACATTGTTACAATTGCAGTTTGTTGAGAAAAGGACGCTAGCTCCGTCGAAGGGCACGCCTCCTTTTGGTTATGATGCCAATGCACATTGCGAATTCCACTCCGGGGCACCCGGTCACAGCATAGAGAATTGTCATGCATTCAAGCACAAGGTGCAGGATTTGATCAATAGTAAGGCCATAAACTTTGGTAATGAGGCACCCAACATTGAGAAAAATCTGATGCCATCTCACGGATCTGCACAGGTGGGTGCAATCTTGGAAGATACCAATCTGAACTTGGTTATGAATGTAGACGATCTGAAGACGCCTCTGGGCTGTGTAAAGAGCGGGTTGCTGAAAGGGGGAGTGTTCCCTGGTTGTGATACAAATTGTGCTGACTGTTTAGCCTGGCCTGAGGGTTGTGATAGTTTGAGAAGAGGTATTCAAGGGTTGATTAACGAAGGAACGCTGCAATTCGACCGTACTGCTGAAGAGAAGCCTGTTGGGGCAATAGCTGAAAGGCAGGGCGAAGTTGCAACGGTTACAATCCCGTTTAAGACTGTCACGATATCGGCGCCTCCCAAGAGGCCGACCATCACCATAACCAAAGCGGGACCCATTCCATATGAAAGCACTAAATCCATCCCTTGGAACTATGGGGTGGAAGTTTACTGCAATGGAAAAAAGATTAACCTAGAAAGCCCGCCGGTAGGTGTTGCATGTGTCGCTTCCGCGAAAATAAGGTGTCGGCAAAACAGAAGAGTCGCCACCTTTCGTTATTTATCCCTTAGAACGGGAAAGGAAACGATCGGAAAAACCTGACGAAAAGGTATAAGACAAGGTTGTCGCAACCGTTGTCTGGGTTCGGGAGTCGGTTACGCAAGGGGAAGGTATTAGCACCCCTCACGTTCGTCGTACTCGACGGGATCCACGCTTGTTGTGTTTACTGGACGGGTTGGTTTTATCTATCTACCTATTAAGGCTGGCTTAAAAAGAAAAGAAAATGACTCGGCAAAGCGTCGCACTTTATGCCTATGTATTGTCATCAGAGAATGAGAAATCAGAGTCAACGTAGTTCGACTAACTACGGGTTACGGGGAAGGTGGCTCGCCAATACGTCAGTATTGTGCCTACGTACTCTCAACAGGTATGAGAGATCAGAGCTTACGTAGTTTGGGATAATATGGATTACGGGAATTCAGATTCATCTGTTTTATCGAGTAGGGTTAAACAGCAGTTCCAGCAGTTAGGGACAAAGCCTGTTTGCGGTGGCGCTGAAGTTTAACGACACTCTTTTCTTCAGAAAAGCTTCCTTTGGATTATGGGCCCACGGGGCAAAAAGGTTTGAAGTTTGTTTTCTGTCTTTTACGGAAAAACTGTTTTTTATGGTTGTTTGCAACTAGCATCACACTAGAGACTATGACCTGAGAGTGAATGTGTCGCATGTCACCCAAAGGGTACCATACTAGACATCCAGACTGTTGAAAAGAAACTCTTCAACAATCCTTTCTCAGATAGCTTAAGGCTCGTAACGCACGACATCAGTTAGCCTTTATTACTGTATTTTGATTTGTTTTGAGATGAGAAGAGAGAACAGGCTCAACTAAAGGAAGACTATCAAGTCCTAATGTTGTCATGCCAAGGATTCATCATATGGTTGAAGTTTGAAACAGGGAACTCCTAGAAGTTATCATGCATAGGTTTCAACCTAAAGTTCTATCATCACTTCCTTATCAAAGGAAGTGAGATTCCTAGGGGATCATGTCAATGATAAATAGAAACTGATAAATCATCAGCTTAAACAGTAAACAGTAAACGACTGTAAAATGCATACAATGCAAGTGAGGGAGGAAATGTGTGTGGGGCATCAACCTCCACAAGCTCATCTCAACCTCAAGCCAGATATGAATAACTGTAATCATACAGAAGAAATAAAATGCTATCAAGCAAAATAATGGGTAACTGCAATCATACAGAGAAAATGACATGCTATCAAGCAAACACAATCCACATGGGCAAGGGAGTTGGGCTCTACCGAATACCCGCAAGCAAAGCCATACAGTAAAAATACAAGCAGAGGGAGCCACTCAACCTCTAGTGCAGTCATGCTCCTAGCTTAAAGTCAGTCTAGATATGAACTTATTCTAATGCATCAAGCAAATCAAACAAGGCACATCAATACAGTAAAACAGAAAGAAAGCAGACAGATCAACAGCTCCTGCAACTAAACCAACTTCTGACAGCAGTCCAATCATCAGTCCTCAACATCTCTTTAGGGCTATCATCTTCAATAGCAAGTGTCAACTTGCTTCTCCAAGTTTTCAATACATCAAACATAAGTATCAACTTATTCCCTCTTCTCCAAGCCTCAGATCTTCAGTCAATCTCAATTGGATCTCCTCCACAAGTATCAACTTGGTCTTCAAGCCTCAGCTCTCTCCTCTTCACCAGTATCAACTAGCTCCTCTTCCTCTACAAGCTTCAGCTTCTCAGAGTAATCATCAAACACAAAGAAGTATCAACCTCATCCTTCAATCTTCTTCAAGCAAGGAACTCCATCCTCTAACAAGGGAGAAAGATTCATCTATCAAGAGCAAAGTTGGGATGACTGGTAGCAGAGTGAAGACCAAAGGTCACCACTGAGCATCTTGTCATCAGAGCAAGGGACCCTCAAAGGTTCTACCAATTTGCAAATAGCCACACATCCTACCAAAGGAATGATGAGGCCTTTACAAAGGGACCTTTCATCATAGGGAAGAATGGAAGTGATCAACATCGTCCATGTTTATGAAGGAAGAGAACTATCTAGAAGCTCTGCCTACAAAACCCTAATCTTAACCTAATCAAAACTACACCACAAGTAGGGAAGATCTTCACATCCAAGCCTCTTCAAGCAATCCAATGCATCTCCAACTTGCCTTCATCATCATCCAAGAACAAGCAAAACAAAACCCTAATCTAAGGGAACTAAAGAAGTTAATCTAGTTGAATTAGTGCCTCAGAATCATCTAAAACTAGCACCTAAACTAAAATCAATCAAAAATAGTAAACTACCTTATAAATTTCTACAAAAATTTCTAAGGGATCCTAATTCAATTAAGAATGCCTCATACAAAACCCAGGGACTAAATCATCTATTAAGCCCTAAAATTAAGTCCTAAATCCAAAGGTATCAACCATAAACCCTAAAAATGGAGCTTCTAAAGGTTTCAACCTAAACTACCACCTATGTTCATCACAAAAATGTAAGAAAAATCTATGGGGATCATGCATATCTATGCTAGCCGCATACAAAAAATCAGGATCAAAATCATCATCACATGATCATACAAAATTCCACAACATCAAGCATCAAGCATGACTATTTTAATATCAATTAAAATGTGAAAATTCCCATAAAATCCTAAAATGCATTAAATAAAAATATTTTTTATATAAAAAATACTAGACCCTATCATGAATCTAATGCAAAAAGAATGGGGTCAATTGAATCATTTTTCCATTTTTTATGATTTTATCAAGAACCATGAATAAAATGAAGAAATAAAGAAAATCAAACTAAAATGATAAACACACGGTGCAAATAGTAGTAAAATCCAGTTCAATTCATGGATTGGGCCATCAGGGGGTGTGAGTAGCAGTTATTACACAAAGCCCAAAACAGCTGATTAATGAAACGCATCGTTTCATTAAGTCAGAGCTCTTCACAAAATGAAACGCACGCGTGGCCGTTGGATGGGGTTCCTAGTCAAAGTCCAACCTTGATCTGATGGCTATCAAGTCATCTTCTTCCTTTTGAATCCCTGCAACTCAGGTCACCTGCGCGCCCAAAACCACCGCCGGTGACTTTCTCCGGTCACCATTCCACAACCCTAGTTCAACATAGAGTCCACCATAGGCCACGATCCCTTAATGAAACATGTCCCAAATCTCCTCACGAATTCGTTCATGCCCTTAATTCAACCTAAATCCTCAAGATTTGCAAGAACCAACTCTCAACCGAAAATGGCAACATCCCTAATTGGTCAATAATTCTCAAATTAATGATTTGAAATCCTTCCTACACCGTTCTACAATGCATCTAACATCCTAATTCCCATTGATTCTAACTAAAACAAGCCAGAGATCGAAGGTTACCAACCTGAAAATTTCGCGTGCACAGAAGTAGCAAGACCTCAAATCAAGCCCTCAAATGCTCCAGACTCCTTCGGTGAATCACTTCCAAGCTTCTGTATGCAATAGAATTGATTGAAATGGCTTCAATTCTTGGATTTGAATCTGAGTTGCAGGTGGAGAAATCTGAGCTCAAGAACACCAATCAGCCACGAATTCCCTTTGATTATGATCTGGAATCACTCCCTAGCATCCATGGAAGAGATTGCAATCAAGAAAATGGATGGAAAGTGAGTGAAATGATGTAACCGAATTCAGTTGCAAGCAATGAAATTTCAATCTCAATCTCTTCTCTCTCCTTCAATCATCACCAACCTTGGCCTTGGATCACCTCTACTCAATATATAGAACATGTGTGGATGATCTAGAAACCTCTAGATCCTTCTAATGAGAAGTTCAATCTCTCATGTCATGAGAATTTCAATCACATGCCATGGTGTGCTCCATTCTGCTAACAGCTTGAAATCAATCCCAATTCCTTCCAATTTCTCCCCTCATGACATTTTGGAAGTGTTTGGCTTGCAAGGGGCCTTGGTTATGCCTTGATTCTAGGTTTTGCAAATGTTACTTAAGATGTAAGTAACTACTTTTCAAAGCAAGTCCACAAATTACACCTCAATTAAAAAATGTGGCTAAACCAATGTTCTTAAAATGTGTTTTAGAGTCAAAATGATATATTACATGCCTTGGTTTGGACATGTAGATCAAAAATATCAATTTCCAACTTTGGTTCATTTAACTTATACCCTTATTTTAGGTCATTCTTGCAACTTTGAGCTACAAGCACTTCCAACATCTCATGACCTGTTTACTAGCCTTAAAACATCATTTTGAACAAGTTTGATGTTGAACATTTTCCCATTTGAAGCTTAGAAATAGGAGTTATGGTCTTATGGTTGAAATGACCTATAATCTCCAAATGACCAAAATGCCCTTGACTTGTCAAAGCCATAACTTGAGTTCTATAAATCCTATCAAGGACTTCTAGTACTCTCTAGAAATCTAAGAGGATAAGGAACAACATTCATGTTGATCAAAAGTTCATAGGAATCATCCTTCTAGGGCAAACGTTTCATGCAAGTTGGACAACTTTCAAGCTCCCAAATTCACATACCTCAGATAACCTGTAACTTGTCAAAGTCATAACTTGAGTTCTACAAATCCTATCAAGGACTTCTAGCACACAAATTAAAGATAAGCTTATTCTCTACAACATTCATGTTGGGGGTAAGATGAGATGACAATCACATCTTGAGCTAAACTGCCTTGAAGATAGGGGTCAAACTAGGGGATTTTACACTATCAAGCCTTAGAAACCCTAGCTTGAAACTTCTCAAAATCTTCAATCATATGAGTTAACCTTGGAATCATCCTTATAGCATCTCATTGCTTAAATCCATGACCACATGGCTCTTGGATTAGGTCTCAACCTTCTTTAAATCATCAGTTGACTTAGGGTTGACCCAGTCAAACCCTAGCTGCACCAATCATGGCTGAGGCTTCTTAATCTTGCACAATGACCTGTCTAGGCCTCAAAGTGATCTTCAACACTTCTCATGAGCTCCCTCAAGACCTAAAGTATAACTTCATGGCTTCAGAATCATCTGATGACTTCCCACAACTCTCAAGTTAGGAGACACACCCCCTTGGCTTCAATCACTCTCTCTGAGGATCTTTTAACTTCTCTGACAAGGATATCAATCCTTGAACACTTGAATAACCTTCTTAGATTAGCTTCAAACTCTTGAGTAGCCCTTGATTGGTACTCATACCTCTTGATCTCCTGCGTACATGTCAATGAAATGCAAATGATAATGCTAATGTGAATGAAATGAAACACAAGCTAGGTAAGGAAATGTTGGTCAAATTTTGGGGTGCAACAGCTGCCCTTATTCAAGCGGCTTGGACCTGACTGGGTGAGAAGCGAACGTCTCTCAAACAATCAAGGTTAAAGACGGTTGAATACCAACAAACCTGGAAATTTTCCAACTGCACAAGTACACGGTACTCCAATGGGGACAAATCTTCGGAAACTGAAATATTAGCTGCCCGGCAACTAGCTGGGGAATTGGTCACACGGTAACCGGTGATACATGGCCGATCATGCCGTCAGGCATCAAGATTCCTCGGGACTCATCAAGTTAATCGTGCCATCGGGCATTCAAAGAAATTTCTGGGCATCAGTCGAACTTCATTACCAAGTCGGAAATAGAATTCTCAGTCAATCATGAACCAATTGGGGATATCCAAATTCTGCCATCAGGCACTCTGCATCAGCTGAGAGAACTGCTTCGTTAATACGGTTGGACTTCAATCATCAAGCCTTCAAGGGAAACTTCAGCTTCTCTGCTCAGAAACCTGCTGGGGATGACGCATCTCCGCTGGGGATTCTGGAGAACTATCAAGTAACTCTGCTTCGGGGATCCAAAACTCATTCTGGATGAGTCAACTCTGCTGAGGACTTCAAGAATCATCTTGGACAAATAACTCCGCCGGGGACTTCAAGAATCATCCTGAACCAATAACTCTGCTGGAGATTTCAGGAATCATCCTGAGCCAACTCTCTGCCGGGGACTCTAAGCATCAACTTGAGCAGCCCTCTCTGGTGACTTCACTAGGGATTTTAAGAATCATCTTAAACGAGCGCCTTCGCTGGAGGATTCAAGAATCATCTTGGGCAAACGACTTTTGCTGGGGGGAATTCAAGAATCATCTTGAGCAAGCGAATCTGCGAAGGAACACCTGCAAAACAAGCACAGTAACGACCTAGCTCATGCTTAGTATGCATATGATCAACCATGGCGTAACGCTCCACACGGTGGAAATGCTAGATGCTACGACCCCATCAGCAAAATAAATGCCGAAGGGAAAATCCTCCTATCAAAGAGAAAGAACCACTCTGGTGAACGAAGGACTCATCCTGCCAAGGAGAAGAAGTCACACCAATCTCAATCGGACTCCGCCTGGGGAAATGAACTTCAGTCGACTGCTGCAGGGGAACGAAGCTCTACGAGAACCTGGACCTGCTGAGGAAAGCGATGTCAATCGCAGAAATAAACTGCACAGCATTCGCGGTAAACTTTCCTGGAGGTAACGACTCCGGCGGGGAAATACAACATCAGCTATTCAACATTTTACTAGGGAAAACCAATCATGGCCCAAATGGCTTCCACGGACTCGGCTCTTCTTGGGGAGAATACGACTCTGTGGGGAATTTCAATTCCGCTGGAGACTTCAGTCTGGAACTATCAATTGCCGCACACTTCGGTATATGACTCAGCTGGGGAGATGACGTTCCTTCAGGATACATCTGATTGGGGAGAGAATCTTCTCTGCCTGGGGAGACATATCAATGTTTTAAGATCTCATGTTCAGACTCTGTGGGGAGAGGCTGCTGAACTTTGCTGGAGAAGAAGGAATCATCCGGCCTGGGGATGCACACGGCGTACTGCCTGGTATAGGCTATACCTGCAACAACACAAACAAACAGACAAGACACCCTTCTCAAAGGGACCTATCAAGGTTATCATCTTGCGACAATTTTCAAGTAATTCATTGCTTCAACAATCAGTGGCCTAGGCCAGTAAGTTTATGTATGCGCATTTTATCAAAAACATCGGCGTTCTCTTTCGCAAACAAAACAGGTAAATGCTAAACAAGCAAACATAATTGCTTAATAGTATACATTTTATTGATAACGAACCCCTGAATGGGCCAAAATGTTTTACAACAGATGCAAGCTCCTGGAATGAGGAAGCCGCGCAGAAATAAAACATAAATATACATCAGTATATACACATGTCGTCAACGAGGCGTAGACGAACACCATGAGTTGATCCCTCTATGACCCACTCGACTTCGATACCTCTCCGACGCTTCAGCTTTAGAAGAGATTGATTCAGATAAACGGCCCTCAGATCTTCCAAACCACTAAACAATGAAAGTCCACACGCGGAACGCAGTCATTTGCTTTTTCAAATCCCTAACTTTTGCCTGAATCGCCCGTTCGGGTTTTCGATTCACCGGGATACCCTTTTTTGTCAAAGTCGCCCTTCCGGGTTTTCGACTTTGCGGGTGTACATTCTTTTCTTTATATCCCTAATTTTTTCCCGAACCTTTTTCCTTTTCTATGGTTCGCCGGGATGCCCCATTTTTGCCTGGATATTCTTTTTCTTTCCAGCGGGTCATTTTTTTAAGCAAAGTATTTTTTAACTGCGTCCGCGTTCACCGGGGATGCAAAATCTTCGCCATCCATCGTGGATAACAACAAGGCTCCTCCCGAGAAGACCTTGTTAACGACGTACGGACCTTCGTAATTGGGAATCCACTTGCCCCGGTGATCGGAGTGTGGAGGAAGAATCTTCTTCAGGACGAGATCACCCGTCTGAAAGCTTCTAGGACGCACCTTATTATCATAAGCTTTCTTCATTCGGATTTGGTACAGACGACCATATGCAATCGATGCTAACCTCTTCTCGTCCATCAGGCTGAGTTGGTTTAGTCGATTCTTAATCCATTCTGCCTCGTCGAGTTTCACGTCAACCAAAACTCGCAAAGAAGGGATCTCCACTTTTAACGGTAGGACAGCTTCCATACCGTACACTAAGGAGAAAGGAGTTGCCCCAGTCGATGTACGTACTGTCGTACGATAACCGTGCAATGCGAATGGCAACATCTCGTGCCAGTCCTTGTAGGTCACAACCATCTTCTGCACAATCTTCTTAATGTTCTTATTGGCCGCTTCAACGACACCATTCATCTTCGGCCGGTAAGGAGATGAGTTGTGGTGTTCAATCTTGAAACTCTGGCATAGCTCCTTCATCATCTTGTTATTCAGATTCGAACCATTATCAGTAATGATCCGCTCGGGAATTCCGTAACGACAGATGATGTCCCTCTTTATGAATTTAGCCACCACCTGCTTGGTCACGTTAGCATATGAAGCTGCCTCCACCCACTTGGTGAAGTAGTCGATAGCTACTAGAATAAAGCGATGACCATTAGATGCGGTGGGCTCGATCTTGCCTATCATGTCGATGCCCCACATGGATAACGGCCACGGGGAGGACATGACATTTAACGGGCACGGGGGCACATGAACTTTATCAGCATAAATCTGGAATTTATGACATCTCTTCGTGAATTTAAAGCAATCTGACTCCATCGTCAGCCAGTAGTATCCTGCTCTTAGGATCTTTCTTGTCATAGCGTGCCTGCCGGCGTGCGTACCAAATGTGCCTTCATGGACTTCTTCCATGAGCATACTCGCTTCTTTCTCATCTACACATCTGAGTAGCACGAGATCGTGGTTTCTTTTATACAAAACTTCATCAGGATTGAGATAAAAATTTCCAGACAGCCTCCTCGGAGTCTTCTTATCCTGGGTTGACGCTCCCGCAGGATACTCCTTAGTCATAAGGAAGGTCTGGATGTCGTAGAACCATGACTTGCCATCGGAGGCTTCCTCGATCGCAAAGACGAATGCAGGTCTATCAAGACGAGAAAGGACAATCCTTGGAGCTTCATTCCAAAAATTGACTTTATACATCGAAGCCAACGTGGCTAAGGCATCAGCCATCTCATTTTCAGCTCTGGGCACATGATGGAGTTCCACTCGATCAAAGAACGGAAGCAGCCTTCTGGCATAGTTCATGTACGGCACCAAATTTGATTGACGAGTCTCCCACTCCCCTTTAATCCGGTTAATCACAAGTGCCGAGTGTTGCACCCTAATTTTTGACCTTAAGATCCCACCCCCTTGCTGTTAAAACCACTATAGTTCAAGTAATACCCCAAAATTTTACCCTTATATTTAGCCGATTCATATCGCATAGCATCTCATTTTTTTTGCATCAACTAACCACTAACGGGCCACATAGTCTGTTTGTTTTGCAGGAAGTGCATCTGAGACGTTTTGGTCATTTCAAGCAGAGTTTGTAATGTTGGGATAAATAAGACGTTATTTCCGAAGCATTTGTTTACATGGACTGATTATGTCAAGGGCATTTGACGAGCAGTTTATGAGTTGAGATTATTTTGAAAATAAGGAAATGTCGTTAGGCGTGGTCTGAGAAGTCACGTATTCAAAGGGATTTCAGTTGGATTTGTTTATGTTACGGGATATCATTTACTTGATCAAGGCGAAGAGGAAGTGAGCTTTAGATATTTTGGAACTCATAAGTTATGACTTAAAGGTGAGTTTAAATAATTTATGGATTATTATTCATGAATATTTAGATTTACAATTGAGAAAATAACAATGAACATTTTATTGGATTTTATTTCACAAATATCTAAAGTTACAAGTTGAAAGAAAAATGCTTTTGAATCTTTATTCTGGGGTATTCGGTATCTTACAATAGATTTATATTTACAAACACCATATTCTAAATCCTAAACTATAAGTGTTCTTCATTGGTCCTCCCTTGAGTTCTTCACGCAACTCTTGATCACCTGAAAAAATAGAAAAAAACGAAACAGAATGGAAAAGATGTTAGAAGTTTGTTTGACACTCTCAGAACATTGTCATCATCGAGTGCCGGGAGTGGCACGACCGGAGCCGCATCCTACCCCCGTTACCGATCCGCGCCATCGGCGTCAGATCAAGCAATTTTTGTTCTTATCAATACGAGACAGCCGAGAAAGATGAAGAGAGATAAAGGGAGCTTTTCGAGCTGAAACGACTTGCGTAGATGTGGATTCAAAAAGGGACCATCAAGTAAATATAGCAGCCTATCAAGTAAATATGTGGCCTTTCTCGAAATGGTTTCGCAGCCAAAGGTAATTGGAAATACAAACTGAAAGTGCACAACAGAAACAATCAGAGGCAGCCATCAGGTAGGCTCAGTTT
This sequence comes from Lathyrus sativus, assembly GCA_963859935.3. Classification (NCBI taxonomy): domain Eukaryota; kingdom Viridiplantae; phylum Streptophyta; class Magnoliopsida; order Fabales; family Fabaceae; genus Lathyrus; species Lathyrus sativus. The sequence goes on along the minus strand of OZ012737.1, from coordinate 110,253,734 downwards.
AGAAACATCACGGCCCAATGTCATCATCAGGAAATGAAATTCGCCGCTGACGACAACATCCATCAGAAAAATCAGTTCACAAATCCAAATATCCCAGCCCTGAAACAATGACAAGAACCAAGCTGCATCAGTTCAAGAAGAATCGAATATTAGTTCAAGAAGAACCAGTTATCTGTTCTGAAAAACCCAGAGTCCTATCAGTAAAAATCCGTATCAGCATCAAGAGGCCATGGCTCATTTCATACATGAGAAAGAGTTTCAATCAAAAGAACAAATTCAGCCCTCAGTTACTCATCATAGGGCATGAGAATTCGAGCGGCTGGGAGAGCCACGGCCGAAGCCGTTACCAACTCCCTACCGAGTGTCGAATTACGCAGCATGCGGCATTTGTCGCTCAGACCCGAAGGTCATTATCACTAAAGCATCAATCGAAGCCAAATGGTTCAGACTGAAATGTCATCATCACCGCATAACCTTCTCGGCAACCTCGGTTTAATCAAAGCATCAGCATCCGTTCTGAAAAAAAGAAGAAGAGTTAATAAACTCATATTAGTAAACCAGAAAGGAAAACTGAACCGAAATGCATCAGAAGAAACCACATCAGTTCACAAATAAAAGTCCAAGTCTAAAGCAAGTTTGGTTGGCCCCAAATTGAATTGAATACGAGCTAAGAGAATGGATATCCATACCATAAACAAGGGATTCAAATCCACATCTACAAAGGAGTAAGCAATCCAAATCAGTTCAAAATGGATATCCAAAACAATCAAATAAAAGTCGTATCTCAATCGAATCCAAAAGAGGGAAGAAAATCGTATCAGATCGAAACAATGTTGGTTTACAAAAGTTCCATAAAATCAAATCAAATCAAAAGCAATCAGGAAATAGTAACGCAAATCCAACCAAAGCCCACAAGATCATTAAAAATCAGAGGGTATAAAAGAAAGATACAACCTGTGCGAAAAAACCCTAGACGAAAGAGAGGGAGCAAAGCAAGGCGGACGGCAGCCACGAAGGAAAAGATGAAAACCATCATCGTGAGAAGTACGAAAGCCCAACGGAGAGAGGTCAACCAACGCCGCCTCCATCCACGACGAGCAAACCCCTCCTCGAAGCTCAGAGAGATCTCATCATTGCCTCATCATTCGTTAATCGCCGTTACCACCAACAAAACGTAAGCGAGGAACACACAATATCGTCACCTTTAATGTTGTTGTATCTAATTTCAGGTTTTTCATCATGAATAAAAGAGGGACTCAATGCAAGAGATGAAGAGAGGTTGGAACGATGGAAAACGAGAGAACGAAAGACGAAGAGAAACAAAAGCGGCGCAGCGAAAATGAGAAGGGTCTGAAACCCTAGATGGAATCCTTTTTTTTGTTTGTTTGGATTTTGAGTGTAATCGGGTTGGGTCCGGATGTAACTACCGGGCCAACCCTTTTCTTTTTATTTATTTTGTATTTTCTGTTATTTTAATTATTATAGTTTATTTGTTAAAACCTTTTTCTAAATAATAAAAATCTATTTTTTAAAAATAAATAATAATGAAGTTTTTTAATTAATAGTTAAAACCTGAGTTTTTAAAAATCTTTTTTAGAAATAAACATTAAACCTTTTTTAAAATAAAACTTTTTTTAGATAATTAAATTAAAACTATTTTTTTGAAAATTAAACTTGAATTTTATTTTTTAATAATATTAAAACTTCTTTTTAACTTAAATCAAAAACTTTTTTATATATCACAAATAAACAACAAGAATATCTATAATTTCGCACTTTGGTTTCATAACTCGTCTGATTACTGTCTGACTCTGTTTACTAACATTGTTTATTCGTTTTGCAGCTTGTTACGTTGCAACTAACTATTTTAGTGTGTTTTTAATTCAAATTGTATTATTATTGTAACTGCTTCTCGTTTGTAACCTCGCGAACAAATTATCGCGTTTATCTTTCCGCACTTTTAAATTTCTGCTGTTTGTATGGTTTAAATTCTCACATTTGCATCAGTAATCTGTCACCTTACACGCCTCCGAAGGATTAGGTCTAGCAGTTTGGCCGCCGCGCCAATAGTCCTCAAAACTTCAAACCCTTACAAACCCTAATTTTCACCAATGTCTCGCTACAGACAAAATTACAAAATTACCCCTAGCATTAGGTCAAAGAGTCGCCGCACTCATTTTAGGGTTTCCCGCCGCGGAATCCCTAACCTAACCCTAATTTCAGCTTAACAATTCAACATAGAAATTTGGAGTTCCCGCACTCCGTATAAGCGTGTCCTTAAGATGCGTTTATTCCCATTGAAACCTTGACCATAGTCAAGATGTTTCTAACCTCCCTTGTTAGGGGAACTACAGATACTCTGATTCCATTCCCGTCAGGATATGTAGGCACAAGATGCGACGTCTTGGCGAGTATACTTAGGGCTAACCCCCTTAGGTCTTTCTCTTTACCTTTAACCCTTAATATTATCCTTAAGCAAATAATTTGGCAATAAACAACATAAAACAAGAGGTTCCTGTAGAGTACTACAGAAACTTAGGATGCTAGTACCTTCCCTAAGTTTAACCAACCCCCGAACCTTAGATCTCTCCCCGCATTGTGTTTACAATGCAAAAATAGGTTTTTCCTCTTTTGACCTTTTCCTTTGGATAAATCAAAGACGGTTGCAAATGAATTAAGATTCAAGCTAATTAATAGTTTGGTATCCAAATTTCACCGTGACACCGAGTCACCATATACATCTAGGTTCTTGATTCTCAAATCAATTGCCTCTTCTAGACCCATGATGCATGCTTTGTACTCCGCTTCATTATTGGTGACTGGAAACGTCAGTCTCGCAGTAAACGGGATGTAGGATCCATGGGGAGTCGTGATGATTGCCCCAATGCCACTTCCATAAGAATTAACCGCCCCGTCGAATATCAATTTCCACTGGGATTTCCTATCTGGACCCTCGTCGGGCAACGGTTCATCGCAATCTTTCACCTTGAGAAACATGATATCCTCATCAGGGAATTCAAATTTCATCGGCTGATAATCCTCGATTGACTGTTCGGCAAGGTAATCAGACAATATGCTTCCCTTGATGGCCTTCTGGGAAACGTACTGAATGTCATATTCCGTCAACACCATTTGCCATCTGGCAATCCTGCCCGACAGCGCTTGCTTCTCGAAGACGCACTTGATCAGATCCATCTTCGAAATTAGCATGGTTGTGTGATTGATCATGTACTGTCGTAAACGTTTGGCAGCCCAGGATAGTGCACAACACGTCTTCTCCAGCATCGAGTAACGAGATTCATAGTCTGTGAACTTTTTACTCAAGTAGTAAATGGCATGCTCCTTTCTGCCCGTCTCGTCGTGCTGACCGAGAACACACCCCATACTATTCTCAAGAACTGTCAAGTACATGATTAAGGGTCTTCCGGCTACTGGAGGTATCAAGATTGGAGGTTCCTGTAGATACTGTTTTATCTTATCAAATGCCTTCTGGCAATCCTCGTTCCAGATAATCGCCTGATCTTTCTTTAGTAGTTTGAACATCGGTTCACACGTGGCCGTGAGCTGAGAGATAAACCTTGCAATGTAGTTTATTCTGCCCAGGAAACCACGAACTTCTTTTTCTGTTCTTGGCGCTGGCATTTCTTGTATTGCTTTTATCTTCGCAAGATCAACCTCGATGCCTCTTTCACTCACGATAAACCCCAGTAGTTTTCCGGACCGTACTCCGAAAGTACACTTGTTAGGATTCAGCCTCAACCTGAACTTCCTAAGCCTCTCAAAAAGCTTCAGCAAATTGACCAGATGTCCCTCCTCCGTTTGGGACTTCGCAATCATGTCATCAACATAGACTTCAATCTCATGATGAATCATGTCATGAAACAAAGTTACCATTGCTCGTTGGTAAGTGGCCCCTGCGTTCTTCAGACCGAAAGGCATTACCCTGTAGCAAAATGTTCCCCAGGGAGTGATAAACGTAGTTTTCTCCATGTCCTCCAGCGCCATCTTGATCTGATTGTAGCCGGAGAAGCCATCCATGAACGAAAACACGGAGAACTGAGTTGTATTGTCGACCAACACATCAATATGAGGCAGCGGGAAATCATCTTTAGGGCTCGCCCTATTCAAATCCCGATAATCGACGCACATTCGTACCTTACCGTCCTTCTTCGGTACAGGCACTATGTTGGCGACCCACAGAGGGTAAGTAGTGACCGCTAAGAAGCCAGCATCAAGCTGCTTTTGCACTTCTTCTTTGATCTTAACGGCCATGTCTGGTCACGTCCTCCTAAGCTTCTGCTTAACGGGAGGGTAATCTTCTCGTAGCGGCAAGTGGTGGACCACGATGTCAGTATCAAGTCCGGGCATATCTTCGTATGACCAAGCAAAGACGTCACTATACTCTCTCAACATCTCGACCAATCTCTGCTTGACATCGCTCTGCAATGCAGCCCCTATCCTGACGTTCCTGATAAGTTCTTCAGAACCCAGATTCACGATCTCAATCTCTTCTTCGTGAGGCAGAATAACTTTCTCTTCTTGTTTCAACAAGCGGGCCAATTCTTCGGGAAGGTCTTCGTCTTCATCAATCTCTTCTTCGGCTTGATAGATCGGGCAATCGAAGTCGAAGTGAGTCGTAGAAGGTCCAGAGTCGATGTCATCTGTTATGTGGATCCTGCAATAACAAGGGTTAAGCTTAAAACAAGGATATGCAGGTTAGCACAGACCCCATTGCCATTTTACTGTTTTTCAAAACAAATATAAAACAGGAATAACAGAGATCACAATATTTGAATACGAAGAAAAACGCCTTTTGATTTATTGATAAAATGCATGTACATAATCAAACGAGGCCCTGACAATAAAACCTCTATGCCCCGGGTAGGACATAGGGTTGTACAATGATTGGAAAAAAAGTAAATCATTACTCTTTGCTTGTCATCTGGATGATATCCCTGACGGACCAGTTGTTGAGGCTCTCGCCTGGTCTGCTTGGCTAGATCCAAGAGTCTAAGTCACAGTCGCTATCTCTGCTATCTTCAGACACCACGTTGATGCTTTCAAATATCACCCCGCCACTGGTAAACTGGATCGGTCCTTTACCCCGCGACGCACTGCTAGAAGAGGAGGCTTCAGCCGCAGGAGAGTATCCTAACCCAAACTTGTCTTGCTTGTTAGGTATCTCCAAAATTCGCCCCCAGCCTGGGGTAGATCCGGCTTGGACAACGGCTCGGGCTTCCTTGAAGGAAGAGAGAGTCATCTCTGGCTTTTCAGTGACTGCAGGAGCTACGTTCTTGACTTTAACAGCTTCGAACGCTTGACATAGGGTTTCGTGGATTTCCCCATCCATCTCAACATACTTGAAGGACGACAAATGGCTCACCATTATGTCTTCCTCGCCACAAACAGTCACGATGCTGCCTCCGACAGCGTACTTGAGCTTCTGGTGCAACGTGGAGGTTACGGCTCCAGCAGAATGGATCCACGGTCGGCCTAAGAGACAATTGTAGGCAGGCATGATGTCCATAATGTAAAAGACCGCGACGAATGTTTCCGGCCCGACCTGGATTGGCAACGTCACCTCCCCGAAAACATGGCGTTTGGTTCCATCGAACGCTTTCACAACCAGATCATTGGGTGTGCAAATCACTCTGCGAGTATCTAACTTCATTAATGCCTTCTTCGGAAGAACATTGAGCGACGACCCCATGTCCACCAACACATGAGACATAATCGTTCCCATACACTCTATCGAGATGTGCAGGGCGCTATTGTGGTTCCTCCCCTTCGGCGTCAGCTCTAGGTCAGTGAACCCTAACCCATTTCCAGTATTCACGTGGGCTACGACCTCTTCCAACTGGTTTACCGATATTTCCTGCGGTACGTACGCGGCATTCAACACCTTCAACAGCGCGTTGCGGTGCGCCTCAGAACACAGCAACAGGTTCAGGATGGAAATCTTCGAGGGTGTTTTATGGAGATGATCCACGATCTTGTAGTCACTCTTTTTAATCAACCTCATAAATTCCTCGGCGTCTTTAACAAGTAAGTCTTTTTCTACCCCACAAGGGATCTCTTCAACGACTTTACTTTTACCTTTATCAGTTGCATCAGCTCTGTCCGCTTTGTCCGCCACGATCTCAGGTGGTGCAAATACTCTTCCACTGCGAGTAATTCCGCTAACGCCCGCTAGGTTCTCCGCACATGACCCTGATGGTTCCAGTTCCAACTTCTGTCCGTTGCAGTAGACCTCGGCCCCATAATGCCATGGGACAGCATTGGTGCTTTCGAAAGGTATCGGCCCAGCTTTGGTGATGGTAATTGTGGGCGGCCTGGGTGCAGAAATAGTTATCGTCCGGCGAGGGATGGCGATGGTGGCAACCTCATCATCTTGTTTCAGCATTACCTCTCCAGATCCGCTTTCGGCCCTTCGGCTAAATTGCAGGATTCCTTCGGTCATCAGACTCTGAATCCCCTCTACCAACTGTTCACATCCATCAGGACTTGTCGCACAGCCCATACACAGCTCTCTACAACCTGGAAAGAAACCTCTTTTCATCAGCTTAGCTTTAACGAAGCTAAGCGGTGTCTTCAGATCTCTGACGTCAGTATACAAATCCAAACTCTCGTCTTCAATAATTGTGTTTGCTCCTCCTCCCCTATGATTCAGCATAGGGTTTTTCGTGACGTTTGGCACATTATCTAAGAAGTTGATGATCTTAGCGTCCACCATGTCCTTCACCTTGTGCTTGAAGGCTTTGCAGTTTTCTATTGTGTGGCCTGGTGCCCCTGAGTGAAACTCACAAGTTGCATTTGCGTCATAACCTGGCGGAGGTGCCCCTGTCAAGGGAGCCAGGGTTCTCTTCTGGATCAACTGTAGCTGAAGCAAAGTCTGTAACAGTTGCGCGTAAGACATGGGTGGAGTCTCGAGGTGACGACTGGACAAAGGTGCCCTGTTCTGATACTTTCTGTACCCTTGTTGATTCGGTTGTTGTTGCTGTTGCTGCTGCGGCTGCTGTGGCTGTTGAACTGCCGGGATAGTTATGTTGGCCACCTGCTGGTGAGGGCCTTTACCCTTCCTTCGAGCATTGGACACAACGCTCGTTTCTCCTTCCCGTCTTCTGCCACCATAAGGTTTCTTGCCTCCTCCAGCTGAGGACGAATCACCTTGAATTTTCCCCAGTTTGATCCCATTTTCAATGTGCTCACCCATGATAATGAGATCTGAGAAGGTTCCAGATATACTGCTGACCTATTTCTCATAATAAACCCCTGGGAGGGTTGCTACGAACATTTCCATAAGCTTACATTCAACCATCGATGGCTGAACCCTGGCTGCCAATTCACGCCACCTCTGGGCGTATTCCTTGAACCCTTCGTTGTTCCTTTGCGACAGATTCTGCAGTTGGACTCGGTTCGGAGCCAAGTCACTGTTGTATTGGTAGTGGTGCACAAATGCTTCAGCAAGTTCCTTCCACGTGCGCACACTGGTAGGTTCCAGACTCATGTACCATTCGAGGGAGGGCCCGGACAGACTGTCTTGAAAGAAGTGCATCAGCAACTTCTCGTCCTCAGAATGAGCGAACATTTTCCGGTAATATGATCTCAAATGGACGCGAGGGCAAGTGGTGCCCTTGTACTTTTCAAAGTCAGGTACCTTGAACTTGGGAGGCACCTTAAAATCAGCAATCAGTCCCAACTTGGACATATCAACACCCAGGGTGTTCTGGTTCTCGATATTCCTCATCTTGTCCTCGAGTGCCTTGAACCTTAGTCGTGCTTCAGCAGTCAGATCCCCTTCAGCACCTCTCTGAGAGAACACATCGTCTTGACGGTCTTCTAACCACGGCTGAGGCCCAAGCAGATTTCCAACACCCGCAGTGCCGTTGCCCAGCCCAACATTGATGTTAGCTTCAAAATTCCCATTACCGACGCCCGTCGTATTACCGTTGAGTCCCATGTTAGCTACCACATTGTCGTTGGCACTGCCATTCCCCTCGGTCACGGGGACGCCATTCTGAGGAGTTTCAACAGGTGGAGGGGTAGGCACGGTCCCACCGTGAAGTACGCCATTGGTATCAACCCTTGAACTCAGAGGCTGAACCAAGGTTCTGAGCTGATCCTGGCCATTGGTGACCGCTTGCATGAGCTCCATGAAGCGGTCCATTCTTTCGCGGAGTTCTTGAACATCATTTTGCACTTGCTCCATGATTCTGGTTTGATTTGCTCTGGTCGGATAGCGGTGGATAGGTCTCTGATCAATCCTGGAACAACCTAAAACAACCTGGAAACACAAAAGGGTTAGGAAAAATGACAAAGTGCTCGTTATGCAAATGCTTCATGCAAATGCAAATGTGTGTCTGTGTGTTAGGGAGGTATCCCCCGATTCTAGTGCCTGAGTGCCGGTGCTGATAATAAGAAGTCCGAGTCCAGTCATGGAAATAACATCTCATATATAAAGAAAGCCCATCAAGGCAGTATATAATGTCACTGAGTACAAGCAGAATCAACAGCGTGCCCTCGACCAACAAGCCTGGTGATGGTCAGCATACAACAATGATTAAAACAAAAGGAATACACATAGTCAAGCACAGCCACGGGCGCAAAACTCTTCTAACAACTCCTTCGTTTCTGGATGATCAGGCCGAGTGAGAAACCCTTCAACGAGCAACTCTCTCTGCATAATGGTGTACTGAAGACCTTCGACCGAATCTTCCCATGCTCCTTCGCCGAAACAATCTTCTAGCTTCCGCTTCTTGGACTCAAACGCCAGTTTGCGCTCCTTCAGGTTAGCAAGAGCCTTGTTGAGCTGGCCTTCAACGGCATATCTGCGAGCGGTTTCTTCATCAAACCTCTTCTCATTAGCCTTCACTTGGGCTTTCAACTTGGAGATCTGCTGCATCAGCTTATCCTCCCGCTCTTTCCTGTTGGTTAGGGTGGCCTTCCAATGCTGGTTAAACTTGGATATCCTCTGATACGCTTCGTCCAAGTGTTTCTTCTTCGTGGCCAGTACATCGTTGACAGCTTTGAAGTCTCGACCCATGTGCTCGCGCTCAGCTATCTGCTTAGTCAAATTTGTCCCCAGCTGGTTAACCAGCTCTATCTGCCTCTTGAAGGAATGAACGGCCTCGCTTCTCTCGCTTCTGAGCTGGGCCAATTCTTTCTCCAAATCTTCATTGGCCTTCTTCAGTTCATCTCTCTCAGCTAGCACCTGATTGTACTGCTGAATAGGCACAGTGGTAGGCTCTTCAATCACGGGAGGGCTTTCTGGCTTGGCAGGAAGAAACGGCATCCCTATGGCATCTGCTCTGGCTCTGATCCAAGTCACATACGGAGCGTAGGCTTGACTATTACTTTTCCCCAGCAATGGTTTTCCCCTCTTACTGATACCATTCCAAGCGCGCTGAAGCTTGGACAATGTATCCCCCTCGAGAAGACCAGTGAGGTACAGAGATTCCTGCACCTCTTCATCCTTCGGCGGAGCTCTCAAAGCGTAAGAAAACTGTCGGACCAGCAAAGACGGATTATAGTTTATACATCCCTTCCTGCCTATCAAAGGCACGTTCGGAAACCCGCTGCAGTTGAAGATAATCTCAGTGCCCAACCTATCTCTGTCAAACCAGTCAATATCCTCTGCTGATAGACTCATCAGACGCTCAGACCACTCAGCTGTGGCTGCAGACGAAGCAAAGGGACCCCTCTTGGGTAGGTGACTATCAAACCATCTATAAAGCAGGGGCACACAACACGAGACATTCTTACCCCTTCTGTTCTCGTTTTTGTAGTGGACGGAATGGTAGACATCTCTTATCAAGGTAGGGACTGGATTCCCTGAAGCAAAGATGTGGAAGGCGTCGAAGTCTACAAAATCGGGCATATTGGGGAACAGAATGATGCCATATATGCACAGAGCGAGAATGGCGTTGAACACGACCCAACATCCGTCTTTGGCGCACTGCTGGGCCTTTCCCACTAAGAACTGCAAGGAGAAACCGGGGACCTTGTTCCAACTAGACAAAACCAACTCGGAGGCATCCAGATGAAGTGAGGGAGCTAGACTAGCCAGATTAGGCTCCGCATCCATATGAACAAAGGGCATCTGACTCTTGATAGGAACACCTAACAAATCAACATACTCTTCTAGTGTGGGTGCGAGAATAAAATCCTGGAAGGTAAAGCATCTCAACAGAGGGTCGTAGAACTGCAGCAGGGCGTGCAACCCATTCAACTCAAACACAGAGGGTTTACGAACCAAACTGAGCAGTTTACCGTAAGACTTTCTGAACTCATCTCTCACAGAATCATCTGCTAAAGCAATCAAACCAGCCAGCTGAACAACATCAAGAGTAGGGAGCTTGTAAGCCACGGTCTTCCTCAGAGAACCCATGATAGCACAATAGAAGGCAAGAAATCCTGAATCGGGGGAAACGGTACCTGCAACACAGACACACGTTAATGAAATGCAAATGGGTATGCAAAGCAATGTAAAATGCAATCATGCAGCAGGAGATCAAGACGACTGTGCTGTTGAAGTGAAGAAGGTGAAGATTCTGTATCAACAAAACCATAATGCTGCTCTGTCAAGAACAAACACTATATCTGATAAGAAGAAAACCCTGGCATCGGACCACAAGTCTGCTCTGTCAAGAACACACATCTGATAATAAGGACCTCTGATACAGGACCAAAACTCTGCTCTGTCAAGAACAAACATCTGAAAATAAGGACCTCTGATATATGACCAAAAATCTGCTCTGTCAAGAACAAACACATTCCTGAAAATAAGGACCTCTAATACAGGACCAAAACTCTGCTCTGTCAAGAACAAACATATTCCTAAAAATAAGGACCTCTGATACAGGACCAAAACTCTGCTCTGTCAAGAACAACCATACATCTGCTGATGAGATCCTCTGATCCCAATCAAAAACCTGCTTTGTCAAGAACAAATACACATCTGCTGATGAGATCCTCTGATCCCAATCAAAAACCTGCTCTGTCAAGAACAAACGTACATCTCTGAAGATAAGGTCCTCTGGTACAAGACCATAACTCTGCTCTGTCAAGAACAATCATCTGATGATGAGAACCTCTGATACCAACAAAACTGATTCACTATCAAGAAAACCAGGAAGTCTGAAGGTTAAGGTTTCCTGCAATAAACCCAACCCTGCTCACAGGTATGGACCTAAACTGACACAAGTTCGGCATCTTATGCGGTCATCAGCGTCACAGACATTCAAGAGGGGTGATACGATACCCAAAAGGTGTGGCATCACCAGCTCATGAAGCGGCCTCACTCGGCTGAATCCCAAATGATCGGTCCCCAGAGTCGACAATCCTCCAAACCAACAACCCCCTCAACCCAAAGGGTTGAAAAAGAAGTCAACCGGGAGAACCTCGTCTGAGCCTGGATTTCATGAGACACTAGTTCCTGCCAAGCAAGCACGCACCCACTAATTTCCACAACTAATGCTAGGTTCACTCAAGCCTGGGTCTGGCTTCTCACTCATCAGAATGCCCTTCCCACAACAGCACAGATAATCATATCATACTGAAAGTAAAGTGCGGGAAATAAAATGCGATAAATAAACACAACCCAACAAGTAATCATACAAGCGCTAGGATTGACTCTCGCAGGGGACGTTGGATCCCCAAACTGACTCGCATACGGGACGTTGGATCCCAGGAAACTATCACGTCCCCAGCAGAGTCGCCAGCTGTCGCTTCCGCGAAAATAAGGTGCCGGCAAAACAGAAGAGTCGCCACCTTTCGTTATTTATCCCTCAGAACGGGAAAGGAAACAATCGGAAAAACCTGACGAAAAGGTATAAGACAAGGTTGTCGCAACCGTTGTCTGGGTTCGGGAGTCGGTTACGCAAGGGGAAGGTATTAGCACCCCTCACGTCCGTCGTACTTTATGCCTACGTATTCTCATCAGAGAATGAGAAATCAGAGTCAACGTAGTTCGACTAACTACGGGTTACGGGGAAGGTGGCTCGCCAATACGTCAGTATTGTGCCTACGTACTCTCAACAGGTATGAGAGATTAGAGCTTACGTAGTTCGGGATAATACGGATTACGGGAATTCAGATTCATCTGTTTTATCGAGTAGGGTTAAACAGCAGTTCCAGCAGTTAGGGACAAAGCCTGTTTGCGGTGGCGCTGAAGTTTAACGACACTCTTTTCTTCAGAAAAGCTTCCTTTGGATTACGGGGCCACGGGGCAAAATGGTTTGAAGTTTGTTTTCTGTCTTTTACGGAAGAACTGTTTTTTATGGTTGTTTGCAACTAGTATCGCACTAGAGACTATGACCTGAGAGTGAATGCGTCGCATGTCACCCAAAGGGTACCATACTAGACATCCAGACTGTTGAAAAGAAACTCTTCAACAATCCTTTCTCAGATAGCTTAAGGCTCGTAACGCACGACATCAGTTAGCCTTTATTATTGTATTTTGATTTGTTTTTTAGATGAGAAGAGAGAACAGGATCAACTAAAGGGAGACTATCAAGTCCTAATGTTGTCATGCCAAGGATTCGTCCTATGGTTGAAGTTTGAAACAGGGAACTCCTAGAAGTTATCATGCATAGGTTTCAACCTAAAGTTCTATCATCACTTCCTTATCAAAGGAAGTGAGATTCCTAGGGGATCATGTCAATGATAAACAGAAACAGATAAATCATCAGCTTAAACAGTAAACAGTAAACGACTATAAAATGCATGCAATGCAAGTGAGGGAGGAAATGTGTGTGGGGCATCAGCCTCCACAAGCTCATCTCAACCTCAAGCCAAATATGAATAATTGTAATCATACAGAAGAAATAAAATGCTATCAAGCAAAATAATGGGTAATTGCAATCATACAGAGAAAATGACATGCTATCAAGCAAACACAATCCACATGGGCAAGGGAGCTGGGCTCTACCGAATACCCGCAAGCAAAGCCATACAGTAAAAATACAAGCATAGGGAGCCACTCAACCTCTAGTGCATTCATGCTCCTAGCTTAAAGTCAGTCTAGATATGAACTTATTCTAATGCATCAAGCAAATCAAACAAGGCACATCAATACAGTAAAACAGAAAGAAAGCAGACAGATCAACAGCTCCTGCAACTAAACCAACTTCTGACAGCAGTCCAATCATCAGTCCTCAACAGCTCTTCAGGGCTATCATCTTCAATAGAAAGTGTCAACTTGCTTCTCCAAGTTTTCAATACATCAAACATAATTATCAACTTATTCCCTCTTCTCCAAGCCTCAGCTCTTCAGTCAATCTCAATTGGATCTCCTCCACAAGTATCAACTTGGTCTTCAAGCCTCAGCTCTCTCCTCTTCACCAGTATCAACTAGCTCCTCTTCCTCTACACGCTTCAGCTTCTCAGAGTAATCATCAAACACAAAGAAGTATCAACCTCATCCTTCAATCTTCTTCAAGCAAGGAACTCCATCCTCTAACAAGGGAGAAAGATTCATCTATCAAGAGCAAAGTTGGGATGACTGGTAGCAGAGTGAAGACCAAAGGTCACCACTGAGCATCCTGTCATCAGAGAAAGGGACCCTCAAAGGTACTACCAATTTGCAAAGAGCCACACATCCTACAAAAGGAGGGATGAGGCCTTTACAAAGGGACCTTTAATCATAGGGAAGAATGGAAGTGATCAACATCGTCCATGTTTATGAAGGAAGAGAACTATCTAGAAGCTCTGCCTACAAAACCCTAATCTTAACCTAATCAAAACTACACCACAAGAAGGGAAGATCTTCACATCCAAGCCTCTTCAAGAAATTCAATGCATCTCCAACTTGCCTTCATCATCATCCAATAAAAAGCAAAACAAAACCCTAATCTAAGGGAACTAAAGAAGTTAATCTAGTTGAATTAGTGCCTCAGAATCATCTAAAACTAGCATCTAAACTAAAATCAATCAAAAATGGTAAACTACCTTATAAATTTCTACAAAAATTTCTAATGGATCCTAATTCAATTAAGAATTCCTCATACAAAAACCAGGGACTAAATCATCTATTAAGTCCTAAAATTAAGTCCTAAATCCAAAGGTATCAACCATAAACCCTAAAAATGGAGCTTCTAAAGGTTTCAACCTAAACTACCACCTATGTTCATCACAAAAATGTGAGAAAAATCTATGGGGATCAGGCATATCTAGGCTAGCCACATACAAAAAATCAGGATCAAAATCATCATCACATTATCACACAAAATTCCACAACATCAAGCATCAAGCATGACTATTTTAATATCAATTAAAATGTGAAAATTCCCATAAAATCATAAAATGCACTAAATAAAAATATTTTTTATCTAAAAAATACTAGACCCTATCATGAATCTGATGCAAAAAGAATGGGGTCAATTGAATCATTTTTCCATTTTTTATGATTTTATCAAGAACCATGAATAAAATGAAGAAATAAAGAAAATCAAACTAAAATGATAAACACACGGTGCAAATAGTAGTAAAATCCAGTTCAATTCATGGATTGGGCCATCAGGGGGGTGTGAGTAGCAGTTATTACACAAAGCCTAAAACAGCTGATTAATGAAACGCATCGTTTCATTAAGTCAGACCTCTTCACAAAATGAAACGCACGTGTGGCCGTTGGATGGGGTTCCTAGTCAAAGTCCAACCTTGATCTGATGGCTATCAAGTCATCTTCTTCCTTTTGAATCCCTGCAACTCAGATCAGCTGCGCGCCCAAAACCACCACCGGTGACTTTCTCCGGTCACCATTCCACAACCCTAGTTCAACATAGAGTCCACCATAGGCCACGATCCCTTAATGAAACATGTCCCAAATCTCCTCACGAATTCGTTCATGCCCTTAATTCAACCTAAATCCTCAAGATTCGCAAGAACCAACTCTCAACCGAAAATGGCAACATCCCTAATTGGTTACTAATTCTCAAATTAATGATCTGAAATCCTTCCTACACCGTTCTACAATGCATCTAACATCCTAATTCCCATTGATTCTAACTAAAACAAGCCAGAGATCAAAGGTTACCAACCTGAAAATTTCGCGTGCACAGAAGTAGCAAGACCTCAAATAAAGACCTCAAATGCTCCATACTCCTTCAGTGAATCACTTCCAAGCTTTTGTATGCAATAGAATTGATTGAAATGGCTTCAATTCTTGGATTCGAATCTGAGTTGCAGGTGGAGAAATCTGAGCTCAAGAACACCAATCAGCCACGAATTCCCTTTGATTATGATCTGGAATCACTCCCTAGCATCCATGGAAGAGATTGCAATCAAGAAAATGGATGGAAAGTGAGTGAAATGATGTAACTGAATTCAGTTGCAAGCAATGAAATTTCAATCTCAATCTCTGCTCTCTCCTTCAATCATCACCAACCTTGGCCTTGGATCACCTCTACTCAATATATAGAACATGTGTGGATGATCTAGAAACCTCTAGATCCTTCTAATGAGAAGTTCAATCTCTCATGTCATGAGAATTTCAATCACATGCCATGGTGTGCTCCATTCTGCTAACAGCTTTAAATAAATCCCAATTCCTTCCAATTTCTCCCCTCATGACATTTTGGAAGTGTTTGGCTTGCAAGGGGCCTTGGTTATGCCTTGATTCTAGGTTTTGCAAATGTTACTTAAGATGTAAGTAACTACTTTTCAAAGCAAGTCCACAAATTACACCTCAATTCAAAAATGTGGCTAAACCAATGTTCTTAAAATGTGTTTTAGAGTCAAAATGATGTATTGCATGCCTTGTTTTGGACATGTAGATCAAAAATATCAATTTCCAACTTTGGTTCATTTAACTTATACCCTTATTTTAGGTCATTTTTGCAATTTTGAGCTACAAGCACTTCTAACATCTCATGACATCTTTACTAGCCTTAAAACATCATTTTGAACATGTTTGATGTTGAACATTTTCCCATTTGAAGCTTGGAAATAGGAGTTATGGCCTTATGGTTGAAATGACCTATAATCTCCAAATGACCAAAATGCCCTTGACTTGTCAAAGCCATAACTTGAGTTCTACAAATCCTATCAAGGACTTCTAGTACTCTCTAGAAATATAAGAGGATAAGGAACAACATTCATGTTGATCAAAAGTTCATAGGAATCATCCTTCTAGGGCAAAAGTTTCATGCAAGTTGGACAACTTTCAAGCTCCCAAATTCACATACCTCAGATGACCTGTAACTTGTCAAAGTCATAACTTGAGTTCTACAAATCCTATCAAGGACTTTTAGAACTCAAATTAAAGCTAAGCTTATGCTCTACAACATTCATGTTGGGGGTAAGATGAGATGACAATCACATCTTGAGCTAAACTGCCTTGAAGATAGGGGTCAAACTAAGGGATTTTACACTATCAAGCCTTAGAAACCCTAGCTTGAAACTTCTCAAACTCTTCAATCATGATGAGTTAACCTTGGAATCATCCTTATAGCATCTCAATGCATAAATCCATGATCACATGGCTCTTGGATTAGGTCTCAACCTTCTTCAAATCATCAGTTGACTTAGGGTTGACCCAGTCAAACCCTAGCTGCACCAATCATGGCTGAGGCTTCTTAATCTTGCACAATGACCTGTCTAGGCCTCAAAGTGATCTTCAACACTTCTCATGAGCTCCCTCAAGACCTCAAGTATAACTTCATGGCTTCAGAATCATCTGATGACTTCCCACAACTCTCAAGTTAGGAGACACACCCCCTTGGCTTCAATCACTCTCTCTGAGGATCTTTTAACTTCTCTGACAAGGATATCAACCCTTGAACACTTGAATAACCTTCTTAGCTTAGCTTCAAACTCTTGAGTAGCCCTTTATTGGTACTCATACCTCTTGATCTCCTGCATACATGTCAATGAAATGCAAATGATAATGCTAATGTGAATGAAATGAAACACAAGTTAGGTAAGGAAATGTTGGTCAAATTTTGGGGTGCAACAGTGTGCACCCCAAATTTTGCCCAACCTTTTCCTTCTTGTTTTGGCGTTAGCATAACATCATCATAGCATTATCATAGCATTGCATTAGCATTTATGCAGGGGATCAAGTGTGATATACATCAAGAGAGGTCTATCTAGAGGTTTTATTCGAGCTTGAGGAATCACTAAAGTCACCAGGAAGTGGTTCATGCCCTTGAGAAGTTCAGATGCTTGTGTGGGGTTCATCCCCTAATTTAGAGGCCAACTGAAGATTATCAATGAGTTGGGAAACTATGATTACAGGTCATAAAATTACAGGTCAAGTTCAATACTTTGCATAACTCAAATGGATTTTTTTTCCAACATGAAAGTTACTCCGAATGGCGTCATTTGGTCAACTAAACCTCAAGGTTTTAATGGGTTAGCTCATGGTGGAAGTTTGATAAAAGTCACTTTGGTGAAAACATGTGAAAAGGCATAGTTTGGTATTTCTTCAAAATTTAATCAAATAAGTCCATGTTTGTACTTATTTTGAGTGGGAATCTCATTTTAAGAACAATGGCACTTTTACATTTTTCATTTGAAGCTTTCTTCATGACCTATTCCAAGATTTCTTCACACTTAAGTAACACTTTGAATCTAGGCCCTTAAGATTGAAACAAGGGATAATTTTGGACCCTAGATGTATCTTATGATGCAAGATATAAAACCAAATGGAGCCAAGGCAAAAATCCTCTTCCATGATCATTTTCCACACTTCACATAATTGAAATTCTCATTTTTTCAATTCATTCATTCTCCCACTTTTCATTCATTTTCTCATTACAAACTCACTCCACAACAATTATACAAATTGTTCATCACTTTTTTGAGAGAATTGGAGCAAGAATAGCATTGTAGTAATATGAAAAAGTGTTAAAAAAACTCAAATTTGATTTTCAAGTTCCACTGCAATTCAAGGTTGTTCCTTGATTCAAACATCTCCATCAACAATTTTAGAATGTTTCCAAACAATTTTCTTGAAGGTTTAGTGGTTGTGTGAAGCTCTAGGAAGTCAAATTCGGAGGTAATGGAAATTCAATTTTATCCCTAATTATGAGTCTCTTCCATGCCATTTTTATAGCATTGCATCACCCTTGAGTAGTACATCGTTTCTGGTAAATAAAGATCCATTTTTATGACATTTTTGTGTTCTTGGAAGTTTGAGATTCAAACACGGTTTTGGAGTTAGAGGCCTTTTCACTGGAAACTAAGGGTATATTTGAATTCCTCTCGAAAAATCCCACAGGTTTCATCCAAGAAACATTAGATTTGGTTAAGAAACGAGGGAGATATGAGCTCCCGAACATTTCCGGCCGTAAGCTCCGCCGCCGGCGTCGTTACTACTATTCACGGCCAAGAGAAAAATCCAAGGAAGAAGATGATTAATCCACCGTTAGATCACTCCAAGACCTTTGACCAGACTTCTCATCTAGCGCCCCAGATTCGCCCACATATGCAGCCAAGTCACCTTTCATTAATCCCAGTGGTGCGCCACATCAGCCCAGGGACCTTCATGTCTCCTGTTCAAATCCCAGCCATGACATTTCCATTAATTCACCTTGTTTTATTTATTTCCTTATGTTTTCTCATATTGTCATGTGTTCATTTTATTTTCTTTTTTTTTATATGCTGACTTCAAATAATCATAAAAAATAGCATACTTAGTCTTTTTAATCCCCATTTTTGTGTGCTGAATCTTTAAGATGTCTAGAATTTAATAAAATTGGAATCACGATTTTATCACGTTCTGACATTTTATTAGAATTTTTTACATTTAAGTGGTCATAAAAAATATCCTAATCGAGTCATGATCTTGTGAATTTTCTTTGAACCATCAATATGTCATTTCAAGACCTAACCTTTTGCAGTAATCTCATACACATGTTGAGGTATTGTGATATATTTTTGTGAGAATTTTATTGTACCATTTTAGTTGGTTTTGGATGCTTTCTTTAACGTGCTCCATTTTAACCTTTCCTTTGGTATACATGAGATATCTTGCAATGTTTTCATCTTGTTTGACCATTTCCTTGTGGATATTTTTGTTGTATCTCTCACCCCTGGTTTGTGAAATGTTGTAGGGAATTGGAGATTTTATTTGGAATTTTTTGATACCATTTACTATTTTTCCTATATTTTTGTAATTGGACTCGTAATATGGACTTTCAAGCGGACATTGGTTTTATTTCGGCTCCAACGGCCTCGAATTGTTTGTGTGATGAACGATAGGGTTCTCATTGCTTGTTATAGACATTATATAGGATATGTAGATCATTGATTGGCTATTTTTATCATACATAACTTGCCCATTAGGTACCATACTTTCATGATAGTGTGTTATGATTCCAAATCGTGGTTCATGTACGTCATTCATAGGTTTTTGTTGCCTTGTATCTCTTTATATTCACTTGTAGCCAAGATTGCATGTTTATAATAGGCCACCTTCCATTCGTTATGGGCTTGAGTTTGATATGACTTGCCTCCCTCACTTGCATTCCATGTTTACTGTTATGAATCTGCATTTCCTGTATGTTGTTACTTCACCTGTTTTCTGTTGCTTCCTTTGCCTTTCCCTTAGGATCTCCATTCTTTCTTGTTGAAGATAGAATGTGATAGACATTAGGCTTTGAAACCATGTATGACAACATTAGGGTAGTCTTCCCTTTGCAAACTTCAACCATAGGACGAACATTGCACGATAACATTTAGGGATGTGTAGTTTCCCTTAGAGGTCTGTTTCTCTTTCTCATATTCAAACATTCTTAAAATACTTAATAAAGGTTAACATGTGTCCTGCGTTACAAGCCTTAAGATACTTGAGAAAGATTTATGGGAGGGTTTCCCTCACATAATTTGAATGTTTAGTATGGCACCCTTTGGGTGACGTGCAACGCATTCACTCTTAAGTCCAAGTCTTTAGTGCGACACGAGTTACAAACAAAACTCAAAACACTTCTTCATAAAAGACACAAAAACAAATATTCAACTTCTTTTTTGTCCTCTTGGACTTTAATCCCTAGAAACCATTTTCATAATGAGAGTTTCGTTAACTCTCGGTTCTCCCGCAAACGGTAACGCCTAAGTCTCCAATGGTCGAGCTGCATACACCAAACTGCGAGAACCGTTTGTTAACCCTACTCGGGTTAAAAACAACTTGGACCAAACATGTGGTCTAGTTAGCCTAAACTACGTTTGCTCTGATCTTTCATGCCGTGTGAAAGTACGTAGGCACGAGATACGATATCTTGGCGAGCAACCTTCCCCCCTTTCACCCGTAGTTAGGAGAACTACATTGACTCTGATTTCTCGTTCCAGACGGGAATACGTAGGCATAAAACTGTTGTGTTCTGCCGAGTCACTTTTCTTTTCTTTTGTCCTTAAGCCTTTAGCATAGATAGTTAAACACACCCTTTTCCGAGAAACAACAAGCGTGGATCCCATTGAGTACGATGGACATGAGGGGTGCTAATACCTTCCCCTTGCATAACCGACTCCCAAATCCAGGACTTGGTTGCGATGACCATTCCTTTTCCCTCTTTCGTTAGGTTTTCTTTGAGCGTTTCCTTTCCCTCCTTTGGGATAAATAACGCACGGTGGTGACTCTTCTGTTTTTCCGACGCCGATTTTCACAGTAGCGACAGTAGGGTCAGTTGATAACCTTGTGGGGGCAGGAGGCATAACCCACAGTGGTAGAATTTTTGCGTCACCAGAAGTAGAAGCTGAGAGAATTGCCAAAGGGAAAGGCAAAGTCAATGTAGAAGGACCTTCTCAAGAGAAGGAAAAAGAGACTTTGACCAAAGATGTGGAAGAATTTATGAGATTAATTCGGAAGAGTGATTATAAAATTGTCGATCATTTGAAACAGACGCCTTCCAAAATCTCGATTTTGTCATTGTTGATTTGTTTTGAGGCCCATCGGAACGCTTTGCTGAAAGCTCTTGACGCTGCCTATGTACCCCAAGAGATATTCGTTAATCAGCTCGAAGGAGTGATTGCACACGTGAATGCGGGGCATGGCCTTGACTTTACAGATTTTGATTTGACACCCATGGGTCGTAACCACAATAGTGCGTTGCATATATCAGTTGAGTGTAGGAGCACCGTCATGTCTCATGTCCTCGTTGACACTGGTTCATCCCTGAATGTTTTGCCCAAGAAGGCATTGTTGAAGCTGGATACCCGAGGTATAATATGTACACCAAGTGACTTGGTAGTGAGAGCTTTTGACGGGACTAGAAGGTCCGTGTTTGGAGAATTGACCTTACCAATCCAGGTCGGTCCAGAGGTGTTTGATACTGTGTTTTACATCATGGACATTCAGCCAGCTTATAGCTGTTTGCTTGGACGACCTTGGATTCACTCTGTAGGGGTTGTAACGTCTATGTTGCACCAAAAGCTTAAGTATATGGTCGTTGGTAGCATTGTCATCGTGTGTGGGGAGGAAGATATCCTGGTAAGTCACCTGTCATCATTCAAATATGTCGAAGTGGATGGTGAAATCCATGAGACATTGTGCCAAGCTTTTGAAGGGGTACAGATCAGAGACCAATCTCCTGTCATAAGCAATGGGCCAGAAGTGGCTATGTCTTCATACAGAGAAGCCCAAGCGGTAGTTCAGGCTGGGGAGACTAAAGGTTGGGGTCAAGTTCTAGAGATTCCTGTTAAGCAGGACAAGTTTGGCTTAGGGTATCGCCCGTCATCATCATCTTCATCACAGAGCGTGCCAAAGTTCAAAGGGTCGATTGTGTTTACTCCAGAAGGAGTCAACTTTGAACAATTAATGTTGTATCTGACAATGAAGATGGAGATAGCGATTGTGACATGGATTCATGGATCAAGCCCAGCGAGCCAGGATAAAGCCTATGCAACTGGTCTCTTCAGGACTTTATTCAAGTGACGACGAAACAGTAATGCCTTGTTTTTCGATTATTGTACAATCCCATGTCCTACCCGGGGCATAGTGATTTTATTTTAGGGCCTACTTGTTTATCTGTATGCTTTGTGTTAATCATCAAATAAAGGCGTTTTTCTCATACAAATGTTGTGATCCCTGTTTTTCTGCTTTTTATTTTCAACAATAAAATGGCAATTTGGTTGTGTGCTTTGTTTGCATATCATTTGAAGCATTTAACCCTTTCTCTTGCAGGATCCATATTTCAGATGACACCGATCAAGAACTCCCTATGACTCGCTTCGACTTCGAGCACCCGATATTTCAAGCCGAGGAAGAGATTGTTGAGGACGACGACTTACCAGAAGAGCTGACTCGACTTTTGAGACAAGAAGAAAAAATCATTTTGCCTCATCAGTAGGAAATTGAGGTCGTTAATTTGGGTTCCGAAGAAGTTGTCAGGAATGTCCGGACAGGGGCTGCGCTACAAAGCGATATCAAGCAGAGACTTGTCGAGATGCTTCGAGAGTATAGTGACATCTTTGCTTGGTCTTATGATGATATGCCTAGGTTAGACACTAATATTATGGTCCACCGCTTGCCATTGCGTGAAGATTGTCTGCCGTCAAGCAAAAGCTCAGAAGGACGAAGCCAGATATGGCCGTAAAGATTAAAGAGGAAGTACAAAAACAGTGGGACGCCGGTTTTCTAGCTGTTACAACTTACCCTCCTTGGGTCGCCAATATAACACTTGTACCAAAGAAAGACGGTAAGGTACGGATGTGTGTTGACTATCGGGATCTGAACAAGGCGAGCCCTAAGGATGACTTCCCGCTTCCTCATATTGATGTATTGGTCGACAATACTGCTCAATTCTCTGTGTTTTCCTTCATGGACGGCTTTTCAGGATATAATCAGATTAAAATGGCGCCAGAGGATATGGAGAAAACAACTTTCATTACCCCGTGGAGAACGTTCTGCTACAAAGTGATGCCCTTTGGTTTGAAGAACACCGGGGCAACATATCAGCGTGCCATGACGACGCTCTTTCATGACATGATGCATAAAGAGATCGAGGTCTATGTTGACGATATGATTGCCAAATCCCAGACGGAGGAAGAGCATCTGGTGAATCTTCTGAAATTGTTTGAGAGGCTTAGCAAGTTCAGGCTGAGGCTGAATCCTAATAAGTGCACCTTCGGGGTGAGATCTAGAAAGCTATTGGGGTTCATTGTTAGTGAAAAAGGAATTGAGGTTGATCCTGCAAAAATAAAAGCAATACAGGAAATGTCAGCGCCTAAAACAGAGAAAGAGGTTCGTGGCTTTTTGGGGAGGTTGAACTATATTTCCCGGTTCATATCTCACCTCACAGCCACGTGTGAGCCGATGTTTAAACTGTTGAAAAAGGATCAGGCAATTGTCTGGAACAAAAAATGTTAGAAGGCGTTTGAAAAAATAAAAGAATACTTGTAGGAACCTCCGGTATTGATACCCCCAGTAGTCGGAAGACCCCTGATCATGTACTTGACGGTTCTTGAGAACAGTATGGATTGTGTTCTCGGTCAACATGACAAGACTGGACGAAAAGAGCATGCGATCTATTACTTGAGTAAAAAGTTCACGGATTGTGAGTCCCGTTACTCAATGCTCGAAAAGACGTGTTGTGCACTTGCTTGGGCTGCCAAACGTCTGAGACAATACATGCTAAATCATACAACCATGCTGATTTCGAAGATGGATCCGATCAAATATGTCTTCGAAAAGCAGGCGCTTTCAGGGAGGATTGCCCGATGGCAGATGGTACTGATAGAGTACGATATCCAGTATGTTTCGCAAAAGGCTATCAAAGGTAGCGTTCTGTCAGAGTACCTTGCCGAGCAGCCAATCGAGGATTACCAGCCAATGAAGTTTGATTTTCCTGACGAGGATATCATGTACCTAAAGATGAAAGACTGCGAAGAGTCATTGCATGGTGAAGATCCTGAACGGAGTTCCCAATGGCAATTGATTTTTGACGGTGCTGTTAATTCATATGGAAGTGGAATTGGGGAGATCATTACTACTCCCCATGGGACGCACATCCCGTTCACTGCCCGATTGACATTTCCAGTTACCAACAATGAGGCTGAATATGAGGCGTGTATCATGGGTCTCGAGGAGGCTATTGATTTAAGGATTAAAAATCTTGATGTGTATGGAGACTCTGCGCTAGTCGTGAACCAGATCAAGGGAGAATGGGAGACTCGTCAGCCTAATCTGATACCGTACATGAATTATGCAAGGAGGTTGTTGCCCTTCTTTGACAGAGTAGAGTTTCACCATATGCCACGGGCAGAGAATCAGATGGTTGACGCTCTTGCGACATTGTCTTCAATGTACAAAGTTAAATTATGGAATGATGCTCCCAGAATAGTTATTTCTCGCCTCAATAGGCCCGCCTTCATATTCGCCATTGAGGAAGCTTCCGATGGCAAGCCGTGGTATTTTGATATCCAGAATTTCCTAAAGAACCAGGAGTATCCGACGGGGCATCCAGACGCGATAAGAAGACTCTTAGGAGATTTGCTGGAAATTTCTACTTGAATCCGGATGGTGTTCTGTACAGGCGAAACCACAATTTGGTGCTATTACGATGTGTGGTTGAGAAAGAAGATAATCTGCTTATGGAAGAGGTTCACGAGGGTACCTTTGGCACACATTACGGTGGACATGTTATGTCTCGAAAGTTATTACGGGCAGGGTATTATTGGCTGACAATGGAAAGAGACTGTTTCAAGTTTGCGAAGAAGTGTCATAAATGCCAGATTTATGCCGACAAGATTCAGGTACCGCCAAGCCCTCTGAATGTTATGGCGTCCCCGTGGCCTTTCTCCATGTGGGGCATTGATATGATTGGAAAAATTGAGCCCACTGCATCCAATGGACATCGGTTCATCTTGGTAGCTATCAATTACTTCACCAAATGGGTCGAATCAGCGTCTTACGCTAATGTTACCAAGCAAGTAGTTGCCCGGTTTATCAAAAAGGACATCATTTGTGGTTACGGAATTCCTTAAAGAATCATTACTGACAATGGTTCGAACTTGAATAACAAGATGATGAAGGAATTGTGCCAGAATTTCAAGATTGAGCATCACAACTCATCTCCTTATCGGCCCAAGATGAATGGCGCTGTCAAAGCGGCCAATAAGAACATCAAGAAGATAGTTCAGAAGATGGTTGTAACATACAAAGACTGGCACGAGATGTTGCCCTTTGCATTACACGGTTATCGTACAACGGTACACACATCAACCAGAGCAACACCTTTCTCACTGGTGTATGGTATGGAAGCTGTCTTACCATTGGAAGTTGAGATTCCTTCTTTGAGAGTTTTGCTCGATGTCCAACTAGATGAGGCAGAGTGGATAAGGAATAGACTGAATTAGCTCAGTTTGATGGATGAGAAGAGACTTGCATCTATCGCATATGGTCGGTTATACCAGAGCCGGATGAAGAAAGCTTACGACAAGAAGGTGCGCCCTCGAAGCTTTCAGACGGGCAATCTTGTGCTAAAGAAGATTCTCCCACCATAATCAGATCACAGGGGCAAATGGACTCCCAACAATGAAGGTCCATATATCATTCGAAAGGTCTTCTCTGGAGGAGCCTTACTGTTGTCCACCATGGATGGCGAGGATTTTACGTCCCCTGTGAACTCGGACGCTGTTAAAAAATACTTTGCTTAAAGAGACCCGCTGGACAGAAAAAAAGAAAGTCCAGGAAAAAATGGGGCGTCCCGACGAACCAAGAAAAAGAAGAAAAAGGTTCGGGCAAAAATTAGGGACAAAGTTGAAAAGATGTACACCCGCAAAGTCGAAAACCTGAAAAGGCGACTTCGGCAAAAAAGGGTATCCCAGTGAATTGAAAACCCGCAAAGGGCGATTCAGGCAAAAGTTAGGGATTGAAAAAGCAAATGACTGCGGTCCGAGTTTGATACTGCATCACTTAGTAGTTTGGGAGAATCTGAGGGTCGATTATCCAAGTCAATTTCTTCCGAGGATGGAGTATCGGGTAAGCGTCGGAGTCAGGCGAGTCATAGGGGGATCAGCTCATGGTGTTTGTATGTACCACGTTGCCGACATGTATACAAATTTCTTTGTACCTCTGTACATATTTTTATTTATTTTTGTAGCTTCCTCTTTTCAGGAGTTGCATCCACTGTAAAAACTTTGCCTATTTACAGACCCGTTATCAATAAACGCATACTATTCAGTACTTGATGTTTGTTTTAACTTTCACTGTTTTGTTTGTGGAAAACGCCGATGTTTTTGATAAAACTTGCACGTGCATAAACTTCCAGGCCTCGGCCAATAATTGTTAAAACTTTGAATTAATTGAGCAATTGTCACGGCTATTGACCTGGATATTTCCTTTTGTATAGGATATCTTGTTGTTGCTCATAGCTTGCAGGGTTGTTACCTTTGCAGCAAACAACTAAGGGATCATGTTTCCCCAGCCGAAGTCCCTTAACGTAGGAGCAGGCTCTAAGTGACCTTATTCCTCCCCAGTAGATGGAAGTCGCATTCTTTCTCCCCAGAAGAGTTGGATGCGAACTAGCAAGCGGTCAGGCAGTAATGTGCATTCCTAGCAGTTGGTCATGTGTACATTTAATCCCTAGTGAAGACCTCACAAAGTACAACCAGGTTGTCAGTGGTTTTCAAAAAGATCATCCCCACGCAGGATTGTTCTTTCCGTTCTCCAGCAGGTTGTCTTTCCTCCAATAGGTTGTTCATCCTCAGCAGAGTTTGGATTTGTTAAGCTATCCCCCAGCAGGATTGTTTCTTCCCCCAGCGGAAGTTTGGTTCCGTTCCTCCGGCATTTATTTTGCCGGAGCGCTCCTTTTGCATTTGCATCGTACATAGCATCTACCCAAACGCGTAGCATTTCCATTCCGTATGGAGCATTACACCATTGTTCAAACATATGCATTTTGAAACATAAGCCAGGTTGGTTACCGCTTTGTTTTCAGGTGTTTTTCCCTGCAGGAGATTGGAATTCTTGTTCAGGATGGTTTTCGAATATTCAAATTTTTGGCATGAGATATGTGATGATAACGTTCGTCCTATCATGTGTCCCTCATCAGAGTTGCTTGATTGAGTTTATCGTCTTCCCCAGCGGAGTTTTCCTCAGATTGTTGTTATGTCAGCGTTAAAATATTTCAGGGATTAGACCGTTGAAGTCGTTACTTATTGTCAAAGTAAGTGTCTGGCAGTTGACGTCAGAATTTCCCCAGTAGAGTTTTCCTCGGACTGCTGTTACGTCAGCGTTAAAAAATATCATGGATTAAACCTTGGGAGATTTGTACCCGTGTTGACGGAGATTGTACCCGTGTTGACGGAGATTTTACCCGTGTTGATGGAGATTTTACCCGTGTTGACGAAGATTTGAACCCGTGTTGACAGAGATTTGTACCCGTGTTGACGGAGATGTTACCCGTGTTGACGGAGATGTTATCCGTGTTGACGGAGATTTTACCCGTGTTGACGGAGATTTTTACCCGTGTTGACAGAGATTTGTACCCGTGTTGACGGAGATGTTACCCGTGTTGATGGAGATTTACACCCGTGTTGACGGAGATGTTACCCGTGTTGACGGAGATTTTACCCGTGTTGACGGAGATTTGTACCCGTGTTGACGGAGATTTTACCCGTGTTGACGGAGATTTGTACCCGTGTTGACGGAGATTTGTACCCGTGTTGACGGAGATGTTACCCGTGTTGATGCAGATGTTACCCGTGTTGACGGAGATTTTACCCGTGTTGACGGAGATTTTACCCGTGTTGATGGAGATTTGTACCCGTGTTGACGGAGATTTTACCCGTGTTGACGGAGATTTGTACCCGTGTTGACGGAGATTTGTACCCGTGTTGACGGAGATGTTACCCGTGTTGACGGAGATGTTACCCGTGTTGACGGAGATTTTACCCGTGTTGACGGAAATGTTACTCGTGTTGATGGAGATTTTACCCGTGTTGACGGAGATTTTACCTGTGTTGACGGAGATTTGTACCCGTGTGGACGGAGATTTTACCCGTGTTGACAGAGTTGTTACCCGTGTTGATGGAGTTGTTACCCAGGTTCGCGCTTTACATAGTGCAAGTACCGGTAGTGTCAGAAATGTTCCCCGCAGAGTTGTTCGTTCAAGTCTTTGGATGCCAGATTAGCACTTTCGTTTAGTGCTTCTCCCGTTTCTGCAGAAATGGAAGGTCAAGGATAGTACATTAACAACTCGCGCTTTACGTAGCGCTTGCCCGTTTTCGGAGATGGAAGTCAAGGACAATGTTTTGATATGGTCCTATGACTCGGTTCCCGCTTATTGTAGCGTATAATGTGGATTCGACGCCTGTGGCGTCACACAGGTGGTTGATGTTGAAATTAGGTTCTTTATCAAATGATTGATCAGTTTGTTTCCGTGACAACTGGATTCAGTTTTCTGGATATTTTTCCCCAAGCAGTTTGTGCAGTTTATTTCTTTGATTGGCAAATTTTCGGGTTCTTTGGTATTCAACCGCCTTTTACCTTGATCGTCTGAAAGTCGTTCGCTTTTCATCCAGTCAGGTCCAAGCCGCTTGAATAGGGGCAGCTGTTGCACCCCAAAATTTGCCTAACCTTTTTCTTACTTGACTTTTGTTTCATTGCATTAGCATATCATTGGTCTAGCATTTGCATAGCATAGCATTATTCATTTAGCAGGGGATCAAGTGTGGTTCATATCAAGAGGAGCCTATCTAGAGGTCTTATTCAAGCTTGAGAGGTCACCAAAGTTATCAGGAAGAGAGTTGTGTTCTTGAGAAGTTTGGTTGCTTGTATAGGGTTCATCTTCTAACCTGAGGACCAATTGAATACCATCGAGGGGTTGTGAAGCCTTAATCATGGATATATTGTATGGGTAAAGCTCATGGAGTGCCTTGAGGGTCATGGTGGAGCTCAGTCAAGTCATTATGCCAAGTGTGAAGAGCCACAGTTGAGGGTGTTACAATTAGGGTTTTCATCTGAATAACCTTGAGTCAACTGTGCAATTGAGGAGGATCAAAACCTATTTCTAAGTATTTATGATCATGTAAAGTTGTTTTGAGATACATGAGGTGATATTCCAAGATCAATCCAAGAAGAATTCAAAGTGTGAGGAGTTGCTAAACTAGGGTTCTTAGGGTAAAATCCCCTATTTAGTGCCTAACTTCAAGACCACTTATCTCAAGATACAAGTTTCATCTCAAATTTCGGCCAACATGAAACTTGTATAGCATGTTCTAAGATTTAATTTGAGTACTAGAAGTCCTCCATTGGATTTATAGAACTCAAGTTATGATCCAGACAAGTTACAGGTCATTAGATGAATGTGAAATTTGTCTGCAAAAGTTAACCAACTCCCATGGAACTTTTGACCTAGAAGGATGTTTTTCCTTAACTTTTGGCCAACATTAAAGTTGTAGGTCTTGATCTTAGCTTTCCAAATTGTACTATAAGTCTTCCATATGATTTGTAAAACTCAAGTTATGAGGTTTATAAGTTAGGGGTATTTTGGGAAAGTGAGATTATAGGTCATTTGGCATTATAGGTCATTTTCACTATCTTGCACACTTCAAATGAAGTTTTGTCCAACACAAAACTTGCTCAAAATGGGATTTTGAGGCTAACCATGTATCCATGAGGCTTTGATTTGGCTTAGGGTAGGACTTAGTATGAAGAAATTTGACAAAAAGGGAATTTAAAGGCCTTTAAGTGAAAAAATCCAAATTAATTCATATGTGTTCAAACCAATGCAAATGAGTGCTTATTTTGATCAGAAATATCATTTTGAACATGATGGCAATGTTAGAAAGTCATTTTGAAGTATAATTCATGACATTTCACTTTGTTACTTCATGAATAAGTAACACATCAAAGGTTGGTCATATGATGCAAACAAGGACTCAATTTGATCCCTACACTCTCCACAGTCCACAAGCATTACAGATGAAGCTTCTTGGAGAAGGAATTGACTCATATGCGTGGTTTCTATAGTTGTATTTTGAAGAGAAATGTGAAAATTAGATATCACTGTTTGGGCCTCCAATGGGCCTCCAAATCATCCAAATTCACTCTATATAAGTTCAGAAATGCATTAGGATCAAGGTTGGTGATCATTTGAAGCTGGAGCCAGAGATTGGAGTTGGAATTTCAAGATCAAAACTGAAAATCGTGTTTGGAGTTTGAGAGCTTTTCAGAGCAAATCAAGATTTCCAATAGCATTATCTTTCATCAAGGAACGATTCTACATCATCTGGAAGCTTGAATCACAGTGGAAGTGCCTCAATTCGAAGCTACAAACCAGGTATGTACATTTTAAAATTGCACTGATTCTAGGTTGATTTAGTTGAAATTGATCTGTGGTTAAGCTTTAGGAAGATGACTAGATGGTTTTATGATAGAAATATGGAAGTTTAGAGATGATCCAAGGTGTGACATGAATTCTGTTAGAGCTTATAACTGTCTGATTCTGGAGTTTTAGCATGATTGGAATGACTTATGATGATCTATGATGGATGAGGAGTAGATTTGTGGTTTCAATTGGAAGTTTGATGAGATTTCAGGATGTGGTGTATTTTGGATTCTTTATCGTGTTTTAAAATTCATGAGGATTTAGGAGAAATGGATATGATATTTGGATTCAGCGTGAAAAATGGATAAGATTGATGTAAGGTATGACATGTTTGGATGACCTGTAACTAGTGCCTCACCAGAGAAGACGGTGGCGCGGCCTGATATTTTCTCAGCTTTTATTGTTTTTTAATTCATTTTTTATTTTATTTTAATTGCTTTGTCATTTTTAATTCATATTAAATTCATTATTGATCAGAAAAATACAATAAAAATATGTGGATGATCTAGATTTAATTTCTGATTTTTTGACATGCTTAGGTTTTATTTTCATGCAATTTTCAATTTAATTTGTTTTTTTTTTGCATTTTCTTTATTTCTTTAGTTTTGGCATATTTCCTCATTTCCTTTCTGATTTTTGTATGATCATTTGGTATGGAATTTGAATGAGATTTTTTGTTGGTTACTAGTATAGAGATGCATGATCCCTTAGGAATTATTTCATGATTTTTAGATAAATTTAGGTTCTGTTTTGGATTAGGTTCCCATGACTTTCCATTTTAGGGTTCCCTTTTGATAACTTTAAGTTTAGGAATTCTTTAGTGGCTTTCCCCTTTGGTTTAGGCCCTGGCCTTTTCACCATGGATACCTAACACATGTAGGTTCCCTTAGAAATTTTCATAGGATTTTAGAAGTAGTTTTGGTATTTAAATGGATTTAAAACTTAGGCTAGTTTTGATATGCTTCTAACATGACTTCTCCTTTAGAATGACTTCAATGGTGGCCCATAGCATAAGATCAATTTTCCATTCCTTTTGGATAGTGCTTTAGGCATGTAGAGGCTTCTGTTTGCTTGATTGTGGTGTTTGGTTTTGGTATTTAGACCTCCCTTTAGTAGCTTTCTTGTGGCTTGATCAATTAGGGTTTAGGAAGAGCTTAGTTTTGATTCCTCTTTCTTCAAATAAACATGGATTGCCTTGGTTGGTTTCCGTTCTCATCCAATGATTCAAGATCCCTATGTGGAAGCCTCATCCCTACTTTGGAAGGATGTGTGGCATATCACAAGAGGTAGAACCTTTGAGGATGCCTATCTCAGATGTATGGTTGAGTGTCATGATGGATTCCCTTGGTATCCATCATGCTTCCCATCATCAAGCAATAATCTTGATGTTAACTCTCTTCTCTCTTGTTGAAGCTTGAAGATGGAGATTTCATGTCCTTCTCTTGAAGATGGCTTGGACTTGAAGTTGGCTGAAGACTGTTAGATTGTTTTACTGTTAATCTGCTTTGCTGTTGAGCTACTTGTCTGTTGTCTTGTTAGCTGTATATTCTGATTGCTTTGCTTTACTTGTGTGACTGTTTGGTGTGTTGCATTAGACTAGACCTCATGTAGATGTTTCTAGGCCTAAGAGCATCCTAAAGGTTGAGTTTCTCCCTTTGCTTGTCTGCATTAGAGGTTGAGGCTGTCTCCCTCTGCTTGACTGTTATTGGTTGGCTTTGCTTGCTGGATTAAGGTTGAGTGTAGTCTCCCTTGCCTGTGTGGTGTGTTGCCTCTGGCTTGTTTGCTCTAGAAGTTAAGTTTGGCTCCTTCTGCTTGTTTTGTTGCATTGCATGCATTTTATTTACAATCATTTCTTTACAGTTATTTCTTCTGCTGTTGTTTTCCTTTGCCATGTTCCCCTAGGAACTCTGACTTCTCTTGGTCAAGAGAAGTCATGACAGACATTAGGGTTCTAGCCATGCATGATAACATTAGGTAGTTCCCTACTAACCTCAATCATAGGATCAACTTTGCATGACAACTTTAGGATTGGATTAGTTCCCCTTTATTGCGTCCTTTCTCTTCTCATCTTCAAACAAATCAAGATACAGTAATAAAGGTTAACTGATGTCGTACGCTACGAGCCTTAAGCTACTTGAGAAAGGGTTGTTGGAGAGTTTCTTTCCAACATCTTGGATGTTTAGTATGGCACCCTTTGGGTGACATGTGACGCATTCACTCTCATGTCATAGTCTCTAGTGCGATATCAGTTGCAAACATCCATAAAAGATACTTCTTCCGTAAAAGACAGAAAACAAAGATCAAACCTCTTTTTTTCCTCTTGGACCTTTAATCCTTGGAAACCCTTTTCATAAGGAGAGTTCTGTTAACTCCCGGTTCTACCGCAAACGGTAAACGCCTAAGTCTCCGTCGAGCGAGCTGCATACACCAACTGCTGGAACCGTCTGTTAACCCTACTCGGATAAAAAGACAAACATGTGTCTCTCATTGTCCCAAACTATGTTTGCTCTGATCTTTCATGCCGTGTGAAAGTATGTAGGCACGAGATATGATATCTTGTCGAGCAACCTTCCCCCCCCGTAACCCGTAGTTAGGCGAACTACGTTGACTCTGATTTCTCATTCCAGACGGGAATACGTAGGCATAGAACTGTTGTGTTCTGTCGAGTCATTTTCTTTTCTTTTCAGACTAACCTGTTAGCATAGATAGATAAAACCAACCCGTCAGATAAACACAACAAGCATGGATCCCATTGAGTACGATGGACATGAGGGGTGCTAATACCTACCCCTTGCGTAACCGACTCCCGAATCCAGACATGGTTGCGATGACCTTGTCTTATACATTTTCGTCAGGTTTTTCCGATCGTTTCCTTTCCTGTTCTGAGGGATAAATAACGAAAGGTGGCAACTCTTCTATTTTGCCGGCACCTTATTTTCGCGGTAGCGACAACTGCTATGAGCTATAAATGTGCATGAACACAGGTGCAGTTGATGAAATGTGTGATAACAGCTGATAGTGCTGTTAGCAATGATGTGATATGTATTTCTAGCTTGAATAGGAATGCGTGTATGTTAGAACTAGGAGCTCTGTGCTGGGAGCTAACCTTGGTTGTGCTCTTCAGGATGTTATCCTGAAGGTCATAACATCCAGAACAGACTGGATGAATATGTGTGTCTGCATGATAATAGCAGAGGGTCTGGTGCAACTCTTCAGGGGGAGTAACACCTTATGTGTGACTTCAGAATGTCATTCTGAAGCTCTGAACATCCACAAGATGGATGTTAGTATGAGTGACTGCTGTATGAGCAGGTGAAGTGTTCAACTGATAAAGTGCATCAGTTGAGGGGGAGTAACTCTGTGTGTTACTCACTCAATAAAGAGTGACATCTGTAGTGGTATTCTATAGATAGTTAACAAAGTGAGCTAACAGTAAGAGCTAATTGGGAATCAGAGAGGCTTGAGTTAGCAACTATCTTGCATGACAGGACACATCATAAGTCTTCTGCTGTGTGTAAACTCTGGTATGGTAACAGGGTGTTTTAGCCAAAAATTTACCAAAGGGGGAGTTTGTAAGAGCTCTTGATTGGCTGCATTTTGTGTCAAAACTTTAGAGTATGCATGTATGTGATACTGAATTGTTAGGACATACTTAATGATGTGTGTGCAGGGTAAGTTAACTATAAGTTAACTTAGTTAAACTGAATGTCATATAGAATGTCATAACAATGAACGCTTGACATCCAGTAGGCAAGATTGTTTTTCTGGTATCTATAAACCAGGAAACTGAATAGGAGCTCAAGCTGGATTTCAGGAGATTTTCTAGAAGCCCTAGGCGAACTAAAAGATCCCTAAATTAAGTGGCAAGTGTGCAGATCATTAAAATTAGGTTTGTGATGGATAAAACCTATTTTATGCACCAAGGCCCAAGAGGACTGATAACTGCTATAAAGATCAGAAAATGCAATTCTGAACATCAGCTCTTGACTGATAGAAGAATAGAGAGTGCAAATTGCAGAGTCCTTGTAAGTGAAGAAGGCTAGTCTTCACGTGTGAATTCTGTCTAGGAATACTTGTACTCCAAGCAATTGTTTGGTGGATACTTGCATTGGATAGGTAGATTCTAGGTTGTGTCTCACTCAAAGCTGTGAAGCAAGAATGTGTGAGTTCCTTGATCAAAGTTGTGAAGCAAGATCAAGGTGCGTGTGAAGTGTCTCTTCATATTTATTCTATAATTGTGAATTATATATCAGTGTGGTGATTGAGGGGGAGTGAGTGGGTATACTCAGGTCTAGAGTGTCTCTAGGCTGAATTGTCACTTGGTAGGTTTTAAGTGAGGAGTGCAAACTGTGTTGTTTAACTCTGAATTAATTTTTCTAATAGTGAAGTTCCTCCCTGGCTTGGTAACCCCAAGATGTAGGTGTTGTTGACACTGAACTGGGTAAACAATTGCTGTGTTTTTACTGCTTTTATTATTACTGATTATTAGCTGTTAAGTAGCTGATGTCATAGTGGATGTTATAACTTTGGGAATAACATCCATCGTGTGTTGGCCAGAATTTTCATAATATTCAAGAACAAGTTTCGGAACCGAAACAGATCTCAGAACGGCTGAAATGGGCAAATGTGCAGATTTCCCTCCAAAAGGCGCCAAATTCAAATTTTTGAAGGTGTTAATCGATTAACCAAGTCAAAATCAATCCAGATTTGAATTTTTAACAGTGTTAATCGATTAACCCATATGGTTAATCAATTAACTAGTGCAATCTTTTCCTCTGTACGTGAATTGTGAAGAAAAACCACTTTGGGTCCAATTTTGATCACTTGGAAATTCAATTTTACACTTAGGAAGGATCTAGAACCATTTCAAAATTTGGTTAATTTCATTTTCCCTCCAAACTCCCATTCCTCATTCTAAACCAAATTTTCCAAACCATATTCCAAACCTCTCATTTGGATCCAAACCTAAGGGGTATTTAATTGGTTTACTCCAAACCTCACACATCTAACTCTCATAATTTCAATCTCATTTTCAGAATTCATCTCAATTCTCTCAAGTTTTCTCTCAACTTCCAAAATCCTCAGCAAAGCTCTTCATCCATTGAATTCTTTGATTCTCCATTGGAATCAATGAATTCATGAGCTAGAACCTTCACCCTTTATCATCATCATCTCCATTTTTCCATTTGATTTTCGTGCAAACTTGGATCTGAATTTTGAAGTGGATCTAGAAGTGATTATTTGGAGTAATTTGGCTTGATTTTGGTTGATCATCACTTCTATTACAATAATTGGCTTGGATCTTGAAGTATTCCAGATTTCTCGCTTGGATCTATTCAATCAGAGTTGAATCAACAATTATCGAAGCAAATCTCCGCTTTGTAGGTTGGAATCCTAGATCTATTGTTGTTTCGAACTTATTTTGTATGATCATGTAGATTTTCATCTTTGATTGACTTTTGGTTGATTTGATTCATTTGATTTGTGATCTTGTTGTTTAAATGTATTTACATGACCATTAGATCACTGGTTTATGGTTTAATTTCATGCATAATTGATTATATGATTATTAGAATGATTGCACATTGGATAGGTTGCTGAAAAGTGTTTCTAAACTACTATTTTCTGCTGTTTTTCGCCTCTGGAATAGTGTTAATTGGTTAACCAATTAGTTAATCGATTAACCAATGCAAATATTCAAATTTTCCATCATTTTTAAGTGGTTAATTGATTAACCCCTGGTGTTAATCGATTAACATTGTGCCAGCAGACCTGTTTTGCTGTTTTTCAAGGTCATTTTGGTATCGTTTCACTTCGAATCTTCATGGATCAGTATGATGCATTAGGAGTAAAATGTTTTGGATATATTCCATTATTCTTGATTGTTTAATCATGATTTATTCGACACGGGCGTTTAATTTCCACTTGGATGCCTACTTTCGTAGTTTGTCGTTCAAGGTGATGTTCATCTTTTGTGCTTGCATATTCATGTTTGCTTGCCTTCTTGCATTTGAATTTCCTCTTGTGTTTTGCATCTTTATTTCTTGCATTAATAAAGGTCAAGATGTGCTTGTGGTGGTGCTTACCCCATACTTTTTTCCTCCCTTTGCTTGTGTGTTGCATTCCATGTTTGCATCCCTATTTTCACTCTTATTTGTGTTTGATCTTTCTTCTTCCTTTGTCTTCCTTTGCCATGTTCCCCTAGGATCTAACCTTCCTTGTTTAAGGTTGGTTATGATAGACATTAGGACTCAAACCATGCATACTAACATTAGGGTAGATTTTTCCCCTTTCAATCCTAACCTTAGGACCACATTGCATTACAACATTAGGGCCGAGTTTCCCTTAGACCTTTCGTGCGTCTCTCTTCTCATCTCGAAACATTCTAAATCATTTGATAAATATGATGAACGTTGTATGCTACGAGTCTTAAGCACATGGGGAATGATGAGTGATGGGTCTCCTCTCGCTTATCTAGAGTGTTTAGTGTACGTCCCGTTTAGGGGCGATATATGACGCATTCGTTCCTATGTCATAGTCTTTAGTGCAACGTGAATCACAAACCGAATTAATCCACTTTGCTAAAAAACACAAAACAAAACATCAAACCTTTTTCCTTCGGGATTAATTGGGAAAACCTTTTTCATAAAATAGTGTTGTTAAGCTTTGGTTCTACCGCAAACAGGCATCGTCCCTAACTGCTAGAACGAAGGTTTAACCCTACTCGGTTAAAACGCTTAATCAACCTATTGTTTCGTGTCAGCTCGAACTAAGTTTGATCTGATTTCACATACCAGATGAGAATACGTAGGCACAAAACGTGATGTCTTGGCGAGCAATTTTCCCCCCATCTTTCACCCGTAGTTAGCCGAACTACGTTGACTCTGACTTTCCCATTGCACGAGGGAATACGTAGGCGCAGAGCGCCGATGCTCTGCCGAGTCTCTTTTATTTTCTTTTTTGTCCTGTGAGCCTTTAGCTAGATAGATTAAACACATACTTAGATAGACAACAAGCATGGATCCCGTCGAGTACGACGGACGTGAGGGGTGCTCATACCTTCCCCTTGCGTAACCGACTCCCGAACCCAGGACTTGGCTGCGATGACTTTGTCTATTCCTTTTTCGTTAGGTTTTTCCGATCGTTTCCTTTCCCTCTCTTTGGGATAAATAATGAAAGGTGGCGACTCTTCTTTTTTCCGCCGGGTGTTTTTCGCAGTTGCGACAACGTCCAATTCTAAACACAAATGACAAATCCAATTCCAAACAAATTTTCAAACTCCACGTGTAAATTGATTTTTTTTTTGGAAATTTAACAATACACAAATCATAAATCCAATTCCAAACAGATTTTCTACATCAAAAAATACTAAAAAAAAAACATCAATTTTTCTAAATATTTGATTTACTTGGATATTTAGGGAGATAAGCCTCAGAATTTTCCCCATAATTTTTCTAAAAAAAAACAAAATTTCCCTATTCCTCCTTTTTCCACCACACCAAAATAATTCTCCAATTCAAGACATTTTTTATTCTCATCAAACATAGAAAAAAGAAAAGCCTTAGAAATAACAACATTCAACCAATTCTCATCAAAAATAGTATGAAGATTTTCTAAAATTGTAAAACATAGTGAAAGTGAAACTAACAATTAATTGTCGAATTTCGGAACGGTAGTTGGTTTGGGGGCGGAGTCTAACGGTGAAATAGTGGCTGGCACCGGCGGAGAGAGAAGACCAACCGACAGGTTGTGTTCAGTGGCGGCCCAGCATCGGACTCAGGCAAAATGTGGGGGAGGCGACTCTCTGTGTTTCTTTTCCTCAGCGTGAACCTTTTTTGTCTATTGTTAAAAAAACAAAATGATTTAAAAAAAATAAAAAGAAATAGAAAATGGAAAGAAAATATAGAGAAATAGAAGAACCGTGTGTATGTGTATGTGTATATATATATATATATATATATATATATATATATATATATATATATATATATATATATATATATATATATATATATATATATATATATATATATATATATATATATATATATATATATATATATATATATATATATATATATATATATATATATATATATATATATATATATATATATATATATATATATATATATATATATATATATATATATATATATATATATATATATATATATATATATATATATATATATATATATATATATATATATATATATATATATATATATATATATATATATATATATATATATATATATATATATATATATATATATATATATATATATATATATATATATATATATATATATATATATATATATATATATATATATATATTTTATATATATATATATATATATATATATATATATATATATATATATATATATATATATATATATTTTATATATATATATATATATATATATATATATATATATATATATATATATATATATATATATATATATATATATATATATATATATATATATATATATATATATATATATATATATATATATATATATATATATATATATATATATATATATATATATGATAACGCAAAAGTATATCGTTTATTTGACTCGATTTACATGAATTTACTTACGACTATTGTTAATTTATCTTGATTTATATTCTATTATGCGGTTAATTTACTATGTTTTGCAGATTATGGAGAATTTGGATTAAAGAAAGAAAAGAAGAAGAAATGGAAGGAAAAGAAAGAAGAAAGAAAGAAATAGAGAAGAAAAACAGAAAAAGTAGATTTTGTGAGTGTGACGCTCGTCACAGCTCCATGACGTCCGTCACGACCATCACAATCGTCATGCCCTATCACGTTCGTCACGACCATCATGGTCGTCACAATCCCATTACGGTCGTCATGACTCCAATCTCAGAAACACAGAAGTGGCCACGAGCACGTTCAACTTAATTTCTTCTTGCACTTTCTCCACTAACTGCCCACTACTGGAAGTTACTCCCACTTTCTCCATAACTCACGCATGATCTCTGGAAGTTGAGAAATGAAATATCTTCTATAAATAGGCCAGAGATTCACAGAACAAGGGGGGGTGAATGCTACGTCCCGAAGGGCTGCCAAAGTTCTATTGAAGCTATTTTTCTTGTTTCTTTTATTTTCTTTCCTTTTTTTTCCTTTAGTTCAGAACATTGTAATTTCTTTCTTCAATTTTATTTCGCCAAAGTAGAATCCTGCCGACATTGTGGAGGACTACTCTTCAATTTCAGTACTACTTTCCAGGTTCTTATTAATTGAATTATTACTTTATTTTCTGTCATAATGCATATTTTATTACTTTGTGGTTTATGTTTATTTCAGTTTGCATCAATTATCATGTCTAGCTAAATTAGTTTTATCGGTATGTAATCGAATTAGTAGGGTGGGATTCGATAATACCCGGTACACCTTCCCTTTTACAAACACCTTTTTGGTCGTAGTTTTTAATCAAAATCTTCTAAATAAACCTTCGTCGCAAAAGCGAGAAATTATTTATAGTAGTTTTGCCACGAAAGTGGGAAATTCATTAAGGCACGAGCCGGCACGCAAAAGC